>BTHU01000015.1:63506664-64194164 GCA_036184795.1 Tokudaia tokunoshimensis
AATCGAAAATATGCAGTGTGGTAGCTGAAACATGAATATTTTAAAGTAGTAGCGAATGCCTGTAATTCTTCTTGGCCAGCGGCTCCAGGCGTGTCCTTTACTGGCAGGAAACCACATTCAGTGCGAGTCTATCTCACCGTGCCAAGGAGTTAATTATGCTTTCTTAAGACTCAGGGCCGGAGTGCCTTTATTACTGTCTCAACCTCTTTTGCATGAAGTTGTCCAAATGTCTTCTCATTTCTCCATCAAATCGTTTCCTTTGGACATGGTAGGATTTTGATTTTTCTCTTTCTGTTCATGAATTAATTTTCCAGAATCAAATTAAAATATAGATACCTTACCTTATATTTTCACAGTTTTGTCCTTATAGTGTGTCTTGCTGCCGCAAACCCAGGAGGGGCTATTCCCAACAGTGTAATGGAATTAGGCACCACGCTATCCAAATTATGGTTAGTTTATACAGTTCATACATTAAAAAAAAAATAAGTGCAGTTGAAGATGCCTAATGGAACTGTCTGGCACACATGACTGGAGAGTACTTAAATATAGGCTGATAAAAAATTAAAACCAATTTATCAAAATGGCAAAACATTTGGTAATTTGGAACACTCTTGATGTCCATTTAAAGTGCACTAGTCAGTAATTTATTCCGTTTCGGAGATTTCAAGTTATCAGCATTTAGTACAATTTATACCTCTCATTCTTAATTTACTATTATTTACTTTAGCAAATAAAGGAATCTTACTCTGTCCTCCCCCTGCCCCCCAAAAGTGCTGAATCGCATCTTGTTTAGTACCACAGTATGACATGTTCAGTAAGGAGAACAAGCTGACAATGTCCTAACCCTCTCGACACCCTAACTAAAGTTTCAGACTTATGCTGTGCAAGCTTCGTTTATTTGTTTCAATGAATGTCCCTTAAAATTCAGTATCTTGGTGAATCAGGAAGGATCTTGTTAAAATGCATATTCCAGGCCTCTAGCCCCAGGTGTTCTAATCAGCCTGTCAGGAAGGAATTGAGCCAAATGATCTGATTTTTTTTTTTTTATAATCATCCTGAGATGATTCTTTTTTCTAGGATACATGTTGCAGAAGCATTTGTTTAGATAGAAAATATGTACTTTGGGTATCTCAAGCCATGCTATGTAAGAATTATTAAGGAACGATTATTCTAATCATGAAATGAATCATATTGTTGATGATGTCCAACTTAGTGGATTTATGTTTGAATATTTGCCTTTCTTTCTTTTAATTTTGAAACATTACAAGTTGTGTCTTTAAATTGAAGTCAAATTCATCATACCAGTAATTCATTTGGAGCTGGAGGTGGAGCTCTGTGACAGTGTTTGCTTAGCAGGCACAGAAACCTGGGATCAACCCCCATGCTGCAAATAAAATAAAAGTTAATATGTAAATAAATCATTTCGTAGAGCATGACACACACTGAAAGTTTCAAAAGTCTAAGGCATATTTCCTTTTCTTAGCATCTTTCATGGAAAGTAAATGTCTCAGAGAATAAAATGAATTATAAAAACTGAACATAACAAAACTTTGTGTGTGTGTGTGTGTGTGTGTGTGTGTGTGTATCCACCAGAAAGAATGGCATAGTCTTATAAATATAAGATTGCACTCCAAAGACCTCCTAAAAATTATTTCTTTGAATGTCAATTCAAGGCTGAGACCTCATTTTAACCATGTACTACAATAATTACTGTTAATATTTTGGATTTAGAAGTAAACATATTCTAAATTATTTATTATTAGTAGTATTATTTTAGTTTATTTTTAAGTTTGAGTCTCTCTATGGAGCTCAGGCTGCCTCCTGCCTCAGTCTTTCAAGTGTGGAAATAGCATCATACACACACACACACACACACACGTATATAATAACTCCACTTTTTCTACCCTACTAGAGATTGTGGGTTTTTTTTTTTTTTTTAGTAAAAGCAATGTTTGCAAAGCAGAAAAGAGAATCAATCCCCTTTTTTATCTCAGGTCAGAGATGAGGACCAGTGAACTTCTGAAGACACCCATTCAATCTTAAAATATTTCTCCAAACAGAAAATTTGATTATAAAGGAATGTGAAATGGAAACAGTAGATATTGTCTTAGATTTAAAATGACAGTTTAAGGAGAATCAGCAAGACTTCTGCTTCTTGACTTATGATGGGGTTATGTCCCCAGTAAACTCATCATACATTGGAAATATCACAAGCCTAAATGCTGACAGCCTAGTTTAGTAGCATAGCACATGGTAGCATGTTCGAGGTTTGAGGTTTCCCATGATTGCATGGCTGACAGGAAGCTACAACTCACTGCTATTGTCTCTACTGCCCACCACTGTGAAAAGAGATTGGGAGAGTATTGACATATCTCCTTGGCTCCACAGAAAAGTTAAAAAGAAAAGAAGATTATAAATCAAAAACTGCTTGTCTTTCAAAATGTTGAAAGGAAAGCAGGGTAATTACAAGCACAAAAGGAAATGCCACATACATCCTCAAGGATATAACAATGTAAATAATCCAGATAGAGGTGAGCAAACAAAGTGTAGAATCCTGGAGTTGTAAAGGCAGGAGAGGAAATTAATCGCTGCACCATACGGTACAGAAGTGTAAAACTAATTTCTCCTTCTAGCTCTTGGGCGGATGTTGGCAGAGGAAGATTTCTGGTTGCTGAGTGACAAGTTGGAGGGAAGGGGCTTGCTTGACAAGAGAGTTCTAAAGAGTTTAGGGCCTTGTGGTACCTTGGTTCCTAAAAATGGTACCATGACAAGGACCTAAACAGCTTGCTTGCTTTCTTTCTTTCTTTCTTTCTTTCTTTCTTTCTTTCTTTCTTTCTTTCTTTCTTTCTTTCTTTCTTTCTTTCTTTCTCTCTCTCTCTCTCTTCCTCTCTCTCTCTCTTTCTCTTCCTCTCTCTCTCTCTTTATCTCTTCCTCTCTCTCTTTTTCTCTCTCTTCCTCTCTCTCTCTTTCTCTCTCTCTCTCTCTCTCTCTCTCTCTCTCTCTCTCTCTGTTATGCTCTCTGAATTTTAAAAACAGAGGAACAAGAAAATCCAGTTAGTACCAAGTTCTACATCCATTATCCAAGCAAAAGGCCATGGAATCAAATCTATTGGTACTGTTTATGTTGCCAAGTGAACCATTTGAAATATTAAAATGACATCAATACAGGTTTCTGGAGGAGCGCACTGACACTAACAGCCCTGCCAACAGTGAATTGCAAACTTCTGAACATTTGTCATATTTAGAAAGCTCTATGTTTGTTTGTTTTTTTCCTCCAGTTCTTTTCTTCAGAGCTGGAGAAAGAAAACATGGACTGCTCTGCTTATATAAGGAAGGAAGCTCAAATGTCGCCAAAGTGTATCACATTGCTGTATGTGCTTTATCCATTGTCCTCTTTGATAAGTGTGTGATATGTGTGAAGCATGTCAGACATGCAAAATATAACATTATGCAGTTTATAGGTATCTGGGGCTTCAGTGGTGAACAGGGCACCTGAAATGATTAGGCTGGTTGCACTTATAAACTGTAGGAATTAAAAGTCCTTTTCAAAGCAATTACCTTCAGGAGAGGTGTGCAGATGTCTTCCTAGTTACATGCTCTTTCCTTTACACTTTGGCTCATACAGTTTGCTAGAAATTTAGATAGCTCTAGTTATGATCCTTGGGAAAGATGAAGTGACTTATTGGAATTTTTTTCTTATGGTCTGTTGTGAATTTGGTTTATTGCTTGAATTATGTTATTTGGAAATTGCATGAGAATCACACATGTGAGACTCTGAGGGTCCTTGACCCCAGCTAGGATGGTAAATGAAGTTGCCAGCAGTCAGTGGCTGGACAGGGAGACAGAGGCGGGACTTTGGGATTCCCAACCAAGGGGACTGAAGAAGAAGGAGAATCGCCAAGTCAAGGAAACAATAAGATCCAGGCTTAAAGAGCTGCAGAAGGGAAAACATACAATTATGTAAGAGCTGGGGAAGAGTGGCCCCATGGCCCCGCCCAATTGGGTCTAGGGTAGCAAAGATGGAACACAGATTTTAGGAAGTAATAATTCAGGAGTAGCGGAGGGGAGGGGTTACCAATGTGGAAGTTTGGGTGTGGCTCAGCCATTGGACTGATTAAGGCATATTAAATATAAGGCTGCATGTCAAGAACCCAGAGCATTGGAGAGGGTATCAAGGAATGCACACCTCCAGGGAGATTAGAGCAGGTTAATCAACTACGGCTACAATGGTCCTCGTGACCACATTGTGAGGAAAATTGGGAAATCACACAACTGACACAGTATGGGTTTTACTCAAGAAATGTACAAGGCAAAAGTTGGTGAGAGGTTATAGACACACCCTATTCTGTCAGCGTTGTTCACAGAAGCTTGTGGACACCTGGAAGTGTGGCGTTTTCTCCTTCCCAAGATGACTTCCTGTGGTGTAAGCAGAGGAGGGTCCTTGGCTTTTTCTGAAGGCAAAGGCCTGAATATGGAATTTGAATAACTTAGGAATATGCTATAATGGGAGCAGATTGAGGAGCAGCCCCCCCCCCAAAGCCATCTAGGTAAAGAACAGTGACATTGGATGAATCATCTGCTTGGTCATTTATCCTGTGGAACACAGAGAGCTTGTGACACGTACATAATTATCATTTGCTCAAAATACGAGCAACTACATATTGACTTCTCTCCTAATGACTAAGAACTATCCCATTGGGCCTTAATTTGCCATGGGATTTTTAACACTTCATTTTATGTGAAAAAAAAACAACTCTGGTATAAGATGAAAATTACTGTATCAACTGTCATCGCTGAAGCAATGAATGCTCTCTGGGTAGGTTTACGACATGCAAATATCCCATGAAGCAAAAGAATTACTATTAGGGACTCAATCATTAATAACTTTCCTGGCAGCTGTTAGAACAGCTCCTGAAGACATTGAGAGCCCATAGAAAGTTACAACATTCTCTGGGTCAAAGAAGCCACGCCCACCAAGGGGATCTGGGTTTCCCAGGCAGCTGCAGGAAAGTGAAATTCCAACACAGCCTACTCATTATCAAGTTGTGAAGAAAAACCACTTGAGGTCTCATTTACAACTCCTGACTTTCTCTCCATCACAGGTCTACACAGTGTGCAAATTCTTCTAATAAAAATGTTAAGCCCTAACAGGTCTCCAGAGCTTAGCACAAATGACTCCATGATAGAGGCACCATTTTGACCATAAAACCTAGCACATAGGCCCCAACATCTGCCAAAATAGGAACAAAGACCTAATCCATCAAAGACCTGGTCCATAGCTCCAGGAAAGCCCCTTAAATGCACTAACATAGCTTTTTGGCTTTTGTAGCTCAGCTTCGTGCTCCCTGAAGTGTGACAACCAGGATTTGGGTTTTGTGCATAAAAGACAAAGGGCTGTAAGATTTGGGAAAGTTCCCTGTGCAGATGCCAGCTGGCAATAAAACGTTTTTCTGGCTTTTAGAGTGTCCCCGCGGTGGTATCTGGTGGTTGCAGCATTCTGGAGGTGCTAGTGATGTCCCCAGGTCTAAGATGCTGGAACGCCAGGGGTCATTGATCCTCTCTGAGATGGGATTGAAGAAGGATTGAAGGCTAGAAAACTTACCAATCGGTCTAAGGTGAGTGAGGTTATTATACAGGAGGCCTAAGAGCACACTGGGTTCTTAGGAGCACCTCTGGACCACTTGCCTGATGTTCTGAAAACTAGCAAGCAACCAATATTGCTTTTGTTATATAGTTGGCCCTAGATATTCGAAAGAAACCTCAGGAATTAGATGTGTTTGAGGGTATGAGTAGGATCCAATTATTTGACATTGCTCAAAAGGTTTATGATAACAGTCACTCTGTAGAGGAAAAGCAGAACAAAAGATCCATCGGCAGTCTTAGCGCTCAGGGAGACCAATAAAAGAGATCCCAGTGGGGAGGCATAGACACTGCATCTTAGAGTTTTATTGCTGTGAACAGACACCATGACCACAGCAACACTTATAAAGGAAAACATTTAATTGGGAATGGCTTACAGTTCAGAGGGTTAGTCCATTATCATCATGGCAGGAAGCATGGCAGCATGCAGGCAGACGTGGTGTTGGAGAGGCTGCTGAGAGTTCTACATCTGGATCAGCAGGCATCAGGAAATAAAGTGACTTGAGCTTCTGAGACCTCAAACTCTACTCCCTAGTGACACTCTTCCTCCAACAAAATCATACCTATCCAACAAAGCTACACCTCCCAGTAGAGCCACTTATTAGAGACCCATAGGGTCATTTTTATTCAAACCACCATACTCGGGGAAAGGAAGAGGCTAGAAAAGGACCAATGTGCTCACTGTAAACAAAGAAACTAAAACAAACAAACAAAACAAAAATAACAAAAAAACAAGCAACCCCCAATACAAAATAAAACAAAGCAAGAATTCACTAGAAGAATGAATGCCTGGATTAGAAGAAAGAAAAGGATGTCTATCCACCATTTGTCCAACAACTGATAGACCCATTCCACAGAACCCAGGAGCCAGGGGTAACATTGATGGTAGGGGGCAAAGCTGTTAAATTTCGGGCCAACAGAGGAGTGATCAACTTAATACTGACAGAGGCTCTAGGACCAGTGAGATCTTGCTGGATAGCTGTCTAAGGGGCAACTGGATAGACTGCTCTGTTTGCCCAGATAACCTCTCATATGATGGACTTGCACAAGGCACTATGACAAGATTACCCCTATTTTCTAATCAGGGGAGACTTATTACAAAAACTGCAGGCCACCATATCGTTTTCAGAAGGCCACCACCTGCCTTACTTTTAATCTCATTCAACCTCCAATCCCTATTCTTGTAGTCTGCCCCTCCAACCAAGTTTGCTACCAGAAATGACTCTCCAGCTACAAGATGCCCACAGATCTTGTTTCTGCTGGTTCCCAATTTTATTTGTGGGCAGTTGCTGCTATAGGCATGCTAGGGAAAGAAGCTGACAAGCTGAATTTGTTAATAAAAGATGATTGTATCTACCTGGTAAATATTATACTGAATCTAACTCTTATGTTTGAGGATAATTTGTTGTAAAGAAAAATTTGAGTAAAAGATTCTCTCTGTTTTCCTTTAGGTAGGTGTGTGGTGTGAGTTGTAAGAATCCCCCCACTGTCTTCTACATTACTATCATTCACTCTGTGTCTTTGTTATCACAAATTTGCAGATTGCATGGTCTGTATTATCTTTGGTTTTGCTTCTTAAGACAAGGTCTAATATAGCCTAGGCTAGCATTTATGCAACAAAGGATTCTGGAATCCTGATCCTTCTGCCACCGCCATCTGTGAGGCTAGCATAACAGGAATGTGCCTCCACCAGCATATGTTGATAGTGTTTCCTATCTAATCAGTTTTCTGTTTTACTTTTCAAAAGAACCGTGTCCTAATCAATAACTCCTTCAATGATATGCCATCCTTTTTCCTTTTCCGAAATTCCTACTTACCTGTTAAGGAGCTTGGAGTATTTTCTTGTGACGTCGTATTGCTCAGTGCATCTTTGTTCATAGATACTTTTGTTTAAAATGCCCTGTTTCCAAAGTTGATTTACTTTCTCTCTCTCTAATTCTATAAAGTATGTGTATGTGTGTGTGTGGGAGTGGGTGGGAGGAAGAGACAGGGACAAATAGAGAGACAGAGACAGACAGAGGGAGAGATAGATTGAGAGAGCAGTAGAAAGAGACAGAGAGATAGAGATAGATGATAGATTGATGACAGATAGATAGATAGATAGATAGATAGATAGATAGATGATAGATAGATGGATAGATAGATAGATAGATAGATAGATAGATAGATAGATAGATAGATAGATAGATAGATAGATAGAGTTGATAGAGCCTAAACATTTCATAAAGATCCATGTCAGCTAGATGCCACTTACAGAAGTGAACTGAAAGGAATCATCCTGCTTTCTTATTCTTCTTTGAACAAATATTTTTTGAAATCATCGTATACCTAGAACACATACCACTGTCCGATGCTGTCGAATGCAAAGGACCTGGACCCCAAGAACACACAAGCTAATGTTGCTAACTCCAGTTTTGCCAAGCCGTTGGGCTGTGGGAAATAATGAATAGGAAAACAAGTAGGAAAAGAAAAATCAGTAGAAAGTCTCTGAACAGACGTTCAGTCCAGCAGGAGATAACATCGGGAACCCTGGGATACAACTTGCTAGAAGAAAAGTGCAGAGTAGCTTGCATTTTGAAAAGAATCCCAGACAAAAAGAGATTATACTTCACCCTGCAGGGAAACCTAAATGACAAGGAGAATACTTTCCTTGTGGAGCCATAGAAAGAATTTGGGGTTAGGAGCCCCATCAGCAGTTGAAGTACCAGTAGCAGCACCCAGCACTGACTGAGCATCCAAGGTGGGCTGGGTTCCCGTGAGTCATTTCTAGAGCTCCGAACGCCCAATGCTTCGCCCTTTTATTTAGCCTAATTTGTGCACAAAATGATTTACGCTACAGTTTCATCATTGCTGAATGTCATATAAAAACCAGCAATTTACTGGTAACAGTATAAAACTGTGACGCGCATAACACTCAAGCCTTGCATTCTGGATGTTTTTACTTTTAATTATATTTTACATTGACGTTATAGAACCCACAAGAATAAAATGAGATTTATTCCCTTAGGAAGATGGATTTTCAAACACGATCAAGTCCCTTGCGGACTAAAGTTCAATAAGAATGGCGTCATGTGACATTGCATGATAGAAGGATCTAAATACCAGGAGGGGAGTTTCTGATTGCTCGGCACTTGGGAAGAGACACAGTGGAAGAAACACCTTCTTGACAGTAAGGACAGTAATTATGCCGACTTTCAGAACACAGCAATACAGCAACACAATTCTAGGTCATGAGATGAGTTAAATTCCACAAAGATTTTGCAAGAATCAAATCACATGTGGGAGCCTGTAGCTCAAACTCTCACAGGAGGGAAGTCAGAGGACAGGCCAAGAAATGCTTTCTATGTTGGACCATGGGGACAAAATGACGATTTGTCAAGTTATTTCTAGTTGAAAAAGAAAAGGAAATACCCTGCCCTATGTCACGAGACCTTCCAAAGGGATTAGCATGTATGTGTGTGTGTGACTTCTGGGTGACCAATCCATGAGATCTTCCTTGAGTCACCCATTAACATTCATACTGTCCCCTGTGTGTGTGTTTTTGCAGTGGCCTCAAGGTTTAGAGGTCTTGTTTGACATGTATTTTTTGACTGTGAGCTGGTTGAAAGAACATCATTCGGATCAACAAGTATCTAAGGCATGCTGACTGACGTCATAACAGTCAATAGGCAAATTATGGGTGGGGTGGGGTAGGTGGGGGTGGGGTGAGTGGGATGGGATCTTGCTCAGTGGTTCTCAGTCTAGGCATTGAGATCTCTTTGGGGATAGAACAACCCTTTCACGTGGTTCAACTATGACCATCGGAAAACCGAGATATTTACATTACGAGTCATAACAGTAGCAAAATTACAAATAATTCTATGGTTGGGGAGTCACTGCAATATGAGGAGCTTGAGAACCACTGTGCAACAGCATCCGCTTGTATTCCTACTCAGGTAAATGGAAACTTAAATGACAGACATTCTTGATCAAAACTCAGCCGATCTCAGCAGAAATAGTCACCGAGATTGGGAGCAGAGGGACTTGGGTAACGTTGGTCTTTGTGCATGTACGCTATGAATTTTAATTCACCTAGCTTAGAAGGGTGCAAATTTAGCATATGTTCAAAAGTAACATTTTCAATATATCTTTTGTCAGAATATTGGTGTTAGATTTTATTTTGGCATTTTTAAACAAAATTTGTTTTTGTTATTTTTCTTCCTTCTCTGTGTCCCTCTTCTCTTCTTTCAATTCGCCTGTATACTTTTGCCTTTCTGCCAGCTTCCTTATCATTTCTCCTTCCCACCCATGGTCTCCGATCTAGTGTTTAGCTTTTACTTCCTTTAACACCCCCCTCAATTACACAGGCAAAAACACTAAAAGACTCTGCAAAAGAGATCGAAAGTATATCTGGTTCTCTCAATGAAATTCATTCTACATCCATCCATTTTCCTTTAAATTTCCTAATTTTATTTTAACATTTATTGACGTAGCAGGACACTGGGATATGATTTCTCTTCTTCCAGGCCGGTTCAGGGTGGGGTTGTCCACCAGGTTTGGCAGAGGAGACTTGGGAATTCCACTAGTGATTTTAGAAACAGAAGCTCCAATTTTTCTTTTCCTTTTGTTCCCACAGCAGTTACTATGGACTTAAGCCTTTTAAAAATTGTCTTTTTCTATACTCTTCAGTTTTTAAAATGTGCCTGGTTCTAACGTGTTATCCGCTCATGAAGTAATCCACATGTAATCCTGTTTATTCCATCAACTCTTGACTACTTTCGAGAAACTTAAACACTCTTTTGCTTTCTACTTCCTTAAAATAGAATCAATGTTCTATATCTGATTAAATGTAGACACAGTCTAAATCGCAGGAGAGTAAAGGCATTTTCTGTCATTCCTGACCCTCCTCAATGACACTGTGAACACATTGTAACTCAGGAAGCAAGGGAGCAGCTGACGAGCTGTTTCTAGACTGCTCTAGCAGACTGCGTCCTTGCCTCTTCAGAGTCTGAGTCTAGATTTTACATGTTTAAAACCGAGTTATTTTTTAAGATGACATAAGATTTTATAATTTTAATGTGTATATAACATATATTCACATATATATTATGTTTTCAAAAGCAAATCATTGCCAATGACCTTATAACACTGATAAATCCATAGCTGGCATTTCTATTGCAATGATTAATGTACATGCCGTTTCCTTTTAGAGCAAAGAGCAAAGCAGGTTCACCTAACGTTCTTACACACTGCTTCTTCTAGATTTGGTAATTGTAAGTAGACAATTTTCACTTCTAAGTGTACATGGAAGCTAATGCTAAGATCACACTCTGTTCAGCAGCTTTATAAAGAAGGCACCATTCGTATTTCCCAACAGTCAGCTGTACCTGGTAATCTGCCTGTTTATTCAAAGCTATTTCCTCTGGAAACATCCATCCGGGGATCGTCTGTCCAATGCGCAATGGCTCTTTCTGTGCGAAGAACCCGTTAAGCTGTGATGCTGGACATTTGGACATTTCTTTTGTCTACTCTCATTTTCAATCTTGTCTCCTGCTGTCTCATATCCTTCTGTCTGGGCCTATTCTCTGCAGGGTAGAGCATACCATTAGTCTCTAGATGGGGGGCACAAAGCTGTCTATTCACCCATTTTTCCTCAAATGCCCTCATATCAATGTTCCATAGTGATGGTGTGTTTGGGCACTGACTATTTGTCCGGATATCCTGGAAGGGTGGCATTTACATGAAGTATCTGAAATGCACATTGTGCTGGGCCTCAGGCATTAATTTTATTTCCTGTAGACTTCACAGTCTTTTGTTTGTTTGTTTGTATTTTTGTTTTTGTTTTTAATATTTTAATTTTTTTAATAAAATTCATGTTAGTTGAAGACATTTGTCTTAATTCTCTATTCCTTTGTCTTTGGTTTCTTGTTGGTTATAGCTTCATGTTTTTTGACTTTCCAACTCTTTTGTTGTATTTTTATTGTTGAATATCAATTTATTGTTAAGGTTTTGATGTTATTTTTGTTCACTATTAAAGAATATTATACATGTATACAAGGCATTTTCATCATATTCAGCTCACTTCCCATCTCCAACTCCCCCCCTTCAAGTCCCTAACTAACAACTTAATTTTCTTTTCATTTTTCCCCTTTTTGTTAATAACCTGTTGTCATTTGAATGAGAAATGTCCCACCAAAGTCCTCTTTCCAACTAACAGAAGTATTGTAAAGAAAACTGAACTCTGCTGGAAATAAAATTTTGTTTCTCCTCTAATCATATATTCAAACACTTGGTTCCCAATTGGTGGCACTATCTGGGGAGGTTTTAGAAGATGGATTTGGTGGAGGGAGTATATCACTGGGGGTGGGCTTTGAGGGTTTAATAGCCTCTCTCTACATCCTGCTCTCTCTCTCTCTCTCCCTCGTCCATTTGGCAAAATAATAGTAGTAAGTTCACCCCTAAAGCTTATGAGCTCCCCAGATATGAGTTCTGGGTTAGATTTACAGTATCAGCCATGAGTCGCCTTCTGTGGAATGGGCCTTACATTCGATCAGGAAGTGATTGGTTACCTATGTAACTTTCATGCCACTATTGTATTCCTGGGCAGACCTTGCCCTACTGATCGTTACTATGGCTTACACAGTTTACAGCCAGATAAAACTGCTCATGTTCTTTCTCATCTAACAGCCTGTATACAGCATCTTCCAATACTGCAAGAGCTGGTCGTCAGTGAGGAAGTCTTCATCTTAGGTCCAGCTTCAGTTCTCCAAGTCCTATGGATAAAATATGTGGTGTTTTCAGTGACAGATTCTTATTATCAAGTTCTAGATAGCAACCAAGAGCAATGGCAACCATTTTCATTGTTTGGAAGATTTCTGGAGTGCCCCCCCCCCACAACAACAAGTTGATGTGTTTCACACTGTATAGTAGGATTTATTTGGCTACCTGTGGTTTACCTGTAGGTATAGGGAAACTTCACTTAAAGTTTGAAAATGAAGGTTATAAAGTGATAGGTATCTATATGGCCTTTTACAACATCTTTAGGACTGTCTCTTTTTCTCCCTTGCCCCTCTTCTCGTAAACTGTCTTCCACTATATCTCTTTCTCCCTTCATATCCCATATGCTCTATTACCATCCTAACATTTCCCCACCCCTGACCTTCTTATAGATTCTTTATAGTTTTGTGGTTTCTACAGGTATTTCAAGTTAAATACCCAAGCATAAAGATTAGATGTTAGGAACTGTGTATGTGAGAGAAAGTATTTGTTAGTTGCAGGAGTCTTCTGAGGGAGTCTTTGGAGTCTCACATATAAAAATCACATCAACTGCTGACAGGGATGCTTCAACTTCTTTCCTTTCTTTTTTATCTCTTTTATTTCCTTCCCCAGCTTTGTTTCTGTGTCTAGAACTTCAAGTACTATATTGCATAGGTGTAGACACCCTTTTGCTCTTGGCTTTAGTGAGAATGCTTTGAGTTTTCATCATTTAACATGGTTGTTGGTACAGGTTTCTCAGCTACAGCTTTTATTTTGCTGGGATATATGTCTTTTATCCCTCAAACCTCTAGTTTTCCCTCTTTCATTTTTTGAAGGGATGTGAGACTTTGTCAAAGTTATTTTCTGCTCAGTTGAGATGACCTGAAGATGCTGAGGTCGTCCATGCACATGGATTGGTATTGTGAAAATTACCAGCCTACTTAATCAGTTTACAATTCAATGGAATACCTGTAAAATTTCCTGTGCAATTCTTCACAGACATTTAAGGAAAATCTTAGGTTATACATGCAAGCACAAAGTCCTTAGATACCATATCCTTAATAATAATAATAATAATAGTAATAATAGTAATAACAATAATAACAATAATACTGTTGGAGGTATCACCATTCCTAATTTCAAGTTATGAATTTTTTCTTTTGTTTCAGAGATTCAATACACTCTTAGCTAATATCTAATACTATATCTAGTACACTGATATAGTATTTTTTTTCTGCTTCCTAAATGTGTTATGGCTCTTTTCTAACTGCAATTTTAGAATTTTTTCTTTGATCTTTCTTAATTGATATTAACAGCTTAATAAACAAATGGAAGGTTTATGAATGTTATCCACTGTGACGACTACTCTTAGGTGTCAATTTGACATACCTACAAAGAGAAAACCTCAACTGAAGAATTGTTTCCACTAGGATTGTCTATGGGTGTGTCTTTGGGACATTTTTTGTTTTTATTAGTAATTGATGTGGGAATACCCAACCAACTGGGTGGTCACATCCTTTAGGCTGGTGGGGCTGTGATATATAATTACAATGGAATGAGAGCAATGGGGCAAGCCAGTAAGGAGCTAAGAAGCTTTTCTCCACCATCCCTGCCTCTCTGCTCCGTCTTGAGTTCCTCCCCTGAATTCCTTAATAGTGCTTTTACAACTGGAAGTGTGTAGGATGAAAGAAACCCTTTCCTCCCCCAAATTGCTTTGGGTCATGGTGCTTATTATAGCAACAGAAAAGCAAACCAGTACCGGTACACCTCTCACTGATAAATGACGTAGGATTCACAGGTCTGATTGGTCTGGTGGCATTTGTGTTGTGAAAGTCCTAGATGTCTTTATCTCTACCTCAGCTTTCTCCCAGGGTGTGTATTGCCTCTTGGGATATCTAGAATGTTTTAGCTTGAATATCAGCTCTTTGAATTTGGTGGAAAATAAAGGCACCTGGTTCATAATTCAGCAAATAGCTTTAGCTTAATTCTACTTTTTTCTCTCTAGTACCTAGTGCCTGAGGCACAACAGAAGACAGACATTTGAACCTCCTTAGGCTGGTTCAGGATCGGGGTGGAGGCTAATTTTCCCTATGACATTTTAAAAATATTCTCCTAACTCAAAATCGCTCTTTTTGTAATTCCAATTCTTGAGTCTTTGTGATATATTTAAAGAACAAATACAGTAGAGTGTCTAGCTGTGAGATTTCTTTCTCATCTCTCATTTATTCATTATGCCTCCATTGACTTAAGTCTTCAAACACAGTGACTTTGAATTATAAATGTCTACTAATTTTAAATATATCTTTTTTTTGTTTTTATTTGTTTTTGTTTTGTTTTTTTAAGTATCAGACTGTTTGAATATGGAAGGGAGGCATTGATTCCACCAACTTAAAAATGTAAGCCTGGTGATGTAAATTTAAAGGATAGATTCTTGTATTTGTTACTTTATTTGCCTTTGTGACCAAGTACGTAACAAGCAGCAAGTTAAGGGCAGTATGATTTATTTTGGCTTATAGTTTCATGGTAAGAAGGCATAGTGTGGATGAGTTCATGTTCAATGAAAACTTGCAGCAAGGCTTAGTGTGTGTGTGTGTGTGTGTGTGTGTGTGTGTGTGTGTGTGTGTGTGTGTATTGTTATTCTTATTCATGTGGATATATGTGTTAGTATATATTTATATATATATATATTTATGCCACATATATATGTACATACTCTTGGAAGCCAGAAGAGGGCATCACATCTCAGGAGCGAGAGTTACAGGGAGTTAAAAACTGCCTGATATAGCAGTTGGGAATCAAACTTGGACTATCTGAGGAATAGTAAATGCTCTTACAGCTGAGTCATCTCTCTAGCATCATATCTGGTTGTAACTATCCAATTCAGGAAGCAGAAAGATGAATACTATTGTTTAGCTTGCTTTCTCCTTTCCTTTTTATTTAGTCCAAGCCCATGCCCCATAGGATGGTGTGACATGTATGAAGGTAGAGCTTAGCCCTCTGCCAAAAGTATTTTTGAGAGGTGGGAATGATATGACACAGCTTCAGTCCCAACACTTGTGAGGTAAAGGAAGGTGGATCTCTGATTTGAGAGCCTCTCTCGTCTACACAGAGAGTTCCACAACAACAGGAACTACAAAGTGAGAGCCTGTTTCTCTCTCTCTCTCTCTCTCTCTCTCTCTCTCTCTCTCTCTCTAATCTATAGATAGATAGGAAGATATTATCATTAAATGAGTTCAAATATTTATGTTGTTGCATTGAAAATCAGCTTATTAAACCAAATGAAGATCTAAATACTTTTGGTGAGGCTTAAGTCAGAATAAAAGAAACAAATGTTCTTAGTGTGTGAAATTATGACAATATCTTAGACTACTACAGCCGAAAGATTACATTCCCCTCATGAGTAGGTCCTGCCTTGATCAAGAGAATCCTCAACTGGGGAAGAGAGAAACCTTCCATAATGGATACTTGTGATAATATAATACCTAGGCAAGTTTCTCTTCTTGTTCCTTTATCATTTATCAAGACTACTGATAATTGTTATTACAGTAATACTCACCACAACATCTATATTGATTTAAAAAATATTTAATTTTAGTATATGCATGTGTGTGTGTGTGTGTGTGTGTGTGTGTGCGTGCACACGTGCATACATCCGTATGCACCATGTGTGTGCAGGTGCACTTGAAGGGCTGAAGAAGGATCAGATCTTCTGGAACTGGAGTTGAGAGTGACTGGAAGCCACCATTTGGAGCCTAGGAACTGAACTAGTGTACTCTGCAAGAGCAGTAAATTCTCTTAACAATGAAGAAATCTCTCTTGCCCTGCTCATCACAACTTTTAGATGAGAAAAGAAGCATTCATTGAATACTAATACTGTGTCATGTATGTTTTTTTGTTTTTTAAACTGGATTTCAGGAAGGAACTTGCTTTCTTGATGAAACTAGAAGGATTCCCATCACTTGTATGAATCATTTCCTGAGATTAGTTTCAACAAAGCTAAGCATACCTTCCATTTTAATTGATTATTCTTAGCTTTTTGGTTATAACTCAACTGACAAATTCAAAAATCTTCCATTTGCCCACTTCTTGCATTTGCTACATACTTAATATTGTACCAAATTTCTAGATTATGTGTATAAGATGCAAGAAATATAAAATCTTTGCATTTGTTAGAGTCTTGGAAAGGCACATGATAGTCCAAAATGTAGTCGAAGGCTTTTCTGTTTCTTTATAGCCAAAAAAAGGGACACTCTTCTACATTAAAATGAATGCTCATCAGCACACATACACACACACACACACACACACACACACACATGAATCACACACACATGCACTCTACACACAAACACAGGCACATATGCACATGCATGCACACATGTGTATGTGCACATACACGCCACACATACACACTACACACACACTTAACCACCACCACCATCATCAAGAATAGGGAGTTTTAATCACTGCACTTTCTCTCCATTCCCAGGAATAACTGTGGCAGAGTATGTTTTGCATGTGTTAAATGTCTCCCTCAATTTTCCACATGCTCCTGAGCTAGGGCAGTTGACAGGAGGAGAATGTAGGACTGGTTCCAAGGTATGCGTCCTTAGCCAATCATGAGCATGCACAATTATCAGGGTGAGCTTAAGCCATAGATGCGAGTTAAATATTTATACTTAAGAAAGATATAGTGAATATAGTAGCCCAGTCCAGCACATATGAAGATGAAGAATGAAAAGGTATATTTCTAGACATTTTATAAATATAACACTTGCTTAATACTGACAGCTGACTCAAAATTCTCTTCTGATGAGTATGTCTGTAACTCTCAGATCAGCCTGGAAAAGTATTCACAAAATAGATATTTATAAACCGTGGTATAAATGCTAGTAGTGTAAACTGTGTAGACAGGTGTTTTTTCAGTGTTGTCAAGAAATGCTGAAAAAGTGCAAGTGTTTAACGTTACAGCTTGTCTGAGTGCTGGGGCGGGGAAGTCTATGTGCTGTGTGAGCTTGTATATTAGCGTGTGTGCAAAAGACATGCACAAGTACTTTGGAAGTGCATCTCTGTACATTCTGTCATAGATCGAGCCATTCAGAGATGACTCAGGATAGAAAGAAAGAAAGAAAGAGAGAGAGAGAGAGAGAGAGAGAGAGAGAGAGAGAGAGAGAAAGAAAGAGAGAAAGGAAAAGAAAGAAGGAAGGAAAAGGAAGAAAGAAAGAAACAAGGGAAGAAAGGAGACTAAGCATGAGGATCTGAGTTAAAATACTAGGAACCCAGGAAAAGCTGGGGGCTGTAATGTAAATCTGTAACCCACTGTTCCTATAGTGAGAGAGGAAATAGAGATAGAATCCTCAGAAACTTGTGGGCCAGCCAGCCTGCTAGACACAGGGGAAAATAATAGATAAGGTAAAGTATGGAAAGTGAGTTCTGTCTCCTAAGGATATTCTCTGACCTTCACACACACACACACACACACACACACACACACACGCACAAGCACACGCACACGCACACGTGCACACACAAGAAAAATGTTTAAAAGTTAAAATATTAGAAAGCAATTATGGCCCAATTTAAATCAATACAGCAATTCAGCCATGACTTTGCTTTTATGTGACCCTAATATCCCCAGATTGTCAGCACTACTTCTGATTATACATAGCCAGACACTCAAGAACATCACATTGACAAATATGTATTTAATATGATGCTAATCAGACAAAGTTTGGTTGGTTGTGTGGTGAAAATATTGATACCATGATCATCCTAAAACGCAGGAAGAATAATGTAAAACCAGTCCACTTCGTAAGAAGAGGTAGTCAACAACACCTTTGCATATACAGTGGATTTTCAATATCCAAAAGCAGTGTCTTCTGTCCTAATGATCTTGAAATTCGATAGAATTAGAACACCAAATATATAGAAGGCAAATGTTAGTAATAAGTTGACTGACACTTCTTCATCCCAGTTTTTATGCCTTGATTTATAACACAACTTCTATTGTATTTTTCATTTCTATTTCCCCCCGTCTTTTTTATTTCTTTTCTGGGACACCACCTGTTCTCAGTCATTTTAGGGAAGAAATTGGAACGTGAGGAGTATCTTCAAGATATTATATCCTATGGCCTTTCTTAAGGTAATTCAAAGTTGGAAGAGGCCAAAAAAGAACTGTATGCTAAATTTACGTATGTTCCCAGAGATGGAGAGAAACTATTTTTTCTCTGTCCTCTTCATGAGACATTTAAACAAGTGAATAACAGGTGTTGCATGCCTGGAACATGCTGTGCTCAGAATATTCTAGGGAGGACTTGAGGAGCTGTTCACTCTGGAGAAAACGTCTCAAGTCTCAGCCCGAGGAAAAACCAGATGCTCCTTCTCATCACTGGAAAGATAATCCTTGATGATGGGGTGGGATTTTAAGGGCTATGGATAGAACGGCCAGTCCAAATGCTTGGGGAGGAAATGGAGAACAGAAGCCTATCATGGCGAATGTTAGCCTTATGCACTCTGGGACAAGATGTTTCACCTGTGTTTTAAATCACACCAGATGGAACAACTTACTAAACCGGTACACTACTCTAATTTGGTTAAGGGATATGTTTATGTTAAATGTGTGTTTATGTCAAATGGTGACAGTCATGTAGGAAATGGACATCAGTGACAAAAAGAAGAAAATGTTGGCTAGTTGGATTAAAGTACAAATCTCTCTCTCTCTCTCTCTCTCTCTCTCTCTCTCTCTCTCTCTCTCTCTCTCTGCATTAACCTTAGAATTACCAGATAGAGCTCATGGATTTGACCTAATAAAGACAATTTACACAGTGCTATGGATAAGAAATGAGCCCCCAAGGACAATATTTGTAAGCCATAAATTACTAATACGTATGTACCTAATATGAATAAATTATTTTGTATTAAAATGAACATGATCTACCTTTGAAAAGAAAGAGAGAATCTGGGTTTCTAAAGAAGAATTAACTCCTTCCTGACCTTGGAGAATGGGATTATTTTCAAGTCATTGTGTTTCATACAATTATATGAATGTTTAAGAATTATGAGTTTGCCATGGGCATCATCTCCCTAATTCTGGAAGATCTGGAATATGATTTATGTCAATTCATGAGCCCTTTTATAAGCATGGCAAAGACACCCACAACCTATCCACCCTGTCCCTATGTCTGTGAGTCACCATGTCACTCCAAAAATATAGTATTGCTGCTTATCTCATTAATAGTTATATTAGCTGTAAAAAAAATGTAATTATACTGAATGTCGTCTGTATACACCATGATGGCCACTCTGCCTTGTTTCAGGCTCAAAGCATCACATCCAACCAACCTTGGACACCAGACCCTGAAACCGTGAGCTACGAGAAACCGGTCCTCCTTCAAGCTGTTTGTTGCAGAGACAAACAATAAACCCAGCTGGGAACGGGATACTGAGCTGGCTGAGAAATGAGAAGAAAAGACAGAGTACATGCAGTACAGATGGTTCTGAAGAAGTCTGCGAAGAGCTTAGATCCTCACAATCCACGCGTTTCACTGTCTGCTGAAGCAACAAGAATATCAGCAGAACAGAGATGGGGCAGGGTTTTGAGCAGCCTTCCTCTGGGGACTTGTGGGGTCCTCTTGCTTTACTGGCCATGTGTATGCTCATAGGCAAGTGGGATGATAAAAGATCTGCACCATGAGACTTTCCACACAGGTCTGGGCAGTGGGGTCTGCTAGCCAGCTCTACCTAAAGGAGCAGAATTTCTTAGTTATCAGCAGCAGAGCAGAACAGAGATACAAAGTAGGTCAGAAAGTTACGCTCAGACAGAGGGATTTAAAACGAATGCAGAGCCATACCATAGGAATTTAAAACAAAACAAAAAACCCAAACCAACTCTCTAGAGAGACATTCAGACAAGCCACCGGTACCTTTGAAGCCGGCTCAGGCATATATTATGCTCTTTTTAAGAACGGATGAGAAACTTGAGTTAGGCTACAGACCTCTCACGTATCTTATACTGAATCCATCTGTGAGCCAAAGAACTAGTGTTACACTTTCTCCTCCAGAGTCAAGACTTAAGAGTAACGTTCCAGATCGGAGAAATTTGTCCCTCGTCTAGACTTAAAGGGTACACTGTGACGGTGGTCCGTGCTGCTTGGAGTCTGTGGACTCCTTCTGGGAGGCAAAAACTATCCATCTCCTCGTCTCAGCATAGTATTTAGCAAATAATACAAATAAATCGTAGTTGAGAGAGGGAGGAAACCAGAACTATGGTTCCTATCCATTTAGGGAGACCAAAGTATCTGCCAAGTATGTGCTTGTGATGATTCCCTCAAAACGGTGGGGAAAAAAAAAAGTAAAGAGAGCCTCGCTGTTTCTAGAAGGAAGATTTCTGAAACTCAAAACCGATAGTAAAGAGCCTCCAAAATGTTAAAATCTTGCTGCGTTCCAATCCTTACAGAAAACCGACACGAAACGCAAAGCGGATCCAAGCATTAGGAATTTAGGAGCCGGCTTCCGAATTACATGCACCAAGCGTTCTGGAGGAAGTTCATAGAAACGACAATTAGCGTGGAGCAGAGCACTGATGGGAGGCAAGCGAGAAAACAGAAGAGAAGGAAATGAAGAGAGCGGTAATGAACAAGGAAAACACACACAGGAGCAGGCAAGTCTGGGCCTGGAGACGAAGGAGGGGGAGGCACCATTTCCCCTCGGATTAGTTTAGTATCCTAGGCGTCTCTTTTGACTATGGAATGAATCATGTCTAAGGTATTTCAGTCAGACAGAGGGCAAACCTCCTCCATAGATTCTATCTTTCATAAATGCCCCCAAGAGCACTGGATTCCCACTGAATTCCTCTCTTCTTAAGGCAGTTTTGCCTTCCAGAGGCTGGCTACCCAGCTAGTGATGTTGATGTCGTTTATTGAAATGGAATGAGACCAATTTCAGTGTTCACATCACAGTTAGTAGCGTTGCTGACTTTGAGATTTTAACATAGTTTTGGAGCGTTGTTCTATATCAACCTTGGTTGGTGCGGTAATTTGATATTCTGCAAATATAAAGCCCAGTGAGTAATTATTGATTGTCCAATTATTGGTCACCTATTTGTTACTATACTTCTCATTTTGATGTCTTTCTTTCATTTTATTCTCTCCAAATGTTCTGCATAGGTTGCCTACACACTGAGTTTTTATGCTGAAATTTATGATGGACTTGTAGCTAAACATGGAGGAGATGAACAATATTCTTACGAACACAAATTCATTAACTAATTACTTGAAAGTAAGTTTAGGGCTAGAGAGATGGCTCAGCAGTTAAAAGCACCAACTGCTCTTCCAAAGGTCCTGAGTTCAAGTCCCAGCAACCACATGGTGGCTCACAACCATCCATAATGAGAACTGACACCCTCTTTTGGAGTGTATGAAGACAGCTACAGTGTAGTTACACATAATAAATAAATCAATCATAAAAAAATATGAATAAGTTAAAGTAGAATCTACCAAGCAATGCCCACACATCAGGCTACCATAACTTCCAAACTGCACTAAGTTGCAAATAAATCAGTTCAGGTGTGAGATAACACATATATGCTTGAACATATCTTAAAACTTATTTTGTGCAGACATATGTAATCAAAAACCATCTTTATTTATAGTGCTCTTTTCACGCATATATATTTGCTTATAGCACATTAAAATTCAAACATTTGATTAGAAAATGCCTTTCTTGATTCAAAGACTGAGCTATTTTCTGTTAGAATGTTTGCTATGAGTTTATATATTTACGTGCATATTTAACATAAGAAGCTATCTTTACGTTGGTAGTATGTTGTGCACTGAATATTCTTAGAATAGAGGAAATGCACTCAATGAAATTCTGTTTAACTTTTTTTTTTTAAATCGGCTTCACACTGTCACCCAAGCTAGTTCTGGTTTTGAAGTGATCCTCCTGCCTCAGATTCATGAATTATGGGATTGCAGCATGACCTACCATGCCTGACTTCTGTCTTGTAATCCAAAATATTTTGACAATGAGGACTAATCTCATGCTTCTATATTTTTTTTGTCCACTTTATTCATTTTCATCTCCCCGAAGCTAGTTTATTCAGCGAAAACATAGGCAAAGCCTTTGAGAATGGCGCAGGAATAAGGTTGACTCAGTTCTATAGACTCTTAGAGAGAGCCATGTATTACCAGTGAATCCTGTGTTGTTGATATTTGCATCCGCTTCAGCAATCCATTCTTATTCCTTACAGTGCTGCTAATGGGGTCTGGATGAATCATTAAAACTAAAGTGACAGATGATACCGGCTCTAGGGAGCTTCGTTCTTGCTCCTAACTTCAGTCCCCTCCCATAGCCAATATATATATATAATTATGTGAGAACTGACTAAAAGCCTTGTCTCATTAAACCACATTCAACTGAAAGTATTTTCTTAGAGGTGGTGTTTTGTCAAAGTTCCTTAAAAGGTGATAGGGGAATGGAAGTCATTTCAGGAAACAATGAGAGAAACGAAGGCTCTTTTTGATCATAGTTCGTAATTGAAGGTTATTTCCATTTTCTAGGCAGTTATTTTAGCAATTAAATCTTCTCAAAGTTTTTGTCTCTACAAAAAAAAATTAATTATATGTTGAAAAATAAACTGGGATAGTGTACTCAGCAGAGGGTAAAGAAGGTCGTTGGAAATGTTATTTCAGCAGCATTAGAATTGTTATTATCCACTGAAAAGTTTAAGATATTGAAAGGTATAAGATGTCCAAATACTTTCTGTATAAAAATATTTGATTTTATTATTAAAAATTATCCCAATGCATGTTAATGGTTACCAACTGCTAATTTTAATGTTTCTGTAATGTGATGTCAGTCTGTGCAGCTATGCATCACAGTCCCTTGGTTTCATGACTAGATTTATAAATTTTGCCAGAGTTCTGGCTGTCTTTCACATTTTACAGTAGCTACCCTGAAGTATAGCTCAATTTCTGTTGACTGTGTGCATCTGAAATATATAATTCGGTGAGCTGCCCCAGCACTCACCAAGGGGCTACTGCTTGTTTGGTTTCTCAGTCTTTTTCAAAATATTTTTTTCCTGGTTTACAGCATCATGCATGTATGTAAAGAACTTCAGTTTCTTTCACCAACTTCTCCTCTAGCTTATCCCCCTCTCTTATTGCAACTCTTTTGCCAAGCAAGTCCCTTCCAACTGTCCTGTGTGTGTGTGTGTGTGTGTGTGTGTGTGTGTGTATGAGAGAGAGAGAGAGAGAGAGAGAGAGAGAGAGAGAGAGAGAGAGAGAGAGAGAGAGAGAGAGACTTTCCTGTGTGTGTAGGAGAGACAGAAAGACAGACACAGAGAGAGAGAGAGAGAGAGAGAGAGAGAGAGAGAGAGAGAGAGAGAGAGAGAGGCAGAGACAGAGACAGACAGACACAGACACAGATGACACAGACACAGACACAGACACAGGCAGAGACCCAATGGGTTTACAGAAGATCTCCAACATGTGCATGGGTGGGAGGTTATTTATTGGGACTGGGAAACATACCAGTGATTAGACTCCAGAAGAAAGTGATCCGCCTCCCTTCCTTCATTAGGCATTCCTTGGGAATTCATGAGCCCCTTCTCCCTTAAAATCTTCTGTAGGACTGTGCAGATGAACACAGTGGCAATGGGCTCATGAGGAAGTTGAGCATGCCATGTCCAGAGGACAGAGTGTTCTAGCACGTCTCCCATCCTTTAGAACTTAAAATCTTTCCATTTTCTCTTTCACTCTACTCCCCCAGCTTTGTGAAGGAGGGGTGACAGAGATGTCCCCATTTAGGACTGAGCACTTCACAGTCAGTTGTTTATTGCACTTTGTGACTTTTAACTTTAAGTTGATACTGTCCACTACATAAAGACCCTTCTCTGATGAAGGATCAGAACCGTACTAATCTCCGTATATCAGGATAACTTTAGAAAGCTGATTGCTATCATGTCTCATTAGTAATATAATCGTGGTGGCTTTACCTTTAGGGCCCATGACCTCAACAGGTAAAGGTTCTTGGCCAGGTTTACAGTATTGGGCATCATTTTTTTCTCCCACGGATCTGGTTTTAAATTTAATCATAAGATAAATTGCTTTCCCCATTGCATGCATGCCACTATTGCACATATGGGCGCATATTGCCTACCTGGTCATCAATGTCACTCCCATGGGTCACAGTCTGCGAAAGGTACTGACATCTTTTCTTCACAGGAGCATGCGTACTACCTACCCCCATTAGGAAAACTAGACAGCAGGTTACATGCTTCCATCTCAGTTCTGCCTCTATTTGTCTGTGTTCTTTGGATGAAATCTGGGAAGCACATCTGATGTGTTTTTAAAAAGATAAAGAGAGAGGGGATATGTTCTATGGAGGTGTGGGGAGGTATGGTGGGAAGGGGGTGCCGTGGTGGGCGCATGCTGAGGCATTCCTTCCCCCTGAGGGATCAGTCAATCTCTATTCTAGTATAGAATAGAGTTTATTAAGGGCATGGGGAGGGGAGTTGAGAGAGTAGTAGAGGCAGAGAAAGGGAGAGAAAGAGAGAGAGAGAGAGAGAGAGAGAGAGAGAGAAAGAGAGAGAGAGAGACAGACAGACAGAGAAGAGAAGAGAAGAGAAGAGAAGAGAAGAGAAGAGAAGAGAAGAGAAGGGAAGGGAAGGGAAGGGAAGGGAAGGGAAGGGAAGGGAAGGGAAGAGAAGGGAAGGGAAGGGAGGGGAGGGGAGGGGAGGGGAGGGGAGGGGAGGGGAGGGGAGGGGAGGGGAGGGGAGGGGAGGGGAAGGGAAGGGAAGGGAAGGGAAGGGAAGGGAAGGGAAGGGAAGAGAGAGGACAAGAGAAGACAAGACAAGAGAAGAGGAGTAGAGACCAGCCATGAGCACGTGTGTGTGTGGGGGGGGGGAGGGGAACAAGAGGACAGAACAAGAGCAAGAGAGTAAGAGAGAGTGAGGAGGGGGCAAGCAGCCCCTTTTATAGTGAGTCAGGTATCCCTAACTGTTGCCAGGTAACTGTGGGGTAGAGCATATCTGGCTGTTGCCAGGTAACTTTGGGGCAGAGCTTAGACAGAATGCCAACAACGTCCACTATGGTAACTTCTAGAGGAAAGAGTAGCGTGTATACTTCAGTATACCTGCTCAGGTAAGGAATTTCTGAACAAGTCCCAGCATATAAAACTAACAAGAAGTGGGACCGACCCCACGAAACTAGAATGCGCATGTAGTGCAGAGGACACTGTCAAGCACAGAGTTCAAGGAAATTCCTTGCAGACATTCCTCAAAAAGCTAGAAAAAGAGATTCCTTATGATCCAGCCATATCCCCGTGCATATACCCAAAGTACTTATACCCTACTACAAAGGTACTTGTTTGTCTATGGTAATTGCTTCTCTCTTCACAATAGGTAAGAAATAGAATCAGCTGATGAATCATTGAATTTATCACCTGATGAATGGTTAGTGAGTGTGTGATAAATACACACATTGATATTTGAAAAATCTATAAAGAAAAATGACATTGTGTAACTTGCAGGTCATGGATGGCAGTGGAAAGAAATTATGCTGAGTGACATAACTCAAGCCCAGAAAGACAAACGCTGAATGTCAATTTAAATTGTAGACACATAAAAGTCAAAAAACTAGACAGTGGCCATTGAAGAGAGGGGAAAGACCTTAAGGGGTGAATGCAGGTGCTAAAAACAAGAAAGAGGAGAATGAGGCAGGAGTGTTTGAGTGGAGATGGAGAGAGAGGAGAGGTGGATGATGGGCTGGGGAGACAGAAAACCATCACTAACAGTGTTTGAAAAATCCACATAGAAACAATTTTTTTTTCTTTTTTTGGTTTTGCGAGACAGGGTTTCTCTGTGTAGCCCTGGCTGCCCTGGAACTCACTTTGTAGACCAGGTTGGCCTCGAACTCAGAAATCCTCCTGCCTCTGCCTCCCAAGTGCTGGGATTAAAGGCATGCGCCACCACTGCCCGGCCGAAACAATTTTTATAAACTAACTAAAAACGTAAAACCAACAATAAAGAATTTGAATGGAGGTATCTCCTGCAAGTGGTGGAAGGGGGTAAAATAATCCTTCCAGAAGCCATAGGTTGTTAAATAAAACCTACAGGGCCAGGTATTAGATACCACCTTTTCATTTGTTAGTGAGACGTATGTCAGAGACCCCCAAATTAAGACAGGCTGTTGATATTGCTTATTGTAGCCCACCAGAACTCGATGGTTAAGCTTTAGTGCTTACAATTGCCAGCATTTTCCTGGACATTTTTAAGTCTCTAAAAGATTTTCCAAGTTCACTAGTCTTCTCTTTTGTAACACTGGAATTGTTGTAAGTTCTATATAATGTAGTCTTTTCTTTCCTTCCTTCCTTCCTTCCTTCCTTCCTTCCTTCCTTCCTTTTTTCTTCCTCCCTTGCTTTGTCTCTCACATCCCCACTTTTCCAGTGTGGAAACATAGTTTGCCAATGATAGTGGTTCTCAGGATGTCACCAGATATTAAATTTAGTTTTGTAACAGTTTCTCTGTATGACAGTTCGAACCTATTTAATATAATCATAAATCATTGAATACTTTTCTCTATTGATTCTCGCATCTGTATTAATTGTGGGGGAATTTCAATTGCTTGTTTGGACTTCACTATTGGTTGTCTGTGTCCAGATTTTTGTATGGTGCTTCTCTTTGATTGGATGCCAGATACAGTATATTTTACCTAGTTCAGAGTGGATAGCCACTTCCGAATGGTAGTGGTAAGCTATTGTGCACAAACATTTTATATTACATATCCATCAGTGACATGGCTTAGGAGTCACTTATTTAAGGTGAAGCAGTGTTTTGCAGGTAGCACTGGAGGTAAGAGGCAGAGTTGACATGAAAATCTAAGTGATAATTTTATTCTTGTAAATGATCTTGAGTTTTGTTCCAGGGTATAATATAATATCTTGGAAACTGTAAGATAACATGCAAACTCTCTCAATGCAGAAATCTGGGCAATCGAGGGAAAATTGTTTTTGATTCATTTCTTCCATTCTCTAATGACCTATGTCTGTTTTCAAGTCAGAGGCAGAGGACTGTCTTCAGTCCTATTACCCAGTCTTGGGTCCAGGCGCTTATTTCCTATGCTAAGTCTTCCCAGACCACTGTGCAGTATCATGGGTGCAGGGACAGAAATTGAAATTTGATTCTGCTTTAAAGAACATTAATGACTGAAGTATGTTCACCATTTTTTTCATATCTCTTCGATCATCTTTTTGTCCATTTCACTCTTAAAGTACTGAAGAAAGTCTTCATTTGTAATGAGTAGTGGAATTCATAGACCTAGCTTCTTCTTAGGATCTGGGGTCATGGGTCAACCATAGACTTTTTTTTTTAAGAACATGATGAGGATGACTGGCTAGAAAAATAATATTAAAAATAAAGTGGAAATGATTTCAGTCATTGAAAAATGGTCTTTTTATGCAAATCATGTCCTGTGGCAAATTCCAAAGTTCTCTTTAATGAGGTGCTTGCTCTTGAGAACACCTGCTAAGGGATACCAAAAGTGTTCTTTTTCAGGAGGGGTCAAGTATGGCTTCTAGGGTGTGATCAAGAAAGGAGGATCATTCATACATAATGGAATCAGCACATAGGAGAACTCAGGCTGTTTATTTTTTTTTCAACTTGCCTGCCTTTGCTATTCTGGACAGCTGTTTCTGTAGGGCAATTTAAACTATGAAACTGTCTTATAATTGGCAATAGCTAATTTACCATTCTGAGGCTAATCATAAGACAACCTCCCCTTTCATAGGAGAGACAAAGTTTCAGCTGGGCTCTACATCCTCATTATGTGATGAGGTTCCAATTGAAATTTCAGTTATCAACCAAGTGACCTTCAGTGACCAGGAGCCGGGAAGCCAGCAAGTAATCTAAACAGATTCTAGGCAAAAGCCTCAGCCCCAACTTGCTTTCCAGACGGTTCCATTATTCACCTCATGAAAAAGACCAGCTGAATACAGAAAGCAAATGATTGTGGCAACCTTCAACCCTCAGTTCTAGAAAGGCCGAGAGGAAGCTGTGAAAATATTCCCATGACCAAACTTCCTGTGTGGGGGCTTAAGTCTGATAGAATGTTTATTCTGTCTGCCTACAGAGAACAGTCTGTAATTTTTTTCTACCTTTAAGAAAGTTTTATCTTGAAAAAAGAAAATTGACTCACAGTAAAGTTAAAGGAAAAAAAAAGCCTTCTCCAAAATAGGCCGGGTTTAGTGTTGCTGTGTGACATTCCATAATACAGTTCCATGGCTTTGTTTGAAAGAGGTTTACTTATGAAGCATCTTTTATAGTTTTGCCCCTTTCCATGATACAATGTAAGTTGCGATTTGCAAGTAAATGAACAAAAATCAACCAACCCAAACAACCCTGGCACAGGTGATGAGTATAGGATGTTGCTAGACCAAAAGAACCTCATTCCTACCATTCAGTAAGATGGGTAAGTACCTTGGTTTTCAGTTGCTCAGCTGTGAATACCTTGAGTGTGACCCAATTTTTTTTAACCCATTTGTAATCTGCCCAGGGACCGTATCTGCGGTGTTAGAGAAACCTGGCAGGATAAGATGTTTGTTGAATGAATGCTGGACTCTTAGGACAACAAATGAACACACTGATCTCCATGGAGACTGTGGCAATTTTGTTCCTGTGGTCTTTATTTTCTTTGTAACTTTATGTTTCTGAACTTGTGCCACTGGCCTGTGTTTAAATCACAGCTAACTTTATATTCCAAATGTCTACCTTGAATTCAACAGCATCTGATAAAGGAAGTAGAGGGAATTTTCGAACAAGTCTGGCCCCAGTAAAGCAAAACATTTGTAGACTTGGCATGAATACTTGATAACTTTCCATTAGAGACTTGAGCTGGCTGACATAAAATTCACACAGAAATCAAGTATAGCAAGGCAGAACATTAAAGGCTAAGGGTAAGATTAGAAGCAGAGCTGGCGAGGTGACTCGGTAGGTAGTTGGGAGTGCTTGCTGCTATTCCATAGGATTGGAGTTCAGGTCCCAGCACCCACTCCAGGGGATCCAACCCCATTCTTGTTCTTTTGTTCACCCCTAGAACTTCAGAGATATGTGGCTAATACACAGACACACAGAGACACACAAGACACAGACACACAAACACACACATATACAGATACACACAGACACACACTCATACACAGAAGAGAGAGAGAGATTTTCAAAATTAATAAATCAAGGGCTAGAGAGATAAAGATGCTAGCCAGTAAGCCTGATCTGAGTTTGATCCCCAGGATCTACATGATGGAAGAGAGAATCAATTTTTTTGTCCTTTGATCATCATACATGAGTGTCACAGCATGTGCAGGCACATATGTACATACATGCACGCACGCGTGCACACACACACACACACACACACACACACACACACACACAATGTAATTTTAAAGAAGAAAAAGGAAAAAAAGACAGAGGTAAGAAGCAAGCATGCCAACCTCGATGCCAACCTATTATATATGATTACACATAAAAACTGACTATATTTTTTTTGGCACCTAAAGACAGAAAGGGAGAGAAAAAAGACAGACAAATAAATAGACATTGAATTATATAACACACTCTCATAATAAAAAAAAGACAATTTTCCTACTTTCTGAAGAAAAACAGTTTCTTCTTGGTATAGGCTCCGCACAAGGTTTTCTATGCATCTTGGACTGGGAACATTGAGTAACCGAGTGGACAAAGTCCTTATACCAATTTTACAGTAAATGAGAAAATGGGCCTCATGCAGCTCTTTCCTGTAAAGGTCTTCAATAAAAGATGAAAACATAATATTAAAATACCAGGGAAGACATAGTTCTGGGAGGGACCTGGTCCAAGAAAGACCCAGAGATCCGAGAGGAACACAGTGCTGGAGACAAGTTTATGGTGGTGTCCCTCTTTGTTATCAGCTAACTTCTTTAAATTCCCAGGTAGATAGCCAATGAGCAGTGAGGAGAGAACAGCATCTATGTGCTATGACAAAGAATAGACCAGGAACATGTGGCATCCCTAGGCACTGGCACAAAATGAATGTATATGGAGAAGGTTCTAGACCATAAGCATTTGGTGGGCTAGACCTCCCTCTTTGCTTGATAGTTTGGAGATCTGAGGGAGGCTCACCATAAAGGTAAGCATCTCACATTCTTCCATCAAGATCCTTCAATGACACTAAGTCAGCCTCTTACTGCTGGGATTCACAATAAACTCCCCAAGAACTATTCCATCTCAATTTAAGACTTCCAACCTTCCATATATTACCTTGGCTTTTCAAAATGCACGGACATGCCACAAAATATTTATATTCATTTTCATGTTGAAATAGTATTTTTAATAAGCTCTAAGAAGACAGTCATGGTCACTGATTTGTGTTCTCTGAGTATGGCCTCATCTCCCTACCATCTCCCAAAGGTTAGGCTGATCCAAAGTAACAAGAATAGCTAGTACTGAAAACTGTCCCCCTCTCCCCCCTCCCGTGCCCTGAGGAAGCATAATTTGTGCTCCTATGGAGAGCTGATTGCCCGGAATGTACTCAGAAATTGGCCATCTATCATACCACTGAAGAGTATCTAAACGCTTAGCTTACCCCAGAAACTTGCATGCTTCTCATAACTTGAAGACATATCAAAGAAAATTGCCTTTGTTATTGTCAATGTTGTTGTTCCAGACCAAATACTGTGTCTTTTTATCTGGTATTTAATATTAGATAAAATATCCATTGGTGGACTGGGAAGATGACTCAGCAGTTAAGAACTGGCTATTCATCCTAAAGGACCTGGGTTCAATTCCCAGCCCACATGTGGCAGTTCACAACTGTTGGCAACTCTAGCTCCAGGGGATCCATCATCCTCACACAGACATACACACAGGCAACACAAACTTACACAAACAAAGACATAAATTATTGTAAAAATCCATTTGTAGCTTCTGAGGGTCAAAGTAATACAAAATTTGCAGTAAAGTCTTTTTTTTTCCCCACTCTAATAAAAGATTTATAAAAGCAAGTAAACATGTTCACATTTTGCATCCATCCTCTTAGGATACATTTGACATTGGAAATATAAGTCCTACAACATCATCTTAGACTGTTGTGGTCCTACCATCATCAATAGTACAGGGGTTTCCTTCTCTATTTTCTTCATCTCCTCCCATCACTACTGACTTCAGATGTCTCCATTTCTGTCCCAGCTTGGTTATTCAAGTGTTTTCCCTCGGCTGGATGCCAATTTAATATGGTAATGACTCAAAATGTAGACAGATCAGTCATAAGAAGGAGTAACTTTGTTTAAAGCCTATTTGGAAAATCTACTTCTGCTTTGGATCAATAGCATTTTATCATTTCTTATTTTTGATTTGCAAACAACAGTAAGAGAAATGAAATGTGCATATCTGTATCTGAAGCCAGGCCTTTCCAGAGGATGCTGTCCACATAGACCTTTCTATGACTTGTAATCTTTTTGATTAGAGTTCCAGAGGTTACTGTCTGGGAGGAAAATGTGCGGCTTTGATGAAAAAGAGATAGAAGCCTATGTCAGGTCTCCAACAAGACACCTCTCATCTTGCCATAGTGTCAAAAGCAAAATACAATGTGGCAATGTGTGTTTCTCAAGGATCAAGGTAACTCTTTGCAGTATTTTTGAAGGATTTTTTGATTATTTTATGCAATACATATTCTTATGCTTTTCCTAGCCCCAACTCTTCCCATATTCTCCCTCAGCCCCCCTACCTACTCAACTCATGTTTTTATTTGAACTGATGTTTTGTCTAGCCAGATTAATTATCTTTTATAGTAGCAATAATTTTAAGGAACAGGGAGATAGACAAGTATAAGAGCATTTTCAGTCAAGACTGACAATCTGAGCTCAATAGGCAGAAGGACAAAATTACAGTGTCCTCCAACTTCCACATGTCACTATGGTACACACACACACACACACACACACACACACACATTATCATCATCATCATCATCTTAAACTATCACCACCCCTACTAATAACAGCAGCAGCAACATGTAAAAAAAAACCCCTTAAGTAAATAAATAAGTACATAAATAAATACATAAATAAATAAATAAATAAATAAATAAATAAATAAATAAATTTAAGGTATGCTTTTTCAGTCCAGGCATGGTGGCACAAGCCTTTAATCCCCACACTCAGGGAGGAAGATCTCTCTGAGTTCAAGCCAGCCTGATCTACACTGTGAGTTCCAGGAAAGTCAGGCAACATAGAGAGACCCAGTCTGAAAACAAAAGCAAAGCAAAACAAAACAAAATAAAAACAAACAAAAAGCCAAACCAAACCAATCAAGTGAAACAGGGATGCGTTTTCAAAAAACAGCGAACAACTGTATGATCACAATGATACGCCCTCTACGAATGACCTTTGTTTTCTGTGCTTTCTTGAAAAGTTTGTAGACTACTTTTGCATTCAGACTATATCAACACTAATAGGAATCAAACATCACAAATACACATTTATGAATATTTAAAGGGAATGATTTATACATATAATTATAACAACACAAGTCTATATAGTCATAAGTATAAATAATCCTTTCACCTGATCGTCCATATTTATTTCGTGTATGAGGGTTTTACTTGCCTATATGTCTGTGTACCATGTGTGTGCAAGTTTCACAAGAGGCCGGAAGAAGGTGTCATGTGTCCAGGAACTTGGGTTACAGAGGATTGTGAGCTACCATGTCGGTGCGAAGAATTTAACCTGTGTCTTCTGGAAAAGTAGTCAGTGCTCTTAGCACTAACCTATCTCTCCAAGTCTACTTTCTCCATATTTGAAGATGCTAAATATCTCTCATGTTTTTTTCAATAATTTAATACTCATTCAAATTTTATTTCGAATTTAGTAGCTTGTACAGCTTAATCACTTTTTGCCAAAATAATGTAATTTCAAAGGCTTTGGTGCACATTTTATGTTGTCAGTCAGAGAAATATTATATTTTAAATCAAATCCAAACTAGAAATTTTGGCACATCTAATTCATTCTTGACAGTGAATTGAAACTTACCTTGGTTTTGAAATGGGAAGATTGTGTTTAAATCTTACTCATGGTATTAACTTTAATTGATGATGTTGTATTACTTATATTTTTCAAACTATGAATGTAACCATCACAGGCAACCTTTCAGAAAGCTGATCCAGGAAAGATGAAAACACTGTCAGAACAAAGGGACAGGATCCGTTGAAGTGCAGTAGTAGGAGGTCAATCCCTTCTGCTGCATTTGGGGATAATTACAATATGGAGGTTCAGAACATATGGGCTCAGACAGGAAAGTTCACAATGTTGGGGACCAGGAATTGCCTCAGAACCACACAGACACCTATCTCCATCAGAAATGGATAGTTTACTGAGCATATGTACCGAGACTTATCAACCAGGGTCAGAGTCCAGATTTGTGAACTGAACCATGTCCCTGCGTTAAGGTCCAACAGGGTTTTTAAGCCCTAAATCCACAAACATTTGTGACAAATTCTTCACCAATCAGGATATATGGATAGGGGATTTCCTTAGAAGCATGTCTTCATTGTACATTTATCCTGCTCCCATTGGTTGGGGTATTCAACTGTGGCAAGGGACTTCCCTTGTTTAATATTCGTGTCCTAACTTGTCTACCAGGATGGGACTTGTCTAACATAACTTCCCAACCAGGATGTCAGTTAGCCATGAACATGCCTGTTTCTGTAAAGTAGGATATAAGTTCCCAGGGAGGTCTTGGGAACTTAAACTTTACTAGACCACTAATCAAAACGGAAGTCTTTTCTTCTTTTAATTTTTTTTAATTGAATATATTCTTCATTTACATTTCAAATGCTAAAACCTTTCCCGGTTCCCCCCCCAACCCCCAACTCCTTCTCCTATCCCCTGCCTCCACCCGACACACTTCCACCTCCCCCCCCTCAGATTTCCCTTTGTTGGGGCATCTATTGAGAGTTCACCTGACCAAGGACCTCTCCTCCCACTGATGTCTGACAAGGCATTCCTCTGCCACACTTTTGACTGGAACCATGTGTACCCCTTGGTTGATAGTTTGCTCCACTATGTTCATACAGCCTTATTTATAATAGCCAGAAGCTGGAAAGAACCCAAATGTCCTTCAACAGAGGAATGGATACAGAAATCATGGTATATATACACAATGGAGTACTATTCAGCTATTAAAAACAATGAATTCATGAAATTCTTAGGGAAATGGATGGAACTAGAAAATGTCATCCTGAGTGAGGTAATCCAATCACAAAAGCACACACATGGTATGCATCACTGATAAGTGGATATTAGCCCAAAAGCTCAAAATAAACATGTTACAATTCACAGACCACAGGAAGCTCAAGAAGAAGGAGGACTGAAGTGGGGTGCTTTGGTTCCTCTGAGAAAGTGAACAAAATACTCACAGGAACAATTATGGAGACAAAGTGTGGAGCAGAGACTGAAGGAAAGGCCACCCAGAAACTGCCCTACCTGAGGATTCATCCTATAAATGGTCACTAAACCCCAACACTATTATGGATGACAAGAAGTGCAAACTGAAAGGAGCCTGTTATGGTTGTCTCTGGAGGGGCCTTGCCAGAGTCTTACACATACAGAGGCAGATGCTAGCAGCCAACCATTGGACTGAGTTTGGGGTCCCCAATGGAGGAGTTGGGGGACAGATTGGAGGAGCTGAAGGGGTTCGAAGCCCCATGGGAAGAACAACAATGTTGTCCACCTAGACGCCCCAGGACTCCCAGGGACTAAACCAAAATGGAAATCTTATTCCAAATAGTTTCCTATATTGGTACAAATGTCTCTCTTAGTTGGGGTCTATCCCAGGGACAGCTTATACCATAAAAGCTTATATATAGGTTCAGGAAGTACTACTGGGTGGTTGGTTTGGGTCCAAGCTTATTGTGGGCAAGTATAAAAAACAGTTCTACTGACTTCTATTCTGATTGGTTTCCAAGGGCACAGAACATAACAGAATATGTAATCAATTTTGGCTTTAGAAATTTTCCTAGTAAGAGCAAAAATATATGAAAATGTTTCCTTATAATGGCAGGTTAGCCAAGTAACTGTTACCTAGGCCTTCACATTCCATCAGGTCCTTAATATTTTAACCTAAGTCTTACCAACACCAAGGTGCATCTGGGACTGTTAAGGACAGTCAGAAGTCAAAGTAATCAGGCTCAGAGGACTGCAAATAATGAACTCTTCTAGAAGACTGCTTTTAACTTCCTCTGACCTCAAGCATGAGAAAGCTAGAGTTTAGATGAAATCAATCTTCTCAAAAAATTCTCACTACTTCAAGGATGTAACACATTGGAAGATTTTTCCAGCCTATTATAATCATAGTCTCTTACTTCCTGGATTATCATGGCAAGGACAAGTTGGCATTTGTAAGAATTTCACATGGATTATCAATGGGTTGTCTATTGCTTACTCAACTAAGAATATTTAGTGATTCGACATAGTTGAATAGCCATTTTGAATTCCTAAGTGAATGGAAAAACCTGACCTTATATGAAGGCATTTTAGAACTCAAAGGAAAACTGAAACTGGTTTTTAATTTATAAAAGAAAAAAAGGTCATTTTTTTCATTAATAAAATCTAAAGTTTTTAATATAACTTATTAGTGTGAAAAAATAAATGAGAATTTTTAAAAAATAAATTCTTTTTATACTTCTACTTATAACATTATTTAACAGATAATAACATGCATTCTTTGTATGACTTCCCATCACCAAACTTCCTTATTCATAAATTATTGCACTAATTTACTATCTTTATTACAATTAACTAATTAATATTGCTCCATTATTATTTACAATAGTCCAAATTTTTAATTAAAATGCCCATGAGTTGTACCATTTTAGCAAATGCACTTTGGCATGAGTTCACCATAATAGCATCATACCAACTTCAGGGCCCCATACACCCATCCTCCCCCCCTTCATCTCTTCCTTCATTCCCTTTGAACACTTGTCAACCATGTATGTTTAGTTATCTCTGTATCTTTTCCTTTCACAGATGTTATATATTGAAATCAGACCATATATCATAATCAGACTGGCTTCTTTCACTTAGCAATGTTGCATATCTGTTGATACTATCATATTATCTATTACTTTCATTTTGTCATAATGACACTTTTTTTCACTGACTACTTTTCAAAATAAGAAACCTTTCTGTGACATAAATTTCTATAGCTAACATGGAAATTTGAAAAACAAATTTTATTTTTAGTGTATCTGAATGAAGTTGCATATCAAAAGATACTGATTTCAGGTTCAGTTTCCAAAGATCATGGATTTCAGCAAAATGTTTTCCTTTATAAAATGCCCTGGCCTCATTTACATCTTCCTATTACCATGCACAACCTTGAAACTCCTTTCATTACCCATCTGGACCACTGGCCACAGCTGCTGCTGTTCATAGAATAGTACAGTCCCATTAACCAGAGGCATTGACTGGTAATCAATAACCCATATATCTTGGAAGTCACAAGACAGAGCTTCTTCTTTGTTGGGCTTCCAGTGTTCTCCCTTCTCTTCCAGATGTAGATGTAAATAGTTTAATATAGCAAAGTGATAGCTTTTGGTAGAGCTTGAACAACCCGGAAACTGACACATTTATATTTAGTCATTTCCTATTCAATACATCTCTTCTTACCTGCAGTTACCAATTCATATCTCTAGACTCCTATGCAGATATGAAATTCCATCATAGTGGAACACGCACAACTAAGAGGAGTTAAGAGAACATATTTTTTTAATTAGGTCTGATATTTTCTGTTTATCTCTTTTTTAATATGGACTCAATTATGGTTACTTCATGAGCACATTTTTTAAGCAAGTATGCTTATGACAGATTACTCTGACCTGGAATGAAAGTAAAATTTGAAAATAATCCGTGTTACATGTGCGTAATGTCTAAACCACATGCTGCTGTGAACTCTGTTTTCATGGGAAGTAGCCAGTCAACTTAGCGTGTACTGAGCTTATGTTTGGGATGCTCTTTATAATATTCTTGGAAAAACAGCTTTACAACCACAAAATATGGAAATGAACTTAGCATACTGGAAAATATAATTGAATGGTACGATTAAAAGTTCATTTTTCTTGATAAATAATTTGATTAAACAGAATGACATCTTGTGAAATGGCTTGCATTCAATATTTTTGTTCTGCTTTCTCTTCTAGGAACCATATTGATTACAACTTTAGAAATAAAGCTATTTAAACAAAATCAATTAAAATGATATTAAGAAGGTCGTGCATGTATTTATAAAAAAAATCAAATGATCTGTTAATTAAAAAGCATAAGGCATTGGTAATGTTGCCGCTGAAGTTTCCATGGTAACAGTTTAAAAAATTAACAGCACATATTTTATTTACTTTTTGAAAGAGATAGGCCTAGTCAAACAGGCTGGTGGCCTAAAACGGGCAGATTTATAGCTGTGTGTTTGGGCTCATAAATCCAGGGGAAGGGCCAGCAAAATTGGCAGAGGAATATAGATTTAAAGTCCCAGCATATGTGATGTCACAGTACACATGTAATACACAGTACCAAACAATCTACCTATATGTAGATTGCTTCATATGAATGAATGCCACATTGCTTCATATGAAATCACTTATTTTTAAAAATGAAAAAAATTCCACATGATTATTCTTTTACATTATCTTTGGTCTAGTTGCTAGGAAGCCTGTATTTTCTCTTCAACATTTGTCATTATTTTATAAATAAAATCCTTCTGCCACTATCAAAATATTAATGTCTTTCTCAGACCCCTTTCGTTTTAATTTCTTTCATGAATTGTAGGTAGGAAAGTAATAGTTTCCTTAGCTTATCTTTTCTTTCTTCTTTTCACTTTCACTAAACACTAATATTTTTTGTCTTCTATACCATTGACAATTGTGCTCGTACTCAGATTTCATCTGAACTGTAATTCATAAAGATCAAATGTCCCTATAATTCCTGTACTCATGCCTAGAAAATATATCCTAAATGTTTAATAGTGATAATAGTAAATATCAACCACTAATGCTCTTACTGTGAAAAAAAAAAACAAAAAACCAAAAATGTTACTCATGGTCTGGGTTCTCAGGAGGCTTATGGATTATTCAGGGAGATAGTATGATATAAATGAAATTGTAACTAACAAAGCTCTGAATAATTTGTTCCTGAGGGGTGATGTAGATCAAATCATCAAGCAAAGAGGACGTTTTGTGCCCTATAATCAGGGCAAGTGCTAACAGAGGAGGTGAGGTTTAGTCTGAGCTCAGGCAGAGAGTTTTAAGAGTAGAGAAGGAGGTCATGGAGTTCTGAGCAATCATAACGTGCTGTATGAGGATGGGGGTACAAAAGTTCAAAGTGCAACAGAGAGCCCGAGAAAGCAGGAGCTAAGTCCTTATGAATTCTGAGGACGGCAGGTCTCAAAAACAGAATAATCTTGGGGTGGCGGGCCTCTTTTATCAAGAAGTTGTTCGTGGTTGCAGACACTGGATGATCATTTCAGAGGGGTTCTGCATCATAACAAGTGCTCTTTGAATAGATTGATTTGCTTGGGTATTCAGAGGGCGTTGCCGAGGGAAGGGTGGGGTTGTGAGACAACAAAAGCCAGGAAGAGGGAATTCATTGGCTAAGAGTTAAAGGAGGCAGAACCTCATAATGATCAGTTTTAGTTTGAGGTGAATGCTGAAACAATCAGTTAAAATGGTAAGAAAGAAAGAAAAAAGGAAAGAAAGAGAGAGAGAGAGAAAGAAAGAGAGAAAGAAAGAAGAGAAAAAAGAAAGAAAGAAAGAAAGAAAGAAAGAAAGAAAGAAAGAAAGAAAGAAAGAAAGAAAGAAAGAAAGAAAGAAAGAGAAAAAAAAAAGAAAAAATTCTACCATCACGTGTGGAAGACTCATCATCAAAAGGAATCATGAAGGTGTCCGAGCAGTGTGCTGGTGAGAGGAATACAACCGAGAGGAATCAAGCAAGAGGAAGACCCACTAGTAATCCACCCCCTGGATGCCAAGGTATTTGTTTAGTCATTTGTTTAGTCATGAGTTTTCACTGAATAGTTCACACATCACTAGGAAATGCTTCATGTAACTCAATATTCCCCTCCACTGCCAACGAGTATCAACATACCAAGAAGACCGTTGCAGAATGATTTATTACGCGAATAAGATCTTGAATATGTGTTTTCATTATGCTTGAGGATATACGTCAGTCTGGGAAATGCCACAGTCCGTGTGCTTCTCCTTGTCATGATTTCAATTCCCCAAATCAGCCATTAACCACAGAGAACACAATCAAACATGGCCTAATCATTTTAATCCCAAATCCAATATGACTAAAACTTTTGCCGAGGCAAGTTTCAAGTATGCCCAGATGTAAATGGTGTTCTGCGTATGGGAGTAATAAATATGTTCTGCTCTGCAGTAAAAGAACACTCTTGGCACGCCATACCGTTGCACCTGTGCACACCAGTGCAGAGGGAAGGCAGGGAGTTGGCCGTTTCACAGACTGTGCAATATGACTACCCAGGCTGAGCCCATTCCTCGGTCCCAGAATAGTAACCATTGCAATAAACGTTCAGACTTTAGAGTATAATGTGCAAGGATTCTCTGCTTCTTGGGTTAAAGGTAAAGGGTGAAATGTTGCTGAGGTTAAATTTACTAGAGCCTCGCACTGATGACTTAGAGGACAAAATGAGGTTTGTTAGTAGGCATGCCCCGGGATTCCTGCTGAGTCTACATAGAATTTGGGAGGTTCCTTATGTAATTAGAACTGGCGTCACCAGTGTGCTTGGAGAATCCTCTTATGTCTCTAGCTTAGTTATGTGATCCTGGGCAAATCACTGAATGCACTTTACCTCTGGCCTTCTTGGGACAGGATGAGATAATGCTCTCCACACCCGTGTCTAATCTGAAGGGAAACCTGGGAACACTGTTGTTGAAATAGAAAGCATTGTGTTGCTGAACAATTTAGTTCCTTTATTTAAGAAACATTAACTTATTTTCTTCTTCATGTTTTCAAATTTACTACTATATTGTTAAAACCCTGTAAGATCACCTCAAGCAGAAATTAGTCATTTCTCGGGAGACAAAGGTATTCCCAAGCTTAGTCTCCCTCTCCTGTGTGATAGTTTCTATTTCCAACATTTTTTTTATTTAAATCACACATAAAAAAGAATTCCTTGTGATCAATTCTGAACAGCAGAGGTCAGTGAGTAATTTCTTGAAAGACAGATCGACTGCAAAGTGAATGAGTCCTGAGAGTCCCCAGAGTGTGAGTGTATTGTCTTGAATTTGGCCTGAAAGTTGAACAAAGGCAGAGGGCAGAGCAGTGGCCTGTAGCAGCTACCTAAACATGGGATGGATTTCAGATTAGGAAGTGATCACCAGGAACCTTGCTAGCAGGATGGAAATAGGATTTCAGAAAATGGTAAACAAAGCATGTCAAAACTACAGGGAGTCTGATCTGCACAGTTATTCTACCTGTAGAACTCACTGGAATAGACAGAGACGAGACGTGGAATCTGAAAACAGTGCTTAATGCCTAAGTATCAGGAGATATATCCTCGTGGTACAATATTGTATGCTATGTTAAATATGTTACTATCAGGCTATGACCTACTGAAGTACTTCGTAATTTGTAAAGGCAGTTTTACAGGCTGTGCCTTACCATAGGAGACTCCATCATTTGTAGCAAGAAGGATCACTGGTGGTTCTGGGTAGACCCAGAAATTGTATCATCTGTCAGACATCATCCATGTAGCCCAGGCTGTTAAGTGACTTATTCCTGGGAGCAAAGAAGAAGCCATCTTAGGAGTTTATTGGAAAAAATTAAAGCATGGTATGACAGTGTATCAACCTGTCATCCAATCCCTATTATGAGAGTCAAGAATCACTTTGCAGAGGACTCTCCAGCTGTCCTTGGCGCTTGAGCTTGACTTGGTCCTTCATTATTGATGAGGCTAACTCCAACCCCGGCCCCAATCTGGGCCTGGACCTGCTGTTTACCGCTCTCAGAAATCACTTTGGCCTTGCACCTTACAGCTGATCTCTGCAGTTCCTTCTCAGTCCCTGGCTTCAGCAGGTACGATTGCAGCAGCCTCTGGCACTGGTCTGTTTGTTACCTTATCAACACAGACTCTTCCTCATCTCACCTCTTCCTCATCTCACTTCTGAAACCTCTTGAACTTTGATGTAGCCACTTTAACTTGCATTCATTCTTTAATAAATCTCTGTCTGTCTGTCTGTCTGTCTCTCTCTCTGTCTCTCTCTGTCTCTCTCTTTCTGTCTCTCTCTCTCTCTCTCTGTCTCTGTCTCTGTCTCTCTGTCTCTGTCTCTGTCTCTCTCTCTCTCTCTCTCTGTGTGTGTGTGTGTGTGTGTGTGTGTGTTTACTGGGTGCTGTGAATATGCGCTACGAGAGTTAATGATACCAATTAAGAATTGATCAAAGAACCCGACTTTAGCAGGAATTATACAGCAAATTGCTATCATTGACACTGATAAACTTTCTGAATTTATCGTTACCCAGTCAAGTTTGATCTTGTGCAAACATAGATGCATTTCATGTGTGCATAGCAAGATTGAGACAGTCGCATGTGCTTTAAAGAACGCAGCTTGAAGATCAGTTTATAAAACTGACTCTATTCAAACAGAATTTTGAAATTATGCATGATTTTGACTGGTAGTGAAATGAATGTGTGTTCCTATTTCCATGTTTTATTTTGTTTTTTTTTCTTGTAAAGCAGTTTTATAAAAAAGTTCATTTCTTGAATCTTATAATACCTAAATAAAATAGAAAGTTTTTTTTTCAAAAATTTTCTTTATGTCTTTCTTGCTGTGACTGTGATACTTTGAGTCATCAAAATAAAATAACTTATGAACTTCTTCCCTTCCTAAGTTAGTGGAGATAGAACATTTCGAGCAAGCTATGCCTCAGAAATTTACCTTCAGTCATAAGTATCTGGTGGTTACCACTTTGACATCTTAGTTGCTATTACCTTAATTTTTAAAGTGATATATAAAAGCTGTGTTTATATGCAAAGTTTGCAGTTATCAGGGCATATATCAGAAATAATTTTTAAATATATGTAACTTTATGTGTCTCATTAAAAAAAATTCATCCTACCATAATTTTGGTTAGTGAAACTTTCCTCGATCAAATTTTGTTAAAATAAGGAGATACCATTAAATATAAAAAAAAAATTCTAAGAGATAACTTTCTTATTTCTGAGTAATAAAATAATTGAATATTTTACATTCAAATATATATGACACATGTATTGCTTAAGTGACTGAATTGATTATTTATTTTTCTTATCACTGTAACCAAATACCTAACAACCAGTAACTTGAAAGAGGAAGACGGATATGGCTTTTTGTTTTGGCTTTCTAATTTTTATTTATTTTGTTATAGATCATATCTAGCCCAATTGTAGTTTCCCATCCAACTTGCAATAAGACTAGGCCCCACATGAAGGCTGGATGAGGTAACCCAATAGGAGGACAAAGATTTGGATATGATTATATAAATCTTAGAAAATAGGGCAGTGGTAGCACACACCTATAATCCCAGCACTTGGAAGGCAGAGGCAGGCAGATTTCTGAGTTCAAGGCCAGCCTGGTCTACAGAGTGAGTTCCAGGACAGCCAGGGCTATACAGAGAAACCCTGTCTCGAAAAACCAAAAAAAAAAAAAAAAAAAAAATAAAAGACATCAAATTAAAATAATACTATAATTATATTTCTCCCTTTGCTTTCCTCCTTCCAAGCCCTTTCACATTCCTTTCTCTCTTTCAAATGAATGGGATCTTTTCAAAATTAATTGTTAATACAACATGCTTCCTAAATACAACATGCTTAGTCTGTTTAATGCTACTAATAGTGTATTTTCAAGCTGATCACTCAACACTGGATGAATGATTTGTGTGTTCTTCCACGGGGAAGACTATTTCTCACACTCTTGAAATTCCTTAATTGCCTGTAGTTCTTTGTGTAGGGTTGAGGCCTCATGGCTTTTCTCCATCCACTTATCATGTCTATTGTTGTTCTTGTTCCCTTCATGTTTAGGCAGTCGTGTTGACTTCCATGGCTGTAACTTTCAACATTAGTAGGAGACACAATCTCACAACAACCTCCCCGATCCTTTGGCTCATACGATCTTTCCATCTGCTTCTTCCTCAATGTTCTCTGAACTTTAGGAGGATGACTTATGCTGTAGATGTATCCATTGGGACTGGTCTTCACAACTCTGTATTTAGATCTGTTGTGTTTTTCTATAGAGTGATCTCCATTTGTTGTAAAAGGAGGTTTTCTTATGAAAGATAAAGTCTGCACTTCTCCAGCTAGACACTGGAGGAGGATAGATGAAGCCTGGGTAGTTGGCTAGTCAGAAGTTATGCAGATGGAATTTGTGGGTGGTTGCAGGTAAACTTGTGTTTTTGTAATAAATACACACATCTATATTACTTAATGTGCTCTTGAACCAAGACGTTTCATGCCATAATAGATCAGAGGTTGTCAGATTTTTCTGTGAATGTATGTGAGAATGAAAGAGCAAATAAATATTCTAAACTGTGGTCCACAGAACCACAAATCTTTACGTCCTCTGCTTAAATGTAAAAGCAGCCACAGGTAATACACAAAGGAAAGGGAGGATGAACCCCAGTAGCAACCAGTTTACAGATACTGAAAATTTGAATCTCATATGACTTTCATGTGCCACAAATTATGTTTGTTTTTATTTTTTCCCAACCTGTGCAATATGCAAACTATTTTCAGTTTGTAGACTGTACTAAAACAGGTGCTGGGTTGGATTTAGTAATGGGTTAGAATTTGCTGACTGTTGTTTTTGATAATATAAGCAGTAGGGAATTTGATACAGAAAACTTAGAAGTTAAAGAACTATTGAAGGGATGGGGGAACTGTTTGGACCTTAACACCCAGAAACACTTTTATAGCTTCTGGAAATACTCTGCCTTTTCTGTGAACAAGTAAACTACTAATGTCGACGCAGGAAGATAACAAATTATGAGTCCATTGCTAATACTGCTGACTTCAGTCCCAGGCTACCCTGCTGTGAGCCAGAAATAATGCCCCTGCTGCTCTAGAAAGATGCTGAATCAGGAATCCACTGTGGGAAGTCTCTGCTCTAGCTGCCACCTCAGCCTTGATCCTCACCATCAAAATGTATGCCTCTATTTTGGCTTCTTCCTCAGTTTGATTCTATTTGTAAGCATTCTCAGAAGACTTGGATGGAACCTAAATAATACGCCGGCCTCCAACAAGTCCACCGAAGGCACTTTTAACTTCACAGTTTGTGTCTACAAGCGGTGGGAGAGAACGGATATTAGACAAGGCAATTTGGGGTATCAGACACAGCCTAATAGGAAGGAGACGGATTCCATTTACATGACTTCTTTTGACATTTTCAAACCTGTGAACTCTCAGGAAACAAGAATCCTAAATATAAATCCCACAAGCCAGGGTGAGAACGCAATTAGTCGTATACACACGTCCTCTCTGTTCGTACTGCCACACCAAACAATATTTTACTCTGTTGCACTGCTCTGTGAATTTCTTGCAGTTCTAAAGAAATGATTTGTGTCATCATCTTCATGGAAGCTTCGATAGAATCACAACCAAAAAAAAATGCTTTTCAATATAGAAAGGGCGATGAACAGTGGTATCTCCACACGATGCAGCAAGGCAAGAGATAAGGGTAGATATTGCCTGGGAATGCAGTCCAAAACCCACTGTAGTAAAAACAAGTTAAGGAGCTGCTGCATTCGAAGAGTGACCTGCTTCATAATTTTGTAAAGATAGTAAGTTGGACAGACATTTTTCTGATTTTAAATGCCAACTCCACCTAGAAATATATCCACACATGCATATAAAAGAGACGAAAAGGATTCTTGTATTTCTCTCAGGAGTTTGAGAGCTAACTGCTATTAACTTCTCTCTGTACGGATATGTACATTTTCAATACCAATAAAAGCTGTGTTTCATATTTTTTATTGTTTACGAGTAAAATTTTCTAGGCTAGAGCTTCAGTACTCAAAAACTTGTAATCACTGGAACAAAAGACAGGAGGTCATTACTGCCTTCTGAGGGCCAGTTTCTGTGTGCTAAAAGAGAGGAATTACTCATTTCAGAAGGTTGGATCTAACCTTCAAAATTTTAATTAGTGATGCATTTCAAAAATCTATTCTTTCCCACAAAAAAATGCTGTTATTATCACCACAATTGTACCATTTAATCAATCCGGATATGCAAACCATTTGGAAGCATTAAATGAAATATGGTAGGAAATCTTCTATAAGGCTTCTTTTCTCAAACTCTTATAGGAAACCTCAGTTGCTGTCTTTCAGACCCAATACCTTCTTTTCCTACTGTTATGTGAAAAGGCTACACGGAACAGGGCTTGGCGGAAGCTCACTCATTGCTTAGTGTTTTATGAGAGGGTCTCCAATGTTGCTTCAAGACACAGTGCATGCAAGTCTATCACCAGCATCCATGAAACATGCTCTAAAACCTAACTCCATCTGTTCTGTTGCTACCATTTGTTTTCTACTTTAACAAAATGCCCACGTGAGGGACCGGGAGGCTAGCTCAGCAGTTAGAAGCACTGACTGCTTACCCAGAGGACCTTGGTTCAGTTGCCAGTATCCGCAAGACAGCTCACACCTGTTTGTAACTCCAAATCCAGGGCACCCAACATTCCCTGACCTTAGTACGTGCCAGGCATGTACATGATGCACATACATAGATGCAGAAAAGGCATTTGTACACGTCAAGTAAATAAATCCTAAAACATTTAAATACGAATGTAAATCAGCTGTCTGGAGCTGAGGACACAAACAAGATGTGTGCTCGAAACCAGTTCCAGAGTCAATCAATTTGTAAGTCATCAATTGAAGCTAAACCCTGAAAGTCTGAGTAAGGTAAAAACAAAACAAGAGAAACAACAAAACAAAACAAGAGAAACAAAACCACCCAGTGGAGAGCAGTGCTGAACTGTGGAATGCGTTAAAACAGTGGTTTAAAAAGTACTTTACAAGCTTCTTTATCCTCTTAGTAATTGAGAATGAGTGTAAGATAAAATTTAGGATGCCCAGTTAAATGTAAATTTCAGGAACATAATAAAAAGTTTAATATAATTATAACATGGTGGATAGGCCTGCTAACAAATACTCATGCCTGTTTGTAATTCAAATTTTTCTGCATTTTGTGTTTTGGTTTCTTTAGTCCGGTGAGTTTATTTATGTTAGCTTTCTGTTAATATTTCACATTATGCATTAAAACCAAAAAGAAATTGAACATATGCATTACTTTGTCTTAAAATATTAAAAAACTATTAGATAAACAACAATTTCATGGAAATCAACGATCTATTCCTTAAACGAAATAATAAGTTTAATACTGTGCACATCTTGCCCACTTTTACATATTGAACTTAGTAGAAGCTAGCTAGATTCTTGTAGGTGTTTTTCTGCCCTGAATCTTTTTTATCTTTTACTCTTTAAGTATATAGAAAGAAAAGTTAGCTTTATATAGATATATAGTTTAGAACAGAAAAGTATATTTCAGTGCTCATTTGTATAATTACAGACTCTGGGTTAGGGTATGTGTGCATGTATATATGTATGTGTGTGCCTGATATGTGCACATGGGAGAACAGGTTCATGTATGGAGGCCGGAGGAGGATATCAGTTATTCTGTTCTGTTGGTTTTGGTTCTATTCCCCTCAGACAATGTCTCTTACTGAGCCCGGGTATCTCTGTTGCTGGATTTTTTAGCGATCCCCAGTGAGAGTCTGGTCTCTGCGTTCTCTTCTTGCAATGCTTGACTTACCGAGTTGGAGTGGCTGTGTACCCTTGAAGCCAGTCTCGTGATGCTTCCGGGGCAGTCTTTACTCACTCAAAATCTTCCCCAGCTACGTGAACATTATTTTTCATGTTGCATCCCCAAATCAACCACTGTTAGTTTCTTAAAGGTAAGTTGTCATCAAGAATCTGAGACCTTGGCAGTGTCTTGTGTCTTGTTCACAGTCTGTTGGGCGGAAAGTGATGGATCCTTCTTGTCCTTTGAGTTATTCCTCTCATCCTGCTTGACTTCACACATTATGGTCATTGATTTTTTAGAAAATAACTTTGATTCTGAGTTGATTTATGTACTTTGTACAAAAGATACTTATACAATGTTAAAAATAGTCATATTTGTTAACATCACTAGCCACTTACTTCATCAGAAGAGGACTCTTGAGAAGTGAATAATTTTCCAAAATTCTAAATTTTCTTGAAAATTAAAGTTCAGTCATTGACAGTAGATCCTAAAATTTGCCATCCTTGAATCAAGAAGCTCATTTAATTTTTTAAATGAAAGCATCTGTCCTATAGCCCAGTTTGAAGAATTATGGCAAATAATCATTATCTCACGTAGAGATGAGGATTCACCCCAACAGCTATGAGATTAACTCACTATGAGATTTACTCATACCCACAAACTTGATCCTAAAGTGTCAGTCAGTGTTGGTAGAGGTATTTCATGTGTTTTTTCTTGACATTACATATATTAAAATGTATACTAATAACTAGAAATTTCATTACATTTATTTAAAGTGGAATTTCAGGTTATCTTTGCTGGTTTTATTTTAGGTTTTGTTTGCTTTTTCCATTGAGTGCGAGGTGGTGGGGACCATTTTGACCACCGTGAGTGTCTCGTTCCTGTCAATGTACCAACCCAATTGCTTTAGCTGTCAGTTCACAACAACCAAGAGGTGCTAACGTCGCATTATTGCGAAGATAGTTTTCACTTCACGGAGCTGCTGAAAACATTCTGAAGAGTCAGAGTTCTGCATACCAGGTTTTAGACCCTTGCTTTAAAAGTCAAACGAAAGGTGGGTATGGTTTACTCCTGTAGCCAAGATAGGATACTCAATGAATCAAGGCCAGTCACGGATACTTAGCAATAGCCAGGTATGCTCCTCCCCACAGTAACCTGGGAACAGTCAGGTAGGTCTGGCCCACTATAAAAGGGGCTTCTTGCCCCCTCCTCTCTCTCTCTCTTACTCTCTTAGCTCATCTCTTGACCTCTTGGGCTTTTCTCTCTCCCCCTTTTCTTCCTCCCCCCCTCACGTGGTCATGGCCGGCCTCTACTTCTCTACTCTCTCCCTCCCTCTGTCTTTCTCTGCCTCTACTACCCCCTTAACTCCCCTCCCCATGTCCTAAAAAAACCTCTCTTCTACCATCATGTGTGTGGTCCCTCAGCGGGAAGGGATGCCCCAGCATAGGCCCACTGAGATACCCCCCTTCCCCCACATGCCCATAGAACATATTCTTATAACGCTTTCTCTTTTTATGATCACAACACTACCTCTACCTGTATCTATTTTATATATTGATATATCTACGAGTCTGTCTATCTCTGTCTGTCTGTCTGTCTGTCTGTCTGTCTGTCTGTCTTAGAGAGTGGGTAGGTGTGGCAGTGAAAGTTAAGAGCATCTGGATGAGCTATTTGGAGAAGCATCATGATCCTCAGAGAGGACTGAGAGGTAAATAAAGGTGCTTAAAGGTTTCAGAGACCATCAGCCTGGGGCCAGTAGGTCAGGTCACTGCCCTTTAATTTCACATGTGTCTGTGGGAAAGGTTTAAATGAAGAACACACACACACGTGAATCTTATATGCATATACAAATACATTTCTACTACTTCTGTTCCTCTAGAAAATCCTTACTAATTTCATCTTGACTAAATTCTTTATTATCATGTAGTATGTAGATACTGGGAGTGTGCGGCATTTCTGTTTGTAGTGTCCAAAATTGGATCTTCTGTTTCTCTTGGTGGCTGTTATTGTAGTTTCCAAGTAAATATGTGTTGAATGGATGGATGATGTCAAATGATTTCACCCCCTCTTCCTTTCTTTAATCATACTCTCTTGTTTGGTCACATGAAAACCCACAGCTGTGTTCCACTTTGCACCATGTGTGACCTTAGCTGATGAGTTAGGTGTTTCTATACGTTGATCATATGTTAAAATAGCTGTGTTACCAAAGGGCATCTGTAGATTCAATGCAATCTCCATCTTAATGTCAATTACAGTCGTTATAGAAATAAAATATCCTAAATGTCAAGCAACCCTCTGGCTTAGCCCCTTGTCTGGTCATTGGCTTGCTCCCTTACTCCATCCATTCTGATCCTGGAGAGTTGTTCTTTTGTTTCCATTTTGCTTTATTTGTGCATTGTTTACTATTTAATGTCTGATTTATTTACAGGGTGACCTTTTGCTTCTTAAGGAAATTCAGGCACCAGCATAATAGGAGATATTTATCTAATTTCCTGCAACTAATGCAGCTATGCCGCAGATGCCTTTTGGCTGTTTCTGAGGATGAGTCTGGTTTGTTCCGTTAATTAGTCATGACAAAATATTTCTATGTTCTTACGTCATTATCCATTACAGTTACAAAGTATAGAATTTCACCTGAAGGAGTTAATAAAAAAATCACCCTAGGGTGGGGGCATTTAGTTACCACAGGCCCGCCAGTATGCGGGGACATTCTTTGAGGGGTGACAGTGAAAGCTAAGAGCAGCTGGATGAGCTATTTGAGGACCCAGCAGGCGCCTCTGGTCTCAGGGAGGACTATGAGGTGGCTGGAGAGTTCAGAGACCATCAGCCTGGGGCCAGCAAGGGCAGGTTCCTGACCCTTTAGTTTCACGTGTGTCTGTGGGGAAGGTTTAAATGAAGAATGGATGAATTGGTTCATTCCCCACCTTGACTCTGATTCTGTAAAAGGGTGAATAGAATCTAGCGACAATGAAAATGGACTGGGTGACTGCATAAAGGAACAGTTGTCCTAGTCACGGAAGTAGATGCAGTGTGCCTCCTTGCCTTTTAACTTGACAGTAATAATGTGCATGCATATGACTCAACATGATTTGTTAACCACTGTAAACTATAATTCGACTGGAACTGCTTATGCTTTCACAGTCTACTGTTGATAAATAATATCACGATCTGAGTACAATCTAAAGAATAGGCATATTGTCACGAAAAGGGCCATATTTAGTCACTTGCGTCACATAAAAATTCAGCATTTAATGGAAAACATTACAGTGCAAGGGGGCAGGGATGTTTATTGCAAATGTTTGCATATTTTTGCATCTCTGAGTAACATGTTCCTAAGTGAGCTTTCTCATCTTGATGCTTATGGACTTGAGTCCTTAAAAACATATACTTTGGAAATTTCATGTCCTGTCCAAGACATCTTTCGGACAGACAAAATGTGGTCTGTGATATAACCTTCATTATCCATTTTCAATGTATGAAACAAAGGCTTAAACCTCCATAGGATGCTCTGTGTCTCGGGAAACTTTTACCATCAGAAAAAGATGTCATGCAGTGCCCACACTGCGGTCTCTGGTTGGTAACAGCACTTAAATTGTTCATCAAGGGTAACTGCTTCCTCTCATGACTCTAGGAAACATTTGAAAAAGTTCACATTTTCTGAGACCAGCTTCGAAATACAAAATCCCTCCTGGTGGCTCGGTTGGCAACACTCTTAGAGCCTTGGCCTTCTGTCTGAAACTGTTTTCATTTGCATATTGACAAAAAAGGGTGACCTTCTGTTCTGCCCTTTAAACTCTAAGTAGCTAGCCCTGCCTTTGTTGCAAGTAGAGGAAGAAGGCAAATGTCCTGCTGCTGCTTGGATTGTGTTTCAAATTTAATTGTACAGCCCTCCTTTAACAAAAGAAAGACTGTGGGCATAATAATTGCCATGTTGGGATAACACAGATCTGAGTTTGAGATTCCATAAAATCTAGTTTGATAGGCTGAGTTGCATAGTACAGTATTAAACTATGTTGTGGATAGAAAGCACACACACACACACACACACACACACACTCGCGCCTTATCAAATCAATAAACAATAAAATAGAATGGTTGTGTGGAGAGCATTAACTTCGACTAAATCAAACAAGCTCAATTTCCCTCCATCAGCCTCATGAGACTCAAGAGCCCAGACATAAGCTGACAGGAGACTTTACCTGCAGTTTGAGAATAAAAGGTAAAAATCCCTTCCATTCCTCCCTGACAGTTTAACCTTTGGGGCCGATAATCTGAAGTGGAACATAATGCCCCAGAAGCATATTATCTGGAGGTCATCTCATCTAGAGACTGAAGGCCACTTCCAACAAACAATCAGATATCTAATAAAACTGTAAGATCACATCTCTGGCATATAAGCCAACAGAATAAACCAGATAAGACTGAAAGCGCTCAGAAACCTGTTATCTGTAGGCAGGAAACATAGCCAAGGAATGCCGTTATTTCCCTAAACATCAGTGTGGGTTTCAGCAAATGCTCACTGGGGCACATTTTACTTAATATAACTAATAGGAAATTGAGATTCACCAATTTATAAAATGGGAAAGGAAATTTGTTTTGTTTCTATCCTGCCATGGGAAAAGGATTTTCTCCAAAATGCTGTGAACATCTCCCATTATTTTAATTTATTTGACTTTGCATTTACTCTACAGAGCTTATCTCTGCTATAATCATAGAATAAACTGTCAGCCCGTTGTTAGATTTATCAACAAATACTTCTTAGGAAGGCTTGTAATAGGCAGGATGAATTTTAGTTCATTCAATCCAACGCTTTAACGTTAGAAGCAAAAAATATATGTGATTTTTCAAAAGTGGCTCATTGTTTCTAGGTTTGGATGTATTTGATAAGTAAGTTCATAAACATTGGCAATTAAGGTTTTGATCTGAAATAGTTTAAGAAGGAAAGAAAAGCTTTGCATAACAGATAAAGTATTTGTTCCATACACATTCATGTAAACAATCACTCTTGCTTTTCGTCAACCCATAACCTTTTGAACAATAAAATCTGGCTTTTCAGCTGTCATTACAACATCATAAAACAAAGCAAACAATCCAAAGATATTTTAAGTTAATATTGCTTGCTTTCCTGTAACACTCCATCAAAACCTCACTTTCAGTTAGATTTCTGAGAAATGTGAAATAGCAAATGTTAGCTAGGACCCCAAATTTCCTCAGTGTTAATTTATGCATATTAAAATTTTAGTTGTAATTATTCTTTGAGATTATATCTTCCCATTTAACTACATTTTAGTGGGACACCTATGTGAATAAGTCTTGGAACACATTAATTATAACGAGGTGGTTTTAGAGCCCCTGTTAGCAAATTCACACTGTTAAAGTGGAATTTACTAACTACTTCCTAAAGGTCGCAAGCTATATACTTTCATTTGAAAGGGAATGAAGTTACCTTTTCATTATAAAATTCCTAGGTTATGTGATATCCTATTACCATTTTAAAATTAATAACCACCTAGTTCTTCTTTATTCTGGAATTTTCTAAAATATGTGAGATTTTTCTAAGATCTGTGAGAGTCACGAAAAGCGTTGGCTCTAATCTTGGGGAATTAAAATGCAATCTTTTTTTATTTCATAAGAATATTGTACTTGTTAAGGTGCCTAGTATTTGTGAAGGCTACAATTCTATGAAATGAGATAATTTACACTTAAAATACATTCATTCTTCTACTGATAATGAAAAATAGGAGTGTTGGTTCTTCTTGCGAAAATTTTGATAGTTCTATTCCCATGCTCCACCTGTTAAGCACCTTTGCCACTATGAGCTATAATTACTGAAGAACTTGAACTTGAACCAAAGGACTTATAAACTAAATTGTAATGGGTTCCCTGATTTTGATTTTGATCCTAATGACTTTGAGCAGAGTACTGTGTTTCATACCACTGGAGTCAGAATTCCTGATCACAATGCTGCAGGAAGTTAAACCATGTTCATGTTTAAAAAAAAATATGAGCATGTTCCAAGAATGACAGGACCAGTCACCGAAAAGCTTAGCATTTGGGAATTCTGAGGAAGAGAGAGGCAAAGACCTTCTCTCTGAAGAGTCTCCTGCTCTGAACTGGAGTGTAAGTGTGATACCAAGCCTTTATTTATTTATTCACTTTATATCCTGATCACAGTGCATGTCCCTCCTCTCTCCTTGTAGTCTCACCCCCACATCCCCATTCCCCATGTCGTTCTTCTCAGAGCAGGGGAATTCCCTGTCCTCCAGGTACCAGTCCTTGATGGCACACCATCAGGACTAAGCACATCCTCTCCAGCTAAGGCCATTCAAGGCAGCCCAGCTAGAGGAAAGAGATCCAAAGGCAAGCCACAGAGTCTAAGTATTACCAACCAAAGGCATCTCCTGTTCCAATTGTGAGGGGACTCACATAAAGACCATGCTGCATATCTGCTACACGTGTGTAGGGGGCCCAAGTCCAGTCAGGCATGCTCTTTGGTTGGTAATTCAATCTTGGTGAGCCCCCAGGAGCCCAGGTTATTTGGCTTCCTAGGTCTTTCATGGTGTTTTTGGCTCCTCCAGCTTCCTCAATTCTTCCTTGGACTCTTCCACATTACTCCCTGAGTTCAGCCTAATGTTTGGCTGTGGGTCTCTGCATCTGTTTTTATCAGCTGCTGAATGAAGCCTCTCAGATGATAGTAATGCTAGGCTTCTATCTGCAAGCATAGCAGAATATCATTAAAAAGTGTCAGGAGTTGACTCTCTCCCACACGGTGGGCCTCATGTTGGGCAAGTCACTGGTTGGCCAGTCCCTCAATCTCTACACCATCTTTATCCCTACATATATTATAGGCAAGGTAAATTTGGTGTCACAGGTTTTGTGTGTCCCCTTCCCTTTACTAGCAGCCCTGCTTCAGGAGGTGACAACTTCAGTTTTCACATCTCCTGTTGCTAGGGTTTCAGCTAGAGTCACCCCCATATCCTGCCAGGATCCTCCTGTATCCCACGTCTCTAGCTTGTACCAGAGATGTCCTCCTCTGGTTTCTCCTCACCCTCCCAGCCCTCTCGCCTGCTACTCCTGTTCTCTCCACACCTGGTCCCCACCCCAGTTCCCTTCTCCATTCCCTTGCTCACCCAGGTCCCTCTCTCCTTCCACTTTCAGTGTCTAATTTATTTCCTCTTCTGAGTGAAATTCAGGCATCCTCCTTGTTACTTAGCTTCTTTGGGTCTATGGATTTTAACATGGTTATCCTGTACTTTATGGCTAATATCCACTTATAAGTGAGTACATACCATGCATGTCTTTCTGGGTCTGAGTTACCTCATTCAGGATGATATTTTTAGTTCCATCCATTTGCCTGCAAATTTCATGATGTCCATGTTTTTAATAGCTGAGTAGTATTTGTGTCAATGAGCTGAGTCTTGTATAAATGAACCTCATTTTCTTAATCCTTTCTTTAGTTGAGGGAGATCGAGTTTGTTTTCAGTTTCTGGCTATTATGAATAAAGCTGCTATGAACAGAGTTGAGCAAGTATCTTTGTAGTATGGTGGAACATCTTTTTGGATATATGCCCGGGAGTAGTACATCTTGGTTTTGAGGTAGAACTATTCTTAATTGTATGAGAAACTGCCAGATTCTGAGAAAATGTACAACCAAAGTGGTTGTACAAGTTTGAACTCCCATCAGTAATGGAGGAGTGTTCTCTCCCCTTGGTTCATATCCTTGCTAGCATGTGATATCATTTTGGTCTTAGCCATTCTGACAGGTATAAGATGGAATCTCAGAGTTGTTTTGATTTGTATTTCCCTGATGACTAAGGATACTGACCATGTCTTTAAGTGCTTCTCAGCCATTAGAGATTCCTCTGTTAAGAAGTCTCCATTTAGCTCTGTATCCCATTTTTTAAAATTGATTATTTGGTTTTTTTGGTGTCTAATTTCTTGAGTTCTTTATATATGTTGGATATTAGCCCTCTGTCAGATGTAGGATCGGTAAAGATCTTTTTCCATTCTCTAGGTTGCCATTTTGGCCTATTGATAGTATCCTTTGTCTTACTGAGGCTTTACAGTTTCATGAGGTTCTCATTCATTAACTGTTGATCTTATTGCCTGAGCTGTTGGTGTTCTGATCAGGAAGTTGTCTCCTGTACGAATGTATTCAAGAATACTCCCCACTTTCTCTTGTGCTACTATACTTAGTGCATCTATTTTGTGTTGAAGTCTTTGATTTACTTGGACTTGAGTTTTGTGCAGTGTTATAAATATGAATCTATTTGCATTCTTCTACATGCAGACACCTAATTAGACCAGCACCATTTGTTGAACATACTTTCTTTTTTCCAATGTATGGTTTTGGTTTCTGTCAAAAATCATTTGAAATGTAAATAAAGCAAATAAATAAATCTAATAAAATTTTAAAAAATCAAATGTCCATAGACACATACATTTATTTTTGGGTCTTCAATTCTATTCTGTTGGTCAACCTTTCTGTTTTTATATTAGTACCTTGCAGTTTTTATCTTTATTTATTTATTTAATCTATCTATCTATTTATTTATTTATTGCTCTAGTACAACTTGAAATAAGGGATCGTGATAATTAATTACAGAAGTTCTTTTATTGTACAGGATTGTTTTTGCTATCCTGGGTTATTAATTTTTCCATATGAAGTTGAGAATTACTCTTTCAAGGTCTGTAAAAAATAGTGCTGGAATTTTGATGGGGATTGCATTGACTCTGTAGATTGCTTTTGGTAAGATGGCCATTTTTACCATGTTAATCTCAGTGCTCCCTGAGCATAAGAGATCTTTCCATTTTCTGAGATCTTCTTCAATCTCTTTCTTCAGAGTCTTGAAATTCTTGTCACTTGCTTAGAGTCACACCAAGATATTGTATATTACTTTTGACTATTGTAAAGGGTGTTGTTTCCCTGATTTCTTTCTCAGCCCATTTATCATTTGCATAAAGGAAGGCTACTGATCTTTTTCTTTTTCCTTTTTTTTTTTTTATTTTTGAGTTAGTTTTGTATCCAGCCATTTTAGTAGGGTCACTTTCCCAGATTTTTCCATATCGGTGGGCCTTTAAGTCTGCTATCTTTGCTTCTCTGTCATGAAAATTCTGTCTCCCTCTTCCCCTTGGTCCCTTGCCCAGTAATTTAAAAGTCTCACTGCTGTCTCCCTGCCCAGCCATTGGCTGTACAGCAATTCTTTATTGCCAATCAAAGCCAGCTAGAGGCAGTGACCCTCATCATCTGGAAGCATTATAACCATTTTCCAACATCTTACCCTTTCTATCCAGTAAAAAAGATTCTTCTCTCAGACATAAATTGAGCACAGCCATAACAGTTCTGTGAATTATAAAGTATGTATATTCTCTTTGTTTCTCTATCATGGTGATTCCCTCAGTCCCTTGCTCAAAAGTCCCACGTCCGTCTCCAGCCATTGGCTAAATGGCAATTCTTTATTACCAATCAAAGACAGCTGGGGGCAGGGACCCTCAGCATCTAAAAGCAGGGCTTTTGGGAGCTGAATTAAGTCAAAGCATCAGAACTATTTCCCAACAATCTTCAAATAGAGGTATGTTGATTTCTTTCTTTCCAATTTGTAAGCCCTGGATCTCCTTTAGTTGTCTTATTTCTCTAGCTAGAACTTCAAGTTCTGTATTGAATAGTTGCACTAAGAAATATATAGGTATAACTCTAACCAAGCAAGTGATGATTTGTATGACAAGAAATTCAAGTCTCTGAAGGAAGAAATGAAGCTCTGTATCGAATAGAGAGTGAACCACCTTTTCTTTATCTGTTGAGGTTCGCATGTGGCTAAGTATATGGTCAGTTATGGAGAGTGCTCCTTGAGGTTTGGGAAAGAAGGTATATTCTTCTGTGTTTGGTTGAAATGTTCTGTAGATATCTGTTAGGTTCACTTCATTCATAACATCTATGAATTTCATTATTTCTCTGTTTAGTTTTTGTCTCAGTGACCTGTACATTGGCGAGAGTCAGGTGTTGAAGTCTCCCACTATTACTGTGTGGGGTTCAATATGTGATTTAAATTTTATTAAAGTTTCCTTTATAAATGTGGGTATACTTCCATTTGGGGCATAGATGTTCAGAATTGAAACACATGGATTTTTCCTTTGATGAATATGAAGTGTCTTTCCCCATTTCTTTTGGTTAATTTGGTAGAAAGTTTATTTTATTAGATATTCAAATTGCTGCTCTAGCTTGCTTCTTCAGTCAGTTTGCTTGGAAAAACTTTTCCTGCCTTTTACCCTGAAGTAATGTCTGCTCTTTTGCTGAGGTGCATTGTATGCAGTAGAATGATGGATCATATTTTCACATCCATTTCGTTAGCCTGTGCCTTTTTATTGGGGAATTGAGACCATTGATGTTGAGAGAGATTGATTACCAATGATTGTTAATTTCTGTCATTTTGATGTTGGTGATGATTGTGTGTGTGTGTGTGTGTGTGTGTGTGTGTGTGTGTGCTCCTTTCTTTTGGTTTTGCTGGTGTGGGAATATTTATTTCCTATTTTCTTGGATATAGTTAAAATATTTCTTATTGACATGTATTCATTGTTCTTGGTGTCAAGTTTCATATAGACAATTTCTTCCGAAAAGATCATATTCACCCCAGTTCATTTCTCTACCCTTGGTCTCCTTTCTTTATTTCATGGCATTATTTTTAAGATGAATTCCACAGAATCAAAGAGAAACTGTCTCTTTTTGCAATGTCAGAAAAAAAATGTCTAACTGCAATTCAGTATTTTCCAGGCTTGGAATGAGAATTTAGGTCATTGAGTAATACTCTTCATATTTAATATGTGGAGTCTAGAAGTTAATAGAAAGTAGATCAAGTCATATGTGATCTGAGAGCAGGAGGCTGAACAGTGGAAGGTATAGAGAGACACGTAATAGGGAAGGCAATAGGAGAAGGAGATGGATAAGGGCAAAGTATAATGTCATGTGGGAAAAATATCTACAATTTAAATTTTATGTTCTAACTTGCAAACATCCTTCTAATTTGGGTCATTAAAATATAGCACACTGGGGCTAGAGAGAGGGTTCAGCGGTTAAGAGAACTGACTACCCTTCCGAAGGTCCTGAGTCCAAATCCCAGCAACCACATGGTGGTTCAAAACCATCCATAATGAGATTCAATGCCCTCTTCTAGGATGTCTGAATACAGCTACAGTGTACTTAAATAAATGAATCTTTGGGCCAGAGATCAGGGCCATAGAAAGAAAAAAAAGTGTCTGAAGGCAACTACAGTGCACTTACATATAATAAATAAATAAATCCTTAAAAAATATGCCCTGCTAATGATCTATTTTATGCATGTATGTATGTGTGTCTGTAAATTTATATGTATGCATTTATTTATATTCTCTCATCTCAACATTTTTCATCTGTCCTCACCTCAATTTCTTTTTTTTTAATTTAATTTTATTTTCTAAGTTTTTTTTTTATTTACAATCAAAATCATTTCCCCTTTCCCGTTTCCTCCCTCCCCGAAAGTCCCATAAGCCCCCTTCCCTCCCTCTTTTCCCCATTCAACCCCCTCTCACTTCTCTGTCCTGGCATTCCCCTATTTCCAGTCTTTCCAGGACCAGGGGTCTCTCCTTCCATCTTCTTAGAAATCTATTGATATGCGTATTGTGTCTAGGGTATTCCAAGATTCTGGGTTAATATCCCCTTATCAGTGACTGCATACCATGTGTGTTCTTTTGTGATTAGGTTACCTCACTAAGGATGATATTTCCAAGTTCTGACCATTTGCCTAGGAATTTCGTGAGTTCATTGTTTTTAATTGCAGAGTAGTATTCCATTGTGTAAATATACCACATCTTCTGAATTCATTCCTCCGTTGAGGGACATCTGGGTTCTTTCCAGCTTCTGGCTATTATAAATAAGGCTGCTATGAACATAGTGGAGCATGTGTCCTTATTGCATGCAGGCAAAGGCTCTGGGTATATGCCCAGGAGTGGTATAGCCGAATCCTCCGGGAGTGTCATGCCCAGTTTTCTGAGGAACCGCCAGACTGCTTTCCAGAGTGGTTGTACCAGCTTGCAATTCCACCAGCAGTGGAGGAGTGTTCCTCTTTCTCCACATCCTCGCCAACAACTGCTGTCTCCTGTGTTTTTGATCTTAGCCATTCTGACTGGTGTGAGATGGAATCTCAGGGTTGTTTTGATTTGCAGTTCTCTAATGAGTAAGGATGATGAACATCTCTTTAGGTGCTTCTCAGCCATTAGATATTCTTCAGGTGAGAACTCTTTGTTTAGCTCTGTACCCCATTTTTTAATAGGGTTACTTGCCTCTCTGAAGTTTAACTTCTTGAGTTCTTTGTATATATTGGATATTAGCCCTCTGTCGGATGTAGGGTTGGTAAAGATCATTTCCCAGTTAGTTGGTTGCCACTTTGTCTTTTTGACAGTGTCTTTTGCCTTGCAAAAACTTTGTAATTTAATGAGGTCCCATTTGTCAATTCTTGATCTTAGAGCATAAGCTATTGGAGTTCTATTCAGGAAATTCTCCCCTGTGCCCATATGTTCAAGGTTCTTTCCTAGTTTCCTTTCTATTAGTTTTAGTGTGTCTGGTTTTATGTGGAGGTCCTTGATCCACTTGGAATTGAGCTTAGTGCAAGGAGATAAGAATGGGTCAATTTGCATTCTTCTACATGTGGACCTCCAGTTGAGCCAGCACCATTTGTTGAAAAGGCTATCTTTTTTCCACTGGATGGTTTTAGCTCCTTTGTCAAAGATCAAGTGACCATAGGACTGTGGATTCATTTCTGGGTCTTCAATTCTGTTCCATTGATCTACATGCCTGTCACTGTACCAATACCATACGGTTTTTAACACTATTGCTCTGTAGTACATCTTGACGTCCGGGATACTGATTCCCCCAGAGGTTCTTTTACTCTTGAGAATAGTTTTAGCTATCCTGGGTTTTCTGTTATTCCAGATGAATTTTTGAATTGCTCTTTCTAACTCTATGAAGAATTGAGTTGGGATTTTGATGGGGATTGCATTGAATCTGTATATTGCTTTTGGCAAGATGGTCATTTTGACTCTATTAATCCTGCCAGTCCATGAGCATGGCAGATTTTTCCATCTTCTGAGGTCTTCTTCAATTTCTTTCTTCAGAGACTTGAAGTTCTTGTCAAGTAAGAGAAATGATACCCTTCATGATATCCACAAACCATATAAAGTATCTTGGTGTGACTCTAACCATACAAGTGAAAGATCTGTATGACAAGAACTCACCTCAATTTCTACTCCTTCTCCATACCCCAGGCTCCCCCCATCCACTCCCTGTGTCCTGCAGATCCACCCCACCCATCTCAGCCACCCCTTAGAAAAGAGCAGGCTTCCTAAAGACATCAATCTAACATGGCATAACAAGCTACAGTAAGACCAGGTACATATCAACACATTCAGGCTGCACAAGGCAGCCCAGGGGGAAAGCTTTCCCACAAGTAGGCAAAAGAGTCAGGTACAGCTCCTGCTCTCATATTAGGAGTCACACAAAAACACCAACGTACTCAGCCATAACATGAATGCAAAAGACTTAGGTGAGACTACTACAATACCAAGGACCAGCCTCAGCTTGGAGAGGGGTTCCGAAAGAAGGGGTGTCTGATAGTGGCAAAAAGAATGACTCAAAGTCAAATTGTGGATACAAGCTGATGACCTGTGTTCTACCTGATCTGGCTTCTCTGGTCAGTTTCAATGGTCTGCTTTCTCTATAATAGAGATTTCTCTGTCTATATTCTGCTTGCTTGCTATTCTACGGGATCTCTCTGTCCATATGTTGCTTGCTTGTGAGTGTGTGTGTCTCTGTGCATGCTTGTGTATGTCTGTGTGTTTGTCTATGTGTGTGTATGTGTCTGTGTCTGTCAGTCCTCAAAGCAGTTCTCTTTTTATCCTAAAAAATTCTCTGAATGACTCATCACCTGCAGAATGAAAGTCCAGTCTTTTCTTCTACATATCAGTCCAGATCCTGGAGTAAATGTACTCCAGGATTCCCTTACATTGTTTTATGAATCAGCATCCTGTGACCCCAGCCCTTTGATTCTTAGGAGACAGCAAGCATATAGTTTTTTCTTAATATTGAAAAAGAATTCAGAGATCTGTCTGCCTTTATTAAGCACAGCCGAAAAGGTAGTTGGGTGGAACCTTGCTCTGAAATTACTGTTTCTACCACACCTGGGCCTAAACTTGCTGTGTCCCAGACTGATCTTGAACTCAGGAATCTGCCTGCCTTTATATCTTTCTGACAAGCTGGCTTATAGTGTCGCTGCCTTTGTCCCTTTAGATTCATGAAGCCACTCATAATTCATATTGCATCCTTACATTTTGCATAGTTGAGAAATTATATATATATATATATATATATATATATATATATATATATATATATATTGAACTCATGTGTTTAGAGCTCTTTTCCATAGCCTTAAGGACTGTCCTGAAGGTCCCAGTGTCTACTGTTTTTGCTGAAACATTAGCCACACTTTCCACTCCTGGACTCATGCTGTTTCTAATTCTCAAAGAGTCATTAACGTCAACCGGGAGGCCATTCATCGGAAGAATGTGAAAATATGTGCATTATCATACAAACAAGCCTTATGCCCACAGCAGCCATTGACCTTGCCCAGGCTCATACCCAGGCCTGTCCCTACCAGGCTCCACCTCAGGCTCCCTGGTCTCTTGCTTAAGCTTCTTGAATTACAGACTCTCAGTCAGTTGATTCTGTGGGCTGGCCTTGTTCTCTGTGTTGTGTCCCTAATCCCTCTGGTTCCTTGGATCCTTCCTTCCCACTCCTCTTCAGGACTCCCTGAGCTCCTAAGGTTTGGCTAGCTACTCTGCATCTGCTCCCATCAGTTGCTGAAGTCTCTTGTCTTTTGGATGACTATTCCTACTAGACTTTGATCCCAGCCCACTCTGTAGACAGGACAAACTGTAGTTTGAAGGTTTTGTAGCTGGTTTCTCTCTTTTCTCTTCAAATCGTATAAATCATTCTTTCTCATATTTTTAATCTACATTTTTCTACTGCTCAATATACTTATTCATTCCTTACTGATAATAGCACTTCAAGTATTAAAGACATCTATCTTCAGATTTTAACATGTTCCAAATATTTTTAAAAAATAATTTTTCACTAAATTTCATGTTATAGCTTTTTTATCATGCAGAACTTGCATTCTTTTAAATAGTTATATTTTATAATTTCTCCTATAGCATTTCTATGTTAAGGACTAGTGTTAGGCATATTTCAAAATCATAAGCATATTACTGTTTATGCAATAGAAACTAGGTCTGCTCACTTTAAAATTAACTTTACTTAGCAATTATACTAATGTATCCCATGAAGGGATCATTTGATTTTATTCTTTATAAATGAACTGAGTGTCCTGATATGTATGTAGTGATTAAATGCCAGCAATACATCCAAATAAATAATCATTTCCCATTAATGTTTTTATCATCTAATGGTCTGTTAGGATAAGAATGATACAGTTAGAATCATTAGAATTGCTTGTGAGTCTGCGGGAATACAGTATTGGCTCCAGACTTAGTGACACAGAACCAGGATTTAATCATGATAGCCAAGACTTGCATGGAGCATTGCTTTAATTCACTCATTCCTAAGTCTTTCACCAGCCAATGATTTCCCATTTAATGTACCAGCTTTGCTTCAAAATTTAAAATAATGTTTTATATTTATTTTAAATTAATGTTATATTATTCTGTTCCAAAAAGAATTTTTTCAGTTGTGTTAACATGAGATACACTTGTGAACAATTTATTAATTGTTTTTATCAATTTATAATACACAAAAACAATATGTGTGTCCCTTGAAAATTTGAGAAGTAAAATATCCCAGAAATTACCGGACCTAGCAGCATTGTGAGGTTTGGATATTGTAAGATAAATTTGAATATTATGGCAAAAGTAATTTTATTTCTTCCTTAATTCTTGGATACATTTCAATAATTTTTATATCATGGACAGTTCTACTTTTATTCAGTTTAGCTAAGGTTTGTATATTTGATTCTCTTATAGTTTAATCATTTTTATTTAATAACCTTAAATTTAAGTTTTTGTCTTGTTGATATAACTTGAGAAACAAAATTATATTCATTTTAAGTGTATTTGTGTATGTTGTCATGACTTGATATATTTATGTAATATGAAATAGTTACTTCATTAGGTCAAATACTGGTACCACATATAGTGAACTTGTCTTGACTTAGGCTGCTTAAGAACTCAACTACTTTAATAAATTTCAAGTATATACTACACAGTCCAGTATTATTAACTATAGTTGTTCTATGGTAGTCTTTAATTCCTAAAACTCAACTTAAAGCTGAAATTTTGTACCCTTAGATAAACATTTCCTCAATTTACCTGACCCCTAAGCCCTGAGCAAACCCAAAACAATTCACTTAAGTGAATGGAACATTTAATTTTAAAAAATCCACACATAAGTGAAATTATAAATTATTTGCTTTTCTTTTTTTTTTATTATTTATTTTATTTTATTTTTTCAATTTACATTCCAAATCACTTCCCCTTTCCTGTTTCCTCCCTCCCCAAAAGTCCCATAAGCCCCCTTCCCTCCCTCTTTTCTCCATTCAACCCCCTCTCCTTTCTCTGTCCTGGCGTTCCCCTACATCCAGTCTTTCCAGGACCAGGGGTCTCTCCTTCCATCTTTTTAGAAATCTATTGATATGCGGATTGTGTCTAGGGTATTCCGAGATTCTGGGTCAATATCCCCTTATCAGTGATTGGGTTACCTCACTAAGGATGATATTTTTAAAAACAATGAATTCACGAAATTCCTAGGCAAATGGTCAGATCTTGAAAATTATTTGCTTTTCTATTCTTGACTTTTTTAAACTTATCATATAGCCCTCTAGGTTCACCCATATTGAAACAAATGGCAGTATTTTCTTCTTTTGAATTGATACCAATGTGCATATATACATGTCAATCACATTCATTCTTCAATTGATATCTTAGTCCATTTTATGCTGATGTAACAGAGAACTTGAAACTTAAGGATGCTAGAGAAATGGCTCACCAGTTAAGAGCATATACTGTTCTTGTAGAGGACCCTAGTTCGGCTCCCAGTGTATCAGGTAGCACACAACTAACAACCTGTAATTCCACCTTCAAGAGATTTTATATCTTCCTGAGCCTGCGTTGATTCCTGCACATATGTGGACATACTTATATACACAGACATGCGCATAACTAAAAATTAAAAATAAGTAGTAGAATATCTGAAACAGAATAATGTATACAGAAAAGGTATTTATTTTGTCTTGTTCTGGAGGCTCCAATGTCCGAAAGATGTTGGCATCTAGCCGCCGGTTTTTGGTGGGGGGAGTAATTGCATTGCTTGATAAAATGACGAAAGAGCAAAAGGCCAGATGAGTGCATGTGAAACGGGAACAGAAAAGGGTCTGGATGAACAGCTTGCTACTGTGCTAACTAATTCACTCTCATGGAAATTACATCAATCAATTTTCAAGGGTAATGTTACCATGACCTAAAATGCTTCCTATTAGGCCTCATTTCCTAACTGCCACATTGAAGGTCAGGCCTCCAGCTCATGAACTTTCCTAGGTCATGCTCAAATCATGTTAATGGGCTCTTATTTGTTTGGATAGCTCAGCTGTGAATAATGCTGGCATGATCATGGGAGTGTAGGCTTATGTTTTGCTCTTGCCTCCATTTCCCTTGGATAGGCACTCAAGATTTTTTGATGATGAATTAGTTCAACTTTTGTTTATGTATTTATCTATTTTGAGTAACTTCTTCACTATTTTCCATAGAAACTAGACACACATTTCTTCTGAAAGTATAGACGATCTCCTTTTCCTTCACATCTTTTAAAGGTTTAATTCTTCAACAAATGTTTTTTGAAAAATGTGTGTATGCACATGCAGAAGAATGAAATTAGGTCCTTTACATACAATGCTGTCAAAAAATAAATCAACTCACAATGGGCCAAAAGCTTAATTAAATCTTGAAACTTTGAAAGTTCTAGAAGAAAACACAGAAAGCCCATGATATTTGTTTGTCACTGACCATTTGGAGAAGACTCCGAAATAAGGTAACAAAAATGAAAACAGGCCAACATCTACACAATGAAAACACAATCTATAGAAAACAATTAATAGATTGCCAAAAAATAACTTGGATAAAGGCTTAATACATAGCAGGAAATTTAAAAGATCAAGAAAATCAATCAAGAAAACCACAAACTGATTATCAAACTAGCAAAGGACTGAATGAATTTTCTCAAAAGATCACCTGAACTATGGCCAGCAAATATATGAATAAAGTCTATTATCAGTAATCATTGGATAAACAGAAGTTAAAGCCACAGACATGAGTCATCTCCAGTCTTGTATGGTGTCTGTTGTCAAGAAAATGGAAGGTAGCATGACATGGTGGAGAAAGGAAGCACTTGAACATTGTTGGGAATAGAGAATAGAATTTTTTAGAAAGAAGAAAGAGACTAATGCCACTAATGATTAGTGTAGATACAAAGGGAATGTACTGCATTGAAGAAATCAGTGCTGCCTGCCTGTTGGAATGTTGATTCATACCATCAGCTTGACCTTGAGTAGGTCTTGTGTAGGTTATGGTAGCTCCTGTGAGTTCAAGGGTGAAGCAACCATGTCTCGTCCAAAAGACAGTCTTTCAATAACAATTAATAGCCACCTGACCTCTTTCTCCATGTCTTTTTAAAAACAAAACTATCAATATCTATCTACCATCTATCTATCATCTGTACTCATGTGCACAAGCTTGCAGAGGTTCAGAGAAAAGATACAAGCAAGAGGCACCACTGAGACCTACTCACGAAGCTCTTAGTGGAAGCTTTCCAGAAAAAATATTCTGTGGGGGAGGAGGGCAACACACATAAGAATTGTCTCTTGGTTGTAAAAGTAAAACACATAGAGCCTTTAGGAAAATAAGAACTTTGTGGCCAACACCCACAGTGTTGGGAAGGAGGAACCAAGGAAGACAGGGAAGTAGGAGATGGGGATGTGGGTGTGTGAGTGTTGACAAACACAAGCCAGGAATATGAGTGGAGGTCAGAGTACAACCTCACCTATTGGTCCTCATCTTCTTAGATTTTTTTTTCTAAATTATTACAGGCTGATGTTATAATGAGTTGCGTTAAAACCTTTCTCATCAGGGGTTTGTTACTCCATATGCTACTGAGGGAATGAGAAGACCCATTTCATTTTTCCTCATTTGGTTAAGAAACATTCATTATGTTGAAGTAGTCATTCATTGCAAAAAATTATTCATGGAACTAAAAGGTCTTAAAATTTTAAGATGAAAGGGATAAATGTTCCATTAGTACTAATACTTGAACTTTGCTCATTTTAGCTAATAGCAGTCCCTTGTTTAGTGATAACTGGATATGTAGAAGCAAAGTGTGGAGGCAAATAAAATGGAGATCAAGGACTAACCCAAAGGCACTTTCCTGTCCAGAATCAAACGTTTTAAAATTTAGGCATGCATTTTAATTTATCAAATGAATATGAAAATTCAATTGTTTTAATTTAATCTCTTAACGGACTTCTTAAACATGAGAAGGATGCCTAGCATATACCTGGAGCTGTGTGTGAGTTTCCCATGATGATAATTATGATGATGGTGATGACAGTGTTGGTCATGGTCCTCCTTTCTTGACTCCTTCTCAGAGCACAAATTAAAGATTTATTGTTCAAGATGATGAGTCACAAAAACAAAGAAATAAAAATAGCGTAGAGATTTGAAGTCAAACAAACAATAGCAGCAGTAAGCCTAATGAACAACCAAGTAATCTGGCTTGCTCAAGGTGCTCAATGCTATTGGCAGGAATCATCTGAGCACATACACAGTTTCTCCCAATACATTGTGCTAACCAGTTTTATGTCAGCTCAACATAATCTAGAATCATTTGGGAAGAGGAAATCTCAAATAAGGAAACATCTTCATAAGATTGAGATGTGATAAAGCACATGGGTTCTCTTCTTCTTAATTGATGGTTGGCGTGGGAGAGTCCAGCCCACTATGGGTGGTGTCATTCCTAGGCTGGAGGTCTTGTGTGCTGTAATAAAGCAGGCTGGGAAAGCCATGATGAGCAAGACAGTATGCAGCACTCTTCCATGGTCTCTGTTTTGGTTTATGTCTCCAGGTTGTTGTCTTGCATTCCTTCCTTGATCTCTCTTCATGAGGTACTGTGATTAGAATGTTTAAGCCAAATAAACCCTTTTCTCCCAAGTTGCTTTTGGTTACGATACTTTGATCACTGCAATAGAAACCTTAAATAAAAAAAAATCAGTATATAAAAGATATCTTCAGATCTCATCAAGAAAGTATTTCTCTCATCAAAAAGGAAAACCACATCCTCTTTCATTGCCATTGATGAGGCAGAAGGCAGAGGAGATGTATGGTGCTGAAGGAACACATAAATATGATCAGCGGCTAAGTACATGGAAGCCTCAGGAAGGGTTTGAAATGACAGTCCACAATGCTATCCTTAGTAGGACCCATTAGAGGGAGCACATTGTGAAACAGTGCCCACTAACAAAATACGATTCAAAGCCACTTTGAATGCTTTGAGCTGCACTTTTCTCAAGCTATAGTTTAATACAGTTCCTCATGTTGTGGTGACCCCCAACCATAAAATTATTTGATTGCTACTTCATTACTGTAATTTTGCTAGGAATGTTGTTAGGAATCATAATGTAAATATCTGCTATACAAGGTATCTGATATATGACTCCCATGAGAGAGTCATCTGTCAAAACAGGAGTCCCAACCTACAGGTTAAGAACCACTGGCATGAGTTCTCAGGGACTAAACCACCAACCAAAGAGTACACATGGAGGACCCATGGCTCCAGCTGCATATGTAGCAGAGGATGGCCTTTTCAGACATCAATGAAAGGAAAGGCCCTTGGTCCTGTGAAGGTTCAATGCCCCAGTGTAGGAGAATGCCAGGTCAGGAAAGTGGGAGAGGAGATTGGTAAGGGGGGGAGGAGGGAAGGGATAGGGGGTTTTTGGAGGGGTAAGGAGGAAAGGAGATACCATTTGAAATGTAAATAAAGCAAATATCTACCAAAAAAAGATACACTTTGTTTTTTTTTTTGTTTTTTTTTTTTAGCAATGTGAGGAAAAACCTGAGAGAACAATGAGTAGGAGAAAAACGATATTTTGGCTCATTGTTTCAGAGATTTCCGCCCACAGGTTTTTGGTCTCATGAGTTTAAGAACACCATGATGGTAGAGTGTGTGATAGAAGTTTCTTCACCTCATGGAGGACAGAAAAGAGAAGGAAGTATGAAGGGTCAAGTATAAGGTACAACTGGTACTATCGATACTACCGAAGGGATGAACATTTGTGAGTTTTCTTCAATTAGATGCCCTCAAAATACATGCTTAGCGGGTGAATTTCAGGGATAATTGAGAGATCTGGCAATAGGGATTTAAAACAGTATGAGAATTATTTATTCATAGACATTGACATATCCTAATAAAAAATGAAATTAACACTATTTGAACAATTTCTGAACAATGCTATGTGAGTCATAACTACTTTATTTAATTGCTACATTAATATTATACAAAATTATGGGACATAGGCATATATCGTGTCATATTCAAGTTAAGACAAGTATATTTATATACTCAAACATTTATTATTTCATTGCCATAAAAACATTCAAATTCCTTTCTTGTAGGCATTTTGAGAAGTATCACTTATTCTGTTCTGTAGTCATTTTACTAAGCAAATTGTTCTCATTTCTACTCTGTAACTAGAACTTAGTACCAGTCAAGTCAGAGAACTCCTCAATCTCTCCTATTCATTTACTCTCTGTTTCCTCTATGTGTATCTTCTTTGAAATCAACTTTTAGATATACTTATGAGTGATGCTATACAGTGTTTGTTTTTCTGCAACTGGCTCATTTATTATTATTATTATTATTATTTATTTAACATAATTCTGTAACAGCATTTAGGCATTGTATCAGGGTGGGAGAGATGCTTGTTGGGTAAAGGTGGCTGCTGCAAAATCTGACTACCTTTCTTCAACTCCAGGAACTCACATAATGAAGAAAAAGAATGGACAGCTCTAATTTATCCGATGAATTCCAAACATGTGCAATGAGGGGAACCCCTCATTAGAAGGCTACTGTGGGAGACAGGATCTCTCATCTAAAGATGAAGGCTGAAGATAAATAAATTCTTTCTTTTACTTGTATCCATAGCCTTTATAACCTGGCCTATGAATCAGGAAGTATAGTTTTCCAGCTACATTTTGACCATTGAGACACAAAGTTAGAAGAGAACACTTTGTGATCATCTATAAGACTCCACTAGAAACCAGAGACCATCAGTTTATTCTTGTCAGATGACTCTGCCTCTGTTCTTAGCAATACCCGCTTTCTCTTATTCTAGACTTCATTCCAAGATCAACTTTCTAATTTACCATGAGCCCTGTTAGTATCTTCATACTTGCCAATAATTTCTATTCCAAAGTTTCAGGTGTTATAATCAATCAATCAATCAATCAATCAATCAATCAAACAAACAAATAAGAATCAGTATAAATGATACATTCAATTTTTCTTTCAAAAATTTTAATAGCACGTAGTAATTTGACAAACAATAATATGCTCTTTTCTAATTGTTTTTGAAACCTCTTCCTGTCTAAATCTCCAACACTTTTACCATCCCAACCTAACATATAATTGCATCTTTCTAAGACAAGGCAGCATCTTCCTACCTTTCCTGAAAATTTCCATGCTGGTCCTTTAAGGGATCATCTTTGCTATAGTGGGGGAAAGATCTTAAGAAAAGAAAATTATTATTTCATCCTATTTAAACTCCATGAAAGCTTCTTGCTCTTTAGTGCAAACTAAATCCCTTGTCTTCTTCCTCGTTGACTCAACCCTTTGCTTTCTGATGTCTAACTTTACTTCTTTAAAGTGTCCTGGTCAGACATGTTTCCTGTGGTGACAATGATCTTCTTCCCATTCATTCAACAGCTTTTATTTGAAAGTCACTTTTATCAGAGTCACTTCAACTTTGACTAGACATGGACATCTGTGCAGTGTCTGCATTCTCTCAGTAAATCAGGATCTATCAAGCTAAACACATTTTCTTCTCTCAAGCTGTCTTTAGGTGTTGGGTGTAATTGCACACATGGCTATCATTGCATGGCTATCCAGCACCTTCACTAGCCACTAAGCTCCAGGTGACTGGAAACTACATACATTTTTGCCTTGCTGTTTCCTAGCATGGTGCCTGAAAATTAATAAGTATTCTATTACTACTTCTTACATAAAATATGCATGAGATAATTCACAGAACGTAACTTAGATTTAGAGAACTATTATTACTCACACATCCCTAAAGTTAAATATTTATAGTGCAATTCCACCTTGTTCAACTTTGTGGTTTATCAATACAAAGTAAATTCCCCCTGTCATCTCTGTCCTCATTCATGCTTTCTTTACCTCATCATCTTTTTGCACTGTCCTTCTTAGGAAATCAGTGCTTTAAGATAATGTATCTCAGTTTTATTGAATTGCTCAAGTTAAAGTTAATCATCTTCCATCTTTCTAAATATTTCCAGAATGACCTCCACTAAAGAAAAGAAAATGCTTCTCTGGAGAAAAAAAAATTCTAACCTTCCTGTGGAAGATCTTTAATGTAACCTTGACCTATAGCTATTTTCTGTCTCCTCCTGAATGTTACATAGCCATAAGTTTTTAGCTCAAATTTCAATTATAAGAGCTAACAAACATGTAATACTGAAGAGAATAATAAAAAAAGAATAGTTACTTCCAAATAACTCATTGTTCCTTTTTTAAAAGATGACTTAAAATATAAAATTCATCGCAGTTCAATTATCAGCTGTTGAAATTATCCTTTGGGCCATTTATCTCTGGGGCCATTGTTTTGATCCATCTACTGGCATTTGGAAAGGTGGGACAGATAGATACTAACTTTAAAAAAATTATAAAAATGTACCCAATATACACCTATTAAAATATTTATGATAAGGGAACCAATTTCAATGTGCTCATTTTTAAAATAACTTTAAAGAATTCATGTTTAATTAAAAGTGATATATAAATCATGCTGTTTGCTAGCAGTATTGACTGTGTCGTTCTCATCCTGCTAAACTTAATATAAAATTAATTGTTAATTTCAGGCCAGTAGTCTGCTCTATACCAAGATGTATGCTGATTGTTTAGACGAGAGTCAGGAGATATTCAACTTTAGAACTGAAGGCTATCTTTTGTGATTCCTTAAAGTCATTCTTGGTGGATGCTTTTCTCCATGTAGAGGTTTGATCCTTGTATACTCTGAAAAATATTTTATAACTTTCCAGAAATGTCTATGTTTCAAGTCTATTTTGCATTCCACTGCACGGTTACTATTTCAGTCAAGTGCACTTAGCATTAAGAGTAGTATGACCTTGTAGGGTGGCAGAGAATAAGTTGTCTTCTGCACAATCACACATACAATGATGGACTCATCTAAAGTTTTCCCATCTTTGCAGTACTTAAAAGACCTCTGGGTTAGTCTGACCTTATATAAACAAATACAGCATTTACAGCAGCCTTTCATATACCTGCTCTGAACAAAATCTCAAGCTGAAACAGTCACCAACTCCAAAGCAAGTGGTGATTAACTTACAAGGGAGTACTTGGGTCCATCGTCAAGAAGGTCAGCTCGACCTTAAGTGACAAAGCCCTGTACCTTACTTAGATTGTGTGCATTTCATGTGCTGCTAAGGCATCAGCCTTCTCACTCTTTGGAGGCTTGCCTGAAAAGCCTTGACCAGTAAATGCTTCTTTGGTTTTGTCCTCTTTGAACAAGATTCCTTGCCTTATTAAATAGTTTTTCATTTCTAAGTCTTTTCCACCAGTGGTAAGGCACACAGACACAGGATAAGAAATCATTATTTTTCTTCCAGGTGAAGAAAATGCTTGTTTCTCAATGTGTTCATTCCTTAAGTAAAAGTAATTAGACCTCATCTGTCCATGAGTCCATGGGAATCCCTCAGAACATTCCATCGTGCTCTGTTAGGCCTATTCCTGTCGTTATGCGGGCCAAGGCCACCACCACCTCTGTGACAATCAGCTCTATGACCTCAAATAACTTCCTTTCACCTGGAAGCTTCCTCCATCAAATCTCTGGATAACCAATTTGTTTCTTGTTTTCTAGATAACACATTATCTCAAGGGTAAATCTCGCCCCTGGAGACATCACCAGAACTGTTCGCAATTAGAATCTCTTGTGTTTCTTAGAAATATAGCTTCAGTCACCCATTTATCTTTCATTCAGAAAATCAGGCTGGAATATAGGGAGAATGTCATGACTCAATCTATCCTTTTCAAGAAAACAATTAGAGGGATTTTAAAAATTGTTAGCAGCAAATTACTTGTAATACATTTAGCAAGTGGAATGTATAATACTAGTTGAACAGCATTGACTAGTTAAAACCTCTAAAATCTTCTGCAAATCAGGTTAAACTTATTCATCTGTTTATTCATTCATTCAAAAGTTATTTATTTCTTTGACTTGACATTGCATGAGGAATCCAGCATACAAAGACAAAATAGATTCACATTATAAATTATTTACAGAATATCTTAAAATGAATATTATCGCTGTCCTTTTCTACAATATGTTTCAAGATTCTCCTATTAACCAACTTGTTAAACACACCCTATTCAGTATTTTAATCATGAATACCACTGCAGATTTAGTTAGCTAAGCTAGGAATTTAGGACATAACTTCAAATTATAAACAGGCTTTCAAATTTGTTATTCTTTATCCACATAGACATACTTTCATGCATAGTATATAGTTGCATTAGTTAGCTTCTCATACCTATGATAAAATATACAAGAAAACGACATAAGAAGAGAAATTCACTTTTTCTCTCCAGTCCAGCAGTTTTGGTCCATGGCTAACTATCTCTGGGTTTGAGGCCAGAAAGAACACATGGGAGAAAATGGCCAAAGGAATAGATTTAATCTTCAAAACCATTTCCCAGTGACCTATTTCCTCCAAACAGGTCAGACTTCCTGAACTAAGCTATGAACTTTTCCATGAATTAGTAGACTTATGAAGTTAGAATGTTCTTCATCGGGCCATCTCCCCAATGCTGGTCAGCTAACAACTATGACTGTGACACATGACATTTTAATTCAACTTATGCAAATGATAGCATGTGGGTCCCTCAAATTTTCATATGAATCAAGTTAACATCAGTTGGCCAATAGCCTTACTTCTTACCTACTTAGCACTTTCAGGCCTCTCACTTTTTTCTAAAAACTTACTTGCTACTAATAATGTTTTTAATTTAAGTGATGTTTCTTACTACACTCTTAGGATAATAATTTCCCAGGTGTATTCAAAGTTATTACCTTTAAAGCTTACACTAGTATAACTAGTATAAGTCTCCTCCATTAAATATTTCCCTTTCCCTTCTTCAATCTCCTATGGTGTTTCATTGGTATTACTAAAAAATATCTTTGAAAATACTACCAAAAATGGTTCTTTATAGACCACAAGTTCATTTAGTGTAATACACACACACACACACACACACACACACACAATTATTTTCCATGTATATGTGTATACTATTTCCCCTATAAAATATATCTTAGGCTTTTCTCAAATTCACTATTTATCAAGTATATCCTTCAACTGTGGTCCTTCTGCCACCTTTTTCTGAATGTTGAGGTGTGCATGATTTTGTTTGTGTCATTTATTTGTCTTTAGAATATAAATAAATGATTAATGATTAACATGCAAAATTCTTCAATTAATTAAACTTAAGAGATATTAAAGTGTATTCCTTGTATTCAGCATGTATGAGTTGACTATCTAAACAATATGCAAACTTACATATACACATGCGATTCTTATACAAATAGCAAACATATTCTAATGCAACATACTTGATAATTGCATTTATAGACTGAAATGAATTTTGAGAAGAAAACAAAATGTCCTTTGAGTTTCTGAAACTAGCAATTGTCATTATGCTCAGAAGGGATTTCAGTGGCATTTACTGTACTGTATCAGTATTTTACCAAGTTTTTTGTTTGTTTGTTTGTTTGTTCGGTTTTTGTTTTGTTTTGTCAACATTAATAAACCCATGTCCTGGAGCATTTTAGGAAAGTGTTACACTACTGAGCCATGGGGTAGATGTCACAGATAGTAGGTTCTTGTACCTATACCATGGAATCTAGTTTATTCTGTAAGCAAAGGGAACCCACAGAAAAGAAGGTATATATAGAACCAAGAAGAACATTTCGGAACAACTGTAATAATCCAGGTGAGAGATGACGATAAATTGGGCCATGAGAATAGTGAGGATACCAGTAAGAGACAAGGTCTCACAAATGTGGGGAATGAAGCTATCATAGATTACTTACAATCAGTATAGTACAGAAGATTACCACGGATGGAAGACTTCAGTTAGGAGACAACAGAAATAAGTCTTTCATCATCACTGCAGAAGAGACAGAGTGACACAATTCCTGCCCCTGGAGCAGAGCCAACAGGGCGTGAGCCTTCATGAGTGCTGATGGTTGCTAAGTATAAGGCTTGTTTATATAATAATGTACACGATTTACTTTATGTCCTTCCTATGGGAAATATTCTTCCTGCTAAGGTTAATGACTCCATGATAATTAGAAATAGGAGGTCTCTAGGAGGCAATGGTATGCCTAATGTCCTCAGTTAAATGAGTCAATTTTAAATGTGACTTTCAAGACAACCCTTAAGGCTGTGGGAAAGAACTCTGAACACATGAGTTTGAGAATGTATACTTTTTCAAATATGCAGTATATAAGGATGCAATATAAATTATATGATGGGTTTCACAGACCTAAAAGAATAAAGGCAGCTGTCTCAGTCAGGATTTCTATTTCCTGCACAAAACACCGTGACCAAGAAGCAAGTTGGAGAAGAAAGGGTTTATTCAGCTTACATTTCCACATTGCTGTTCATCACCAAAGGAAGTCAGGACTGAAACTCAAGCAGGTCATGAAGCAGGAGCTAATGCAGAGGCCAAAGAGGGATCTTACTTACTGACTTGCTTCCCCTGGCTTGCTCAGCTTGCTTTCTTATAGAACCCAAGACTACCAGCCCAGGGATGGCACCACCCACAATGGGCCCTTCCACCCTTGATCACTAATTGAGAAATTGCCTTTCAGCTGGATTTCATGGAGGCATTTCCTCAAGGGAGGCTCCTTTCTCTGTGATAACTCTAGCTTGTGTCAAGTTAACACACAAAACCTGACAGTACAGCAGCTGTATTAATGCACTAACTTTTCAGGAAGATACAAAGGCAGGCACATTCCTGAGTGCAAGGTCAGTCCGGGACAGATTAAATTTAGGCTCAGGCATAGTGGGAATGATAATCTCAGAATGGGTACCTATCCGGCTAAACTTATTGTTTGTGTTTACGAAGGCAGGCAGATCTCTGAGTTCATTTGCTATTTTAAAAAAACATATGTACTTACTATATTTTAAGGTCATAAAATGCTGACTCTTGGGATAATCCAAAGGGAACCTGGGTAAATGATTAAATTGATAAGTGAATGAAAGACTGGGCTTGGGTCTGCAAAAGTTGTGCTATCCAGATGAGCTGTCTGAAGAGCTAGCTGAAGCAGAACCTTGTGAATGGCAATATGAATGATTAAGACTTTTTAAATGATCATTTCATTTGAGTTAAGAAAGCAAAAGTGATGAATATGTCTATTTTAAATAAGTAGCAGTTTCCTTCCCTTACATTCAATACTATTTATGTATCTAAAGCAGTAGTTCTCAACCTGTGGGTTGAGACTCTTTTGCCAAACCTCTGTCTCCAAAACTATTTACATTATGATATATAACAGTAGCAAAATTATGAAGTGGCAGTGAAGATAATTTTGTAGCTGGAGGTCACCACATCATGAGGAACTGCATTAAAGGGTCATAGTATTAGGACTGTTGGGAACCACTGCAAGGTTCACATTTCCTGGACATTTCTTACTGAAACTTCCTCAGGTCTTGGGAGAGTCCCTTGCTGCAGGTAAAGGAAGGGAATCTCAGAGAGATGGAAGACATTCTTAGTATCAAAATCATCCACATTAAAATCACTCTTCTTTGCCCCCAGCATATGAGCCTCAAAGACTTCCCAAGCATCCCTTGCCCACATATGCTTATGAAATCCAAGTAAAACCGAGAACCAAATAATGACAGTTTCCTTCTGGATGCCTGAGTTCCTTTCTGTCCATGTACACACACCAATTTCCTAAGTTCATGGTTATATTATCACAGCAAAGATGTAAACTGATTCAGTCTAATCAAAGTGAATTGTTCACTTTGTAAGCCTCACTGTATTTTTTCAGTTACAGGTTGGAAATTGGTTTCAGATGATTTTCTTGTATTGTAACCTTGCCAAGAGCAGCTAGAGGATGGTATTTCCTTCTCCTGGACCTTGGGGTTCTACTTGCTAGGACTCATACCTCCACTTTCATTTCTCTCATCCAGTTACCCTTTATCATGTAGTATCTGGTAAATGTCATGATGTGAATAGAGAGAAACTCCTTGGGCTCTCAAATTCAAATTCAGTTAGCTACAGCAGAACTTGCCTTGCTTTTGCGGAACAAAGCCCAGCTTGTTTCTATTAAATTATAATTGCCACATTCAGGAGATGTCTGAGGTGTCGTAAGGTTCAGCCCAAGCTGGGTGCTATCCTTGGTGGAAGGGGTGTGTGTTTCATTACAGTCAAAGGAGCACAGAGCTTTTTTTTTTATTGCTTGTATTTGCGCAGTATGAAAAAGTTCAGTGAAGCAAGTAGTTGGATTGAGGTATTTGATGAAAAGGAAAGGAGAATATTTATTTGTTTGGGCTGGGAGGCAAGTTCAAAGATGGGGACTTTTGTTCTCTGAACCCATAGTGAGCAGCTCCGGTTTCATGTCAAACATCAGGTTTTCATGCAGGATGTAAACACTTCCTGCTGGCCAGGTCTGTTTCTATAATGGTAACCCCGTAGAGCCTGTGCTACTTGTGCTGAGATTGTGCCAAGAGTTCCTGTATTCAACAAGGGAGGTTGAAAGTCAGTCTGGTTTCGCAGCTGTTTTGGGTAAAAACTGGCTTTCCTAGCAGCCCCAGAAACTCACAGTTTCGCTCCTAAGCAAACATTCATCAGTGGCTTTCATTGCACAGCAACACACAAAGTTAGGCTCTCTGGAATACAGGCAGGGGAAATTTGCCTCTGTGCATGTGTGCATCCTGCTGGTTGTGTGGGGGTGGGGTAGAGTGGGGGGAACTTTGGCTCAGGACATTCTTTTCCAGCGTGCTACTGATAAATGTAGGTCATTACTGGATTTCACTTCCTGATTTGTTCAGCACAAGGTAAGGTGAGAGTGAATAGAGCTGAAGGTTTGAGCAGTGAATCTTAATTCCCCGCTGGCTTACTATAACTTCAGAGATGCCTTATCTTCATTTTTGATTAATCTCAATATGGCAATGGTTCCTAACACTTCGGTTTGCATTTTCCTCTCTCTCTCTCTCTCTCTCTCTCTCTCTCTCTCTCTCTCTCTCTCTCTCTCTCCTCTCCGTGTCAAGTAATTTTTGATTCCTAAACAAATGCTTAGGTGTGAGGGGAGGAAGAGTAGGACTTAAAGCAATCCTGTGGTAAAGAGAAAATCACTGTAGGCTGTGGGGAAGCCCCGTCTAATGGATCTCATTACAGAACGGCTCTCCTACCTCATCTACCCCTGTGCTGGCAACTCCCTGACTTCCCCGACAGTTTTCCCAATGTGCGTTCTAACAGATAGTGTGAGCTCTCTTTGATAAATCCAGTTTCGAGCAAGCACTGTGATCTAGATCACAAAGTTGACATAGGGAATTATGTTCTTTCCTTTGATAAAGGTAGCCAGAAATGGCAGAACAGACGTAAGAGATGTTCAAAGTACTTGAAAGAGAGGCCATCCCACGGGCTTTCTGACTAATAAGGTGTGCCGTGCACATCTCCTCCCGGAGGAGAGATTTAAAAGGAGGATTAGGTACAGACATCACAAATAGTTTAGAGGCTATAAAATTCTAAAGACAGCCAATGCTGTAATTTTTTAAAAAAAAAAACCATCATGGAAAATACCAACAGAAATGAGAAAAGCTTCAATTTTCTCCCTCAGCACAAATTGCCCATACACTTCGTTTCTTTTAGAAGACCACAAATGGAGAGTTTCAGGTGCAGGAGGCTCTCTGGAAAAGCCAACTTATTTGCTCCCTGATACACCTCTCCATCTCCATCAAAGGAGTGTCATTTCCATGCAAATGAAGGTGCTCAGGTTTTTTTTCTGTTTTTTTTGTTTGTTTTTTTAATAAGACAGAATAAGAACAAAAATTTCTAGCCGTGACTACTTTTCAAATGGGCAGTTGCTCAACATTTGTGGCTATTATTGGTGATGATGGGTTCTTTGGCCCACAGTATATAGTTTTTCTTGTTTATCAGTAAGGTTTGGGAAAAAAAAATCTTTCTGTCCTTTGGATAGGTAGAAGGCTTGTCAACTGATGGTATTGTAGTCTCTGGCCAGGTGTGGCTAGCCTAAATGCAATGCACTCTGAACTGTGAGGTACATATGGGATGCCAAATACCAAACCAATATTAAAATTAGTTGATCCCACATTATAACACATTCATTTGTGTTAGATAATTGCACATTAGGGACTTAGTTCAAAGTCATCTCACAGAGGGCATCGTGTTCCGTTAAGCAGAATCAATCCAGAAGCTAGTCTGGAAGATAAGGATGAGCAAACTGGTTCTTCCTTGGATCTATGAAGCAAGGATTTGGGTAGAGTTGGGGAAGGAAGCAGACAATGGAGGGAAGAATCCTACAGGTGGGAGAAAGCAGGGGAAGGGTTAAGTGGTGAAACATGAAGAATAGTGCAATGCACACATGCACATATGCATGCACACACACACGCACACACACACGCACACACACAGACACACAGACACATGCACACAAACCCACACTCACATGCACACACTCAAACAAATGTGCACACACATACACATACATACACATGAGAGAGAGAGAGAGAGAGAGAGAGAGAGAGAGAGAGAGAGAGATTCTGCAAGTTCCTGCTTGGTCACTGAGGTCTGAGTCTTGCTTAGTTGATTTTTACTCTTGCTCACAAAATGCCTACAACCTCAGGTGGACTCACTTGAATGCACAAGCAGTTATTATTAAATATACCTTCAGCATTTTATATTTCCTAAGTGTTCATTGCTCATATTTTTGTAATTCTTCTTTGTTGGCATCTTCCATGCCCTGACATCAGCCAAAAGTCTGGGTCTGAAATGCGACAGTGATTTGATAGCTATTCAAGACTTAGGTCTTGTCCCAGTCTGAACCTTCAAAGTTCTGTGGGAGAAATATGATAAAAATTGATTTCATAAACAAACCATTCTTTAGATGGTCAGGACAATGAAAAGATATGCACCACAGAAAATGTAATCTGCTCTGTTCCCTTGGCCTTGGAGGAATGAAAAAGACTTTGGTTTTTAGTTTTATGGATCCCTTAGCCTTCACTAACAGCAAAGGTAAAGAAATTAAACAATTCATCTTTCTTTTAATTGTATAGGAATGTCGGTCTGTGATGTAAACACAACCCGTTCCATTCTTGCTCAGTGAAAGTTATCTCACGTGAAGGATTAGCTGCCATGTTCAACAATAAGGAAGCTCTTGTTTTCCAATAAAGAGGTTAATTGGCTACAAAGGAAAATACATGTACAGAGCACATAATCCTAATATTGGTTTTGCCACGGTCCTGTGCAAGGGAAGTTCATGTTTCCTGTTTATTAGCTGTTTTACAACAATCTGCCCTTGACCAATAATTATGCTTACAGAGTTGATGTTAATACGTGTCAGCTCAACAGCTACTTAACATGTCCTCTGCACCTGTGTGCAATTGAGTTTGTCATCATTCCTCTAGAGCACTGTTTCCTGTCTTCCAGTGGGCTATAGTGTAAATGCCTGGTGGAAATACCAAAGTCAAACACAGGCTTATCAGCTGCCTAGCCACATCGCCCCCAACAGATGGAGACCATTACAGAAAACCACAACTAATAAAATTGCAGAGTTGTGGAGTTCAGTTCCAACCAATATAGCTATAATAGAAGTCTTGCACATAAGGCTTAGGAATTACTGGGAAAGAGAGAGTAGGAAGGTTTTAAGAGCCAGGAAAAGGGGAAGTTTGCTGTAAGATTGTTTCTCCTACAAATGTGCGAAGCTACACCCATGAAGTCTCATGAACATGGCTGCCTCAACATGAACTGAACAAGAATGACATCTAATGTGGAGGAAGGAAAATTCACAAAGCCTCACCCACAGAGAAAGAGCTACAGACAACTAAGGACTCCTGAAGATAGGAGAAATAGTTTTATCCAGGAAGAGCACACCAAATGGTTATTCAATACTAAATGGTCAACTCTGAATGCATATGTGCAAGTCATAATATATGAACTTAGCAGGTTATAGTTATGTCTTTAAACATACACAGACACACACACACACATACACACACACACACACACACACACACACGAAGGTACCCCAATATAAAATGGAAAGAGAAACTCCCAAAGGTATTCTCTGACCTCCACACATACCCCATAATATGCATTTGCCCATTCATTCACAAATACACACACATGCATGCCAGAAATGTTTAAAAGGTTCCAATAACAAGAGCAAAGGGGAAAATTTTTTATCTTAGGGATTAAAAGAAGTTCTCATAGATGTCTACATGTGCCCAACAAAGCAGGGGCCTCTAAGGTTCTGATGGTGTGCTACCCTTCCACTGTGCTTGCAAGTAATCCTGATGATGTCAGTTCACAGAGCAAACACCTAACAGTGAACTCATTGCTAAATTTTAGAATAAAAATAATGATAATCGGGCTCTCGAAGCTAACAATAACAGCACAATGCTATGTCATAAATGGGGTACATTCAGTTCATTGGTGACAAAAAAAATAAAGAGAAAATCTAAATGGTCTCAGAGCTGTTGGACGTTTTCATATAGAAGAGCATCCACCCCCTTTCGTAATGTATTTTTGATGACTTTGGGAAGTACACTAGTTTCTCACAAAATGATGGCCAGGGTAAAAAAACTACACAGAAATAGATGGAAGGACAGTCACCAGGCTGGTCTTATTTCACTTCAACAGTTTTCTGTAACAGCTCTAAACTAGCAACTTTTCAATTAAATCCAATCTGTCACGGTAGGAAAAACAAGTGTGGCCCACAAGCCTAGGGAAGAGACTTGGCAGGGAGTGGCCACATTACCATTTGAAACTGAATGTGTGTTTTGTTTGTTTAAAGTGTGGCTTGCATGGCTCTATGCATTTTCCTTCCGTTGTAGGCATTTATACCATTAAAGTCCCCAGTCCCCAGTCCAGTGCAGAGAGCTCAGTACAGGATCTCTTCCTGTGTTTCTGAGCTGTCTTGGTGGCAATAAAATCGAATCATAAAGTCTGTTCCCTGTCAGCTGGGTTAGGAGAATTTCTGTCCTTGAAACATTATACCCAAATCATCTTGGAGTCCAGTTCTTGGTCCGCACTTGAAGGGTACAGCTTGAGACTACAGGAGCCTCTTAAACCATCCTACCACAAATCTACTAAGATATAAAAAGACAGGAAAGAATGCATTCATCCCTGCTTCAAACTGTAGTGACTTGACACCATCATTGCAGTATAAAGTACCATCTTTTCAAGGCTATTCTTGAGAGCTGGGGAATTGTACCTTTCAAGACATTCTACATTATTAACAAGGATTGGATTATAAAAGACAAAGGTTCATAAATTCATGTCATCAATATCTCCCAGGATTAATATCATCAATATCTCCCAGGACTAGACATAAGCGGTATGGAGTTAGAAGCATTCCTTTTACATTAAAAATATTTGCTTATTTATTTTTTGTGTTTGCACATCTGTGTTACGCATAAGTACATGTAAACTATGCCACACATGTGGAGGTCAGAGGATAACTTGTGGGAACTGATCATTTCTTTCTACTGTGTAGGTTTTGAGTACTGAACTTAGCTCATCAGGTTTGAGAGTAACTGCCTTTACCCACTGAGCCATCTTGCTGGTTCCAAGAAACGTATTTGTTCATATTGGCCTAATAACCAGGACCTTTGACATGTCACCACATTCGAGCCACTTGGATTGGCTGTATCATTAGCTCAGTATACAACGTGCCAGGGTCCAGTGTAAAGGGACACATCCGTTATGTGTCCACATTTCCACATTTTCTGTCATCAATCATTTTTTTCCTCTTACTTTGCCTTGTGTTCAAATTTAATTGAGAGAGCTGAACATTTTTGGGAAATAAAGCTGTCCACATCTCTAAGCTGCAGGTAGAATGTCACTTCCTCTCTTTGTCCTCTCTTCAGTGTGACTTGATCAGACCTAGGAGTGAAGGGGGCTTAATCAGGTGACTATTCTGTGAGGACAGCTGTCTTGCATTCTCTAAGCTGGTGGACGACCCAGATTGAATTTAGAAACAAACCTAAGACAAACTTAATTTTGATGCACGAGCTTCCAGCTTCTGGAATTATTTTTTTTCCAGAAGCTAATTGGCTTTTATTGTTCATATGCTGAATATATAGAGAATTATAGAGAACATATTCATTTAGAGGAGAATGCATGCTTGTTTAAATTATAAGCTGTTTCCTCCTCCTCCTCCTCCTCCTCCTCCTCCTCCTCCTCCTCCTCCTCCTCCTCCTCCTCCTCCTCCTCTTCTTCTTCTTCTTCTTCTTCTTCTTCTAGAATTTCCATGTATTTCTTTAGTTAACTACAAATCTTATACATAAAATAATACTGGCTGATACATGTGGCTGAATTCTGCTTTGTGGGGATGCGGCATGACTTGTAAAATGTGCGCATGAAAGGCACAAAAGAGAAAGCAATAATGCTGCACTGTGCTGCTGAGTTTTGTTAGAGAATGAACTGGTCACTGTACACATTCTGAAGCACTGGCCTCCAACGCTCACAGCGAGGAAACTGTGTGCTTTGGAGCACACTTTAGAAGGCGCCATAAGGTCTCTTCCAAGACACGAACATAACAGTGGGTGAAGCTAAATGCTACTGAGGAACTTGCAATATTTTGCACATATGGACTGACTGTGTGACAGCATATATAAATATTTCATTTGATAAGCATAGCTAGTTATCAGATCATAACGAACAGATCGAGAGCGACACAGGACCAGTTCCAAGAACACTGTGTAACAGGACATACAGCTGAGATGTAGTTTCCTCATACTTGGCGAGGTCTGAGCTCAGCAAACACCGCTTTTTCTTTATTCATTAATTAAGATTAAGATATTTTAGCATCACCAAATTGAGAACATTATATTGTCATGTTCAGGGATCAATGCCAAAAGAGAACTTGGAAACTGGAGTGTAAACGCCACCCGCTTCTCAAGCTACTTCATGCTATTTAGAATCTGTTGACAGTTCAATATCTAATTTCCCTGAAATTAAATGCCCAATATATCACTTTTGCATTATGGAGTATAACTGATGAGACAAAAAGAAACAACAGAAAACATAATGACAATTTTAAAAAGTCACAAACTTCTTACTACAGAATTCTGAAGCCAACTGACTATAATTTTGAGGGAAAAATGAAAAGGTTAGAAAGGTTTAAACTTACGAAAACCAAGGACCTTTGTGTCTATTTGATATGGTCCCTGTTTTAGAGGGGATTTTCAAGTTAAGTCTCCTGTCGGCGTACTGCACAAAGATGACAAGTCTCTATCCTCATGCAACTCTCCATTATGTTGCTCCGACCCGTATAAGACCCTTCGCTTTTGTCTCTGAAACAAGATTGGAGAGACAGAGTGGCTGAGTGCAATAAGCCTAAACTTTCCAGTTCATAAGATCTGAGTTCAAATCAGGCAGTCTCTCTTCCTTCATTTTGAAAATAAGAATAATGAGATTTTCCAAGAACGAGAAACAAAGTGCATGCGATGCCTACAAAGCTAAGAAGGTCAGAAAATTATGGGTTTAATGAAAAACACATTGAAGACATCGTCGTATCTTCAAGTTAGTTACTCAGAATGTACTCAATCAGTGAGCAAGTGAAGGAATGAATTAATGAATTCAAAACAAAAGAATTCGAGACTGAATCAATGACAATGATAAGCACCTCCACTCAAAAGTAAACGAAGAGGGATCGAACAAATATTTTCTTGAGGGTTCTCAACCTGGTAGGAATTTTTGATTTCCCCTTGGATTGCAACTCACACAGCAAGTTTGTTCTTTCAGTCTCTGTAGTATTTGAAAACATGACCCAGAAAATTAGAAAATCAAAATGCACACTGAATCATTCAAAAATGTATATCAGCTCAAGACTCTCTAAATGGGAAAATCTAACTGAGCACCTATCAAAACAGAGCTTAGTATGTCTTGCTTGCAATACCTCTTCTTATATCATGGCTGAAAACCTCTCATAGGAATAGGTGATTTAATTAAATTTACTAAGAAGTGAAGGCCACATGACCTTTTACCTTGGTATTCTTTTAATTTTTTTTTAAATTAATGCACACAAAGTTACCCTCTGCCCTGTACCATTTCAACAAGATGGTTAATCAGACTTTGGGAGTCTCCAATATTAATTTTGCTAAGATATCCTTAGACCAGAGAACAAGGAGAGGTCAACTATAGCCTTTGGAAATGCTAAAAGAAACATTGTCTCTTGTGTCCCAAGAAGCTAAGTTTCTAGTCCCCAGAGGTCAAGATGTGCCAAGTGGAATTATCCAAAACAATAGCTCTATGAGGTTTTGACTCCTCTAATTGCTAGCAAATAAAACACAGAGAAGACCTTGTATGAAGCAATATTTATTTTTGAGTGCTGTAGCCTGACAGGGAAAATAAGTCAGAGCTTCTCATTAGTGGTTCTTATGGATCCCCCTTCTAAAGCTACAAGGAAGTAAGAAGGCAAGATGAGATGAGACACGATAAAACACAACTTCATAGAAACTTCTAGAAAAAAGCTTCTAAAATATGGTGTTTTTTATCATAGAAAAATAGTCATACAACATTTAAGAAAAATAAAAAAGAGAAAGGAATGAAAAGAATATAAAGCAAGGGAGAAAAGCAACCTCATAGCCTTGGCTGTGGATACAGAGTTTCTCTCAGTTTTCTATCTATTGCTATCATGAAAACAATCCTATATACAGTTACAAAACCCAGACACTATTGTGGATGCCCACAAGTGCTTGCTGACTGGAGCTGGATATAGCTATCACCTGGGAGGCTCTCCTAGTGCATGACAAATACAGAGTTAGACACTCTCAGCCAGCCATTGAACTGAGCACAGGGTCACCAATGGGTGAGCTAGAGAAAGGACCCAAGGAGCTTAAGGGGTTCGCAGTGCCACAGGAGGAACAATATGGGTCACCCAGTACTCCCAGAGCTCTCAGGGACTAAACCATCAACCAAAGAGTACACATGGAGCTACCCATGGCTCCAGACACATAGGCAGCAGAAGATCTTCTTGTTAGACACCAAAGGGAGGAAAGGCCCTTGGTCCTGGAAAGACTTGATGCTGTAGTGTAGAGGAATAACAGGACAGGGAAGCAGGGGAGGGTTGACTGGGGAAGGGGAGATGGCTTATGGGATTTTTGGAGGAGGGGGGAATCAGGAAAGGGGACAACATTTGAAATGTAAATGAAGAATATGCCTAATAATAATAATAAAAAGAAAACAATGACCGAAAGTACCATGAGGACATGTGCTACTTGTGGGCTTGTAGCCTTTGGCTTTTGCCACCATCTTCATTATAAAACTCAAGAATACCTGCCCGGAGGTGTTACTACCCACACTGGGTAGAATCCTCTCACTTCAATCAGTAATCAAGATAGTACTCACAGACTTACCAACAAGCCAATCCGCTGAGGACATTTTTTTAACTGAGGTTCCCTCTACCAGGATGACTATGACTTGTATCAAGTTGACACAAAGCTACTCAGTACAGTTGATTTTGGTTACATCTTTATCAACTTAAAAATAGCAACTTAATTGAGACAAATAAAATGTATATTTTCCAGTATAAGGTTCTCTGGATGCTGACAAACATACTCACCCAACTAAACACTCGAAGGTTCACCATTCCGTTCTGTTCCTAGGACCGTTACTGCTACTCTTGATCTCAAAACACTTTCTATCATCATAAACTGGTCTCTCATCTGTAAAAATTCACACAAATGGAGTAATACAGTGTGCATAGTTTCACATACACCACCTTTCTTCGGCCTGCTTGTAATAGTCATTGTATATATTGTGCCTGTCAAAGATTTGTTTCATTTTGTACCCAAATATGGACTCCATTGTATGGATGTACCACAATTAGTTCTTCTGTTCCCAATTCACCAACTGTGGGGTTTATTATTTTATGATTATGAACACAGGTGCTAGAGCATTCATTTACAAGTTATGATGCTGATGTGTTTGTGTCTATCTCGACCGAACATCTGAGGTGAAAGTGGTAGGCTTACATGATAAATGGACATTTAACTTCTTGTCGGGGGACTGACAGATTCTGCTGGGAAGCAGCTGTGCAGAGTTATGCTTTCAGTAGCTGTCATGATCTTAACTTGTTCCAGGTCCTTTAAACACTGACACCGCCTATTGTTTCAACTTTAGCTGTTATCTGTATGTGAATATTACACCCTGGTTTTTGATTTGTAGCTCTCTCATGAGTAATGATGTTGTGGGCTGTCCTGGTGCTGTTTGTATTCTAATGTTAATTGTGCTTCTTCCAGAGGGACTTCTCCAAGAAGGTGATTTCATATGAACCTTCTCCCCATGCCAACTAGTCAAATAAAGGCTGAAGCCTGTGATTGGGCAGTATAAGGGAAATGGAGGTCTTAGAGAGTGAAGGGAAGCATAGGGTGTGACAAAGGACAGAGGAAGAAGAGGTGGAAGGAAGATGGAGCAGAATCACATGGCCTGGGGAAGCGGCAAGTAGGAAGGGACTCATAGCTAGGGAATACATTAATGTAGTGGTAGATCTGCCCCATCTTGGCATACCACTTATAAATGAAATAAGTGAGTTGTATGTTTTGGCATGGGCTTATTGGGGTTGGAAATTTACTACAACAAATGATGTTGATATTTCCTTTATTCCTAGGGTCATTTGTATTTTTTATTTTATGAACTTTCTATTTGGATCTCTGGACCATATTTGAAGGTTTTACTGAATTTTAACAATTTTTAATATGCTTGTGCATAATTTATTTGTTTGAAATACACATTACCAATAGTTTCCCTGTTTTTGTAGCTTCCCTTTTAATTTCTAAATGTCTTTCAATGAATAAAAAATGTTATGAAGTTGAATACGGGTAACAATGCTCTGTACATTTCAAAAACTAGAAACTGTTTTTGAAAGTTGTTACATAAAGAAAAGATAAATGTTTAAGGAAATAGATATGCTTCACACAATTTAAATACGGTACAGTATATACATTATGCAGTATATAGAACAGTGTGTGCTATCCCATTAATATGTAAACTTTCATGTTTATATATCAGAAATGCATTTAATATACATTTTAAGGAATCAAGGCTTTAACTTTGAGAAACTCATCCTATGGGTATGCTTGAAAACTTACAATTTTTGTAGCTTAAGCGTTTTTGCTTACTCAGCCATAAGATAATAAATATTTTGTTGCATATTTCTTTAAAAAGTGGTGGGAAATGTTCTAAGCAACATTTTAGCCTTATTCATTAAGTTTTATTTTCCTTTATATTCAATTTATAATTTGTAGTTCACTTTGATTTCTTATATGAGTCATGTCTTATTTAGTGCTAGGGATTCAGGTCCCCAACCAGTTAAGTATTTTCTAGATACTTTTTTTTCCAGACAGATTTCTACTTTAAGTTTGTTATAGCCATAAATCATTGAACTACTTGGAAACAGTAAAGTCTTTTGTGTTCCTACAGATGGATTATGTTTGTGTATGCCATTTTAGAAGAAGCAGAGAAATTTAAAAATCTTTTTTTGTTTAAATTTCCAAGAGGTAAAATCTTTTAATCTAAGATATCAATTATGAAATAACAAGGCATGAAATTGATATTTCTTCAGGAACAGACACAATAAATCTAAGAATAAGGAATCAATCTTTAAATAGCACAGTGCATGATGAACACTTGGGGATTTAGCTCAGCATACTTTCAAGAAATCAACAAAATGAACTTTGCCAAGTCAATTTCCCATTCAAATGTATGGTTGCTTTGTAGGATAATTTCATTCTTACATCTTTCAGTGACAATTTCATTTTGCCAAGTAACTTGTCTTCCACATAACTCTTTCTTTGGTATTGTGAACATGTGACAGAAAATCTAAACACGTGTCTAACAGGAAGCTTTTCTGACCAGAGAAGTTGGTTGCTATATTTATTCATGAATCTTCACTGTGCTGGTTGGTTTTATGTCAACTTAAGACAAGCTAGAATTATCTGAAAGGAGGGATCCTCAGTTGAGAAAATTCCTCCATAAGATACATAGGACATTTACTTAATTAGCAATTGATGGGGGAGGTTCCAGTTTATTGTGAGTTGTGCCACGGTGGTTTTATAAGAGAGCTCTACAGGTGAGTTCTATAAGAGAGTAATATAGACAAGCCCTGTGGAACAATGCAAAGTGTAGCACCCCTCCATAGCTTCTGCATCAGCTCCTGCCTCCAGGTTCCTGTACCACTTGAGTTCCTATCCTGCCTTCCTTCAGAGATGAATCACAATGCGGAAGTGTAAGCCAAACAAATACTTTCCTTCCCAAATTGCTTTTGGTCATAAAGTTTTGTCACAGCAATGTAAACCATAAGTAGGACATATGCTAAAATTATATGCGGATAATTTTTCAGAGAATTTTCTATCATGCAACACAAAAGTCTAATCACTCATTAATACCTCCTCCCCCCTCTGTGTGTGTGTGTGTGTGTGTGTGTGTGTATGTCTACATATGTGTCCATGTATAATAGGTCTGTTCAAGACCAACTTCAGCTGTTGTTGGTTGGGAGTCATTCTATCCAATTTAGTTTTTGAGACAATAGCCCTCACTGGGAGTGGTAGCTTGCTAATCTGCTAATCATGATAGTCTGATGGGCCAGTGAGCCTCATGCAGTTCTCTACCCACCCCCAGCATCCATGCACAGGCCATAACACCAAGATATTTTTTGCCATTTGATTTATTGAAAATTTCACACACACACACACACACACACACACACACACACACACACACTGTGTTTAGATAAAACCCACCCACCATTCCTTCTCCTCCAGGGCTTTCCCTAGACCCCACCACCATCCCCTCCCAGCTTCTTCATGTTCTCTCTGTATGTTTTTTTTTTAAGTTGATTAAACTTATTTAATGCTGCTTGTATCTGTGTGAGTCTAAGGCCATCTAATCAAATGTGAATTGCCTTTCAGGTGACACTTTTTGAAGAAATCAACTCTCCCTTGCCTAGCTAGTATTTTTATGCATGTTTTGGAGATCCAACTTACTTCGTCATGCTTGCCAGGCAGGCACAGATCTTATAGATCTATGTTCCTAGCTCTCAGTGTATGATCCCCTTAGCTCGGCATGAAATTAGCTTAAAAGCAATGCCACCCTATACGGCTAATTGTATTTTGCATGCATTTCTGGTGTGTATGTGTGTGTGTGGTGTATTTGTGAGTGTATGTATGTGAGTGTGTGTGCATGTGTGTGTAGGTGAGACTGTGTGCGTGTAGAGACCAAATAAGAGGATTTGAAATGACAAGATGGAAAGAAGTTGTTCCCTGGCCTCAAAGAGGCTGTAAAGATTGTTGTTGGGAATGAAAACAGGTCTTCCTGTCATGTTGGCCACAGGCAAGGTCAAAGACAGCAGATCTCAGTGAATTCTGAAGGACTCAGCTCAATCAGTGTATTAACCCAACCACAGGTGACCAACACACTTGGTGCAGGCAGCAAAAACAACCAAACCAAGCCAAACACGTGAGCAATAGTAAAGCCAGACTCCGCATAGTGTTGGGTTTTTTTTGTTTTGTTTTTTGTTTTTGTTTTTTTTACCAGAAGTGTTCCTTTGAGTATTGTATGGGTGGTATGCAGTTATTAGATCTGCTTAGAGTCAGTCAGCAACAGAGAAAATTGACTGGAAGGAAGACAATTGAGAAGAATTTTTACTTTCTTCTAAATTCAAATTAATGTACTCCAACCACAGCTGGAATAAATTATTTTTGATTTTCAGTTCATAATCTGTTTCTTTGCAAGTTCCTATTATCAAAGTTTTTTTTTTATGCGTAAAAAAATACATACATGCTTTCTGCGTGATGGAAGGTGTGATTCTGCAGAGATGGCTTGCAATGCATTTTGTTTTCTTGCTTCCTAGTTTATGGAAAGTGTCAAGTTGATCACAGTTATAAACAAGTGAATTTGCTGTGGTTTTGTTCTGCTCGACTTGTTCTTTCTGGTTTTTCAAGCTAATAGCTTGTTTTTTGTTTTTTTTTTAATACTGTCTCTTTTCTAGGCATAATTGTCTGTACTATGTCCTTATAACACATCAATGATAAGGAAATAGTATTACAGAGCTATCCAGTCATGGCAGGCAGCATAGAATGCAGAAAGGAATCAACTCCTGGACTCATAGCTCTTTGCCACTAATTTAACAAGATGTGACTAATTTGGTCTTCTCTTGACTCAGTTAATTACTCATTCATTTGTTTACATTCATCACTAGATATATGTATGTTATATATCATACATAATATGAATTATGTTATATATGTTTCATTAAGTACTCAATATATGTTCAAGAAATTAATAAAACATTTAATCGATAAAAAAGAATAAAGAAAAGAAAATGTTCAAGAAATTCAATGTAGTAAACAGGAAAAGAAAAGGAAACACAACAAAACAAAATCCCAAACACAACATGTTCCTCAAAAGGTTTAGGATCTATTGAGGAAATAGCTCAGTGATAGAGCACTTGCCTGACATGCACACAGTTCTGGGTTCAATTTCCAGTAACACACACACTTTTTAATTAGCATTTTCAGACTTTTCTGTGTGATAAAAAATCACTTTTTGTAGTTTAATATTCCTGTCTGAATTAGTCTAAATGTGTCTGTTTGAGTTGCACTCTGTTTTAGCTTAACTTTGCACCTAAAAAAGGAAAAAAACCCCCAAAAACCAAGAGTTATGGTTTAAAATTAGAGTATGTGTGTATTCACCCATGTGGATGCTCACTAGGGGAATGAGTCTTATAAAAACTAGTAAACTAAGACTGTGGAGGTAGCTCAGTGGTTAAGAGCACCAACTGCTCTTCCAGAGGTCCTGAATTCAATTCCCAGCAAAGACATGGTGGCTCACAACCATCTGTAATGGGATCCGATGCCCTCTTCTGGTGTGTCTGAAGACAGCTACTGTGTACTCATATACATACAAAAATAAATAAATCTGAAAAATTTAGTAATCTATATATTGCTAATTGGTTTTTTCCATGCATTTCTGTGGTGTGTGTGTGTGTGTGTGTGTGTGTGTGTGTGTGTGTATGTGGTATGTAATGGGGTATGTGTGCATGTGTGTGTTACTGGGTATTGAGCTCAATGTCTTACAGATGAGGTGCAAGTACTCTGCTGCTGGCTTGGATTTCCTGGCTTAAGTTGATCAAACTGCTCTTGAAATTTTGTAGCTCAAGTTGGGCATGGACTCCTGGAAGTCTGTCTGCCTCAATCTGTCATGCATTGAGATAAAAGCTGTTAGCCACCACATCTAGTTTGTAAGGGAATTCCAGTTTCAATAAGCCGCCAACCCAATGGCTTAGAGTTGAAATCCTGAGTGGTTGTGTGGGACAAAGCAACACAGGAGTCAATGTGAGGACTTGTTACTTGCTTTGGCTGCATATATCTCTGTGTGTAATGATACAGAGAAGTAAAGGGTTGATATGCAAATTCAGTAATTTTTATATCCTGTCTAAGTAAGAGAAAGATGCTTGTTCTCATTCACGTGTGGAAGGCACAAAAGTTGGTTTCACAGGAGCAGAGGGCACCATAATTATTATTATTTAGGTGGCAGAAGAGGGAGGTTGGATAACAAGTACCAAAGAGAGTTAGAGAAGAAGAGTACGTTTTCATATAGGGTACATACAGTTCCCAAGAATGGATCAAATGTTTTAGAAAGTACCAGAGAAAGGGAGATTAGAAGAAGCACAAAGAAATGGAACAATTATATTTACTAAAAATTGGTCATTATACATGAAATGCATGTATTCCACACAGTGTCCCAGGAATGTGTACAGTTAGTAGATGTCAGCTAAAAATCCAGATGAGAAGATAGAAAATAAAGTACTAATAACCTTGAAAAAATTGTGATGCTCTCTGTGTGCAGGAACTATGTCCTTCAGTGTAAAGTTTTTACATCAGTGAAATACTGAGATCTCAGTTTCCTGCTTGTTCAAAGCATCCCTCCTAAACTTTGATCCTCCACCAAACCCATCATCACAACCACTTGAGTTTATTTTGACAATCAGCACTGACGGACATTTGAGTTGTTTTACCTCCGGGGTATTATGAACATCTGTATATACATCTTTGATGTACATATATTTTACTTCTCTTGCATACTTAATTAGGTGTGGGATTCCGGGGTCATGGCAATGGGGCTACTTTTGAGCTCTTGAGTATTGAAACTTGACAGACTCTTTTCCAAAGGGGCTCCCATTTGGCATTTAGCAAATACTTTATATATTTTACCTCCATGTCAGGTTTTTTGAAGAATTGCTTGGAAAAGTAATTTTGAAATACTGAATAGTATTTCACATTCTGCTTTCTATATTCTGATACTATCTCCAGAGAATAAGTGATGAAAGTCAGGAATGGAAATATAAGCCTTACCACCCTAGTCCCATTGCCAATGAAAATGAGAATATCTGATACTGGATTTCCCCTTAATGTATTTTCTGCATCTGTCAAATGCGAGTGATACAACATCTATTATATCTTAATGATAATGCAGTAGATTTGAACTATAAATGTTTGGTGCAATTGTCAGGTTCCTGTTATTGTTGCATCTATTTAACGGAATTTTCAGAACTTTTATGTTTGAAATTCTTCGCTGTCTATTCTCTTAAAATTTTTTTCCAATATTACATCCCCCAAACCTCAGTTTGAGTATGCATAACTAATCAAGTACAATGATAAGAGTATTTTCCTTTCGTGGGGGAGCTGGGGGAATAAAAACACATTAAGTGAGCTGAGAACTAACTAACAAACCTAACTGCTTTCTGGGGAAGAACTCTATGTGCCCTCTGTTTGACAGCACTATTCCTGGGTCCTTTCTGACTCACTTCCCTTATTGACAACCGAGCAGGGTTGAGGGAACCTGACACAGAGAAAGACAAAGGATGTGGTGTGGCCAAGACCTGACATATGGAAGTCAGTGCAGCTGCCAACATTATCTGGATGGGGCGAAGATTGAGGTGAAAGGGTGAGCCTCTTTTGGAGGGCTGGGCTTTTTAAACTGGCTGTGTTCCTTTATGAGATGGCAAATAAGAAAGAATGCAACCTGGAGGGTGTGTTATTTCTGTGATTAAAAGGAAGCAGAATCAAGAGAGAAGCACCATTATTTAGCCCGGGTTTGAATTACAGTACATCTTTAATTATCAGCTTTTATTTCTGTTTATTTTACTATTTTATTAATCCCGTTCCTCAAAATATCTTCTTTCATTTGCAACAACTGGACCAATGAAATGGGACAATTTGTTTCCTTTTGTGCTTAGTAGACAGTGTTCCCTTAACACCATGGGTCAACATGACCTTAACTTTTCGTTTTATTATGATTTATACAATGGTATTTTCTAAGTTCTTCCTATTCCTTTGTGTTTATATAATTTTTCATAATCACTCACTGTAGCTCAGTGGACCTTAACTCCTGTTTGTATAGGATCGAATTAAGAATCTTTAGCAATTATTTTCTCAAAATTCTCAGGAACTGAAATTACTAAAAAAATAAAAATAAATAAAAATTGGGGAGTGGAGTGGAGTGTGAAGGAGTTAACTCTTAACTAGTAGTATAGTGTGGACTCACTAGTCCTCATAACTAAATAACAAAGATGTGCAGGTTGTGATGTTGCTGAAGAAGATGGAGTGTGTGAAGCTGAGGCTACAGTACATGGAGATACCAAGGAAAGTAAACCTCTTCAGTGGTTCTCAGCATCAGTCCCTGGGGACCAGCAGTAGACTAAGTTAAGAACTTGGTTGATGCTTGCACTCTCAGTTCACACTCACGCCCTGGAATTGTCTTTGGGGCTGTGATTCACCCACGTCTGCATTCACTATTTCATTGGGGACCTGGTATTTGGCCACCAGTGCTCGGCTCATGGCTTCTCAACCTGGCTCTAACTAACAATCAATCATCTGGTAAATGTTCACAGGTTCAACTGGCCACCACTGAAATGAGAATGTTTGGGAAAATTTATGCAGACATTGGGGTCTTCGGAGACTAAGCAATCAGTCAGGACAGGTTAAAGAAGACTGTCTCAATCTTCTTTATACTTCATAGTCACCCAGACTGATTTAAAAACACAATAGTGTCAGGAAATGCTCCCCTCTCACCTCCACTGGATGAGAACTTCTGGGCATGGGATCTTGGAGATAGTCACTTTGGGAGCACTGCCCCAGGGGATTCTCCTATGCATTTGGATTGAGGTTTTGCTTGTTTATTCGTTTGTTTATTTTTCAGCTGAAGCCTTCTGAATGGACTAACTGATCTTTCAGCTCTTTTTTGTTGAGACATAATTCTTCACTAAAACTTAGGTAAGAAAATATGACCCACTTCCTACTCAGCATTTTTTAAATGACGTTCAATCCCTCACGTCACAGTTTTTACAGTGTGCTCTTAAGGTTGGTTAACTTAATGTGAGCCTGTTGTTACCAGAGGTGAAGTTAAAGAATAGGTGAGATTAACATAAGCCAACCAGGGAGAAAGTTCAAAAACAGAAGAACTGGCCTTATGGTAGGGCTTCTTTCTTGCTGGTGAAGCCTTGTCCACATACCCAGGAGAGTAAGCTTGTCTGTGAACCCTTCTGAGGCTAATCCTTTGGGTATGAACCAGATAAGGTAAAATACGACACACACTATGAGCCCAGAGTCCTGTTAAGCAAAGCAGAGACTGAAAACAATGTTGACTTTGTTTATCATCAGAAACTGACAAGTTACAAGTTTAATTCCATTTTACAATTCTAGGACACAAGTAGTATTGCAATCTGAATGTATCAGATAAGTGAGAGGTTTGGCCAAACCTGTTTTCCCAAAGTCAAAAGTTACCATGTTGCTCTTATCCTCTTATCCTCTTGCCTCTTGCCCTCTTGGGCGCTTCCCTCCCCTCCCCCCCCCACGGTCATGGCCCGGCCTCTTCTTCTCTACTTTTCCCTTCTCTCTGCCTTTCTATGCCTGTACTACCCTCTTAACTCCCCTCCCCATGCCCTGAATAAACTCTATTCTATTAAAAAAAAAGTTACCAAGATAGATTCAGATCCTCATTCAATGAAAAATTTGTAATCTTCCCCACACCCCACCCCAAAAGAAAGAGTTGGAATTTGACAACACATTTTTAAAGTCTTTATAGCTACATTTAATCTCCTGACAGTTAAAAAACAAGACACTACCTTCTTAATGGCATTTTATAATTTGTGTGTGTGTGGGGGGGTGTCAGAGAGCAGCAGCTATCAAGAGAGAAAAATACGTGACTTTTTATTAATAGAATAATTTTACAACATTGGAATAGCTAATATTGATGGCTGTGCCAAGGTGTCAGTGTGCAAGGAGTCTAAAATATCAGAATCCTAAAAGCTAAATCAAGCCAAAACACTCAGCAGACTAAATGATACATTTAAAAGACACAAGAAGGGGGTGGGAAAGGTACGAACTTACTGAGGTTAATCACAGAACAGTTGCTTAGGAACAAGTCAATGAGAACCAAGATGGGCGGCATGTGCCATGTATTAAAAGCTGGACCAAACAGAGGGGAGACATCCTTCAAGTACAGTTCATGATTTAAAAGAACATTATAACTGAATTTGCTAAATGTCAGGGTCAACTTTATACGCCGGCATCATTTTCAAACCTGTTACTTCAGCAACAATTTCTTGAGTACCTTGCTAAGAGTCTCATTGTACTGTCTATGAGTACTCTTCTGTAAATATTCAGATTAAAATAAGTCTATGCATCGAAGCCTTGGTGTCTGTCATTGTGTCTGTGACAGAATTACAGAAAAATAACACGTCAGATAAATGATAAACAATTACTGAATTCTTATTTTATGATTTTTTTAAAATTTTATACAAACTTCTTGACTATCCTGTGGTAATGTTGCATCCTAGTTTGCATTCTTTTGCTGTGATAAACACTGTAGGTAAAAGCAATTTGGAGAGGAAAGGGTTTATTTTAGCTTATGTGGTATAGAGTCCATCACAAAAGGAAGTTATGGCAGGAATGCAAGGCAGGAACCTGGAGGAAGGAACTCAAGCAGAGACCATGGAAGCAATTACCTCATTGGCTTGCTCCTCATGAATCACTCTGCTTGCCCTTTATACATTGCACAACCAACTGCCCAAGGGTAGCACCACCCACAGTAGACCAGGACCTCCGTTAAAAATCAGTCATCAAGAAAATGGCCACAGGCTTGCTGAAAGGCCAGTCTGATGGGTATTATCATCTCAGTTCTGCTTTCTTCTTTCCAGATGACTCCAACATGTGTCAATTTGAGGGGGGAAAAAGGTCTGTCTGACCTATACACTCTGTAAAGCAGGTAGTCGTGGCACCCCTTGTAATGGTAAGGAAACAGATGTATGGTTGTTCAGAACTTCTCAACAATCATGCTGATATAAAAGGGCACTTCAAGAATTTTGAATTTGGGTCTCTCTTTCCTTGGGATAGAGTAGGTTATGTGTGGTAACAATCACTCTCCCTCGTTAGTAGTAACATAAGTTATTTTCTCCTCCCTACAAAGTTCTTGTTTGGGGACAAGTCCCCAGTGTGGTGGTTTAAAGTTCCAGGCTGCTTTTCCCTGGAAGCACTTCCAGCCCTCGTGAACCTCCACATTAAAGACAACACAGTCTCCTGCATATCACTTGACACATGCATCATGTCAGAAGTGACAAGCAAACTTCATGTCCAGTCATACCTTTCTGTTCAGTAAGTCATGTGTTCACAGCTAACTGCAAGGAGATATATTCTTAAAGGCAGAAGAGAACCCCATGCTATGGAAAAATCACTATATTCTCTTTCAACAATATCCATTGTTTCAATCTGATGGGTACTTACTCTTTACTTAAAACACTTTTCAAAGAGAAAAGATGTTGGAAATTTGTTCTAAATATGAAGGAATAGAGACTTTATATAAAAGACAAATTCTTTATGTTAAAAAAATTTAAGAGAGGGGCAAAAACATTTGAACAAAATAAAGAGAAAGGCAATTTCTGGCTGGGAAAATTAAGAAAAGCATTAAGTATTCATATTGGGTTTTGGATTGGGGTGAATTTTGTTGGAAGATGTAAAGATGAAAGTTCTAGATGAAAAAAGGACAGGTGTGAATGTGCAATAGGACATTTTAAGGCAGGATACTGAAGAAATTGCTCCTCCTGCCCCAGGCAGGCCAAATATCCCCTTAGTGGTGCTCAGAAGGGGCAACTATTCTACTGACTGGTGAATTTGTGAGTGATTTTCTGCTCTGCATGGTTCTTGCTTTCACAGTGAGTCCATTAGCATATCTTATCCCAGTCACAACAAAATGCATTTTAATGAATGATTCTGTTTTCTTTAAAGGGCCCCACTTTTACAAAGTCTTTATTATGAATGAGGCTTAACACACAGTGAGCCCCTGCCCAAAACTATTTATTCACTTTGAGGTTTGGAGGGTACCCAAAGGTGGAGTTAAATCAATAAAGGCCACCCAGAGACTGCCCTACCTGGGGATTCACCCTATAAACAGTCACCAAACCCCAACACTACTATGGATGACAAGAAGTGCATATCAAAAGGAGCATGCCATGGTTGTCTTCGGAGGGGCCCTGCCAGAGCCTTACACATACAGTGGCAGATGCTAGAAGCCAACCATTGGTCTGGGAGTGGAGTCCCCAACGGAGGAGTTGGAGGGCGGTCTGGAGATGCTGAATGGGTTTACAGCCAGCCCCACGGGAAGAACAACGATGTTGACCACCTAGACGGCCCCAGGACTCCCAGGTATTAAACCAGCAACCAAGGGGTACACATGGTTCCAGTCAAAAATGTGGCAGAGGAATGCCTTGTTGGGCATCAGTGGGAGGAGTAGTCCTTGGTCAGGTGAAGGCTCAATAGATGCCCCAACATGGGGAAATTGAGGGGGGGGAGGTGAGATGGGAGTGGGTTGGGTGGAGGGGCATATACTTGGAGGCAGGGGGTGGGAGGAGGGGTTGGGGGGTTTGGGGGGGAACCGGGAAAGGTTTTGCCACTTGAAATGTAAATGACACATTCAATATAATAAACAAACAAACAAACAAACAAAAACAAATCAGTTCCTAGTGAGGTAGCCCTCTAAACTAAAGAGGCACAGGTAGAAAGACTGGATGTCGGCCAAGTCTGAAACTGTCACTGGAGTAGAATGTATTTCCCTCCAAAAGATAATGAAAGCCTTAGTAGCTTTTGTAAATGTAACTTTTATTTGCCATGAATGAATGAGATGAGAGCTCCACCCAATCTCTACCAATACAAAGCATGGGCTGAACCCATATTGTTTGTATCTGACTACCCCTAAGCCTAGGCTGGAAGTTTCTAGCCTCTGAACAATCTCATCTTGCAAGCCAGCTGATTCAATGTGGCTCCTCTCAGTTTCTCACTGAATTGCTCTGCTTGACCTCAAATGAACTCTGCTTATCGACTATTCTAATCTTCTGGATCCTTCTTATCCTCTAGTTCAACTGCCTCTGCTGACCAGCATTGAACTGCATGACCTCGTGAATGAGCTCAACTCCACTCTCCTTTACTCACTGCATCAACTGACTGACTTCCAACTGCCCCCTCTCTCCCTGCACTGCTATAAAGTAGCCTTTCTTTCCTGTGCTATTTCTGAGAATGGGGTGTATCCTATCTCTGACTTATCCTGACAAATATTTCTTCTATTTGTCACTTTGTCTCTTCCCCAATTAAATGTCACTTTGATACATTGTTGCTTCCTTCTACAAATTTATTTTACTTATGGTGTTTGGGATCAAAGGTGTATTCCAGCCAGATCATTGGTAAGTCTGGAAGAAATGGCCACTCATGTGACTGGAAAAGGCAACTGCCAGAACATTCTAAGAAATGATGTTGAATCTCTTGAACTTTGAGCAATCGTTCTGGAATGATGACTTTCAGAAAATCTCCCAAGAGCTAACCATTACCGCCTCTCTACACCGTTTGCACAGCCTGTCTTTATTCCACCTCTCAACCTCACGTAACCTTCGAACCTCTGCATCTCCCTGCACACCCTTCTCCTCTCGTCTCCCAGGCAGTTGCTGGAATTGACAGGCTCCCGCTCCTCATCCTCTTCCAATGCCTTCAGAGGGAATAGAAATCCCTCATGCTTGTTCAGAAACAGTCCCTGCTCCTACTCACTACAAGCAAAACCTGTTTCCATTTCTCGTTCTTACACCATATTTATTAGTGTGCTCAATGGTATTGTCATGTATGCATGGTGTGCAAATCATTCTTATCATCAATCTTCCTACTTTCAAGTTTCACATTAATGGTGTCATTGACTATGTATCCACATGAATTTTTCCCCTTTCCTCCAATGTTTTCGATTTGGTTGTCTTAGCAGAAACTATATCGAAAGGCTTTGAAATTATGATTCACTGGCTCATTTTCTTTGACAAGAGTTTTTATTTTCTCTCTTTTCCTCCACTGAACCCAGTGCTATTTATTCAACCAACAGAACCTAGCAGTCGTTGGCAGAGTCTTAGGCACTGGGACCATAGTGGTAAATGAATGACTTTAAGTCATCCACTTAAATCTCTGATCTCACATGAATAAGTTTTTGACAATGGAGAGACAGACCACATAGAATGTATATGCATATTAGCTACTAAGTGAAGTGACAAAGTTTTTTTGGAGAAAAACAAGGTGGGAGAGCGGCCTGTTTATGGTCAGACTTGCAATTGCTAGCCTAATGACCAGAAAGGCCACACACACACACATACACACACACACACACACACACACACAAAGTATATATATATAATATATAAACTTAGATATGGGGCTCTAATATTAAATATATTAAAAATATATTATATTACATATATAATATGTAATATATAATATACAATACATAATATGTAATATGATACATGCATGATACCTGATGTAATATTTATAATTATATAATATAAATATATTGCTACTTTTTACTATATTACTATATATATATATATGTTAGTGAGCTAAAGGAGAGGCATTGTGGATCTTTAGGAAAGGAACATTCTGGTCAGAAGTAAACGCAAATGAAAGAGACAAGTGCATGTTCACAGTCATGTGTCACCGTGAAAAGTCAGGTGGGAGAGCAAGGAAGAGCAGCCTCAGTCAGCTCAAATAAACATCATAGTATATGGAACACTCTTAAGACTTCGACTTTTGTTCACGACAGACAGTAGATTTCCATGATACTTTAGACCAGGAAGTAATAGGATATGAGTGGCCGCATCTCATGTGTACATTATTTTGAGACCAGACTGTTGGAGGGCTGCAGTAAAATCATGGGTCCCAGGTCCAGAGACATTAGGTGTGGGAGTAATGAGAGGAACAAGGTTTATCATGAAAGGGAGAATCATATTTGGAAACTTCAAGCAGGTGTTCCAAGTCGGCAGCTAAATATGTTCAAGAGAGAACTGTAAAGCTAGGTATAAACTTAGGGATCATCAAGAGATGGGGAATAGACTTGCATCCTGCTCATAGTTTATTTCACCACAGAGTACATGTAGCTAAAAGGAAAGTTAAAGGCTGAACTCCAACCATTCCAATATGTGGATGGATGCCTATACTACTCCTGAATGTTGATTCAGATGCATATTTTATAAAGTTACTGTTTTATCTTTCCACCCTATAGTAAGGTACTGATATTGGTCTTAGTTACAGGACTGTGATCATGTAAAATACTAGGTTTAATGCTTAAAACAAGTCAAGGTCCCAAGCAATGACAGTAATATTTTTGAAGCCTACCCCATGCTCCTGAATTAAATAAGTCTGAGTTGCCTTTTAATGATCCAGACCCCACAACTAGTCACTTTAGAATTCTAGAACACTTGCTTTCACATAACTTTAGCTCCAGTTATCCATGTATTATTTATGTATATGTATACGTATACATATACAGAGATTGCATATGCATACATACACAGAAATTGCATATGCATATGCATACATACACATATATGGAAATAGGTATTTATCTTGATCTTGATTGGGAAACTTTTCTCTGTGTGTTTGAGTCAGAAGAGGTGTGTCAAAGAATACCTTTGTTTAACGACCTTTCTTTCTTTCTTTCTTTCTTTCTTTCTTTCTTTCCAGTCCCCCTCCCCCACCACCCTTTTTCATAGTGTCAGCACTGTAGACTTCTCCCTTCACAGAAAACCCTTTATTTTTTTTATTGGAGCTATTCCACCAATCTATCCTGAACTCAGGTGTCCCCCCCATTTTCACAGCAAATGCTCTGACCCACTGATCTGTCTCCTCCCCCTCCCAGTAGTCTTTCATAGTATCATGATGGCAGGAGTTCAGAACTGTATTCTGAAAAGTAACAGTCTGGTACCATACAAATAATATATATATTTGCTATTTCCTATTAAAAAAACAAGACCGAAGTAGCTATGTAAAAATGTCTAGCTATGTTTGTGGATTTAATGTTTGATTTAGCATAAACATAGTCTTATTTATGAAACATTGATCTTAAAACAAATAAAGACATAAACAAATAGCCTCCAAAACAGCTCGGGCTGAAACTATTTGTGGTTAATGGCGGTGTATATTTTTAAACCCTGTAAGATTTTGGAAGATAGCTTCTCAGAAGTCAGTGACCTCCTGCTAACTCTACCTCATCTCCCCCTGGTTTTATTAATACCTTGGGGTCTAGCCTACTATGAACCTTAAATATTTGAGACTGTCATCTTTCATGTGACAGAGAAGTGAACCACATTGATATTTCTTCAACCAAGTATCTGTAAACCTGATTCACCTCAGAAAACACAACAATAAAATTGTGCTTTTCAGTTTCAAAGAACCAGGGAGGCAAACAGGGTGACATTAAGGAAAAGGTGAAGACAAACTGTGGCAAAAATATTGTCTTACAGAGTAGAATTGTATTTCGGAGTCAAAGCTACCACCTTTTCCTAAGTTAAGTCCTGCTATTGCTTTGATTCAAACAGAGTCTTGGACTTTAAATTGCCACTAATAGAAAACTACCAGGGTGAGCAATTTTACTTTTTCAAATTCAGAGGATGAAATCTTGGACAAATATTTACCATAGAGATGAGACTAAACATGGTTTGTATAAAACAGTGAAACCAAAACCAAATTTCTAACATGAAATTGCCTAAGAATATTTACTTAATTATCAGCTAACTTCTGGATTCTGGCAAAAGAAGATTCCCTAAATGTAACACTTGTTTCCAATGCCAACTATCTAAATTGGCTGCATGTGTTATTCAGAAGGGGCAGACAGCTTCAGTCGAGAACATGCACTGGCTTTATGGAGATGTCTGTTCCAAACCCTGCCTCTGTCACTCCCTCATCCTTTTGAATAAATTATCAAAACCTGTAAGTCTCTATCAACACAACTGTCCAGTTGTAATAATTATTTCTCCTTAAGGTTCCTGACTGCATCCAGGTGGGTAATAAATATTTTGAAATGCCTAAGCAGAGTTCTTAGCATACACAAGAGGACCGAGCTATAAATATGTATAATTGAATGCACGAATGGTACAGGTGAAGTTTATTCTAATTTTAGAAGGCAACCTGAAACGAAACACATGCAGTTTAGAGCTTCCCCTTTTATTTTATTGTTTGGAAATTTTCGTGTGTATACAATATGATCTTTATAAATTGAGAATTTTCTTTGTATAAATGAAAAACAACAGCAAGAATGACTTTCTGTTGGTCTCCATATGAGTATCCTTTTGATGCCTGTAAGAAATTACTACAGTCTAGATGACTTAAACATGACTGCAATATAATGTATGGTCCTTGTGACAGAGGGCCTAAATCAGGATATGACCAGGTTTCTCTCCTCTGGGGCTCAAGAAAAGTGTGACACCCCCCCCCCCGCCTCTTTCAAGTTCTGGTAGCTGCTGGCATTCCCTGACTAGTATTCACATTGGTATATTCACTTTTCCATAGTCACATTGGTTTTTCTCTCTTTTTTTTTTATTCATTCATTCATTCATTCATCCATCCATCCATTCATTCATTCATTTACTTACTTTACATTCTGATCGTAGCACCTCTCCTTCCTCCCCTCCATGTCCCATCCTTCCACAGCTGTACCAACCCACTCTGGCACATCAAGTCTCACCAGGACTAAGCCCATCATCTCCCACTGAGGACACACAAGGTAGTCCAGCTAGTGGAAAGGGATCCAAAGGCAGGCAACCGAGTCCATCTCAGAGATAGATCCTACTCCACTTTTGGGGCACTTACATGAAGACCAAGCTGCACAACTGCTACATATATGTAGGGAGTCTAAGTACTGTCCATGTGTACTCTTTGGTTGGCGGGTCAGTCTCTGTGAGCCTCCATAGGCCAAGGTTAATAGGCTCTGTAGGTCTTCTTATGGTGCCCTTGTCTCCTCTGACTCCTTCAATCCTTTCCCTGACTCTTCCACAAGACTTCCTGATCTCAACCTAATATTTGCCTGTGGGTTTCTGCATGTGTTTCCACCAGCTGCTGGGTGAAACCTCTCAGGATCCTAGTTATGCTAGGATCCTGTCTACAAGCATAGCAGAATATCATTAATATGATCAAGGGTTGGCTTTCTCCCATGGGGTGGGTCTCAAGTTGGGCCAGTCGTTATTGGCCGTTCCCTCAATCTTTGCTCCATTTTTATCTTTGCCCGTCTTGTAGGTGGGGCAAATTGTGGGTTGTAGATTTTGTGGGTAGGTTGGTGTCCCCCTTCCTACACTGGATGTCCTGCCTGGCTACAGGAAGAGTCACTTCAGGCTCCCTATCTCTTGGTGTCAAAACTCTCAGTTAGGGATACCTCTATATCCTCCAAGGATGCTCTCCCATCCCAGATCTCCAGCTTGTCCCAGAGGTACTCCCCATCTATTTCCCTTCTCTCTAGACTACTATACCCAGCAAAATTTTCTTTCTTTTTTCTAAATCCCTCTGCCTCTGTCTTCTAAAGACCCTTGAATTTTGGGTCCTCTAGGTCACATAGGTTCATCTTATTTAAAGATCCTTAATTTAATTAAGTTTATAAAAACACTTTTTATTCCCCATTGGTACTGGTGATTGATCCCAGTGCCTGATACATGCTTGGCAAGTATTCTGTCACTGATCTATATCCCTGGACTTTTCTGACTTTTCTGCCCAGGCTAGCTTGAATTCTTTCTGTAGCCTAAGCTGGCTTTGAATGTTACATCTTACTGCCTTAGCCTTCTCAGTAGCATGGGTTTCAGGACTATGACACCAAACTCGGTTACTTTTTTCTTTTTTCTCTAACATTCACATATCCCAGAAAGATGGACATGGACATAGTTTTTCCACTATATTGGTCATTTTTCTCAACTACTACATTCTTCATATTTTAAATATAGGCACTTGACAACCAGTATCATAAATTGAATCTGATTTCAGTCTCAAAGTCTACTGGTGACTATGAAAACATACTTATCATATAATTTTTACTTGGTTGAATAGTTTATAACATGCTAATGGAGGAGAAATGGTAAACTGGGTAAGTTTAGTCAGGCCGGCTAAACTTTACATCCTGACTGATGGAAAAGTAGCATTTGAATTGAATCCTGACAAATAAGAATTTGCCTAAAAGGAACGGGATGGTCATTCCCCAAAATATTAGAATTTTAAAAAGATTCAGCATATTATACAATGATAGAAAGGGTTGATATAATGAAATGGGCTTTATTGGATGGGGTTTTAGATAGTCAAGTAAAAGTTTTAAGTATGGAGCTGGGAAGGTGGTTCAGTAAACATGAGAGTAAATATGAAGACAGGAGTTTAGATCCCCGACACTCACATAGAAACTGGATGTGGTAGAATACATCTATAACTGCCTCACTAGGATGGAGACAGGCAGATTCCAGTTTAACAATTAGTGGGCTCTTTGTTCAGAGAGAGAATTTGTCCCAAAAATAAGGTGTGGGGATTAAGGAGGGGGCGTTATAGTGGAAGACAGCCACAGTGTCAACTTTCTGTCTCCATTTGCACACATAGACATATGGATGTACTTCTTCACATGTAAAGAATTTTAAATAAATCTGTAGTTAACTGAAAACTGAATATATGTATGTGTAAATATATGTAGCAAATGAGTGATATTACACTTACCTACAAAGTTTAGAATGGACTCTAGGCATGATTCATATTAGCAACCAGGAAAAAGGATTTTGTATTTATGTAGAGTATTTTTAATTCAGCATCATGGCTGCTCTGGCAAGGGATGACAGCCAAAGATCTTCTATGTGATTCAGCTGGTGTGAAACACACCCTGAATTTCAGTATGAGCTGGCTAGAATATAGACATGTCCTTAGTACACAACTATAATGGGAAACAATGAAGGTAAAGTTAGTTGGTAGAAGGAAGCAGCTGTGTTTGAAAGTGATGTCTAATTGAGGGGTAAAGAAAGTGATGAATCAGAGAAATATTTGACAGAATGAGTCAGAGATAGGACATGCCCAATTCTCAGAAGAACAGGCAGGAAAGAGGCTACTTAAGAGTCAGGGGTGGACAGTTCAGGGAGTCCAGTTCAAGTCGTGCACTGGAGTTCAGTTGAATTCAGTTCCGTTCAGTTCATGCAATCAGTACAGTTCAGTTTGTGGAATTCAGAGGCAGTTTTTCCCAAGCAGAGCAATTTAGTGAGAGTCAAGAGAAGCCAGTCTGAACCAGTTAGTTTGGAAAGTTTTGAGCCATAACAGCTGAATTGAACCAGTCAGCCAGAGTTTAGGAAGAGCTAGAAAGGGTGACCTAATTCATCAGTAAATCACTGAGATGACAATTACATTCAGTGAATAAAAGTTATGTTTCCATATTTATTCCCAGGAGATGTGAGGCTTTGATAGTGAGAATAAAATGGAAGCTATAGTGGACAGGCATTTCTGGAATTATAGTCCTCAGCATATGTAAAGGTCTGAGACCTCTGATTTGGATAACTGTCTAATACTAATATAGAAACAAAAGATGCCGTCTGTGTCTGTGTGTGGTGGCTCATGACTAAAATCCATGAGTCTGTGAGGCAGAGACAGAAGGATCATCGTCTACCTTGTTTTGTTAAATTTTTTAGAAAACATTTATCTTTACATATATAAAATGGTTGGATCTGATAAATTAATGAAAATTAGCTAAAGCTAGAGAAGGTCTTTACGCCACGTAGCATTAGTAAATATCCATGAGACTATAGTCATCTACACTCAGCAAGTATTAGAAAGTAAGATAAAGACTCAGTAATACACTTCAAATGCCCACTTTCTGTTCACACTTATCCCTCATTGGCAAAGCCTTCTATTGCTGTGAAGAGATACCATGACAGTGGCAACTCTTATAAATGAAAACATTTAATTAGGACTTACAGTTTCAGAGGTTTAGTCCATTATCATCATGATGGGGAGCATGGTGTCCAGCAAGCACTTAGCTGAGAGTTCTACATCCAGATCCCCAAGGCTGCAGGAAAATTGTGAGACTCTGGGCTTGGAATGGGCTTTTTGATATCATAAATCTCTCATACCCTCCTCAACCTCCCACCCCCAATATACTTCCCCCAAGGCCACACCTCTTAATCCTTTCAAATAATTCTGTTCCCTGTTGACCAAGCATTCAAATCTGTGAGCCTAATGAGCCTACTCTCATTCAATCCACAGCAGTCATCCAGACCCTGGATTATACCAATTCCTAGGTCAAGTTTTGGTCAATAAATTGTCTTTTTGTTTTAGAGGGACAAAAAAAACCACACACACACACACACACACAAACATTCAGACAACTTGAACCAAAGATTCCTTGGTTCCATTTTTTTTCCCTCATCAATAGCCCTTGGAAAGCATTTTCTTTGGATGCACAAATAAATTTCTTACTTTAGCATATCAGACAGAAATCTTGAGTCATCTCACATGGAAAGAAAATGTGTGAGACAGGTTTCACTGGAAAAATAAAGAGCCCTTGAAATGATAACAAATAAAAGCCATCAACCATTTTGTCATAGGTAACAGAAACTGAGGACAGCTCGTTCTCAGCCATATGTCATCAGAGTCATGACATGTAAATACGAAGTTTTACAAGCAGAACTCTTCTCTCTCTATGTAGTTGAAGAAAATGTTCAGTGTAAAGTTACTTCACTGGTTTTCCTACATGTTAGCCCCTGGAAAATGACTTCTTAAAAGTTAAATAAGATCAAGTAGACAGGAGGAAATCACTGTTTCAAAATGTAAATGCATGGCATTTAGCATCTGTATCTTTTAATGAGTGAGAATTATGTTTCACTATGTTCTGTTAATATGGTTATGCAGATTAGACCCGGAGATGGAAAGAACTAAGTCATAGCTTGAGGAAATGAATTACACTGTAACTAAAACAAACTGTCAGGCTTAGGCTATGGATGCCTACTGCCCACAAGGATGCTCTTACAGAAAAAAGAAAGCGTAGAGATGAATGAGATTTTCAGGACTTTTCATAATTATAAGAAATGGATGAAGTAATATTAAATGGAATTTAAAAATAAAATACTCAAAGCTTGATATTTAAAACAAACTAAAATTAATCTGTAAACAAGGTTAGAATCATAAAGTAGCCTTACTCTTCAGGTGTCTGAAGTAAGTATTTAAAACCTTGGATTTTACGTTCAGTCTCTATTACAAGGCTGTCAGGAAGTCATGCTATATGCTTCAGAAGAATTATGCTCTCTTTCCTTGCTTTCATCTATATCCTTTCCCAATACAGGAAGCCATTATTTAATCATCTTGCAGTTCGATTTGAAAGTGTGGTCGGGAGTCCTGTTTTCTGGATCATAAAGCTACAAAAAGACTGTCTTGATGAAACCCTAGGAGGTTCTGAAAGATTCTCCTGCCACAGGCCATTTGCAACAGTTGAGTAGTCTTCTGATGAAAGCAGGCATTTGAGATTCAAGCTAAGATCTACTGGGGCTGCAGAGAGAATTCTCTCCTGAGATTTCAGCCATCTTGGAGCATGCATAATATTCAGAAAGCAAGCTCAGCAAGCACCTTCTTGCCATGCTCCACCTTACGAAAAAGTTGAAGAAAGTAAGCATGTTTTCTTCAGAGCAGAACTGGCTGTATGGAAACATGATGATGTGCAACTATTTGTAGAGGTATTTAGAAGAGACAACTGACTCTCAGTGTCTGCTCAGACGTAAAGCAAATAAAATGGAGAAATCACAGATAATTCTGTTGATGCTACAGAGGTCTTTCCTACAAGCCTGACATGTAATCTGACTTGGGAGACGATAGCTTCCTTATTTGCAAAACAGTTACATATTTTCTGGTTTCCCACTTATTGGATATTTAAGAAAAAATTATTTAAGCCCTTCAAAGATGTGGCAGATTGCTTTATTGATAACTTGGGAAGACTTTTTAAATTCTGATAATATTCCTTTGAAGGGTTAAGGGTACTGCAGAAAATTCAAGGCCTAGAAGAAACTGAGTTTTGAACCACCCCAAATGAAAGGAGTTCACTAAATATCTGGGGCACCCAAGTACAGGTAACAAAAAAAATTATTAAAAAATTAATTAGATAAATTTTTAGAAATTATTAAATAAAGCAGAAACACTCTGGATATGAAACAATAAAGTATATTTTTAAAATATTTGTTTTATTTTATTTGTGTGTTAGAGGCAGGGTGTGCACATGCCCCTAGATGTCAGTAAAGGTTGTCAGGTCTCTGAGAGCTAAAGTTCCAGGCAGGGGGAGCTGCCCACATGAATACTGGAAACTAAACCACTCCTCTGCAAGAACAGCAAACTCTCCTAACTACTGAGCCATCTCTACAGCCTCAAATAATAGAGTATTTTCTCAGCTACTAAAAACAATGACTTCATGAAGTTTGCATGCAAATGGATGGATCTAGAAAATATCACCCTGAGTGAGGTAACTGTCACAAAAGACCACACATGGTATTTTCCCACTGATCAGTGGATATTAGGTGAAGAGCATGGAATATCCACAATACAACTCACGAACCACATGAAGCTCAAGAGGAAGGAAGACCGAAGAGTGAATGCTTCAGTCCTGCTTAGAAGGGGAAACAAAATAATTAAGGAAAGTAGAGGGCAGGAGGTACTTGGGAGCAAGAGAAGAGCGGGGGGGGGAAGAGGGGCAGAATCAGGTATGGAGATGTTCAGAGAGTCAGGAAATTGAACAGAGGTGTGTCGCAATGAGGGATGAGGAACTGTGGGTAACAACCAGAAAGTTCCAGATGCCAGGACCCCACCCCACAAAGGGGAGGGAGAACCTGTCAAGACTATATGCAGAGGTTAGTCATGCCCCCCCCCCCCAGTTGAGGGATGAGGCCATCCAACCATCTCCAAAATTTTAACCCAAAACTGCTCCTGTCTAAAGGAAGTACAGGGACAAAGAGTGGAGCAGAGACTGATGAAGGAAAGGCCATCCTGGGACTGCCCCACTTGGGGATCCATCCCCATGCAGACACCAAACCCAGACACTAATGCTGATACCAAGAAGTGCTTGCTGAAAGGAGCCGATACAGCTGTCTCCTGAGAGGCTCTGCCAGATCCTGACCAATACAGATGCAGAGGCTCACAGCCAACCATCGGAGCGAGCACAGAAACCCCAATGGAGGAGTTAGGGAAGGACTGAAGGAGCTGAAGGGGCTTTATCTGCCATCAATGGGAGGGGAGGCCCTTGTTCCTGTGAAGACTTGATGCCCCAGTGTAGAAGAATGCTGGGGCGGTGAGGTGGGAGTGGGTGGGTGGGTGGGTGGGTGCGTGGGGGAGCACCTTCATAAAAGCAGGGTAAGGGGGATGGGATAAGGGGTTTGCAGAGGGGAAACCAGGAAAGGGGCTAACATTTGAAATGTAAATAAATAAAATATCCAATTTAAAAAAAGGGAAAATAGTAATAAAGTATTTTTAAAAGCTTCCAAACATCAAGTTGATGTGCCAGTAAAGGAATTGCCTACTGTGGTTAAACTAGGCACTTTTACATATAATTAAAAATTGAGAGGAAACCAAGCCACAAATGGAATTAGAAATTTAAAAGTGTTGAGTATGCATTTTACATTTGTAAAATCTGAAAGATATAAAATTGGGGGTGAAAATATTCCTAAGTAGGTTTAAAAGAGAACACAGAGACCTTAAGTTAAAAGAGTTGGTAACTTTGTAACACAGCAATAGAGAACTTTGTAACACAGCAATAGAGAATGATCTGAACAAATGAGAAGAAAGGAGAAATGGACAGAAACAGCAGAGCTGGCCTGATTTCTCAGGAGACATGAAGCTCTGACAAATGGGTAACTTGCTCCTATGGAAGACAGAAATGTAGAATTAAATATGAAGAAATAGTGGGCAAACACTTGCTCCATTTAATTGAAATATCATCAACTATATTCATGCTCAGTGTACTCTAAGAAAAATTCACAAAGTCTATCATGTTTCAATAATGATATGGATAAAAATCTTAAAAGCATCCATAGAGACAGAAACAAATTCCCTGAAGACAGAACCAGAAATCAGATCCCTCATCAACATCAATGCAAACCAGAAGACAGTAGAACATTTTTAAAGTGTTTAAGGGGAAACAATTGTCAAAAATTGAATGCCATGTTCAGTAAAAATGTTCTTCAAAATGAAACTTTTATAAACAAAAAAGGCCTAACTGATCCATAAGCAACTAATAGATCAATGGAAAGAAATCACAAATGTCTTAGTCAGGGTTTGTATTCCTGCACAAAACACCATGACCAAGAAGCAAGTTGAGGAGGAAAGGGTTTACTCAGCTTACAATTCCATTTGCTGTTCATCACCACAGGAAGTCAGGACTGGAACTCAAGCAGGGCAGCAACCTGGAGGCAAGAGCTGATGTAGAGGCCAAGGAGGGATCTTACTGGCTCACTTCCCCTGGCTTGCTCAGCTTGGTTTCTTATAGAACCCAAGACTACCAGCCCAGAGACGGCATCACCCAAAATGGGCTAGGCCCTCCCACCCTTGATCACTAATTGAGAAAATGCTTTACATCTGAATCTCATGGAAGCCTTTCCTCTAGGGAGGCTCCTTTCACTGTGATAACTCCAGCTTATGTCAAGTTGACATACAAAAACAATCCAGTGAAACAAATAAAATATGTCAAATGGCATAATGATAAGATATAACATGCAAATTTTGTGGTGGTCAACTAACAGGATATAACATAACAGGAAGTATATTGTTGTAGTTCTCAAACTCAGTTCTGGGCTCTGAAGAAAAAAAAAATTCAATCTTGGGATTAAGAGATTCCAAACAGAAAGCTTATTAGGACACAAAAGAAAGAAATACTCCCACAGATCAGAAAGGACTCCAGATATGATTTGAAAGTCATTTAGAAGTAATGTGGAGCTAGAGATCCCTGACTGACTTCTTCCTTGTCCCTGACTCCTTGACATAGTAGTCTATTAAGTTCATCAAAAGATCATCAAGTTCAGGGGACTGCATTGGAGGGCTATTTGTGGCTATTTGTGTCATGGGTATTTGTCCTGATTGTTGGAATCTATCAGCAAGGCTTTCTATAGCTGCCCAGGTCTCCTATGCTTCCTGTGTGAATCCCCCTTTATAGCAAGTGGCCCTAATAGCCATTGGTGTCTATTGGTGTCTTTTAAGGTGATGAGTGCTCACACTGCTTCAGGCTAAAGAGTAACAAATATTGGTAGCAGTTGGTCCCCTTGCACCACCGACAGCACCACTCCCACTTTGAGGTCTTTCTAAACAACTGTGGTAAAGTCAGGTGAAAAGTCTATCTCTGATGTATGTAGTGGGGACTATCTGGACTTTGAGAAACTCCAAGAAAGAAGACATGAAGTGAACTAAATGATTAAACATCGACCAAAGATGCAAATTAAATCCAACAGTTTAGGGTGGAAATAATAGAGAAGAATGCTGATCAGATCCATTTTATTCCTGTGATCCAGATTAGACCCAGGCCTTCTGGTCTCAGCATTGCCAAGGCTGATGCAAGATGATCAAAAGTTTAAGGCCGACCTAGCAACTTAGAGAGATTTGTCTCAGAATAATAATAATAGTAATACCTACTGATTAGGAATAAAATAAAAAACCTCATAGACACAGATAGTAAACAACTAAAAATTGCTAGGAGAAAGCCCTTCTTATGAAGGACTTTTCTCCCAATAATTAAGTATAAGAGCAACGAGTATATAATTTAAAAACTGGATAAAAATTCCAACAACAGCAACAGATACATAACATAACAGATTCTAGAACATAAGTTCAAGGAAGAAGATTCTTTGCTTGATGGAATGCCATACAATCTCCATTTCCTTTCAGCTAGCCTATACATTGACTAAAGAACAAGCTCTTTGTTTTGTTTTGTTCTATTAAAACAAGATAAGTTGCTTTTGAAGATCCCATGGGGGGAAAAATTCACCATGCAAGCTAAGCTAGAAATTTCTAGAAGCAACTTTTAAAGTACTAACCCAGAATTGGTAATTTACTGTTAAACTTCTACTTTGGCAGCATGATATCTGCACATAGACAGATTTATGCAGAGACTAAGTCCAAGTATGTATGAAAACTTGGCACAGGAAGGAAAAAGAAAAAGAAGACAGAGAGACTGACAGAAAGAAAGAGTGGGAAGGAGAGGAAAGAAAAAGGGACAGAAAGGGAGGTGGGAAAAGGGGGAGGGGGAGTCTAGGAATATAACTCAGCTGGTAGGGTGTTTTCCTTGAATAGTTTAATCCCTAGTACTGCCAAAAACAATATTTTATAGAGATGGGTGTGGCAGAGGTAGATCATAGAGACAAAAGGAGACTCACCAAAGGTCAAACCAGGCTAATTTGCTGTAGTATTTACTTCCAAACCTCCATTCCTGAGACATTTTTTCTTAATTTGTTATTACTCTGTGACTGATTCTCATGTTGCTACTTAACTGGGTTCCTAATTTTTGGAATCACAAATGATAATCACAAATGGTAGTCTTCTAAAATGTCTACTGAACCAAAAAGGTATCCTCTTTCAATATGCCCAACCCCTATTTTATTTTATTTTTTCTTTCTTTCTATTTTTTGCTTATTTTTTATTAGTTTCTTTATTTACATTACAAATGTTTTCCCCTTTCCTCATTTCCCCTCTGAAAACACCCTATCCTATCTCCTCTGTAAAAGCGCCCTATCCTATCTCCTTTCCTCCTGCTCACTAACCCACCCACTCTTGCTTCCCTGCCCTGGCTTTCACCTACCCTGGGGCATTGAACCTTCACAGGACTTCATCTCATTGAAGTCCAATGAGGCCATCCTCTGCTACATATGCAGCTGGAGCCATGCATGGGTCCCTCCATGTGTACTCTTCGGTTGGTGGTTTAGTCCCTGGGAGCTCTGGGGGTACTGGTTGGTTCATATTGTTGTTCCTCCTATGGTGCTGCAAACCCCCTCAGCTCCTTGGGTCCTTTCTCTAGCTCCTCCATTGGGGACCCTATGCTCCCTGCGAGTGCGTTATTTTACATGATATGACAGTCTTTGCAGATATGACTCTAGATTTTGAGGAAAAGTGTCTAGAGACTTTAGTGTAGAGAGGAAAGTGATTCACACAGGACTTGAAAGATATGGTGCTGCCTTTGGTATGACTTCCATGATGGGCATAATGGTCTTGGCCCAGGGAAGATTGCAGGTGATTCTAGAGGTCATTAGGGGTCAAGATAATCCTTTCTCAAGGTCCCCTAAAGGAAATCAGTCAGGCAGACACTTTAAAGTTAGACTAAGTAGACTGATTATCTCCTACTCACAAGACATTATTTTTTAATATTATTTTTCTTTTTTTCTTTTTCTTTTCTTTTCTTTTTTCCAGTCCTGCTTGCTCCAGCCATATTTATTTCATATATGTGTATACACTGTCACTGTCTTCAGACACAGCAGAAGACGGCATCAGATGCCCATTACAGATGGTTGTGAGCCACCATGTGATTGCTGGGAATTGAATTCAAGACCTTTGGAAGAGCAGTCGGCGCACTTAACCTAACTGTTGAGCCATCTCTCCAGCCTCTATATATTATTTTTCAAACCCATAAGTTATGCCATACTTTTGTGGCAGGAATAGACACCAAAACAGGTGCAGATATTGCTCTTTCCAGTGTGATAGCACCAACATCAAATTAGTATGTATTAGGATTCCTAAAAAAAAATTTAGGACATGTGTGTATGTATAACAGACAGTGTGTGCTGTATTAAAGCACTGGTTTGCATAATTAAGGAGGCTTGTCCTTTCGAAATATGCAGAATAGACTAGCAAGCTATCGACCCTGAAAAGATTTGATGTCATAGTTCAAGTCAAAAGACAGTCTGAATCTAGACTTCCTTTTTCCTTAGAGACCTCAGTCTTTTCCTACTAAAACTTTCACCTAATTGGATAGAGCCCTGCCCACAGTGATAATTCCTTTCTTAAAAAAATTTACTAATTTAAAGGTTAATCTTAAAAGTACCTTCAGTAAACTTCGAGATGGGTATTTGTCTATATAGCATCATACGCTGGCTTAATGTATTTGACTTTTCCAACTTACCACCACAGTGCATTGCTGGGTGTTTGCACAGCCATTATAATTAGTTTCGTTGTTGCTTTAATGTAATTTTTTTTGTTCTCCTAGATTATCAGGGATGGACAGTATTCATAGAAAAAAAGCCATCAATTCAAATTATTTAGGCAATATGTTTTCTGCATTGCACTCTCTTTGGGGCTATAAGATCCAAATTAAACTGTAAATTTCATATCTATGACACAGTATCCCACACAAAGAATCTGAGCTTACAGGTTTGTCTCTATACATAGAGATGGTGAAGAAATGCCAGCAGTCTTCAGGTTTCCTCTCACATGATAAGTACGTCAGTGTGGTGACTTTGGGAGGTTGCTCATGTGTTTTATGTTATATGTGCTTACTGCACTGTTCCATTGCGACGTTACCACAATTTGATTCAGAGGAACAAGACTCCCATAATGTTATTCTGATACCTACTAGAAGATGATTGTTTTCATGATATGGAGTCTGAAAATAGAATTACCATAAAGGAAGTAGATGAATGAGTGAAGCCTATTGCATATCCAAACACTAAACATGACCTGAAGCCAATGCTACTCCCAAGCAACTCCATTATAGCATCCAAGTACCCCTGCTTTGATTAAGTCAGGTCAGTTTGAGCTTTTCTTTAATTTTAAATAAAAATTGTACTAAATGTATTGGGGCTCATTTATGGACTGGTATATTATATATTATAAAAGCTTGATCTTAGAATATCAAATTAGCTGAGGTGAAGAGATTAATGGAGAATGGTTTCTGGTTAACACCTAAAATAATCCCCCGGTCTGGGCCAAATGACTGGTTCTGAAAGAGGAGCAGCTCTCTGAATGGGTGCCCTCTCAAATAGTCACACTTTAAATAAGGCAATGTACAAGAGTGGCTCTTCTGCAGGCCAGAATAAGAAGCTGTGTGTGGAGTGGGGGAGTGGTTGTGATGGCAATAATCTCAGAGAACAGAGCCAAGGTTAGACTTGACTGTGCAAAGACACTTGCCCTGCCAAGGCAATGAGTCATTGGAGTCTCTGACCAGGAAGACAGGACACATATTCTACAACTGGGAATTAGTGTTCTCTATTTTCAAACATTGTTCCCTCATCTTTTCTAGATCAGTGTATTCATTGTTGTGAATGGCTCTTTTCCTTCCCAGTGGATATATTGGAATCAGCAGACTTACTCGGTAGATGTAGGTTGATGGTCTCCAAGCACTATAACCTAGTCTGATCAGATGCACATCTCTTAAAGGTTTTATATTTGGAAATAAACATGGTAGCTGAACGCAACTCAAAACTGTCTCCCTTTGAGGTGTCACACCTTGAATCTTGCATTCTGAAAGCATCTATTGTTCTTACCCGTTGTTATCTGCATGTTCTACTTACGGACACAATGTCCTGATCTCTCCACATCCCCTCATGTGCTTGGCATGAAACTGGCTCTACCTCAATCCACAGGTCACAGTATGTGAACAAGGTTAAATGAGTCTGTTCATTCTACTTCCTGGTCACAGTCAGGGATGCAAGCCAAGTCTATCCAATCAGGACAATGGGACTCAATTCTGGGACTATTGAATGGGGAAGCAGGATTTTCTCTTTTGTGTTGCGAGAGACCTGAACCTCCTAGATCATCTATGGGGCCAGAAAGTAGAGCCAACTCAGGAGAAACAGAATCAAGAAATCAGTATGGTGACATCATTTGAACCAGGAACTAGGCTCTTATCCAAACAACTCTTCAAACAAATCTATCTCTGGATACATCAGTCATACTTTACTTAAGTCCTTTTGGCTTAAGTTGTCAGTTGCCTGCAAATAAAAGTATATAATATAATTCTTACCCTATGGGAATGACTTTTACTGAATAGGTAAGAAAATAGGATATTATTCAACAAAAACTCTTCAGCCTTCAAACCGATGATATTCTCTGTAGTTGAAGTTTTAGTGGCTCCTTCTGTCTCATCATTAATTGATGAGGGGCTTACTCTTTCCAGTTCTTGATCAGACTGATTTCCAGTTACTTTAACTCCTGACCTTCCCCTATTGTAGGCAACATTGAAGTCAACTCAGGATACCATAAGACTATGTTCTCAGCACAAAGGAGATTTATTTACCCCAGAAGGACAAAGGTCAGGGAAAAAAAGACAAAGACAGGAGATAGAGAACAAGGGAGAAGGGGAAGGGAACAAGGGAGAGGGGAAGGGTTTTTTTTCCGGATGGGGAGACTAACGACCATCTTTTAATAAAGAAGAGACAAACGGGTCATAGGAAAATGGCTGTTTATAAAGGTATAAGGGGAAACACCATGTTAGGATGAGGTGTTTTATTTTAATTGGGCATGTTAATTACGTGAGTCAAAGGGAGTTTTTGATTGCTAGACTTCTTAGTCAGTTTCAGGAGGAGGAAGTGGGAATAGACCTTGAAGGCGGCTAGTTTTAGGAATGTAATCTAATGGGTTTTAGCAAGGAGCAGGGAATGAAGGAGAAAGGCAAAGGCCTTCTAGAGCCATGTTTTCCATGTTTGCCATGTTTGACGTGGCTAGAGTCCTTTCACCTATGACAGTTTATGATGGACCCTATGGAAATGGATAGATACTACAGTACCTCCCAGGAGACTCTGTGCAGAGAATACCTTTTGCTTATGTCCTAAGCGTTTTAAGTTGTCCGTTAAGAGCACTAAAAAGGAATAATAATGCATCTTAGAATTGTGCAGCTGGAAGATAATTTAGCGTTTATCCAATCATTCAAAATCATGACTTAAAAAAGAGAATCTATTCACTGAATAAATTATAGAAGGAACGATCTGTTAACATTAAGCTATAAATAACACAGATCTCAAACGCAGTGGGTTAAACAAAATGAAAGTATATTTTTCAATCAGTTGGAAAAACAGGAGTGACTATACTTGTGTAGAATACTTTTTTTTAGTGTAGAATACTTTTATCTTTATCATTTTTTATTGGTTATTTTATTTACATTTCAAATGCTATCCCCCTTCCCAGTTGTTTTCCCCTCTGCAAACCCCCTTTCCCATCCTTCTCCCCTCTGCTTCTATGAGGGTGCTCCTCCAACCTTCTACCCACTCCTGTATCACCACCCTAGCATTCCCTATGCTGGGGTATTCAGCCTCCACAAGACCAAGAGCCTCCCCTCCAACTGATGCCAGATAAGGCAATCTCCTGCTATATATGTAGCTGGAGCCATAGATTGTCCATGTGTACTCTGTGGTTAGTGGTTTAGTTCCTGGAAGCTCTGGGGGGAGGGGGGTATTCAGTTAGTTGATACTGTTTTTCCCATGGAGTTGCAATACCCTTCTCCCCTTCAGCTCCTTTAATCCTTCCCCTAACTCCTCCACTGGGGTCCCTGTGCTCAGTCGGATAGTTGACTTTGAGTATTACCATCTCTGACCTCAAACTCTAGTACAGAGCAATAGTGATGAAAACCATATGGTATTATTACAGAGACAGACAAGTAGATGAATGGAGTAGAACTGAAGACCCAGAATTAAACCCACACACCTATGGTCATCTGGTCTTTGACAAAGAACCAAAACCATCCAGTGGCGGGGGGGCAGCATATTTAACAAATGGTGCTGGTTCAAGTGGCAGTCAACATGTAGAAGAGTGCAAATTGATCCATTCTTATCTCCTTGTACAATACTCAAGTGGATCAAAGACCTCCACATGAAACCAGACACACTACATCTTTATCTTATCAGGAGATTAGCTGATTGGTCAGCTCTACGATGATACTTTGGTTTCCAGCAATGGCCTAGAGAGTATGGGATCGTCAAAATGGTGTGAGCAATAGCTATGCTCAGCTATCACTTAGATCTTCCTGTGTTCTCCTTGTCCCCACTGGATTCAGATGGCGAAGACTATCACACACTAAAACTACATGTTAAGGAGAGCACTGCACTCTGCTAATTGGTCTCCTAGGGGATTTCAAGGAACTCAGTTGGCATTTCCACTCTGTGAAAGAGGAATTAAATTCTAATCCATTTGAACCATTCTATTGAGAGACTCTTGATAGTAAGAGGAATTGACTCTCATTCTAACAAACATTATAGCCCCAAACTGGGAAACTTGTTCTATTGATTCTGAAATCTAAGCCCTTGCTCTCCTTATATTGCATGCCTACAAAAGCTTTTGCTGTATGCTATTTACTTCTGGGATCAGAAACACAAAGAAAGACAGAAGAGGCACTTTCTCAAGACGCTCCAGAAGTACCTACCACGAGGCACCCCCTTTACTTCTCATGGTCAAAAGCATAGCCACATGGGCTTAGTTAACTGCAAGGGTACTATACCTTTTTAACTGGGCACCTATGTCCTTATGAATAAAAATCAGGGTTGTCTTGCTAACATGAAGAATGACAACAGGGACTAAAATATCACTTTCTTATACAAAGAGGAAGCTATCCTTTAATATCTCCTCATAAGACAATGATAATAAGAGAAAAATTAAACCAACAAATAAAGTTCAGTAGAAATACAACCTAAGTGGAAAAGTCCTATTGTACCGGTTTTTAGCATAAGCCATTCGAAGGTCAAGAAGAGAAAGCTTCTAGAGTTTTCAGTGAATCTTTGCTAGAAATCTCAAGTACCATTTTCATTTTGAGTGTCTTCAATATTGGAGAGTGGATGTGAATGGGCTATAAATCAACAAGGAGCTCAGTCAGGCCAAACAAAAAGTTGAGCATTTTTCCTTATGGGCAGTGAAAACAAGGTACTTCAACGAGAAATTTCAAGGAAGAGGTGGTTTGTTGTTATTGTTGGTTATTGTTGTTGTTTGATTTTTTTTTTGTTTGTTTTTGTAGGTAGTCATCATAGTGAATGACAGCATGCACCCCAGGCCATTTCAGACACAGCTGTCAGGTGGTTGGTCCCTTGGAGTATCTTGTCTTGTTCTAGTGAAGATTCATGTCCAAAGTTTGGCCTCTGTTCAGGCCCCCCCCATTCTTTACAAAGACATTCTCTTGGATTTTTCTTAAGTGAATCATATAGGCCGAGTAAGGTCTGTTACTAAATCAGAATGTAAGCAAACAGCTCCTCCTTTGCATCCTCCTTTTGGTGGATGCAAAGCCAGAAGTACTATAGGAAGAGAAAAGAATGGAGAATTCAGTACCTGCAGCAGGTAAGGAGATTCACAGAGTTAATCTAATAGCTCTGAACAAAGGAATGCAGGGTGTTACTAGCAAGGCATCAACATATTAATATAGGAGAATACTTTAAGGGCAGGCACATTCTTAAGCATGCTTAGTTTAAGATGAACCATACTGAACACATCAGTTTAAAGTCTTGGTGGAAAAAGAAAAAATGGTGGTCACATTCCTTAGCATGGATGGCTGCAGACCATATACTCAAAAGGTCAAAATATCAGATAGGAACACTTCCCAGACAGGCTCATATGTTATATAGACAGTGAATAAAAATACTTCTGAATAGGTTTAGCTTTCTTCCTCCCCAAAATCTTAAGCTATAACCACAGGAATGTATTTCATGAAGGTGCTACTACAGGAGTTCACCCTAAGGACACCTCCCTTACCTCTCTGTAAACAAACAATAGGTAAGTCACTGTTCTCAAAACATGACTTTAAATTCTTAGGTATGGCTTGTTCTTGTATCCATTCTTATAGATGAAAGAGAAAACATTGTTTTATTCTTTTACCAATAAGACTTACTACATGTTAACATGAAACCAAGCAATGTAATATTTTTTGTTTCAAATAGAAAATTTCTTTTTTTTAAAATTGGATATTTTATTTGTTTACATTTCAAATGTTATCTCCTTTCCGAGTTTTCCCTCTGTTTATGTGAAAGCCCTTTTGTGTTAATACAGATGCATATGATTAATAAAATTACATTTTTTAGTAATTTCTTAATAATCTCTAATGGACTTATATCAATTTTATCCTTAATAATAATGATATAATACCATACCATAATAAAATCAATAGTATTTTATATAGAATTATTGCAAACATTTTTCATTTTGCTGTATATCCATAGTTACTTTATGGAAGCCATATGTAATTCTCTCCATTTTTAATGAGAAAACAAAATTAGTGTTTCAGAACACTGTGCTCTGGGAATAGCATGATCACTATGTCTTGAATGAACAGCAATTGAGATTACCTGGCAAACATCTATACACACTTGGTCTAGTTAAATTTTTCATCAAGAAAGGAATAGGGCCTCCTAAGACCTGTACATGCTCAAGAATTTATAGACAACTTACAGACACTGGGTAAGGCAAAGACTTTCTTTTTTCATTGATATATCTACCCATAAGTTGCTGATGTGTATATGTATATACATACAAATAAATGGAAAAACTGCAATAAAAATTAAAACGAAAATATTCACACAACAGTCAGAAAGAATGATCCAGTCTTACTCAAGTCCCAAGTGTTTCTACTGATTTATCTTTTTTCTTTCTAGGTAATAAGATGACTTAAACTGCCCCCATTTGATCCCTCCAACTGCATACCTGTGCCTCTCAGTCCACGGAGGTTCAAAGAATACAAACGTATGGTCAATATCCAGCTTTGAACTTATGGGAACTGCTAATTTGAAGTTCACTTCCACTTTGATTCATCCCTCTTTCTACAGCCATCTATTTTTCCGAGAAAGAGAAAGGGGGAAGATCCTTACCTGATAGTACAGCTCCTATCACATGAAGTACAAATCTCGGGCACAGGAGAGATTGGGTCCTTGGCCTTGAGGTGTACAACTGGCATGTCCCTGCCTTTCTACCCATGTCATAATGTTCACAACCTTTCTTAGTCATGGGAGAAATGGTGCTCCCAGGGAAGTTCCATGAGAGCTTGTTAAGCAAGATAAGAATTAACATTTCCATTCCATACAACCTCCTTTTGGAGATGTTTTATGACTGGCTTGGGCATTTCCCTTGGCAACCTGTTCTATCTTTATTTTTGGAAACAGAAGTAAAAAATTTGACATTTACTTCATAAGAAAAGCTAGAATAATTTTAAGAAAAATTCTGAGCTATTTCTCAAACTATCACAAACCCACAAGCCAACTCATGATCTATTTCACCGTGTCTGGGCTACTCTATCTCTTCCTGTCTCTGTAAATTCCTTATCATATATCTGTTTATGTATTCAAATAACTGAATTCTCTAACAAGAACATCTTCATCAACATCTCTAGTAATTGCTTCGAATGTCACTGAGGTCTCTGTATCTTTCTTATCTCCAAGGTGGTCCACGGGATTTCTTTGGTGGTCTTCTATCACTTAACCTTGAAATAATCAGTGAGAAGAACAAATGCCATTAAAATGAAACCTACACATCAAACCAAGTGCAAATCAAAAACACTTTTAAAAAAACATATAAAATATGTAAAACGTTTTATTATTATTCATTAGACAATATAGTTTAATAACTATTTGTATGATATTTATATTGCTTTTGTATTAAAAGTAAGCCAGAGATAACTTATAAACAGCAATGAGCATATATTATATGAAAATGTCATGCAATTTTACATAAAAGACTTATTGGGGGAATGTCCTAGATCCAATCCTCCAAACATAGTAAAGGACAATGATGTATATTTTCTTGTTTAAAATCTGTCGGAGATTCCCTGTGCTCTTAGAACAAATGTCAAAAATATTCTATAGTGCTAAAGTCCAGAGAGTACAGAATCCACTAATTTCTAAGGCCTTCTCTTATTTCTTATCATCTGTTGGAATTGGAGTGCATATATACATTGAGATATACTGGTGTGTGTGTGTGTGTGTGTGCACTCACAGAACTGTTATAGTGTGGGTATATAATTGTTTTGTTTTTGGTTTTTACCTAGGTCTATGTTGTTGCCCATCAGTTTGAACCTCTATTCCAGAGAAGTCTTTATGTCACTAAGAATTAACAGAAGTTCCCTGGTGTGCTGCCAGGATCCTGCAGGTCAATAAGCTAGCAGCACCAAGTTCCAACCCAGTGGCACACGAGTCATTTCAGCTTGCACTGTCCACTGTTCACCCTTCCAAGGAGAGCAACCTCCCTGCCTAGAGTGCTCGCTTCAGGAATGTCATATTAATCATCACAGTTGCAGGTCCTAGCCTGGTTCTCACGGCTGGGTGCTGAGGGCGCTTTCTCAAGTGTAATGGCCCTCAACCTGTTAAGGGATTCCCCTCCCCCCTTTAATATCCTGCCATAAGATTAATAGTTTGGACGTGATGCCACATGCAAACACCCTGATAAGATCTAACTTAATGAAAAGCAAGCAGAACCTTTCTTCTGAGAACATATGTCTTTTGAGAAATTCAAAGCAAATTGGAGAGAACATGTAAAATGTCTCAGGGAAAGGGAAAGTTCTAAATGAGAACATTTATCATCATCATAGATTCATGTGCTCTGTCAAGACACAATAAAGATTTTAACTCATTTTGTGTCAGGCAGCCTTTTCCACAAGGACCTTCATTAACAATACGCTCTGCTTGACCTGCTTCTGCCCAGCCATGTCTCCCACTGTGGAGGACAGGGTATGAAATATATCTTTTCAAATGGATGTCATTGATTTTAATATACCTTTAATAATATTGCTGCTCAGTGTTTTAATTACTCATACTTTTCGGATACTTCCGCCCTCAGGTGATTTTATCTAATAAATCTGATAAGTGCAGTAGACTCTTGACACCCAGATATTAGATGAATAACATATGCCGGGGGAGCCCATTTCCTTTGTGGTTAAATCTGAGATGGGTGCAAAAATATGCTTGAAAGATCTCTAGCTAGACTGGGCTTTCATGTGCTGGCCAGCAGCAAGCCTCCTCCTCTGTTTAGGGAGAAAAATTTCCTGGCACTGCTCTTTGTGGATGTCGGGATAAAACTGTCTCCCAGGGGCTTGGCGGCTTAGACATTTGGTCCTCGATTGGCGGTGCTTTTGGAGATGATGCTACACTGCAGCCATGATGGAGGAAGGACAAACAGACTGAGAGTTTATGGCCCCACCAGTTCACTTTCTATGCTTTATGTTTGTGTCTGAGGATGTTTACACGGTTCTCAGGGGTGGCCACTTCTGCTGTTATCTTTTTCTATTTAATGTTTATTCTTCAACAGATTCATTCATGAGTAAAATGAATTTTTTTTATGCTGCTGTTGCTGTCTTATCCTCCCTTCCACTCCAACTAAAACCCTTCTTTCCAATAAGTCCCCCTTCTTCTTTCATGTTGTGTGTGTGTCTGTGCCTGTCTGTCTGTGTTTCTGTGTATGTTTCTATGTGTATGTCCCTGCGTGTTTGTGTGTGTCCATGTGTGTTTTCACATGTGTCCATGTGTGCATCTCTGTGTCTGTATGTGTGTCCATGTGTGTATCTCTCTGTGTGTGTGTGTGTGTGTGTGTGTGTGTGTGTGTGTGTGTGTGTGTGGCTATGTGTGTTTGCATGCATCTGTGTCTATGTGTATCCATGTGTGTGCATATGTGTCTGCTTTTGTGTGTGTGTGTGTGTATCTGTGTAAAGGGATCCATGAATCTATCTGTTTGTGTTTGTTCATGTCTGTGTGTGTCCATGTGTACATGTATGTTTGTGTGTGTACGTGTGTGTGTGATGCACTGAGTTTGATTAGGGTTGCCTCTCTGAGCATGGGTACAAGGCTACTTACCGGAGTATGGTACATCAAGACTACAGCACTGCAGAAAATTGTACCTTCTCCCTTCTTCCAACTATCATTCAGTGTCAGGGAGGAGTAGGCTCTAATGAGCTCATCCAATCTCATGATGAAATGATGATGGGTATAATTGTGTGCTGGTGATTAGCAGTGCAGCAAAGGTTTGAGTGTAACCACCATACTATGTCCTGAGAAGACTATTTCAAATCACTCTTCCAAAATCTCTGACTCTTACATTCTTTTACTATTACTGCTTTTTCCACAATGTTTCCTGAGAAGTGCTGAGTAAGCAATAATATAGATGCCAGATTTAAGGCTGAGGAGTCTGGAGCCATTTATTCTCTGCCTTTTGACCAGTGGTGGGTCTCAGTATTAATTACCACCAACTACAAAAGGAAACTTTCTGATGAAGTCTAAGATCGCTCTGCTGATTTCTCAATTTCATTTTCTAACCTTGATCTTCAAAAGCATATGACAACAAGTACATGCTGCTTTGTCAGGCATTTTATTATATTCTGTTATTCATATATCACAGAAGCATAGACTCCTTAAGAGAAAATGTCTCAAGTTATTCATCTTTGTATAACTGAAATAAAACCAACACAAGGCCCCCAGTTAAGTATATAAACTTCATGCTATGGGTGATGAAAATGGAAAGACAGTAAGCTGGTAAGGAAAGAGTAAAAAGAGGAAATCCCCCTTTACTGGGAGAGAAGAATTGAGAAGATAAGATGACCAAGGGGAGGGTATTTTAGCAAGGAAGGGACAGGAAGATGAATCAAGTCAGCAGCTATAAGTACAAAGTATGTGTCAACCATACCTCTACAACAAAGTCATAGAAACTGTCAATTAGCGTCAAAGACATAAGTCATGCTGAGTGTTAGGTATTGTTGAAATTTCTTTTCTAAAGAGATGAGAATAAACATCTACTCACTGTAGACTGGGTATCAATGAAAGAAACAAAGAAAGAATCCTACCCAAGTATAGTTTGGTGAGTTTAGTAATAGTGGGAAACTTAAGGGTGACTACACCACATAAGAAAAAAATCCTCTCCCAGCAACTATTAACTCCACAGGGAGGCTGTTAGGTATTGTGTGTCTCTCTGGCTGGATGATGGAAATAGGTTGAAATATTGTGCAAGTCTGATGCTTCTCTTGACAGCTGAAGGCGGGTGGGGGCAGCAACTCTGTCATGTTCAGAAGCCAGGAGTTCAGGTGCCCTAGTTTCGATTTATTAAGTTAACTTACATTGAAATAATAAGCTCAGAAGCATGGCACAATGTGTTAGGGAAAACAGCGCTCTGTAAAGAAAATTTGGTGTAAACACTACAAAAAATAATGTTATAGGCGAGATTATAGGACATGAAAGATGGAATTGGTGTCTCCTGACCAGAAGTCCTCACAGAGTCTGGTATGCATGTGACAAATATAGGAGCTCCCAGGGACGGACTCGGGAGGCTCATCGAGTCTCCTTAAGGATAGAGATGTGCAGAGATGAACGTTTAAGAGTGCTACTTTTGAGGTAAAGTTACAGTATTATGCAACACTTTGGTATAAATACTAACACCGTGCTTCTGTTTTGATATCAGTTCAGATCCAATGGACGTGACTACAACTGTAAATGAGACTGACTCAATCACACACTGAAAAGCAATACTCTTATTTTGCAAGTAGCCTGTAGATTTTCTCTTAGGACTCAACATTTAACCCACATTCCATCTCTTCAAAAAGTTTGAGTGGGGCTCTAATAAAAAAAAAATCACCACTGAGGAACACTCGTCAAAGTGTGGTTCTTTCATTCCTGCAGGGGTCTGGACCCTGCCGCCATTTTTGTTTCCGGTCTGAGACTTAGCGCGTGGCATGCCATGCACTGATTAAGCCCCAGTTTCCCTCAGCACTTCAAAGATTCTTTCAAAGTAGGATATAGAATGTTGTTGGCCTAAATTGTTTTAATTTACATATATCTAAATGCAAATTCTAGGATTAGATTCTGGAGAAAAATCCTAGCTGTCCTACTTGTAACAAACATGTGCAGAATAAAATTGTCCGGATGAAAATAAAGCATGAACTAAGCCAGATGGACGGTAAAGAGACACAGCTAATAGGGATTTTAAATAAAGTAATTGGTTTTCTGATTCTGTAAGTAACAAAATGAGAATCACGGAAAACTTGAGAATGTACAGGAAAGCCACCTCCAATTCTTGCATCTTAAAACAACTGTCATGGTTTGCCCCTGCCCTTTGTCTTTGTGGAAATCCGCATTGCTTTTGCCTTCAGATTGGACTAATGTTAATCCCACCAGCAAGGTTGGAGGGAAACCTCTGTCACTAATAATACCTCTACTGGCTGGAAGCTGAGTATAGAGGATAGCTTCCAATAAGTTCCATGGGATTCTTTTGTAATCTAGAACATTCTAGAAAGGGATATTTTTTTACCCCCTTCAGCACACACCGGTTATATCAAGTGTGTGACGTTTCAATGATGGACATGAAACTTTAAATATGGAAGTGATGTGGGCTCAGTTATTAATCATTTATATTTAGAGGAATAGTGTGAGGGTATGGTGGTTATTTGTGTGTCTCCCCCATGGCCTGGTAAGGTGCTTATCACAGTGAATATACTTGGTCTCCCTGATGCAAGGAACCCAAGACAGGGTCGCAGCCACCTCTCAGCAGTGGAGTGACTTCCTCACCTCTCACTGATCTGTTCTCACTTCCACTCCAAAATCTCTACCTCCCGCTCATCTCCACCTCAATCTAGTACATCAGGCTCTGGCCACTTCTGTTTCAAGCCCTTCTCCCCCACCAAACTTTTAGGTAAAAGAACCCAAATACTTGTGTAACCTTTTTAAATAGTGAGAATAACTACCACATAGCAATCAGGACCAAAATAAATGAACTTCTTAGGAAACATTTTCGTCACACCTACTTTATGTACTTAGTATTACATACTAAGAATTTATTGCTGTCTCTTCGCAGCAATAAAATCCAAACTAAGACACTACTCATCAAGAAAAAAATGGTTCTGGCAAGATATATATATATATATGAATGATCTGGAGACTACTGGAGAGATCTAAGATATATAATCCACCCTGATTTCTCTTTCCTGTGACCTGTATCAGTCAGAATGCTCAGAAAGTTGAGATTTCTGCAAGACCTTGTTCAAGATTGCTTTTTTAATAGTTTAATATATTTTAAATACAAAAATGACAGAAAATTTTTCATCGAAGGGTGAGAATGTATGTGACATTCTCAATTTGTTATCTTATTTATATAGTAACTAAGCAATGGTTAATGCTGTTGAAGACTGTAAGCAAACACAATTAAGACTCGAATGGTGTTTTAGCATGGGATGTGCATCTATGGACATACTGATGGGACTCAGCATGGCATTTCAGTCCATAGACCTAGACGGTCTACCTTCCACGTTCAGCTCTGCACCTGAGCCTAGGTTTCCCCATCTCTGAAATGGGGCAAATCGCTACCTGTTTTCACTGTTTTGCAAAAAAAAAAAATTAACTGTGCCAATCCTTGTAAAACCCTGAGGTGAGTGGTAAGCTATAGGAAAAACTGTTCTCTTAGGTCAGGACCACGTAATGCCATTGAGTTCCTGGGCTCTAGAGAATCTGCCCTTGGTTTGAATCTGAGCTTTTCTCCAAATCATCTTGGGGACCTTGGATTAATTGTTTACCTCCTATGCAATTGAGTCCTCTCATCTGCAAAATTAAAATGAGATATTATTTTAGTGTTGTCACTACAATCAAGTACAGTATCAGAACTGAAGCCCTCAGCACCATTTCCCACATAGATCGTCTAAACTCTATTAAGTATGTTGTGACTTAGTCTTTTCATACTGTGTCCTTGGGAACTTTGCTTAATTTTTTCATGTGTTACTGATTGAAGATCTGGCTCACAATGAAGTAATATGACTTAAAATGTTTATACAACACCTTGGAAGAAGCACACTAACTTGGTAGCAGAAAATGCCCCCAGAAAGTGGGATTAAGAAGAGTTAAGAGGATTTTCTTTTCTATATTTAAAGGTTTCGATGAAAAATTTTCTGTCATTTTTGTATTTAAAATATATTAAACTATTAAAAAAGCAATCTTGAACAAGGTCTTGCAGAAATCTCAACTTTCTGAGCATTCTGACTGATACAGGTCACAGGAAAGAGAAATCAGGGTGGATTATATATCTTAGATCTCTCCAGTAGTCTCCAGATCATTCATATATATATATATATATATCTTGCCAGAACCATTTTTTTCTTGATGAGTAGTGTCTTAGTTTGGATTTTATTGCTGCGAAGAGACATGGTGACCAGGGCAACTCTTATAAGGAAAAACATTTAATTGGAGCTGGCTTACAGTTTCCAAGGTTTAGTCCATTGTCACCATGGTGAGAAGCATGGCACTGTGCAGGCAGATATGGTGCTAGAGAAGCCAAGAGTTCTACATCATGATCCGAAAGCAGCCAGAAGAAGGTGCCTTGTCACACTGGTCAGACTTGAGCATATATGACATCTCAAAGTCCTTCCTCCACAGTGACATACTTCCTCTAACAAGGCCATACCTCCTAATAGCATCACACCTCACATATTCAAACCACCACAAGTAGTTTTTTTAAATATATTTGAGGTTTTATGATATATTGAGCCAAATAAAGAACAAGTCCATGTTATAACACTGATCTAAGGGACATAGCTCCAACATGGTGGATTAAATCAATTATGCCTCACTGATCTCTAGTTATTTCTATTTTAAAGTACTCTATTCAAGAGTCTTGATTTATTAATAAAGAAGAAACAGAAAACAAATCTTAAATTTCATATAGAAGCATGAAAGGCCTCAGATAACCAATCATTTTGATGAAAAACAACAATAGAAGAAATCTCATCATATCTGAACTCAAGTTATCCAAGAAAACAATAGTAATATAAAACCCAAAACATAGCAATAAAGACAGCCATGTCGAGCAATAGGATAGAAAACACAAATATAATCCCACAGAGTTACAGTCATGTACATTTGACAAAAGTGCCAGAAATATACATTAGAGAAAAGCTAACCTCTTCAAAAATGATGTTAGGTAGTTATATATCTACACAAAGAAGAAACTGGATGTGTATCAATTGTTGGTTACTAAAGTCAACTCAAATAAATCAAAGCCATTAATGCTATTTATTTAATTTAAAATTTATATATGAAAAATGTAAAGAAAAAATAAAACTAGTAAATTTAATTTAAATAAAAATAACTCAGTTTAAGGACTGAGCCTTGGAAATTGCTACAGGAATTCACAAGGCAAATATTTCAAGGTATAAACATAAACATTTCCTGTAAATGAATTCAATTGTTCAGGAATTAAAAACAATAAGTGGGGTTACATTAAAATTAAGAAGCTTTCCACAGCAAAGGAATCAGTTAGTGAAATGAGAGGAAATCTTTGTGAGATCTACATCTAACAAGCTGACAGAGGACTAATATCCAGACTATATAAAGACCAAGAAAGAAAAATAAATATCCCAAACAATTCAATCAATATATATGCTGATAAAATTAAAAGTTGCCGGAAGGGATAGTACCATATAAACCTACAGAAACACATTCTCCATCCTGAGGCATCAGAGAACCGCAAATGGAAACAGAACTTGGGGTTTCATCCCGCTCCAGTGGGAACAGCTATTACCAAGAGAACAGTAACAAGCTCAGTCATGGAAGCAGAATAAAAGAAGGCATATACACTGCTGGTGAGACTGTAAATTAGTCCTGCCGCTATGGAAACCACAGTATGGAGGCTGTTAAGAAAACTGAAAACAGAAGTACCATCTGAGCCAGCTAGCTATAACACGTCTAGGCATACAGATGAAAGTATGACAATAGACCACACAGCCATTTGCACAGGGTATTTTATTGCCTTTCCATTTACAGTAGCCAAGCTATAGAGTCAGCCTACATGTCCATCAATGTATGAATGGATGAAAATAATCTGGCACACACATACACACACATGATATTTTATATGTATAACAGAGTCATAAAGAATAAAATTACGTATTTTGCATGTGCGTAATAGCAATGTATGCTATTAGAGATAATATTGAACAAAACAATTTATGCTTAGAGAAACAAATAATGTATCTTTTTTTCTCATTTTGTGAATACTGGATTTTATATACATATTTTAAACCTTGTGTGAGTATGAGACGTAATAGAAACAAGACTGTAGAATGAATGGCATTAATTGGCTGAGGAGGGGTAGAAAGTGGTGGGACATGAATACAGTCAAAGTAAATAATATACTTGGACTCACTTGTATGAGTCCTAACGTTGTATCCAGCAAGTACATAGTGATAATTTAGATAATTTAGATAATTTAACTGAAAATTTAGAAACTGTCAATGTTGAAGCAAAGAAGACACTTTGCCTCCACCAGGACAAGAAGGTCTAATATTCATTGCCCTTGTGAGATTACATATAGACAGTCTTTCCATTGACAAGCACATTTTTTTCTTCTATTACCAACTTCCAATTAAGACTGTCTGGACAGGCAGTGTGTGTCTTCCTCATTGTAGCTCACTCCATTCTGTGGAGGACCTGCCTCCTGGCTGTGTGTATATTTGTAACTGTGATGTGTGAGTAGGGACTTACGCAGTTCCCATAGAAAAGGAACAGACAGCCTTAGGGTTCAGACTGATGAGAAAGCCCATGTTCTTTGGCATTGTATCCGTGAAATACTGTATTTTAGAAAATGCATTAGGAAATAGCCCAGATGCCATTACAGAAAATAAAAAAAACCAGAAACCTCACTTAAAGTTTGCCAAGGTGAGAAGAAAACATGTCCAAAGGTCCACATGATGTATTCAAATCTCCTCATTGTCCTTTATTAAGTTTTACATTGACTATACCTTTAGTCTAGAAGACCCTGGACTTAATCTATAAAACAGAGACAAAATATCCAACCTCAGATTCTTGAGGTATAGCTCAGTGATAAAATACTTGCCTGGCTAGATGAGGCCTAGAGTCGTATCCCTAGCACAGATCGAAGAACTTTCGAGGAAGAAATCATGCCGTAGGGAGAACAGCCCATGGAAGTCATGGAACACTGGTTGCTGTAACTTTGAGTAGCATTCACGTACGTTTAGAGGTTAGGATTACTTGGCCCAGGCCTCTCATCAACTTTAGGACTGCTGAATGTTAAACAACTTGCTAACTTAATGAAAAATTGGAAATGATAACTGTCAGAATCACTACGGTTTATTGACCATTTTTGAAAAATTTGCTTCAAACAGATCAACCTTTCTACTGCTTTGTTACTGGTGTAGTGAATGCTATTCTGTAGACTGTTTTGAATATTTTTGTACTTACAAAGTTATTTAATATATATATTCATCTACATGCATAATTTTTTATTGGATATTTTCTTTAATTACATTTCAAATGCTGTCCCCCTGCCTGGTTTCTCCTCCAGAAATCCCCTATCCCATCCCCCTCCTCTGCCTCTAGGAAGGTGCTCCCCTACCCACCTACCTGCTCCTATCTTCCAGCCCTGGCATTCCCCTACACTGGGGCATCGAACCCCCTCAGGCCCTAGGGCCTCTTCTTCCACAGTTGTCCAACAGGCCATCCTCTGCCACATATGCGGCCAGTGCCATGGGTCCCTCCATGTGTATTCTTTGGCTGGTGGTCCAGTCCTCGGAAGCTCCGGGGGTCTGGCCGGTTGACACTATTGCTCCCCCAATGGAGCTGCATACCCCTTCAGCTCTTTGGGTCCCTTCTCTACCTCCCCCATTGGGGTCCCCATGCTCAGTCCAAGGGTTGGCTGCGAGCATCCACCTCTGTATTTGTCAGGCTCCGGCAGAGCCTCTCAGGAGACAGCTGTATCAAGGTCCTGTCAGCAAGCACTTCCTGGCATCCGCAATTGCATCTGGGTTTGGTGGCGGTATATGGGATGTGTCCCCAGGTGGGGCAGTCTCTGGATGGCCTTTCTTTCCTACAGTCTCTGCTCCTCACTTTGTCTCCATATTTCCTCCTGTGAGTATTTTGTTCCCCTTTCTAAGAAGCACTGAAGTAGCCACACTTTGGTCTTCCTTTTTCTTAAGCTTTATAAGGTCTGTGATATGTGTATAATTTTACTGCAGGTTTAATCTTCCCAGATTAGGTTGGCTGAAATCAAAGAGCAGTCACACACTCCACCAGGATGTGAAAGTTTCTATCTGCTCAAATTTTTCAAGAGAACTGTGAGATTTTGTTTTGCTAATATGAAGAGACATCACTTGCTGCCTTTCCATTGAAATTACCCTGATTATAAACATAGTTGAGCACAGTTACATTTGTTTAAATGTAACCTGCCCTGCCTTTTCTACTGATGTGAAAGCATCCACAATTTAATGAGCTTAAAGAAACAGGCAGTTAACAGCAATGCATCAGACTGGGCTTGTGATGGTAATATAATTGAATAAAACAGAGTTTAACATTTCTACTTCCATTCCCAAGAACACCTTGGGCCTCTGGATCTTCTCAGGGAAAATGTTGTTTCTCAATGTATTGTAGAGTCTGTTTTGAGTTGTAGCCTGGTGAAGATTTAGGGAGAAGGCAGTCTGCTTTGTCCTTGCTGTATCCCAATTAGCATGAAAGGTGGACAGTGGGTCAATCTTCTCAAAAGCACTTTAAGTATTGCTCTACCAAGAGTTCAGGAGTTCCCTAAAAGCAGACTGTGGAAAGCTTAATCAAGGACCACTCGAGCTTGCAAATATAACATGATAGGGCTCTACCATTCCTTGTGGAGAAAGCACACAAAACTATTCAATCATTCCTTCTGAGATGAGAATAAATAACACGAATGCCACATAAATAGCATGAGCTGGCGGAGGGAATAAGCTGTCATTCCAGGAGAGTGATGTGGTTTTCTCTCCAACGGTACAACAAATGATCAAGATGGCAGAATCCAGACAGGTGGGCTTTGCCATTAAGCTCCCTGCAGTTGCTTCATTCAGATCACTTGCCACACTTGCAAAAAAGCAGAAGGCAAGGGATGGAATTTTGCTAAATTCATTGAATCTTAGACAAAAAAAAATGAATCATTTCTTTTTTTTTTCCCATGACAAACTGGCACAGTAGCTTGACATACTGCTGGCCTCTGGTCTAACTCTGTCTGAGAATGTCACTCCTTTCTTCCAAAGTCGCCAGGTTCAGAGGCCAAAAGAAAAAAGAATGGGGGCTTTTCTAAGATTTCTGGAAGAGATCTTCTTCACATTTATCTTGGTGTGTCACTGTGAGTGTCCAGGGAACTCAGATCAGAGAGAAGAACAAAGACTTATTCCTGAGACCAGAAATGACTGCTGGAAAGAAGAAATATCGGAGGGACATGATAGATGCAGGATGCCTCCGATCAACTGAGCCCCCATCAGCAATTCCAAGTTTTTAACCAAGAAATATTGATTTATGTTTATTTTGCTTTATGGCACTTTAGAGCAATTTATAACACTTACATTAGAGAATGGATGGGCCGGGAGAAAAGCCAATATGGGCCTCAAAAAACGATGAAATGTTGTCAGGAATAGTAGCTTTCATGGTGTGCCAGGTGTAGTTTCCTGCTTTTGTATTTTATCAGAACTATTTAAAATGAAACAAGAAAATGAATATTGATTTTCCCAGATTAAAAAAAAGAAGTGGCCTAAGTTAAGCAAAACTAAAGGAAATTTTAAAGTCTATATCTGTATCTACATTTTCAACAATTAAACCTAAAAGCATAAGTAGAATGCTTCTATATATGCTCACAACACACACACACACACACACACACAAAACACATGCACGTGCATTCGCATGCATGTGCAAACATACACATCCAAGCAATTATTTTAAATGTGGGGAGTAAACAGAACTGTTAAATAGGTGTATATTTATTTCAAATATGAATGTTTTAATGAAGAACAAATAAAGCAAAATACTATGTGTTTCTCTAAAGAGAGTCATTTTCCATAACTAATAACTTCTGGTAGACAGAAAATGCTTCAGAGAGTCAGTTTGGGTTGCATATAAAAAACAAACAATTATAACTTAAAATAGTTTGGACTGAAATGTTTCCTTTGGTAGTTCATGCACAATCCTTAACAAGCAAGGAGAAAGAAGAAGAAATCTATATCATGAAAGCTAGTGGCACCAGGGTCATTACAGGTGTGGTGGGATCCAGGCTTTGTTGAAAAACATCCCTCCTGGGACTGGAGATGGCATAGTGGTTTAGAGCACTAACCACTCTTCCAGAGACTTTGGTTTGATTCCCAGCACCAGAAGGTGGTTCACAATTGATGTAACTCTTGTTCAGAGGGAAACTGATGCCCTCTTCTGACCTATGTGGACTTTGAACTTAAACGGTGTGACTAGCCACATAAGCACAACTATCCATGCAGATAAGAAAGCAAGAAAGCAAGCAAGCAAGCAAGCAAGCAAGCAAGCAAGAAAGAAAGAAAGAAGGAAAGAAAGAAAGAAAGAAAGAAAGAAAGAAAGAAAGAAAGAAAGAAAGAAAGTAGTTGAAAAATCTCAAAAAAGTTCAAAAGGCGTAGATTAGTTTTAAGAAAGAAAAGAAAAAAGGAAAGGAAAAGAAGGAAGAAAGGAAGGAAGGGAGGAAGGATGAAAGAAGAAAGGAGGGAAGAGAAGAAAGGAAGGGAGAATAGAAGGAATAAGAAACATCTTTCCTGAGATCTCAAGGGTCTAGCAGACTTTTGAGGTTAAGAAACATTGAAGAGATTCAAGTAGAAATCTAAAGCTGCAAAAGGATATGAGGTTTGTGAGTCAAAAGAGCCCGGACAGGCTGGGGAGTAACAGATCACATAGCAAAGCCTGAGGGTGTGTGCAAATACTGGAAGTGATGATACCCACAGTTCAATTCAATGGCCTTTCCACTGTGTCAAGGGACTGGACTGGGTACCATCTCAGGACACAGACTGATCCTTATTTCCATTACTGCATCAGTTCATTTAGCAGTAACTAGAACAGAGAATTTGTGGAGCTGAACCAAGCACATTGCCCAGGTGTTCCAACCTTGGCAGATTAAGATATTCTCCTACTTTTCTGCTTTCCATTCTCCTAAGAGATGGGAAATACCTTGAATCCTGAACTGATATCTTGAGTGTGCTACTTTAGCTACTTTGGCATGGAGGGCAGTCTAAGTGGTCAAAGGTGGTGTTGATTATTGCCAGTTCAGCTGAAAAAATAGGGGAATTAACTTTTCCAATGCTGATTCCTCAAGATCAGTACTGAGGAAAAATCTCTTAGCTCTGTTATAGCCAGAAGGCTTGCTATCTCTATTATGCATTTTACAAAGACCAGGTCTGTTCTAATTGTTAATACAATTAAATATCAGAGTGTGACATGTGAGGCTGGCATCTGGAAAAATATTTCCCTTCCCAGGGAAGTTGTTTCAGTGATTAATGTAAGAAAAAATAATGAACAAATTAATTGTCATCATCAATAGAGTTCCATATGACCCATAAAAGTTATAACACATCCCATATTATGACATCATGTTGATCAGGCAAAACATGGCTTAGAGATTTCACTTGGGTTCTTGAAAACACATTGAGTTGGGTTGCTTCTGTTGTGAAGTCTTACTTAGGTCTGGAAGTCTCATAAGGCTGAGTTTGTGAGAAAAGCCTTTAGGTTTTGTCCTTATGCAGAGTTCTGGACCTAAGTCATTGTGGTGGAGGAAGAGCAGGAGCCTAATGGCATTTAGAGCTGATAAGGGATGTCTGTGTGTCTGCCTTTCCTTTCATGCCCTCTAGACCCAGACAAGGTTGTAGGTGCCCAGAATATCCAATAATGAATCTATCAGTGTGGGAAGAAGCTGTTGTACCCTGAAATGGTATCTTGCCCAGGTTGATGTAAGAAAGTGGGGGAGAAAGAAAAAACTCCCCTTCTGGAAGTATAATGATTTCAGCCACTGCACTGACAATCAGAGGTGGAGATATCTCAACCGATATCATGTGGCCCCACAGTGGGAGAACTAGGCCAGGTTCAAAGGCAGCTCATAGAATGTGGCATCCTAGGCTGCGTAGCCTGAGAAAAAAGGCTGCATGGACCCAAAGTCACTTCGTAGTTTGCCCATGGCTGCTATGTATGGCTGAAGGTAAGAAATGGCTTTGAAGTGTCCATAGACGAAATATGAAACAGATAGCGAAAAATCCCAAGGCAGCTTGAGTGCAGAAAGTGATGGTGGTTGCCAATGAGTCTGAGGGAGAGAGTTCTGGAGTCAAGAGTTCCTCAGAGCAGTTAGGGCATGCGGAGGTGAACAAGATTCCAGCAGAATAAAGTCACAGCAACAAGGGAGGTCAATGTCCCTTCACCATGAAGGACAATTTCAGCTTTTTCCTTTTTCCATAAGTGGTATTCTCATGCTATTGTAAGGTGAACGGTTTTATTAACTTTTTTTTACTTAAATAAAGTTTATTTTAAAAAAAGAAAAAGGTGGTTATTTTTGCAATGCCATGGTTGTAGGACAAAGAGGCAGCGTATCTCCTTTCCTTAACCATGTTTTTTTGATTCTGCACAAAGGTAGCTAATGTTACAAAAGTCAGCAAACTTTCTCCAGATACTAGGTTTTATAGGCCACATATGGTCTCAATCATGAATGTCTTCCTTTTATAACCTTTTCAAAATGTAAAAAACCATTTTAGTTTTTGCCCCATACAAAAAAAAGACTGGGCCAAACTTGGCCCATGAGTGGAGTCTTCTGACCCCTGGTATAAAATAATCTTATCAGAGAAATTGTTCTCTTGAGGCTTTTGATACCTGTTGCCCAAAGTCAGGTAAAGAAGGACTTTATTTACAACCAGATGTGGCTGTGACAGAAGTAGACTTGGGGAGTTCTGTTCACCCTTGACTCCCTCAGTTTTTCCATTCACTCATTTCATAAGTTTAACCACCAACTATATACTTTTAAGTATTATGTTAGCAAAATTTCCAGTGTTTTTCTCTAAAAGAGTAATTCCTCCAGTTTCTCTAAGCCAGGAATTATTAGGTCTTATTATTCATGTTGCAGGTATGTCCAACCCGTGGTCAAGAACAGCTATAAATTCAGCCTAACACAAAAATCATAACATTTAAAACATGATTTTTTTTTTGCAAGTTTTTTAAAAAAGCCATGTCACAATGTCAAAAGGTAGGACATGCCTGCAGGATAAATCAAGATTAAAATCAAGAAGTGATTCAAGGGAACTCATGATTACAAAAAGAAAAACGAAAAAGAATCTCGCTAACAAAATGATATCCTTATACTCCAAACATCCTTCTTGAAATCACAGATTAGGTGAAAAATACATAGCTCTCTATTTAAAAAGATACTTGTTTTTCCCCATAGGTTAAGTCTTTCTTCCATACTGGGGCTCAATCCCAGGGCCTTGAATATGCTAAGCAGGCACACAACACAACTATATCCTGAGCCCAAGTCAATACATTAAAAACAACAATAACAGCAAAAACAAAAAACCAAACAAAAAAAGCCTTAGATCTATCACACTCCAAATAATTTCTTCCACTTCCCTAATTTGATGTCATAAAATCTGGATCTGGACAGGGCTCTTCATTAGCTACTTCAGCCTCAAAATAGTTACAAGCCAGGCCTGGCGATTTATGTCCATAATCCTGAAGCTGAGAAACTTAGACAAGGACACTGCAACAAGTTCAAGGCTAGCCTGGCTACAGAATGAAACCCAGTCTCAAAGCACAAGCCCACTATATTTTAGGGCAAATATTGCTTCAGAAGCAATTTGTACTTTTTTTTTTAACTCAGAAGGAATGGTCATGTTTCCTTCAGGATGTTAGCTTTCTGTATCTGGCTAAATATACAAAATGAGGGAAGACCTATTTAAAAAAGAAGAGCACAGGAGTTCAGTACTAAAATAGAAAGGTTACCCTAATTCCAGATCGTTGGTAAAAATACTATAATTGATTGCCCACATCACCAAAACATGGCACATTTACAAATGATTGTGATTTTCCTTTTGAACATGTAAACAAAGGGAGAAAGCCGTAGGAGATTTGGGGAAATACATTAATCTCAGTTCTCTTAAATACACACACAGTTTATGGGTGGAAGGATCAGAGCGGGCCAAGGCCATCGCTTTCGTTCGCCTCTCTGTGTCCCTTTCTTTTCCTTCTCCTTGCATTCCTGCTTGGCTAGTTTGTCCTTCTCTCTCTGCAGCTCGTCCTGCTTCTTCTTCCTTTGGGAGTCATCCCGCAGTGAGTCTCGCTCCAATTTCCGAGCATTGAGAACATCTTCCACATTGGTGTTTCGGAACAGGGTTTTGTCAGAAGTGATGTTTGCTATTGAAGCACCCGGATCGTCCTTCTCATCTCCTTCAACTTCTTCGTCCGTCACATCGGCATACTGGGCCAGCAGGGCCGCTTTCCTCTGTTTTTCTTCTTCTGAAACCACCCTGGACTTCACCACAATCTGTGCCTGCTTCTCAGTCAAGGTGGTGATGGCCTGCACCTCATCTTCCTTTTTTACTTTGGCGGTGACATCCCGCGTTTCTGACCATCGTTCCACAATTTCCTTACAGTTTTCAAGGAGGGAATCTTCTTCCAGGAAAGCAGAGAGGATACCCTGTAGGGCGTCCAGCTTCTCTTCCTCCTCCTCCTCCTCCTCCCCTCCTCCTCCTCTTCCTCCTCATCCTCCTCCTGTAGGACGCCAAGTATGTAAGCAGCTTAAACTTCTAGGTGCACTCCCAGTGCTTTCAACCATCCGTCAAGCCAGGATCCAAAATCCCCACCTTCGCCTTCGCCGAGGTCTGCGGCGGCCACTTCGCTGGGTGCCACCATGCTGGGGACAGGGTCCTGCTGGACCGAACGGTTTTATTTTTAAGAGAAAAAACAAACAAACAAAAGCAGTGTTTAGGACCTGGGGAGATAGGTCAATCACTAAAGGGCTTATACAAGCATGAGGACCTAATCCCATATTTATAAAACTGGGAATTCTTGTGATCTCAGTTTTGTGAAGGTGGAGTCAGGTGAATCCCAAAGACGACTTGGCCAACCTGCTGAATCAAATAAGAAATGCCCAGATTAGTGAGGGACCCTGTTTTAGAAAGAGAATAGACTCTTTCTGAGGAACATCTAAGCCTGACCGCTGACCTCCATGCACATGCACACATGTGCAAGTGAACTTGCACACACATATGTACCTACATGTGCATTCCTGTGCATGCATGTGGTGTGTGTGACCAATCAGTTGACACAAATGGGAAATGTGCAGATTAGTGAGAAATACAAACACACACACACACACACACACACACACACCACACACACACACACACACATATACTCGGTCCTTAACTTAAGCTAGTTAATTATCTGTCTTATTAGGACACACATTTTATAGCCAGGTTCTCCCCACCAACTTCTATAGTACCAGTTGCTTCATTTTGTTCTCATTTTGTATATAAAGTTTCGTTTTCCGTAAGACCTCAATTTGTATCAAAGCATGCCAATCTCTGGCTTCTTTGCCAAAGAAAACCTTGCCAAATTGAGATCAGGTTTTGAAAAACCAAAGATAAATGAATGTGTCTTAAAGGTTTAATTGTATTATTTGCCTCTTTATCTCTTGATGACTTTGACAGATGGGACTCTCACAATACACTCATTGTTCAGCTGGAAACCCCATGAAGTTGTAACCTGAGCCTCTTGTCCTGAGGCCATTTGATGGCCTTCTTCATCCAATGGTATCTGTGGACCCCAGTGGAGAGGTAGGTAAAGAGTCATTAAGGCATTTGAAATTGCTTTCAGCACACTGCAAAGTGGTTGGGCCATTTCAGGCCATAGTGGGGGTGGCAGAATGCCCAACTGCCTACGTCAAGCAGTGTTTATAAATTAGAAATTACCAGCCTTTTGCTTCCTTGCTGATCAGTCAGAGACCCTGGAAGACTGTGCAGACATGCCTGAGGCAGAATTGTTATTGGACCAAACAAAGCATAGCTCTTGGTTAATCAGTCATCATTTTTCTACCTGGTGGTATTATTGGAAGAGATTTGGAAGTGTTTGTTTCTTCCACTGCAGAGTCATGTAGCTAATTATTCTAACTAAAAGCAGGCATTCAAACAGTTTTTTGGTTTGTTTTTTTTTTTTTGGTGAACCCCAGAAAGTAAAGATAAATTTCAAAGAGACAGATGGTCCCATATGATGTATTTAATTCACCTAGTTAGAAGGGGGTTACTGAGTCCTTAGTGCATGCGCGACAGCGTACTCATTTGTTCAATGCATTTGATACTATATTAGACTCTACAGGATGCTAATAGATTCAATCTTCACAACAACCCTGGGGAGGAACTTATGACTAATGGTCCCATTTTACAGTTGAAGAAATTAAGTGTATTACATTTCTTGTTGTAATAAAATACCTGAGAGAAGCTACTTAGGGAAAAAAGAATTTATTATAACTGTTTGAAGGGCTTACAGTCCATCACCCGGTAAGGGAAGACAGGACAGTGCAAGTGTGAGGAAGTCTGGTCACATTGTGTCAACAGTCAGGGTGGGAGAGAGAGAGAGAGAGAGACAGAGAGAGAGAGACAGAGAGAGAGAGAGAGAGAATGATGATGCTTCTTCTTGGTTCCCTCCCTTCATTTTTATTCAGATTTGGATCCTAACCTGTGGGAAGGTGATTCCACATCCACAGTGTGTCATCTCTCCTCAGTCAGAACAACATGGGTGTCCTCAGACATGCCTGAGCTGTGTCTTCTAGGTGATTTTTAGTTATCAAGTTGACAATCAAGATTACCCCTCACATTGAGGTCTTGAATGCAATGTTAAGTTTCCAGAGGCCTCATAGGTGGGAAGTCACACAACTGACGCAAGGAAGCAACAGAAAGAGTTTATGGCTGTCTATTAGCGAGTGACCATATTCCCTCAGGATCCAAGGTGGACTTCTAACAATTCCCTTTGATCAGGCTCTGCCAATTACTCTAAGGCCTGCCTTCTTTTAGGCTGCCAGAAGCAGCGACTTGTTCTAAAGGGATGATTAGTCACCGGCTGCCTTCCAGCGCCAAGCTAGCCAGTGTCACTCTTGAATGCATCTGTACCTACAGCCTAGGCTGAGCTCAGGCCACCTCTGTCACTAACTCTCTCTACTCATGCTATCTTAGAGACTATGATCTCACTCTTTAGTTCACAGACTGGTGGCAAGCTAAGGGTCATTAACTTGGGATATGTGGAAGACTTAGTATGGTAAAGCACGTGATTTCAGTACATTAAAAAAATGGCTGCATTGAAGTAGCAAACTGAACAAGGATTGCTAACATATGTTACTTATCTCTCTGGACCCAGTGACAATGATGATGAACAAGGCAAGCAAGAAGCCACAGGAGTCACTACTGATAACTCATGAGGATTTGAGCCTTCTAGGAACTCACCCGCTGGATGGACAGAGGCAGAGCACAAAACTCCGAACAGGGTCTAAGACTGGACACACCAGGAAACTCAGAGAGAGATGAAAAGATGGCTGAACCCAGATGGGTCAAATGAACCACTGTAGAAAGTAGGCATATCCCACAGTGCCTCTTTCTTACATTGCTGGTCTGCTGTCCTTCTCTGACTCTGGGAGAGGCAAGGTTACCATCAAGACTGCCATACAGTGGTGTTCTAGACAGGAAAGCACCAGACACTCTGACCATGGATAGTATAAGAAACAAGCATGGAAAAAGAAGGCATTGGGAGATCACAGGCATCCTAAATGGTAAGAATCCAGAGTCATCCATTGTTCTTCTCCTAGTAGACACAGATCTGGGGCTATCAGATAAATATGTCTGTTGGCAGAAAGAAGAAAGGATCAGTTTTATTCTTCCTAGAGAAGCATTTGCTTAGCTAAGTGGTTAGTTGATAAACTATCACTATGAAATGACCAATTATTTAAGGAAAGCTATAGTTATTTAGTATGGAACCTAATGCACAGAAGAAATGACTTTAAAGGGAACAAGAAAAGAAGAAGAAAAAAATTCGAATTTCATTATTTATATTTGTCTACTTAATACTAATCAGGTAGAGAAAAGTTGCATTTTTGAAAAATAAGATTTGAAGTTTAAACAGTGCTTGGGAAGAAGAATGAATAGAAAGGGAACTAAAAATAAGTCATTAAATAGTTGAGAGAATTGGAGACTCCAAATCAGAGTATCCATACACAGAAAGGAGGAATAACCTACATTTAGGAAATAGAGATGGAAGGGTCAGACTTATTAAAAAATAACAGAGAAAATTCCATAATACTCTAGGTCTAAGTTTTAAGATAGTTCCTGTATTGTGGGAGAACTTTGTAAATATTTGGAGCACAAATCCTAAAGAGTTCATATGCGTACATTGCCACAAATGAAAAGAACCACCCTTAGGAAAATCCAAGGCAAACAGTACCATGAAGTCTTGCCAAGAAGCATCTGCATGAACTACAATTTGAGACTTCCCAAGAGTGTCTAGAAGCTATAATCCAAGAAGTGAAGCCTTTAAATTGTTGAAGGAAAAAACTAACAACATAGATTCTATACCAAACAAAATTAGCTATCAGCTTTGAGAACAAAATAAAGATATTTTCAGACATATAACAACAACAAAAATGTGAAAGGAGTTTCCCATCTCTGCCTGTTTCCTCCCACTCCTGGACAAAACACTTTCCTGGGAGGATACTTACATGTGAGGACCAAACCAGGAAACGTGATTGAGCAAGTCAAATCCCATGGCCGGAGAACCTAAGCAAAGTCCCAAGACGAAAATCAAGGAGAGTCAAGAAAAATAACTTCTGAGCATTAACTAAGCAACTTGTCCAGACAGAATGGACAATTGCAGAACTGTAGGAGGGGGTCTTATTAACTACTGACATCAAAACATAAAATTAGTATGTTCGAGTATTTAGGGGCTGAGAATTCCATCAGACAGGTTTTCTTTGTATTAATGATACACATAAGCAAATAAATAATGTAATCTTAAAGTCCAGAAATAAATTAAATCTTATGTTAGAAATATATACGAATACATATGAAGAAAAAAGTAGCAAACATAAAAAATGCAAATATGGATTTTTTTAAAAAAAAAGTCTTACAGAATTTTTATGGAAACATAAATATGTGTGTTAGCACTGATGTAAAAATACTAAAATTAGTCTTGTCTTGAAGGAAGTAAGTAGACAACTTATAAAACTGACAAAAGTCTAGAAATAGCAGTGTTAGTTTGTGTTATTTAGAAATATGAAGGTAAATGGAAAGCTGTAAGAAGTAATTGCTCTGAGGCAGAGGGACAGCAGTGGGAAGCAGGGGCTAGGGTACTACTTTTTAAGTTATGAGTTGTAGCATGCCCTTTTAAACCAGGCACATAACTCAAAATCAAACTTAGATTATGAAGGAGTCAACAAGGAGTGAGGAAGCAGGAGGGGGGAAAGGGAAGAAAAGAGGAATGTAGGGTGGGAAGGTGGCATATCAGGAAAACATCGAACGAACTGGTCTAGAGCCTTTGGGATTTGCTAAAGATGAAATCAGACCATTTCAGGGCAGTAGGCATGATGTCAAGATGGAAGGGAAAGACCAAAGTTGGTACTGTTTAGACTAGGGAGGAAACTGTGGAAGGAATGGCTCCTATACCCACATGGCAAAGAGATGACAATAAAATTCACAGATGTGTTTAAGGCCTCCAAGAATATACAGAGTAATGTCTTCATGAAGCAAAGATACGGCCTCAAGAAGATTTGACTTTTATTTCAAGCATAGTAATCGTGTCAAGTTCAGACCTTCCCGTTTTCTTTTATGATAGAGACTGGGGAAGCTTTAGGGCACTTTTCTGCTTGTGCAGAGGTCATGGGTTCAACTCTCAGCAAGTATATGGCAGCTCACAAACACCTGTAGCTCTAGCTATAGGGGAACCGAAGCCCTAGCCTGACCTTCAGAGATCTTTGCAAACACGCACGCACACATACACCTATGCGCGCGCACGTGTGTGCACACACACACACTCAAATAAATAAATCTTTTTAAAAGTGCTTAAAGTAGACACTACCCCATCCTGGAGACAAAACCTTTTTTACAAGATGGTGAGGGTGTGCAAATTGAGGCATCTTCTCTTTGTCCTGGATACAACAGCACACAGGAGGCATGGGCCAGTGAGCAGAGTACAGGCATAATTTCTATTGTTCCTTTTTCCCCCTAGCAGAGTGAGTCCAGTATTCCCATGACGGGTCACTACTCTCTCCTTAACCCTCTCTGTAGGGATGAAAATCACAAGTGCTGAATCGGGAGGGTGGGGTGAGATACCCACCCACTTCCAGGTTTCTAGGCATAAAGTGGGGTAGAGCTCTGAGGGGGGAGCACTGAGTAGATATGTTTCTCCAGAATTGATTATGATCTTGTGCTATATATTTGAGTTGATAAAATGCTATCATACTTATAACTAAAACTGAAATCTTGTGCTTTTATTGTGTGGATTTGAGATTTAGCTGAAGTGGTAGGAATATAAAAATATGAGCGCCAGGTTGTTGGTTATTTTTTTTAATGCATTGAACATAAAATCAAGATAGTTTTCTGTGTTGAACTGGTATATTAGAATCCTTATGAGACAAATATTAGAATCCTTATGAGACAAAGCCAGGTATGGTAGCACATGCCTGTAATCCTAGTACTTTGGAAACTGAAAACAAAACAACAACAACCAAAAAAATGAATCTTCACAGATTTGAAACAAAGTAGGTTACACAGTGAGTTCCAGGTCAGCTTAGGCTAGAAGGTGTCAAAACATCATTCTGAAATGATTGTCTACTACTGTTAAGTCTTAGATTCAACATTCCACTGACCTGGGGAAAGTAAAATGTAATTTATAGTACTGAAAAGAGTTATCGCTTCCATGAAGGTATGTCTGTTAATGTAAGTTAGATAAACAAGAAATAAATCAGATATTTTCTCCTTTTATATCTCTAGATATTTTAGCTTTATACTTACATATTGTCTAGGCTAATAATCTCACAACCATAAGTATCAGAAGAACAACTAAAAAACAGCTACAAAAATTCAATGTGATACATAGAGAAATAGAGAATATTAGATACTTTAGTTAGGTATAATATCATGCGGACACATCATTTTCTGCTTATTCAATCCAGTGTCACCTACATTGAATAGTACTTATATTAGTATATTTTGAAGACATGTGTACACATATTATTTAGACTTTCTTTAGGTTCAGAATCACCTCAGAGATACATGGAGTATCTCAATCAGCTTCCAACTGCAATGCCTTTATTTCATGCATGGTTTGGCTTTTATTTTTAAAATGTATTCTTTATTAAACTATAATTTATGTAGCACAAAATTCACCAGGGTTTTAATACACGCTGAGAGTTCTGTAAACATTGCCAACATCTGTAAATGTAACTTTTATATCCTCAGACGTAATTGTCATCTTGGAGGCTTACTGCTGAATACACTCACCCTTCCTGGCTCTTTCTGAACTCTGGCTGGGCTAGTTCAACTCAGCTGTTCTCGCTCAAGTTCCTCTCCGAGATGACTGATTCAATCTGGCTTCCATGGGCTTCTCATTGAATTGCTCTGCTTGGCCTTAAACTCCCTGGCAATTTGTTCTAATCCTTTGGCTCCTTATTCGAAGGCTTCAACTGCCTCTGCTGACCTGCACTGAACTGCATGACCTCCACTCACTAAACTACCCTCCAATAAGACATCACTTTTAAACAGCGCTGCTTCCTTCTACCAACCAACTTTACCTACATTGTGTTGGATTAACAATTTGCACCAAGGCCTGTCTGAATTCCAGTTAGATCACACTGTACTCCAGAGCATCTCTGTATTCTAGCCCCATGACATAGACCTAGAAAGTCTTTGGATGTAATCTCTTGCAATCAAAGCAGCCATGTTGCTGGATTAAAATTCCTCTACAAACATCCACGCTCAGGACATCTCAACCCCTTAAGAAAATGTCTGCCCATTAATGCTCCTGTTTCCAAATCTGCCAAAACTCAGGGCTCCATGCTATGTTCTGTCATTGACCATGTAGTTTTTTGACATATATGTACTTGTAAAGAGCAATTATGCTGGTAGGATAAAAAAACATCAAGTATGTTATTTTCAAGTACTTTTCATTTGAACCATGTTCCCCATCCTGTTTAGTTTGGCTCACCTCGCATGTGGCTTCAAGGATTGATTCACTGGGACCCCATTCTCTTGCTTGCCCTCTCCTTAAGGATGGCGGTCTCTTGAGTCCTCTCATTGGACCTGCTCGTCACCAGCATTCTCTCCTTACACCTGTTCAGAGGTGCGATCAGCCATAAAGATGAGGAAATGGAACTTCTGATGTTCTGACTACAATCCCTATGTGCCAGGAGAAGAACCACACACCCTGTCTGCATCCTCTCACCACCTTACAACACCATGTGGAAGTCACATCATTATTCAACCTATTTTAGCAGGCATATAAACTCAGGTCCCTACAACGTAATGCGTCTTACAGGCTCATACAGGCATTCTTGTGAATTTGTACTTGAACTCAGGTTTACCTCTAGCACCAGGAAGCATCCTGGAGCCACGTACTACACTTATAATGTGTTATCAACCAGGGGATAATTTTATTTACCTGTTCATTTATTTTAAACCTTAGCTTACAATGTAGCTGGCTTTTGTATACCGCTTTTATATACAGTTTGTTATTATTGTTCCTTTCATCTCACCTTCCGCCCCCCCCCACTTCCTTGCCCTGTTTCAAGTTCCCCAATGCACCCAGTGTTCTCCCCTTGCACTTTAAGATGCATGAACATTAATGGCTGGCCTAGCACCTTTCCATCAAATCTCCTTATCTCCCATCTCAAGGTCTCCTTTCCAGTTTCATGGCCTTTCCCCACTGTACCCATGGTCCACCCATTTTCTAGGCAATGATTCTGAAAAGAGGATAGTAGCTCTTCACTATGCCCGTGTTATTTTGTTCTAGTCTTAACCATCTCTGTGTGATCATACACATTAACAATAACATTTCACGTGTACTATAGCAATATTAATATGAGGAAGCATGTCAAGAGACCAAGTGAGAAACTGTCAGAAAAGCTAGATGAATGTTGCCTTTGGGTTCCTGTGCTCCTTTGTTGTGGATTAAACCTAGGGCCTCAGACATGCTACACAGTCATCCTGCTAGACGTATAACTTCTATCTATGTGCATTTCTAATAAGGATGTCCAAACAAGGGTGTTGTGCAACTTTTTGGCATAGTATTCACATCAGAGTATTCAGCACACAGACGAAACAGATTGTTAAGAGTACGGTGACATTTATAACAGACAGAAAGAAACTGCGACAATTAGAAACATTCTTCTAGAGCTGAAATTTAATGGCCAAAGAAGATTTTATGCTAATGGAATTTGTATTTGAAAATATAGTGGTACATGAATCATAACATATAAAAATGCAAAACACAAGCTATGAATCTTAAAGATTGAGAATATGATTGTATTGGTGTCAAAGCAAAAGAAAAAAAGAAAAAAGAAAGCTGTCTTGAGGAGTCCAAAGAAATGAGATGAAGAAAGCTGAGTTTGTCCTATGTCATTATGATGACAAACGTGTGATATTCAGTTATTAATTTATCAGGACAAGAGACAGATTCAGAATATTATAGAGGAATAAAAATTCAACTGAAGCCGGGCGGTGGTGGCGCACGCCTTTAATCCCAGCACTTGGGAGGCAGAGGCAGGAGGATTTCTGAGTTCGAGGCTAGCCTGGTCTACAAAGTGAGTTCCAGGACAGCCAGGGCTACACAGAGAAACCCTGTCTCGAAAAAACAAAAACAAAAACAACAAAAAAAAATTCAACTGAGATTACACACAAGCAATACACAGTTCAAAACTTTTTTTTGTACCAACTACATTTCCCATGTAGCACACCTGATCCAATACACTTCCCAATGATCATCAAGGTGATAATTCTTATCCCCTATATACAGATGTGGAAGTTCAGGGATTCAGGGTGTTTGTATATGTTGTCCCCATTTCAGAGCTTGACAGGTGACAGTGAGGTTCAGGTTGAGATCATGTCTTGCTGACCACATTTTTGGACGAGGCTACTCTGAACACCTATAGTCTTTTGCTTACCACTCTTCACTTTAGATCCAGATTGAAGCTGCCTCTAGCTGGAAAATGTGTTAAAATGCTATATGCTTACCTTCAAACTTTAATTATGTTCAGTAGCAATCATTTTTTCAAGGCCTAAAGTGAACTCAAAGTACCATTCGGGGATGGATGATACTGATATCATTCCAAGTGGGTCTTCACTTGAACAGGAAGAACTGACACAATGCTAAGTCCTGTGCTGATTGCCAGTGCTTCCCAGGGAAAACACTCCATCATGCATCCCTTATGAAGCCTTGTTATGTGTCTTGTGATGTCTGATACCACGGTTACAAGAAAGGCATGATCTTTTCTTGGAATCATCCGAGATATACCTACACTGATGTCCTGTGTTCTTTTGTGTTGCCATTCTACGATCTGTGGCTCTTAAACATGGAAAGGTAGTGTGATGTCTTGATTGTCAGATCAATGGAATGTGTTATCACCAAAAAAAAGGAAATCTCTGGGATATCTGTGTGAGGGAGTATAGATTGGGCTAACTGAGGTGAGGAGAACCACCCTACCTATGGGCAGCGGTGTTCTATGTCACTTGGGTCCTAAATTGAACTTTTAAAAAGGAGAATGGGCTATATATTAAAGTTCTTCACTCTCTGCTCCTTACCTGCACGTGCAGTGTGACTCGTGGCTTCATATTCCTTTCTCCAGGCCTCTCCTGACATAACAGACTACATCTCCTCTGGCTCACAGCAGAAATAAATGGTTCTGCTCTTAAGTTGCCTCTTTTGGGGGTTTGGTCGCAGCAATGCAAAAAACAAGTAAGATAAAGAATATGAGAACGGTTGTACAAACCTAAGAAATCAAAGTATTTTGTTATTGATCTTTGACAAAATGTATTTTTTATATGATAAATGATTGGAAAATGACATAAAAACAAACCGTGGGTCCATTTTCATGAAGATTTCACTATGCAAAATCTTTGGGAGTTATAGTAGCATGTGCCTATTGTCCCAGCTCTTGGGAAATCGAAACAGGAAGATCAAGAGTTCAGAGACAGTGAAAGGTACATAACAAGTTGAAAGAAGGCTGACTTGTGCTCCACTAGATTATGTCTGAGGAAAGAAAAGAAAAAAAGAAAAGTTTAAATCTGGTAGTAATTTAACAATTAAGTTTGCAAAGTTTGACTGCAAATGTGTTACATCATTCACAGAAGCAAGCACCTCCTTCTTCCTCCAGAGTCCCAAATAGAAACTTGCAATGACAGGAAGTAACCAGAGACTATTTTGAGCCCCATGCTTCCTGATGACCTTGCAGAAGCATCCCAGCCATTACACCATTCTCATCTCTTGAGATCTCCACATTTAGGTTCTTTCCTCCCCAAACATCTACGTGTAAAAGTTTTCCTGATCTATTTGTTTCTGGCTGGGGCCCATTTTACATGTGTTCTTCATTCATCTCTGTCAAATGAAGTTTTGGAAAATAGAGCATTTGGTGACACGTATTTCTCTGGAGTCTTCCCTCTACTCAGTTCTCTTCTGTCACAGCTTATATCAGGCTTCTGTCCTTGATAGGCGAGCAAGAAGTAGACCTACAATTATCCAAGCCTGAGCCACTGAGGAAGAGAGTTTTGATGAGTGACTTTCTTGTCAAGGAACCCATTGCTTCTTTTGTACCTTCTGCTCCTTGGATACAGGTGGCCTGAAAACAGAGGGAGGGACCATTGTTGAGAGAGACAGTGCTCTACAGTTGATGTGATGCTGAGGGATGCTTTACTGTGGGCTGTCTGCTTACCACCCACCCTGGAAGCTTGGTAGTGTGCTTTTCCATGCAAGTGAATTTGGGTAGCACATCTAAGTAACCATCTTACCTTTCTTGTCACTTTAAAATAATGTTCTTCTGTACTATACTCTAATTGATGTCAAACGAAGCTTCCCTTCGCAGAAGCTAATTATGATGCAAGTATATTTGAGAATAACTCTTCACATTACTGCCTGCTACTAAATGTCCACGTGAAACATATTTTTAAATGTTTGTTTGTTTGTTTATCATGAGTTAGAATTACCTTTCTGTGATAAAAAAAAATACTTAACACAATCGAATTAAAGGTTATATTTTGGCTGATCGTTTCACAGAGTTCAGTCCACAGTCTTTGACTTCACTGAGGCTCCACCATAAAGGAGCACTACGAGAAGCCTCTCATTTCATGGCAAACAGGGGTGCAAGAAGTGAGAAAGGAATGGGTCAGAGTGGGTGCAGGATACTTCCTGCAGCTACTACCTAGAGTTTCCAGAAACTCTGGAAGAAACGCCACCAGCTAGGGACTAAACCTTCAATTTATGAATCTTTGAAAAATGCACTCTAATTTTTTTTGTCAAGGATTGTCTTAAAAAGAATCATCAACACAGAAATTATGATGAAATAACCACATACTCCCCCACCCCCACCCCCCAGACCTAAGGCACAGGATGAAGGACACTAAGGCGGAACTTGCAACTGATGGCACCCCACTCTGTGCTCTTCCCTGGCCCATTGTCTTGTCCCATTACACTGGGAGTGGCAGCGACTTTGCAAGCATGGATTGAATATTTCTCTTTTATGTGCGGAATGGTACCCATTCCTGATAGCATTGTTTGGGCTTCACCTTTAAACAGAACCTCTTCCCTGAGGTGCTGGAAGCGAAAAGCACTGCATGTGAGAAGGGATGCTCGATGGGAAGGGATGCTCGATGGGAAGGGATGCTCGATGGGAAGGGATGCTCGATGGGAAGGGATGCTCGATGGGAAGGGATACTCGATGAGAAGGGATGCTCGATGAGAAGGGATGCTCAATGCACGCTCCTGAGAAGCAATGGCTGACGAGTGTGGGAGAAACAAGAGCAGGAGTTCTGTGACTCTTTAAATTGTTCCCCTTCACCATTCAGTTGGGGATGATGAATCCAGCTTGCTGCTTTTGCACAGAGGCTGTGAAACCTGAAGGAAGGTATACGGAGCAAACCATGTGTTACTATTTAGAAACTGCCAGGCATTTGTTTTAAAGACCCCTTTAGATGCTTAAAATATTAAAGCACTAATATGACTAAGTTCTATCTAGTGTCAGTGAAACCCAACTATAAACCTTTATTCAGGCAAATCTTCTGAGTCTAGTTATGGCAACATCGGCCTTTAGGGAGAAGATCCCAGGTACCTATAGACACACCCTTGTCAACATGCTCTTCACTGGGAAACCATCCTCCTGAAGACTACCAGGCAAAAAAATTAATTTGGACAACTGTGTAGCAATGCTTTAGGGTTCCCGTTAGGGTTATTTTGCTAAGGACACGCGCTGCCCTTAGGATTCTTAATACATGATATAGTTTCCAAGGCTGTCAAATTCTTTTTTTTTTAAATTAGATATATTATTTATTTGTATTTCAAATGTTATCCCCTTTCCTGGTTCCCCCTCAAAAAATCTCCTAACCCATCTTCCCTCCCCCTGCTCATCAATTCACCCACTCCTGCTTCCCTGTCCTGGCATTCCCCTATACTGGGGCATCTAGCCTTCTCAGGACCAAGGGCCTCTCCTCCCTTTGATATCCAATAAGACCATCTTCTGCTGCATATGCATCTGGAGCCATGGGTCCCTCCATGTGTACTCTTTGGTTGGTGGTTTAGTCCCTGGGAGCTCTTGGAGTACTGGGTGGTTCATGTTGTTGTTCCTCCTATGGTGCTGCAAACCCCTTCAGTTCCTAGGGTCCTTCCTTTAGCTCCTCCATTGGGAACCCTAGTTGGCTGAGAGTGTCCCTCTCTGTATTTGTCATGCACTGACAGAGCCTCCCAGGTGGCATCTATATCAGGCCAGATTCTTTTTTATATTGACTATCTGAAATGCTTGAGGTGCTTGTAGGCTGAAAATAATTTTATTGGCATATTGACATTTGAAACAAAATGATATTCTGACAAAGAGAGCAATGCACACACACACACACACGCACACGCACACACACACACACACACACACGAACACAAAGGCAGCTGATTATGTGTAGAGCAGGTGGTAAGAGAAATGGCAGTAAAACACCACATGGCCATGGGACCCCAAGAGAGGTCATGACTGCTGGCACTGATGTTGATCCTTCAGTAATTACGGAGTTCAGTGACCTGAGAAAGATAGCTCAGTCATGCTTCCCACCCTGGTACTCATGCCAGCTGGGGGCCCAGGGCTGCTTTAAACGCTAGTGAGAGAATCTTAGACTAGTGCAAACATTTACCCAGCACAAGGTATTTATCTTGGCTCCAGAGAAGCACAGACATCTTTTGGAGCTCACCTACCCTTAAAAACAGGTTTGAACTTAGGATATTGACCTGTTGAAATGAACCCATATAGATACATTTGCGATGATTCAGAAGTTTTTTGTTTGTTTGTTTGCTTTTACTGATAGAGAATGTCACAACTTTAGCCTCTATTCCCTCACTGCATTTGGTGGGTAAGGAGGAGAGTGCAGAGGAAGGACAGCTCTCAGGGCAGCCTGGACTTTATGCATTCCTTAATAATAATATCGTCTTATTTAGGCTGACTGGCAAGGGATCATCACTCCGACAGCCTTCCGGTGAAACAGAGACCTCTATATAGGGATCACACAAGTCTCTTTTCCTCCTGAACTTTAGAGTCTCCTAGCTTTTCCCAATGTCTCCACCTGAGACCGGAGAAGGACTGGCAGTATAAGAGAGAATGAATCACTATGGTCACATTAATGTGGAACTCTAACCAAAGCGAGAGCACGATTGACAGGAACAATTGCCCTCTGCAGTAAGGGAATCTGTCCCATTTATCAGACATATAAGGAATATATGAGGATAGAGAGTGATTCCCCTACAAAGGAGAACAGAAAGTCTGAATCGGAAGAAAGAGAATCCGTTTAAAAGCATTAGTTATCTCAACTTCTTCACTAAGATTGGCAGTACATACCCAGGAGTTGGGAGGCTGGCATAAGAGAATCACATACTCAAGGTCAGCCTTAGCAACTACATAAACTTTGCATGAAAATAAATAATAGTAATAATGCATTAAAATCAGAGACAGGGATTGCAGGTATAGATAAGGAAGACAGTGCCTATCTAGTGCATGCAAGGACAAGGACCTGTGACGAGTGTATACCACGGCAAAAATAATCTCCAAACTTTCAATTCTATAAAACTTCAGTGAACACGACATTGAATTCAGAGTATAGTCACTTTAATTTTAAGTGCTATCTTCCAACTTTTAAAATGTTTATGACTCTCAGACACTCTGAAACATTTCATGTGTGGGACTCACGGGAAGCACTGAGAGCACTGTAATGGTTATGAGACATTTATTAGAAGAGATATGAGCACAATAGTTATATACACAGATGGCAGTATGGAGAGAACAGGAGAGATCTGGCTCACACGGGAGAGTAGGGGTCCCTTCCTGATGGGTTTCAGAGGAAGTGCGGTGGAAAGGAGATTTAAAATTTTTATTTCTAGACTCTCATTTGGTCATTGCTAGAGGTTATTTGTGATATGGTTAAAGAATGTCGCGTGACTAACAATCACCTCTCATTTGGGTCTTACTGGGGGTCCTTATTTCAGGGAAGTCAGGAGTCTAACAAGTTACTTCTAGAAAACAAACTGCTGTAGTTTCTCAGTCTGCTGGTATTCCACCAAAAAAAATGAGATTTGTCAAATGACATTGCCTGTGGCGGAACACTTTCTGCATAACCTTTCCATGAGAAGATATTTTTTCCCTTTCTGATATATGAAGTCTTCTTGTTTGGGTTGAAAAGTTTTCACTCATTCCTCATTCATCAAGAAAAGCACTCCAGTGTTTTAAAATATATTCCAGTTCCTGTACTCAAGGAGTTTATAGTTACACTCAAAGATGGATCCTGTAGATCAAGATCCCTCATCAGCCATTGGTAATGAGAGGACATTTTCTAATTTCCCCTTTCACATGTAAATGTCACAGAGCTCTTTAAGGAATCAGAACCAGGCAGGACTCATGGTACAGGTCTGTAATCTCAGTGGTTGAGGCCGGGGGATAATAAGTGAAAGACTTGACTAGGTACAAATCATGTATAAGAGTGTGGTCACCTCAGAAAAACTTTGTCTATTTTTTTTTTCTTGTTTAACTTGAATGATATATCTAAGTGGTAGAACACTTCTCTAGGATGTGTAGGGCCCTAGAGTCAATACCTAGTACTGTGAACACATGCATACAACCTGTATAGTTTAAATGTTTCCTAATTTGAAAACGTATTTTTTGGCCAAGACATATAATGTTGAATAGTGGTTATTCAGCATGCAGAAAGTTGTATTTTTTCCTAAGTTGTTTTTTGTTGTTGTTGTTATTGTTGTTGTAGAGCAGTGTGCATTTCAAAAATTTTTCTTTGCACAGCAGGTCCTAATAACTTAATATAATAGTTTATCAAATCAGTGATCAATTTTCTAATGTCACTTAATTTAAATCTAGCTCATCTGCATTATGAAAAGATGCATGTGTATTTACATGGAATTATGTGGTCTAGGTATTCCTTTCTGTCTTTTGTTGCCAATGACATCTTATAATCTCTCATTGTTATACTTATCATCTTAAGACCCACAGGGCTAGAACGTGGAGCATCTTCGCATGAACAGATAGTAATCACTAAGGCTGTGAAAGCATCATTCCAATAAACAGTCACCTAAATCTCCTGAGGTTCTTTTCATGCTATTTTCTTACTCTTTACTCTAGTGGACCAAGTCGTATATGCAATATAAAAAAAGAAACTACAAAAGTAACATGAATGTTTTGGAAAAGGCATTACTAGTGTCTTGAATGTCTGTCAAATAGCTCAAATTGCTGTCTCTAGTTATCATCCTCACAAAAGGACATAAAGCAACTGTAAAAACTAAAGTTTCCAGGAATCTGTACATATGTGAGTTCGCTGTGTCCTTTTCAATATTTACAGAGTAAACTATAATCCATCATTTTATAAAACTGGGTTCATCAACACTGCACACATATTAAAAACCTTGGAGGACAACAACGAACATGTGTGACTCTGCTTCAAAACATCTAATTTATATTTATATTCCACTTCAGACTTACGTATTTTCCTTTGGAAAGGAATATGCACCACATCTTTCTGGACTATGTTTAAGGGACTTTACCGGTCCTCCATGTCGTTCCCGCAGTTAGTGCTTACAGCGAGTGGGAGTGGATGCCATCATCTCTGAGTTTTCCACAATGGAAACAGATCTGCTGGCATCTGGACTAACGTACCACAAATGCAACACTGATGTGTCCAGTGCCAAACTGTCCACAGGAAGAAACTCCTTACAAACAGTCCGAACCTTAAGAAACCTATGGTGTCAGGTTACAGGATCTGTGAGGATTTGGGATTCTTTCTCTGGCTTTCTGATCTCTCTCTCTCTCTCTCTCTCTCTCTCTCTCTCTCTCTCTCTCTCTCTCTCTCTCTCTCTCTGAAAGAGAAAATGCAAATACTTTTGTTTTTTTGAATGACTTTCCTTTAACCTACCCTTACTTCGTCCCACACTAAACTTTATAATGCATGGTTTTCTTAGAATGTTATATTAGCTGTCCTGTGTCCCTGTCATGACTGCCCTGCCTTTTTCTCCTCTAACAGCCCTGTAAATCTTATGAATAACTTTCAAGCCAGGGCTGATTGATGCGAGCAAAGGACATTTAATTGGAGCACAATAGCACCCTACACAGCTCTTAATGTTCATGGGTGCATCAGAATGTGATCTGAATTCCAGATATGGTTTCTATGTGACATTTATTTTTCTCCAGCGTGCATGTGCTATACCTTTGCCTAAATTGGGTTGTTATCATCTTCTGCCTTTTTGAACTTAACACTATAAATTAACTAGTGTCCTGCTGAAATAAATTTCTTTGCAGATTTTATGTATATGGAGGGTGTTTCAATTTCATTCAAAAAATAGATATTGGATTTGTGTACCTTGTGAGGTAATTTATTGGTTTGTGATATCTAAGACCCAAGACTTTATTATTAGTTTAAAAATAATATTTTAAAATATGTCCTTGACCTAAAGGAATTCATGTTCAATTATATTAGTAAAATATAATCTCTCAAGTCAATTGGACTTGAGAGGTTAAAAATCTGATATTTAAAACACATTCTTATTCTTTTTTCACAGTGCGGTAGTTCACTAGAGCGACATGGTGAATGTGTTAGACTCTTGGTTTCTTTTTACAAGACAGAATAGAAATCCCATCTACAGGGTCCTCTCCAGCTTCCTGTATTTATCCTCTCTTCCTTTGCTCTGAAGTAAACAAATAATCGATCTTGCAATTATTGGATCTAAGATAAAAAAGATTTTTAAGTGTTTGTATATTAAAAAATAGGGTAAATGATCCTTCAAGAAGAGAAAAGAAGTATGTACAGTAGACTCAATCATAATGCAAAACTATTTCTACACTTTCTCAAGAAGCATCTGAGAATTCAGTGACGCTAGCACGTGTCATAATGGATCTCACCATGGAGGTGACAGACAAAGTTATGATTCTATAAAGAATCGTAGGGGAAATTATTTTGTCATATGTAATGAAAAGATGCATGTGCAATAATTCAACACATGCACAAACTAAAATTTCCCTTTCATTTTGGGCTACGAGGACTTTGGCTACCCCACTTACAGTGCTTTTCCTTTATAAATTTGTACTGATGTGGAATCATGGGCAAATTAGGCAATAGCTCTATAAAGACATGGGAATTAGGAGCAAGCCAAGCAAAAACAATTCTTATTCTTCTTAGGTGCATATCACTGGTGCTTAAGAAAACTGATGAGGAAAAGCCCTACTTGGCCAAGGAGGTACAGATTTATGGCTATTAGGAGTCTTCCTATAGAACACAGGGTCTTTATAGTTAAAGAACTTGAAGCGACAATCAGGGAATGCCAGAAAGTAGCAAGTAGACCTTGGCTCTCTTCCACATGAGGTTATTGGGGTCTGGAGAAGGAGCTTTAACTCTTCCTTCATGTATAACTCCTTTACTAGTCATCACATAAAGACTCTTTGTCTATGAAAAGAGTCCCATGCGGAAAGTCTTATATTATAATCATGGAGAACTTTTTTAAACAAGTGAAAACATTTGTCTTTAACCATGATTAAATGCCTGACAAATAAGGATCTTTACAGAGAACAGAATGAGCTAAGTGCAAAAACAGGTTTCTACTGTTGCTCCCAAAAATAAAGCCCAAATGACTAGAAAGGATGAGAGCACAGAGCATTCCCGGGTCAGGAAGCTCAAGATGTCTTTCAAGTCTATGTAGCAATTCCTATGTAAAGACTTAAAAATAGCGAAGACGGCTCTTCCCACTAGAAACTGTAATGACCAAAATAATCCATCAAGTGTCAGTTGCATCAAATCCACCAACTGCTTGACTGCATTACTCTTTTTTTTGTTTGTTTGTTTAATTTTTTGACCTTCTGTTTATTAAGGTTGAACCCAAAGCAGGCTAAAGTGCTTCTTTAGTTTGTGTTGGGTTTCAGTTTTGGTTTGTTGTCACAAAAGTACGTTGTTAGTGTTAAAGTGAAGAGTAACATAAAGAAACAAACACTCATGCTAAATGTGGATAGTAAGACCAAAGCTATTTTGAACATATATTACATTTTTTTTTCTGTTGTGATTCTTGGTTACATTAATCAAGTGGACTGAATCTCACACTTCATTATCTCTTTAGTTGGTTTGAAGCAAGGAAACCTTAAGTTATTGTTGCAAGATATTTCCTATCCATTCACATTGAGGCAGTGAGAGGCCAGTGATTGGAGGGGAGAGAGGAGGAGGAGCTAAGAAGTGAGGAGAAGAGAGAGAGAGGAGGCTCAGTGGACCACATGAGCAGAAAGAGAGGGAGACACGGATATCCAGATGGCTTCAGATGTATTTCTGGTGTTTTGGAAAGGTTAGAAATATTAGGATAAGACTTTATCATTGTAAATTGGCATTATGTAATTGGGAGTTTTATATACATAAAGATATTTGGTTAACTATTCAAGTTTAAGAGTCATGCTTTGCCAGATACTTGGAAGAAGTGGTGCAGAGGCCTGGCGGGGAGGAACTCTTTCTTAATTATTACCCATTACAAGTTATGATTTTGTGTTGTTGTTTGAGTACCAAGGCTCTGGCTTTGACAGTATCCTTCATGCTACAGGAGTTAATGGGCCTGTATTTAATGACTTGTAAAGTTTGTTTTGATGTTCAGTGGATATTTTACACCAATTAGTCATAAAAAATGCCACATGAAATATATTTTATCTATAAGCCAAAAACTTATCTGTGAACAGAACATTAGAATTTATTAGATCTATTAAAATTATGAAAAAATAGATTTACACTGAAGCTCTTCACTCTTTTTCTGAGCCACACAGCTTTTGTTTTGAGTCAGAACCCAGCTATCTAACTCAGGTCAGCCCTGAACTTAAAGCTATCCTTTCGCTTCAGCCTCCTAAGACCTGGCATTGTAGATACAAGTCGCCATTTTTTTTGTTGTTGATTTTTGTTTTTTGTTTGTTTGTTTGTTTTGTTTTTCAAGACAGGGTTTCTCTGTGTAGCCCTCGCTGTCCTGGAACTCACTCTGTAGACCAGGCTGGCCTCGAACTCAGAAATCCACCTGCCTCTGCCTCCCAAGTGCTGGGATTAAAGGTGTGCACCACGACTGCCCAGCAAGCCACCATATATTGTCAAACTTTAAAACTTATAAAACTTTCTTCTAAGAGTTACATACTGTAGCCTTGTCTAAGGAAGAACACATCTTCCTTGAAGGCCAGGGGTGGGACACAATATGTTTTATCACTGCTGGAGTTCCCCATATAAAGATTCCATTCAAATATTTGTTGAACCTATAGCCCATATGTCCATGTTTTATAAATGATCCCTCCTCCAGGAAGGTAGCACCCAGGAGGAGTCACACACAGCTCCTTGGGACATAAACAACACATTTTGTACATCACTGACATCTGCCCTATCCTCTTTGAAATTACTCAGACATGATGAGCTCATAGTTATTTCAGCAAATTTGGAGGATATCAGCTTGACACAAGCTTAAATAGTTAACTAAGTCATACATGAGAAAAGATCCACAGGAACCAAAATGTTATTTTATTTTCAACTATATTAAAATATAACAAAACACTGTAATGGCAAAACTACTGTTTTTAAAGAATCAAGAGGTGAAGAGGAAATGATGGCTTCAGAAGGAGGAACTTTATCTGAACCTGCATTAAGAGGGCCCAATGTTTTTGCTGAAATGCACAGAGTGGCTGTAATTAAGAGGCTCACTGGTGACTCCATTGAGACCTCAGCATCTTGCTTTTTAAAATTATGAAATCTCTGAGTAGATGACAACATTTATATTTTGGTGAAGCAATCCAAACTTCTGTCCTCCGTCTTCTGCACTGGTTGGAACTGTTCTAGAGATGGTCACCTGAGAACTGATTGTGAGCAAACAGAAACAGATACACAACTCTTAAAAGGAATTGGAGTTCCTGACCTATAAGTTTCTTAAAGTGGAAATATACTTTCCCTTGTTGAAAAGTATAATATCAGAAATCATAAATTATTTAATGGGATACTTTGAGATAAATATTACTTTCAATATCTAATTCTTATGGGTAAATACCTTCTATGTGGATTCTAAAACACATAGGTAACTTGCGACAATTATTTCACCAGTACCCAGATTTAATTTTATTTTTTCATATTTTGTACCTGCTGTGTACATTTACATATCAATATATGTGGTCTTAAAATAATTGATTTAATGCCATATGCGTAACCAAATTTATTCGAGTATATGATGGAAACAAAAATGTTGTCTATAGAGAGAAGACACTTTCAAAACCCACGTGGATCATATATATAGAACATAAATGACAAGTTGCTCAATTATTCACTTTGACACATATTACCTTTGTATTATATTATTGCTTCTGCATCTCCAAAAATCTAATTCATAAAAATTCTCTGCAGAGATATAGGGGAATCATTAGTTGGAAGGAGATAAATAAGCAAGTAGCTTTATTCACTAACTGAACTGCTTACATCCCACAAGAAGACCTGTTGTTTGAAGGCCAACCTTGTTCCTAAATCCAGAAACAGGAAATACTAAAGTGGCCTTGCATGTTCGAGTGGCCGGTCCAGCAGGAAAGCAGATAGAATTGTGAGTTTTAAAAAAAGACCTTGGCTACCCTCTCCTCCTCCATCTCTCAGCCTTACCCCCTTTCAACCAAGGCCACTACATGCTGAACAAGCACCAAAAACAACCAATAAATGAAAGGAAACTCACAGGTCACTCCGGGTCGTTATTTTCACATACCTTTGAATAATGAGAGCATCACATGTCAGCTAGAGGAGAACAAAATGTCACATTCTCCAGCTAAAGGTCAGCCTCGGTCATAGGTCACAGAAGGGAGGCCAGGAAATAACCTAAGAGGTTAGGCTGGGTGCACAAAGAAAGGTCACCAAATGTCAATGAAAGCATGCAGCTGTTGGGAGATGAAACAACTGAGTCACCCTTTTGTGCTGACATCGACTAGAAAAAATGTCTCTGCTGCCATGTTTTCTTTTTTTTCTTTTTTCTTTTTCTTTTCTTTTCTTTTCTTTTTTTTTTTTAGCTTGCTGTTTTATAAGACAGCAACACACCAATGCACCCAACCCCAAATTAGCCTTTTTAAAAAAGCAACAGTTTGGGAGTTAAGTGCAGCAGTTTCCAAAGACTCAAAACTATGACATTTTTATCTCACATGATCAACACAGCAACGGGCTTGGAATAGCAAATTTAGATTTCATCTGAGCCAATGTGTTAGCAATGAAGCCTCAAGATAGGTAGGAATCAGGCACTAGTGTTTTCATACCTTTAAGAACTACAGTTACCCAAGACGCAATCCGCATATCAATAGATTTCCAAGAAGATGGAAGGAGAGACCCCTGGTCCTGGAAAGACTGGATGTAGGGGAATGCCAGGACAGAGAAGCGAGAGGGGGTTGAGTGGGGAAAAGAGGGAGGGAAGAGGGCTTATGGGGAGGGAGGAAACGGGAAAGGGGAAGTGATTTGGAATGTAAATAAAAAAAACTTAGAAAATAAAAAAAAAAAGAACTACAGTTACTCCTCTAACTAGGAGATCCTCAGATGTCTCTGCCTTTTACAGGGACTGAAGCCATGAATTATCTTGCGTTGTACTTGACCTGGCTTTTGGTAGTTTTTGATCTATTAAAAAAATAATCTATTCAGGGGGAAAGAAAAAGAGTGGATGGACTTACAGTCTCATTTTAAAGGAATTTTAGAAAAACACTGGTAGACTAAATCTAAGTATTAATCCTGCTTTCAAATCAAATCACTCCTTGTTAAATGCCAGCCTAGCAGGAACTGTGGTTCATGAACTTGCTCCTAGGAGTGGCAGTGGTGTCCCTAAGTGAGTACAGTAACAGAGCTCAACAGGAAAGAGGCTCAGGCACTGGAAATTATTCAGACACTTGGCTTGTGCCCAGTCCTATAGAGCTCTGGTTTCCTGGGGTCTGTTTATACACACACTTGATATGGCAATGGGAACTATTCTCAGACAATGCCAGAAACTTCCACTTCTACCAATATCTATTTATCCCTGGTCAGGAGATCATATTTCACAGCAAGATATCTTCTTCCTCTGGGTTCCCAAAAGTGGTCTCAGTTTGCAACATGGGCAAGTCCAGGTTTTATGAGCCAATTAAGTCATGCTAATGTTGTTATGTCAATTCTACATGATAGGAAGAAATAAATAAATTTGCATTTGTACAATAAAAATAATGAAAATATAAATAACATTAATATATAATTATGCATACATGAGCATATATATGTTCCTAAGTAGCTTTGTGTGAACTATATAATCCTCACAGACTCATGACACCATTATACTAATTGTTTTAGTGTAAATGAGTTAAGTTGTGCACAGAGAACATAACTAACTTTCCCCAATTACCTGTGAAGTTAAGCTTTGAAGCCATAAGGGTAACTGCAGGCCTGTATTCTTTTGCCAAAAAGTCTAGATTTAGCTGTGTGAAGTATGGGGCATGAGGCTGTAAGAAGTTGCATGCGAAGATTCAGTGCCACACATGGCCAACAATCTAGTATGTGGTGGTATCTAGTGATCTCCAGAGTTGAAGAGGATCCAGTCAGTTGCTCTTCTCCAGAAGAATCTATGGAAGAAATGAGGCAGGCCTGGTACCTCAGAACTGAAACCCATTCTGGGTCTAAATTGAAGTGGACTGGCAGTTTGAACCAAGGAAGAGATTGTATTGCTTGGACTGTTTTCTGAATAGCATCTAATTGGCAGGTGGTGCAGATGAATTTGAAGGTTTTTCTGTTGGTCTTTGACACTATTTTGCAAGCAACAATATTTCCTATTTCATATCATTTGGTTACTACCTTCAGTTGGGCATAGTCAAATCAGCAAAACTAAAACTAAAAATAATAATAATAATAATAATAAATAACAGTAATAATAAGTTTTCAGAGAAGAAAACTCTGGAGGAAGAGCAACCCTTGCCAGAAAGTTTTCTGTTCCAAGTGACACTGTCTGTGTTTGTTTTGCAGTTTTGCAGGGACACTGTGAAGTAATAACACTTCCTCAGGATGACTTCAGGACTCAGAAGAAGCAAAACCTCTGTCCTACCTATTGGGGCTCAGGCATATGGAGTCTATCAGGAGAACATCATAAATTCTGCAGAGGGGAAGGGGGCAGCAGAGAGGAGAGCCACACACACCCTGTGCACTTAGAAGAAAGAGTTACTTAACACATCAGGAAGTGCACTTAATAAACGAAGTCAGCTACTTCAGCATTGCCATATTCGATCTCTCTGGCGGTTGTTGAACTTTCTGTAAAAAAGTCGTTTTTATGCTGCTTGCTTTTCTTCTGGAATTTTCTTCACCTCTCCTGTATGAAATGCATGTGTAAGCAGCTGACTGAGAAAGGGCTGAGGTCAAAGTTAATAAGGAAAGCTGAAAGTATGAAGGGAAGCTGTCTTTTCTTAACCTGTCAGAGTTAAAGAGACTCCCTATGATTTGGCCATGCTATGTGAGCTCTTTTGACACCAGGCCTCTTTTTCTTCTAAAAGAGAAAAAAAATATCTGTCTCAAATAACTGATGTGTGGGAGGCAGTCAGTGTGGGAAGTGTCCTGTTGCTGGAATTACAAAACTGAACTTTCTGGACCTGATCCCCTTCACAGACTGGCCTTTTATCTTTTAAGGTGGCATGGTGAAGAGTCTGCAGAAAATGATCTTCAAAGATTTGGAAGGATCAAATACCACCTTAAAATGTCAAGACTACTGAAGTCACAGGATGTCCAGGTTGGAGAAGAGCAGAGCAGTGTGTGTATGTGTGTGTGTGTGTGTGTGTGTGTGTGTGAGTGTTGGGCAGGGGACAGAATTAGGCGCTCCTTGAAACAGCCGGACAAAAATAAACTTTTCAACAAGCATATTGAGCATAAAAGTCTTATCTCTATCTCTGAAGGCATGTGTGTGCACACAGTCCCTCCAGAGTCCTTAGGTTTTAATTGGGGAAAACAACTGGATCAGTTTGTCATATAAAATAATACTCCCCTAATCTACAAATTTTTGTCCTACTCCAGGAGGGATTTAATTGAAACTTGGACCATGTATAGGTTCATCAGATAAGCATGTGCCAAATTTAATATTTATAACCACCCTAAAATGAATGCCAGTACTTCTCTAGAAGACTGCCTCCTCATCTTTGCATGAGATAAAGCTTAATATAAGACAGGACAACTCAGAGATGCTTTCAAATCAAAACCTCACATGACTGAAAATAAGCACAGGAAGAAAGAAAGAAAGAAAGAAAGAAAGAAAGAAAGAAAGAAAGAAAGAAAGAAAGAAAGAAAGAAAGAAAGAAAGAAAGAAAGACAGACAGACAGACAGAGAGAGAGAGAGAGAGAGAGAGAGAGAGAGAGAGAGAGAAAGGAAGGTAGGAAGGTAGGAAGGAAGGAAGGAAGGAAGGAAGGAAGGAAGGAAGGAAGGAAGGATGGAAGGTTGATTCTGGGTGTGGCAAGGGGAACCCAATTTTACTTGATTTGGGATTTGTAAAAACCACAGTTATCTTACTTGACTCAGTGACAGAAAAAAAAAATTAGAAATTCTGGTGTCTGGAACCGTGTGTCTGCATGCTTCTGTGTAAATTAGCTTCTGAACTATTGAAATAATGGCCTCCTGCTGTGTAGTAACTTGACTTTTTTTCTTGTCAAGTCATGTTTTTTTTTTTCCTAGTATCTGAAAATGTGCCAAGCTAAATGTCAATGCCTCCATAAGGGAGATTTAGAGTTCCTTTTGGAGCAGATAGAAGCCTCAGATGACAAACATTGCTTATCCTGAATGTCCCTCCCGTCAGTGTGCCTTACCTCAGAACAAGGTCAAAGGAGCCACCAGAGAAGAGCTATGATTTGTTTGACTTGACATTCCTCAGTATCTCCCTTTGTCATTCCCCTGTCATCATTCTCGGTGAGCGAGCATGAGGCGAATGCTTATTCTTAGGTGTACCTGGCTGCCTGCCCTGCATACCACAGCAAGCTACTGTGAATTTCCCTGTTTTTAAAAAAAAGTAACAGTGGGGAAAAAAAAAGAAAGGAAGAAAAGGGCCCATTTGACTCCAATGGTGATATAGACAGCATTTGGCAGGATGAGTTTAGACATATTTTCTCAGGACAGATTATAGCTGTGAAGCATAGCTAGTTTTCCTTCCTCCCTCTTCTCTCCTCCCCTCTCCCTCTTTCTTTCTCCTCCTCCACCTCTTCCTTGTCCTCCTCCTCTTCATCTCTTCCTCCTCTTCCTTCTAAAAGAGCTTTTGTCTCATCTTCAAGCCAAACTTTACCAACACACACTGTGACAGACGCTGGCATGGCCTGGCTTGATGTCCTTGTGTCTACCTCTTCTAAGGTAAGTCTTGTACATGAAAGGACCCAAAATGTCCAACGTGGGACTGCTTTTGCAGTCAATAAACATTCACTGTTATACTTTTCTGAGGACAAATTTCACTCTGTAGGCTGAGAACACTATTCCTGTCCAGTTATCTCCTGTCTCCCACTCTTCCTTTTTGGCCCTTCTATCAGAGCATCTGGACCTACAGCTTTGCGTGGCGCACTGGAGTTGCTTCTCTGATGAGCTTCTCCCAGCGCCCACTGCGACCTGCTGCCTTTACAACTTCAGGATTTGTTTCTGAAGCCATGAGGATAGGACTGAGTATGGAACTCAGCTACACTGCTTAAAGGGACTCCATGAATAAACCTAGCTACCCAATTTAAGGAAGCCAGACTTCTCTGACAAAGCAAGAGGGAAATGACCTATTTTAAACCCAAGTACTGAAAATGGCCACTTCTCATTCCAGAGTAGGGAAGCTGAAAAAGTGAGTCACAGGGAAAAAATGAATGATCTCCCTATAACCTTTCCATTAAAGCCATGGAGAGATCTTGGGTGATGACTTTCAACTTATTCATAAGTAAACAAAGGGCATTTGTCTTATGTAGTGCTCCTATGAGATCCCTTGACAATTGAGGGGGTTTCTGAAGGTGTAAGAGACAATGTTTTTATGCAGATTTGTAACTAATTCTTCTCACATTTCTCCTCTTTTTCATGTTTCACTGCTAGTTCTGATGATTATCTATGAACCCCCCCCCCCTTAAATATAAATGGAGACTGGCGTGTCCACACAACTGAGATTTAAATTAAAAGTGAAATTTAAATAAAACTAACCAAGCCCCTGGACTCAAAGAAATGGAATTCACTCCTTGTAAGCTTTAAATGAAGATCTCTTAATGGCAACTCTCTTGATAGAGGCCTGCACACAGTTTCAAGACTTACCCTGACTCTAGCAACATCAGTCACCTCTCAGATGAAGGGGTGAGGGAAAAAGGGAACATTACCAGAACACCATTAGAAGTGTGACAGAGAAAGGAATTTCCAGGTGCAGGTTTGGAGGTTTAAAACAGCCACACAAGGTGCAGAGCTAACACAGAGGAGGAACAGAAAATTAATATTGTGGCTTCTCGTGCCTTCAGTCCATTGACCATCTGCCAGTTTATCCCAGGGGCCAAAAGTAATCAGTAACCTGCTAGCCAGAGAGCAATTGCAGAGGCTTGCTCTTTGAGGCACAGAACTAGAAGATGCCGCCACTGAGGGAGAATTTGGAGTGGAGAGAAAGGCATACCTAACATCAAACTTCCTCTTTAATTAAGGAATAAATAGGATGAACTCATCCATAGGGTCTGCACACAAACCTGCCTTGGGACAGACAATTACTATAGACTGAATGGTCCTGTCCTCAGCTCCTACATTGAGTGTGACTGCCCCCTGGAGATGAGGTTTACTAACATGTGAGGAGCAGTGTGTTGCTTCTGAAATCCATGGTGTGGGTTTTATTCTTGTGAAGTATTAAGTTGGTTGAAACCTACCTGTGCCATGTTGTTTGGAGGCAGAATCTGGGGATTGATTATGAACAGGGAATATTATAGGATGGAGCAGTTATAATTCAATATTGGTGACTTTTAAAGAAGAGGGAATATCTTCCCTGTCTTCTCCCATATCTGATGCTGACCCCCCTTTTTTCCTCTTCCCCCTCCCAAGTCCCGCCAACCTCTACCTCCTGTGATTATTTTGTTCTCCCTTCTAAGAAGGACCGAAGCACCCACACTTTGGTCTTCCTTCTTCTTGAGCTTCATGTGGCCTGTAAGTTGTATCTTGGGTATTCCGAGCTTTTTGGGCTAGTATCCACTTACCAATGAGTGCATACCATGTGTGTTCTTTTGTGACTGGGTTACCTCACTCAGGATATTTTCTAGTTCCATTTACTTGCCTAAGAATTTCATGAAATCATTGTTTTTAATACCGGAGTAGTACTCCATTGTGTAAATGTTCCAGGTTTTCCATATCCGTTCCTCTGTTTAGGGACATCTGAGTTCTTTCCAGTTTCTGGCTATTATAAATAAGGCTGCTATGAACATAGTGGAGCATGTGTCCTTGGTATACGTTGAAGCATCTTTTGGGTATAAGCCTAGGAGTGCTATAGCTGGGTCCTCAGGTAGTACTATGTCCAATTTTCTAAGGAACTGCCAGACTGACTTCCAGAGTGGTTGTACAGAGGGTCAGGAAACTGGACAGAGGTGTGTAGCAATGGGGGATGGGGAACTAGAGGTAGCCAACATAAAGTCCTAGATGCCAGGAAAGCAAGAGGATCCCGGAACCCCCAGGGGGATGATATTAGCTGAAGGAAGAAAGAACCCGTAGAGACTATATCCAGAGGTTAGGCACAGCCCCCACGTAAGGGATGGGGCCACCCACCCTTCTCAAAATTTTAGCCCCTGTCTAAAGAAAATACGGGGGACAAAGGGTGGAGCAGGGACTGAAGGAAAGGCCATCCAGAGACTACTCCACCTGGGGATCCATCCTGTATGCAGTCACCAAACCCAGGCACTATTGCTGATGCCAAGAAGTGCTTGCTGACAGGAGCCTGGTATGGATGTCTCCTGAGAGGCTCTGCCAGAACCTCCTAATACAGATGCACATCTTGTCACCAACCATTGGGCTGAGCAGGGAGTCCCCAGTGGAGAAGCAAGGGGAAGGACTGAAAGAGAAGAAGGGGTTTGTGACCCCATAGGAAGAACAATATCAACCAACCAGACCCCCCAGAGCTCCCAGGGACTAAACCACCAACCAAAGAGTACACATGAGGGACCCATGACTCCAGCTGCATATGTAGCAGAGGATGGGCTTGTCTGGCATCAAAGGGAGGGGAGGCCCTCGGTCCTGTGAAGGTTTGATGCCCCAGCATAGGGGAATGTTAAGGCAGTGGTTCAGGAGAGGGCAGGTGGGTGGGGGAGCATTCTCTTGGAGGCAGGGGAGAAGGGGTGGAGTGGGGGTGTTTTCGGAGAGGAAACTGGGAGGGGGGATAACATTTGAAATGTAAATAGAGAAAAAAAACAATAATTGTTTTTTTTTTAAAAAAGAAGAGGGAACACACAGTCATAGACAGACACACAGAAAGAATAGACAGACAGACAGACAGACAGACACACACACACACACACACTCCAAAGGGAATGGGGGAGTGACTTATGCATGCATGACCGAACGACCTTCCTTCCTTCCTTCCTTCCTTCCTTCCTTCCTTCCTTCCTTCCTTTCTTCCCTCCTTCCTTGCAATGTCATGTTGCACACCACCTTAGGACTCTGCCAGTAAAAAGACCACTAGCTTATCCAGAACCTTGTTCTCCTATCGCCAGACCTGAGATCCAAAATAAGTCTCCACTGGTGTACTTACGTAGATGCTGGCATTCTGTTTTTAACAACAGAGGGGAAAGACCCCCAAAGTTTAACACTCAATCAAGGTTAATGTTAAAGTGAAAGGTCATGGCAATACTGTAGTCTCAGAAGATGAGGCAAGACCCATTGTTCATCTCATCAGTCCTCTTGCCCCTCACTAGAGACCTGACCCCACCTCCATGGCTTAGGAGGGAGGTGGCGATCAGTAAGCTAGGAGAGCCTTCTCACCAGTAACTGCATTAGCCAGCAATGTTACTTTCGACTTTCCAACCTTCAGATCTAGAAAAAAAAAGATAGAATTCCTGATACGGATGTTTTTACTACAGAAGCATACGCAGAAGGCATGCTGGACTTTCTGTCATACAGGCCTAGATATTAGGCCTCACTTAACATTGTCTGGTTTAGAGGGTATGTGCAATGGTTTCTACATCGCAGGTTTCATTGCAGGTCACAGTTTTTCTTGCATAGCTTGCTTCTATCCTGTCATCAATTCTGGAAAATTCTCACCCATTATGTCTTTCTCTAGTATCTCAATTTTCTTATGATATAGTAATAAGACATAAGCCAGACCCTTTAAATGTAATGTTTCCTAAACTACTCAGATTGAATTGTGAGTCATTTCTTCCACGACATTTTCCAACTGTGGATTGTCTCTTTAGTTGTGTTTGTTGTTTTAACTTCTACTCACTATTAAATTTCAAAAATCCCATCTTCCCATCTTAAGTAGTGTTTTCATTAAGATTTCTGTTGCCTTGATAAAACACCAAGACCAAAAGCAACTTGGGAAGTAAAGAGATTAGTTTAGTTTATAGCTCTCAGGCCATACTCCATTACTGAGGGAAGTCGGGACAGAACTCAAGTCAAAAACCTAGAGGCTGAAAATCATGCAGAGGCCATGGGGAAGTGTTACTAGGGTGTTGTTCATGGTTTGCTCAGCCTCCATTCTTACAGCATTCAGGACCACCTACCCCAAAGTGACACTGTGCACAGAGAGCTGGGGCCACCTACATTTGCCATCAATCAAGAGAATGTTCCAGAGGCTTTCCCACAGACCAGTCTCTGGTGGTGGCATAATCTCTGTTGAGTTTTCTTCTTCCCAAATGTCTCTAGCTTGTGCCAAGTTGACACAGAACTCCCAGACCAACTGTTTTTGCAATTTTTAAATTTAAAATAAATTCTGTCTGGTCAGTTTTTTTGCAGTCCATATTCATTACTGGGTGCCTTTCTTTAAAAAGAAGCTCTCTATATGGGGCATTCTTATTACATGCTAAATTCAGTAATTCTACTATCTATAGTGATTGCGAGTGTCTGCTGCCTTTTGGAATGTGTGCTTTTTATCGGGCTTGGTGGTTTTATTTCCTGATGCATTTTATACTTTTCTTGTTCTTCTGAGGTAAGGCTTGATGAGACTTTTGAGGGGGGCTATTCTGAGTCCTAGACTGAGAGAGTACTTCTCCAGAGAATGCCACCCACCAGCTGGCACAACCAATCAGCTGGCAAAATAAATTCAGACTCCAGACCCAAATCAGGGTCAACATGTGTTCAAAATCTCTTTGGAGAAATAGTTTTTGACATGTTAGTTTGTTTCGGATTCTGTTTTGTGGTTTTCCAAATCGAGGTAAATTTTCTATAATAGGAATTTAACCACTTAAGAATACACTCAGTGGAATTTTGTAATTCAGCCATATGGAAGTGTCACCACCATCTGAACACACTTCCCGGATGGTTTCCCAACTGTAAACTGAAACTCTTTGCAGAGTGTCAAGCAGTTTCTCCCCACTATCCACTCCCTCTAGTCCCTTCTACACCTACACACCCTAAAGTGCCTTCTACACCTATAGAATTGCCTGTTCGGGATGTGGCGTATAAATGAAATCATACAGCATTTACTGTTACAGTCTAATTTCTGCTTCCAGGTAGGATAGTAGAGATGAAACCCTTATACGTGTGAAGCAAGTGATCTACACTGAGCGAGATCCTCACCTTCGTACTTTACAACTATTGGGAAGAAAGCTGTCATAAACATCCAAGCACAAGTTTTGATAGAACTCATAGATGACTTAGGGTATCATTGTCATCTTCCCAATAGTGTCTTCTAATTCAGAAACAAAATAGGTTTCTCTGAGTATTGGTGCCTTCTGTGGTTTTTTTCCCATTGGCATTTTTGTAGTATAATGTTTGTTGTCTCCTTGCTTAAATGTCTTCTTAAGTATTTTGTTCTTTTAAATACTTCGTATAAAAAAGGGGGGGTGTCAATTTCTTTTTGTATTGCCCTCTATTGTGTAGAGGGATCTGTGATTTGGACATATTCAACTGTGCCTTGCTATATTGCTTTATTAATTTGTTTACTGTTTTGCTTTGTTTTCATCCTACATCAAACAGGGAAGAGTCTGCTTCCCTCGATGCCAACCTTTGCATGACGGCCACTCTATTTTGTTCCTAAGCCTTTCACAGAGGATTGTTTTGAAATTGCAGTTTTACATGAGGGTTGACACACACTCGGAAGCTCAGAGTTTTATGTTTTCGAGCTACTTGTGGTCTGTGGGTCTCAAACCTCCACTTCACACAGTTCTAGGATACACGAGCAGCTCTGACAGCCCTCCTTTTCCTGGACTCATGCTTGTATTTAATCTAACAATTCTTGCTGGCTCGGCAATGCTAGTGAGGGTGTGTTTGCATGTGCTTGCATATTTTATTCGGTGTTTTAAATGTTTCTCAATCAACAGGTTTTGCAGGATTTCAATGTCTTTTCACAACTGCTAGTAGCACTTTTAAGTTGGTTTCATGAGTGGAAGGGTGCGTACATTAAAAAGGGTTCATACATAGGAAAATCATAAGATGAGACTTTTTTTTTCAATGAACATATTCTGCCATACAGGTGGCATACCCATACACAGATGGAATGTGGAAGAAATGTACATTCATGCACATACCAGATAACATGATCAAGAGGTTTGATGACAGATTCTGAACTGCTCTTGTGGGGATGCTCTACAAAAAAGAAATCCTGCTGATGGTGCCGACTCTCACTTAAACTTCAGAACCATATTGCCTTCTCCCCTATAGGGTGCTTGCTGACATGACAACAACCAGGTGACAGGATCATGACTTTTAGAAGAGAGCATTCTGCTTGGTCATATGTCACTACTGCCCATTAACTGGTAGTAAAGCAAAACTTACTAGCAGTAACCTGGAACAATTATGCCCAGGTGGGTCCTTTGTTATGAGACTTGGCAGCACTTAAAAATCATGGAATTCAAGTTCCAAGTAAAACCACATAGTGACTAGTAATGGACAAACTTGGCGTTAAGTCAACAGAATTGCAGTCCAAGAGAGAACAAATTTCATCATGAAAATGACTGAAGTAAGCTAAGTGAATAGAATCTCCAGAAAGTTTTGTGCAAGTTGACCATAGACAACATTAACCATCTTATATGTCTGTTCAACTTTGTAACTTTGCTCTATAGAAAGTCTAAGGGATGATTCATTATAGCAAAAATGGTTCTCATTCAGAACAGTCAGCTATTGGGTCAGTGAGATGGTACAGAACATAAAAAGGGCTAGAAATCCAAGTATGTTGGAAAAATAAACCAACTTCTGAAAGTCACCCTTGGACTTTCACACGTGTGCCCACACTTGTACATGTGCATTATATTGTATACACACTTGCGCACGCACACAGACAGAAAGACGAACAGATAGACTAATAAATGAAATTAAATTGAGAAGTAAGAGTAGATACTGGAGCAGTAGTGCTTGAGAGAACTGGTTGCTGAAAGGTTTTAGGAACAACAATATGAACCAACCAGTAGCCCCAGAGCTCCCAGGGACTAAACCACCAACCAAAGAGTACACATGGAGGGACCCATGGCTCCAGATGCACATGCAGCAGAGGATGGCCTTGGTGGACATCAATGAGAGGAGAGGCTCGATATTCCAGTGTAGGAGATTGACAGGACAAGGAAGTGGGAGTAGGTGGGTTGGTGTGCAGGGGGAGGGTGGAGGTTTAGGGGCTTTCCAGAAAGGAAATGAGGAAAGGGGATAACCTTTGAAATGTACATAAAAAAATAGCTAACTTAAAAAAAGAGAGAGAGAGAGAGAGAGAGAGAGAGAAAACTAGTTGCTTTTCCTGAGGGCCTCTACTGTATCCACAGCATACATATACTGGCACTCAGTTTTCTGTGACCCCAGGGTCTAGGATCCAGACTCTCTTCTGACCTGCATAGGCACCAGATACACACAAGATACGCAGATATCCATGCAAGCTAAAGATCTGTACACAAAATAAAACATAAAAAAATAAGATTTCTAGATACTTTTTTGTCTATGTGCTTTTTATGTAAAAATCTTAATGTTAGCCAAGAAATATATATATATTTATATATATATGATTTATATATATGTACATATATATACAGATATATACATACACACACATATAAATTTATATTTTAAACACATCGACTAGATCACAATACTGGCATAAGTTACTTTATTCAAGATCTTATAAAATGTTCATATTTGAAATTATCCCATTTTTATGTGACCGATTTTAACCATGAATGAGCTTTGCCTACTTACTATTTTTTTTGTCCTACAAACAAGAAATGCTATTGTGTGGCTTTGGGTTAGAGACAGTGAAGGCTTTCTTTTGCATTTGGACTTGGTCTTACTATTAGTACAATTTGGGTCAGACTTACTGTACATGAATGTAATAGTTATTTCATTATATTATAAGCAGCTAATTGTATTGCCAGCACTGATGAATTATTCATGGCATAATCACATAATTTACTTGGCAATGATGTTTTATTTTACATGCTAATTTGGACATGGTACATTTTTCACATTTTGATCTAGGGATGATCTCTGATAATGACCTGTTTGTGGATATAGGGACTTACAGTGACCTCAATACTCCATTTTCTCTAAACATTGCTTCATAATGTGTATATTTTTTCAGCGTGCTATAGGTCAGTGGGAGTCAGGGCACTGTTAATAATTTCTCTTAAGTCCCTCTAATTATAACTTATTAACCACATTTCCAAAAGGATTTTTTTTTCAACACAAAACAATGTGTTGCCCAGGATCTTACAACAGGCTTTTATCTTCTTCACTCAAACTTGCCGAGCTCCTCAGTCTCCTCAAGCCTGCTCAGTCTCCTGGAGTCTTTTCATTTAATTATGCTTTTCCTACCTGCACTCTAATCCACTCACCACAATAAATCTCCTACAGGTAATCCTGCAGTTTTATGTATGGTGCAATGATTCACCATTGACCAGCGCCTAGCTGTCTTAATGGTCTCCCGGTCTTGTCCTTCTTACCTCAAATCTTTGCACAGCTGTCAGATTAAATTCTACAGCCACTGATTAAAGCACATGCTTTCCTATACAAAAGCATGTCACGGCTTATTCCACACTGCCCATGAAATAGCTCTCATTTACGTTTAAGGCTTCCCTAAAATATCTACTCTTTGAATGATTTTATTACATTTGAATCTTGTGGAGCCTACTTAGTTCTCTGCAAATCCCTCCAGTTCATACCAAGGAACCGTAGAGTTCCTCCTGCCTGGGATTTCCTAAGTTAACTAGTAGGTGTTGCACACCCACCACTCACTCGGGGTTGGGCACAAGTGGAACCTATTTCTCACGGTGCCCTGAGTTCTTCCATCCTTCTGCATTTTATCAACTACATCCTTGTAGTATTTAATTTTACTTTCCTTAAAAGATTGCAACCATTTTGTTCTGAAGCCTGAACCATACTCTATAGACACACTAATTTTCTTTTTGATGGGACAAAAGACAATTAATAATTCTTAAGTACTAACAACCATTTATCTTATTAGACTCATTACATCCGCCTATAATGACAGGTGTTGCCATGTCTGTAATATCAATGACACCAAATCCAAAAGACCAAGCTGGATTTCAGACTGAATGTTGATATTCTAAGAAAATATATTTATCATAACAACATGATGGTGATTTGTATTATGTCAGAACATATATAACTATTTCACCTCTCTTTTCTGAATTAAAAATATGTGTCAGTTTGTGAGAACGATGAGACAACTGCAATATCTACCCTCTTCCTGATTGGTGGGATGGATTTATTTCATCTAGATGGTACAGACATTAGACACTTTCATTACTGGATGCTGAAATTATGGAATGCAAATAAGAGGATGAAACCCTCATTCGGAGGAGAAAAACCATTCTGTAGTGAAGAAAATTTATAGAATATACATATTCTTTCTACATAAATTATATATATACACACACACACATATATAAATTTTACACATACACACACACACACACACACATATGTAATGTAACAATCCCCCTGTGGTATACAAGCATGGATGTGTATATATATATATATATATATGTATATATATATATATATGTATGTATATACATATATATATCACATGTATATACATACATACATACATACATACACATGCACCCACAAACACACACATATGTTCCTTACAAATGTGAGAATGCAATAGCCACATCATTATTTCTGCATATTCAAAATTATTTCTATGTCTAACCTTCATGCCTGTTTTCCAGGATTTCATTTTTACATAATTATTGCACATACGTATTTCTACTTTTTTTTAAAAAATAACTGGGTTTAAATGTTTCAGATATTAAAAAAGAACATGATTTTCTACTCAAGTTTATTTGAAGAGATTCAGTAACTAAACTCAAAATTCCACAAAGGAAAATTAGAGACATGTCTGTTTTGTTTCTCATGTGTCCACAGCAAATTGCAGTATGTCTCGAACCTTGCAAATGTTCAATGAATGTCTCTCAGTCACATCAATGAATATGTATGTGAGATTGCAAATGTAAGTAAAACCTAAGAGTTGCTAATTCCATCTACCAGTGAGGACAGAGATTCACCTGTTTATATCAGTGTCTTTTTTCTTTCTTTTTTTTGGAATCACTCTACAGTTTAACTGACCTAAGTGATTTTTAGTTTCTCTACCTAATGTCTCTGACATCAGGGGCTTCTTCTTAATCTGGTTGCCATGACTAGCAAGCCAAGACTCTCCTGTCTTGACCCTTGGATCCACAGAGGAAATGTTCAAGAGTTAAAATACTGTTTCCATGGCCACTGCTGCCATGACCACAAGGAAAATCTCCCATGTAATGTGCTAATGAAATGTGCCTGAAGGACCAAAGGTGCAAAGTCATTGGGTAGTAGGAAGGATGCCCGCTCTATGTCAGGCTTAACTAATCCTCCCAGTGTCAATGCTGTCCAACTGCCGATGGTTAGAGCAGTTGCTATCTCACATTCTGAGCCACCTCTAGAAGCTGGAGACTTGAGATCCTGTTAGTCCAGGGTCTATCACCATGGCAACTTACAGGTGAGGGTCTATTTTCATCACCATCCTTCCTGCTTGTATGCCACAAGGGAAATAGTAGCTTCGGAGCATCATTGCTGTTGATACTGGTGCTACCTAAAATGAAAGATATTTTGTCTCCCTCTCTGGAGCATCTGCCATGCTTAGCTTGTGATTCAAACACTGCTCCTTCTCTGGGATACTTGCCAGGGATCCTAGAGCAATTTTGCTTGGGTTTACAACAGCTATACCACCTTGCTTAATGGATCATTTAATTTATCTGTCAATTAGGGTTATTTGGTTTATTTTCCATAGTTAGTAGCACAGTGCACACATACCTACTAACCTTTTCCCCCACTAGAAACTCCTGATCACTCTGGACCAAACTGGGAAAGACTTCTCTTTAGTGCCAGTACTCTCCTGTCTTTCCTGTTCCTTCTGTGTTTGGCATCATGCTGTCTTACCTGCAGCAGCACATCAGAATGGCTGAACTACTATGCTAGATGGATTGCAACCTGACATTGTTGCTTATGTAAACAACTGCCCACTACGCTCCCTAATATGAATAAAGGGGCACATTATGGCTTAACTGTGTATGACTTCTGACAGTTACATTGGAACTTTAACCTCAATGTCATAGTAGTAAAAGATGGAGCATTAAGGAGGCGACTGAATGATAAGATCAACAATCTCGTGAATGGGCTTCATGATCTACTTTATCATCTACCTTTATGGGAGGAGCCAGCGCTTATTTTCTTTTTAGCTTTTCCCTTTCCACCACGTGAGAATATCATAAAGGAAAGACAGTCCCAATGGAACAGGCTCTCCTCAACCAGTTAGCATGTTGGCTCTTTGGTTGTGGACTTCTTAACTTTTTGAATGTCGAGGTAGTCAAGCCTTGTTTATAAACTATTAAGGCTCAGATTTTCAGGAGCACATATAGACTAAGGCAAGTACCAATTTTAAAATGTTAGAGTTGTGCTATCTTCAATCTAAGCATGAAACAAAATTCACAAAACATTTGCGGATATAGAAGTTCATGAATTAAGGCTTTAAAAAGTATTGCAGGTGAGAGCATTAGCACCAGGGACTACTGTTGACTGTTAGCATTGACTTTCTGCATTGTGTGGACAAAGTTCTGTCGCAATAGATAGATTCATTTTCTCTTTTAAAATACTTTTAAAGCAATGCTTTTATATTGTGCTTATATAATGTGAATTAAAAGAATATTAGTTCAATATTAGTTTAATTAAACCTGGAATTTTTCAGAAAAGGCTATTTGTCATATACAGCATTCTTTTCAACTGAAAGACTATAATTGTTTATGCTGGTTTTATTTTTTTTATTTCTTTCTTTTTCTTTTCTTTTCTTTTATTTTCCCTAGTGACCATGAGTTACAATCATGTGACGTGAGGGCCATTCAATGGAGAAAGTGCCCCCACGGAATTGGTCTATGGGCAAGAATGCAGGAACATTTTTCATAAATGACTGATGGGAGAGGGCCTGGATTAGTATGTGTGTTGCTACCCTTGGGCATGCGGTCTTTCGTATAAGAAAGTAGCCTCAATGTGGGGGTGAGCTTAGTGGGAAAGGTTGGGAGGGTGGTAGTACACACCTTTGATCCTAGCACTTGGGAGGCAGAGGCAGGTAGATCTCTGGGTTCGAAGCCAGCCTGGTCTGCACAGTGAGTTCCACGATAACCAGAGCTACACAGAGAAGCCATGTCTCAGAAAACCATACCAAACCAAATTAACAACAACAACAACAAAACAGGAAAGGACCACCATGCCCCCCCCAAAAAAAAACCAAAAAACAAAACAAAAAAAAATGAGTGCAGGCTGACAAGCCATGAGGATCAAGCCACTGGGCAGCATTCATTCATGGCCACTTCAATTCCTGCCTCCAAGTTCATGTCTTGACTTCCTGTCTGACTTCCTTCTGTTATGGACTTTGATGTAGGAGTGTAGGATAAAATAAACCTTTCCTTCCCCAAATTGCTTCTGGTCATGGCATTTTATCACTGCAATAAAAGGTAAGACATTGTTTAGTTTGTTTAGTTTTGTTTTTGCTTTTCTGCATTGGAAATTCTAATTTTTACTACCTCTTGGTCTATGTTCATGCGGTGTTTTATTTATTTAACAATCATAGGGAACCTTAGTTAATTTAGACATTTTATCTTGGATATAAGTAATATTTTACGTATGAAATAATTATAAAGTTGAGTAAAGTTTGGTCTTTGGTAAAGCCACAGTACCAAGTATCTAATTATATCCAATGGGCCAAACACAAAAAGAAGACATAGAGGTAGGAGAGGAGCTTACTGAGAAGAAAGGTGCTAGTGGGAGAGAGAATGGTGACAGAGGAGTGTGAGGGGGTTTCAATGCAGCTTGAAAAGAATCGAGAGATGGCTAAAAATCCCGTATGTAAATGCATGAAACTGTCAAACAATTTTAACAATGGGGAAAAATTAATTCCTAATAATTATTGGCAATGAAAGCTCAAACAGAAGGTGACAAAAATCTCCACACAAGTTTTTTGCTACATATTTTTCCCATTCTCCACAGAAGAACCATACTCCACCGAGCATTAAATGAATGTTATCCTAAAAGTAATGAAGAAAAATTAGCAGTCATTATTTTCAAAGGAAATGTCTAGGGATGCAAATGTATTCTATCATTTTATTATTAACCTGTTAGATGGAGACCAAAGTGGGGGGTATCATTTTCTCCATATATGGTTATGAGAACTTGGTAACAAATGAAGAAGACTCTATATTATTGAGGATTGATGAATTATTTAAGACACCCTATAATATGTAGAAGATAAGGAAAAAGAAAAAGGCTTACATACCAAAGTCTAGACTTTATTACAAGAAGCTAAGACCAATTGTCAAATAATTTGATAACTAATCCAACTACACATCGTAATAACATTTATAGGGTAGGTGTTGCGTAAGGCCTGATTCTTCATTTGTATGCCCTCAGTTCGTCTTCATAAAGTCTGAGTTACCTTCTAACGTTTATTCAGATACTTGAGCTGATGCTTAGAACATTCAAGGGATTTCCCCAAGTCCTAAGATAGTGGAATTGTGGGTAGAATTGTAATTTGAGACAAACTCTAGAGTGTATACTTTTTAAAAGTCTTATGAGAATAAGTCAGAAATAACATAAATAGCAAAGAAAAGAAACCTAAAGTATCCAATAATAATACAAAAGTTTCTAAAATGCATTGTCATTGCCATTATCTTGGGGAAAAGGAGATGGGGGACCAGGATGTTCTTGTCCCAGTCAGTGGCAGCTTGAAGAGAATTAAGAGATTAATGTCATTGGCCACAGTTTTAGAGTAGTAAAAAATTATACTTTAGGTAATCTCCTCCATGATTCAGAAACATAATCACTTACTGGAAACTTTACAAATAGTTTCTTGTTAAAAATTTTACATAATAGCATTAAAATTAGGGGAAATGGATTTCTATTTCTCAGCTGCTGTATTATATATATGAAAATATGTAGTGTGTGGTTGTGATCACTTTTAAACAAAAATATATTGTGAGAAATGTGCCGTTGGGGAAGTTTTGTCATTGTGTGTACATCACAGGGTACCTCCATAAAACCTAAGGGCTCTGATACCATTCAGCAACATAATTTTAAAGGGCCATTATCAAGTATTCAGTCTGTCATCCAAATATACCACAATCTCATGAAAATACACTATACACACATATGTTAGCATCAATTAAGTTGCTATGGAATAGGGTGCTATTTCTATCATAAGACATTTATTTCAAATTAATTTTCACACCACATAAACATGTCTTATTGTATAGAACATTGGACTAAACCCAAGCAGGAGACAAAGCCAATTCAACTTAACTAAGCCAGTCTGGCCAGCATGTGGCTAAGGAGAAATGAAGGGAAGGAGAGAGAACAGAAGGTTTAATCAAAGTCACTGAACACCTAGGAAAAAAAGAACTATTTTCACTAAATTTAGGTGATTAAAGATATAGAATGCACAATTAAAGTTGAATTTCAGATAAATAAAGCACAATTTTTAAGTTAAATGTACCCACAAGGTTGCATTAGATATATTCACGTTAAAACTTAACCATTGCTTATATAAATCCAAAGTAGTGGCTTGTTCTATATTTTATTGGGCAATCCTAAAGGAGGGCTCCCATGGGAGAACTGTAACCTACATTGGATGCCAATGGCCACGTGTCCTCCTTGAATAAACTGGCCAGCTCCTCCTGAGCTGAAGGAGATGATTAAAATTAAGGCCACTTTTGCTCACTGCTTAGTACTGACAAGCTATTGATAGCCAGGCATTGCCAAATTCTCATTAGTTTCCAAAAGTCAGGAACTACATTTAGAAAAAGCCACTTGCTTACAGCGAGGTTGTCTCTCCAGTAACCTCAAGTACCGGGAACACAGCTCAACCCAGGAAGCAAGGTGGGGAAAGGCCTTTGAGGACTCAAAATAGAAATCACATGCAAAAGTTCTGGTTCTTTTCTTAGAGAAGAGTCCCTTAGACCTGCACTCATGCTAATTTCTGCTCTCAGTAAGTCATCATTCGAATCCATTTGGTTGTTTGATATGGAACCCACAGAGACAGAAAGAAATTACCAACTAGGCAGAATGGCTAGGCACAGTACAGATGAGCTACTTGGAAATAAGTCTGAAACAACCCCCCCCCCCACTTACCCCACCCCACCCCCAACTCCTCTACATACACACTGTACAAAGTAATCTTCAGGAAAGTGTTGAAGAAGGTATACTAAAATTATATCAGTCATTACTTATTATTACTTATTTCTTTTTTGGTGAGTGTGTGTGTGTGTGTGTGTGTGTGTGTGTGTGCGCGCGCACGTGTGTGTGTGTGCGTGCGTGCGTGTGTGTGTGTGTGTGTGTGTGTGTGTGTGTGCGCGCGTGCGTGTGTGCGTGCGTGCATGTGTGTGTGTGTGTGTGTGTGTGTACACTCTCTTGAGTGTATCTCTTGAGTGCGAGAACATGCATGTGGAGCCAAGATGTTACCCTCAGGGGTTGTTCCTAGGAACCATTCACCTTGGTGTTTTGAGGCAGGTTTTCTCACATGTTTCTGGGGCTCACCATTTAGACTATGGTTTGGCTAGTGAGGCCCAGAGATCTGTCTGTGTCTACCTCCCCAAGCATTACGATTAAAAGCCTTATTGTTTCTGGTGTTTTCTTACCAATTTCTCCTACTAGATTAGAAACTTGATGAGATCGAGATTAATGGATTTGAAGCCTTGAGCCACTAGTAAGTCTTGCAATATGTAGAATGCTAATGCTGAGTGGATATTAGTTGTAAAGTTGATGGAAGTCAAAATGCATAGAACTCCTACAGGTATCTGGGAAAAGAAATGTCCAATTCTCTATGCCCCTGTCGTGTCAGGCCAAGGGTGCACCTCAGTCTGCTTTGATCATTCTTATCAAAGTGTACTCTGAATCTGTGCATCAAATTATCACCAAACTTGCATTCTGTGCTTGGCAAAACACAGAAGAGATTCATTCATCCCTTAAAAGTTACTTTTAGAATAGCAGATTTGCAATCACCAGAGACAGAGAAAAAGGAAATTGCCAACTAGCCTGAATGGCTTGGTGAAGTATGGATGATCCGCATGAAAGACAATCTGCAAAACACACATACATGTACAGATGCACACATGTACACATGCACATATATAGACAAGCAGACACAGAAAACAGAAGTTTGGAATTAAGGTGATTGAATACGTAGAACATGATGACAGCTAAATTTAGAGAATAAAGATACAGAAAATCCCATAAAAGTTGAGTTTCAGATGAATAAGACCTAACTCTTTGCTATGCCTATGTCCTCAATATTGTATTCGATATAGTCACCTTACATTGATTTCACATGAAATCCTCCATTTTCTCAGAGGCCTGGCTTTTACCAGTCAACTAAAGTGAAGCTCTAGATAGTACACCGATTCTCACAGCTGAACAGATAAAAGCTACCTGTGTTGGTTGAGGAGGATCTTATCTTTGAGCTAGAAGAAACTACAGCCTCAACATGTAGTGATTTATGTGGCTGTTATGATCCATATTCATCTTTACAAGTAAGTTTAAAAGTGTGAAATATCCAAACAATACTTCCATACTTTTTGATTTTTTTTTGAGTAACATATCAAATAAAGGATTTTATTATGAATTTTCACACACACACACACACACACACACACACACACACACACACACACGCACACACACAGAGCATAGTTGATCTTACTTGCTTATCTCTATAACCTCCTCTGGTCCATATAAATAATTTATACAAAGACCCCTTCCATCAGTGCTACAAAGAGGTTCAAGGACTGACCTAGAACTCCAGATTTTTCTAATTAACATTTGCAAATAGAATCCAACTCTCTCTCTTTCTAATGAGCTGGAGTAATACTTATTTGTATTAGAACTATGGCTCTGTAAACAGAAATATGAATTACTGCCCACCGACATCAGGCCGAGTTGTCTGACCAGAACACTATGATTCAGCATCTATTATTTTTGTCCTGCAAATGAGTTTGAAGCACATTTTAGAGACTTGGAAGGAATTCTTGAAGTGGGACAACAGTGTTGATTTCCCACCATTGTATTACCGGGAAGCAGCTTCCTAGCTTGCCCACAAAATGCACTAGGGCCTGCCAGGAGAGTCCCTTAACCCCAAGAGGCAGCTTTCCAAAACTAAACTGCACATTAGGGCATTTTTTTCCCACTACAGTCAAGTGCTGGAGCAGATGAGCCACGGGCTAAATTCATCCAGAGATGACTTTCTGTGTTAGCCAACTAATTTAGTTCCCTTTCGTCATGTATATGGTTAAATTGGTGGTAAAGCTACCCATGTTATCCCTTAGTTCTTTTCCCTTTCTACCTCCTGGAGTTAACACAGGGATAAGGATAGACATGAAATAGAATGAAATAGACTCAGTCCAATGCAAGTAGTAGGAAAAGAAGTAGAAAGGTAGCAGATAAAGTATTAATTCCTGGATAATTTAAATACATGGACACAATTTCTGCAAATAATGCAAAGCATCCTATGAATAGCAAACCTATGGTGTTTGGATATAAGGCATAGAAAAACTCTAAAGCAAATAACTTCTAAAGCAATTAATTTCACAGAAGTTTGGAATAAGGTTTTAATTTTCAATTAAATATATGTCATTAATCCTTTAAGAATGTCTTAGGTGCATATATTTTATTCACATTAACCATGATTCCTCCCTTCTAACTTCTCTTACTTCTATTTCCCTCAGTCCTCCAGTTTTGTTGTGTTCTCTTCTCCTTTTCTCACTTAGTGGGATATATTGGGCCAATATATTCATGGGTGTGGTGTCGGATCATCCAATGAAGCATGTTTAACCTGCTAGGGCCACACTCCTAAATAAAACTGACTGCAAATCCTCTAGAAGCCATCAACTCTTAATAATGAGTCATCTGTGAGTGAGGGCTCACGGTACCGTCCTCAATTCATACCAGGATTGATTTTGTGCAGGTCTTGTATGGGTAACCATGGCTCCTATGAGTTCATGAGTGTAATGGTCCTGTCATATCTAGAAGATGTTCTGTTCCAATTCTGTGAGTCTTCTGCCTCTTAACAATCTTTGACCCTGTCTTTCTCAATGGTCCCTGAGAGTGTGATGGATGTCACGTTTGTAGATGAGCCCTCCACAGACATTCTGACAAGTTATGAGCTTCTGGGTTCACTATTACCCACTGCACAAAGAAACTTCTCAGGTGATAGCTGATAGCTGCACTAGTTTACGAATACAGAGATTAAAAAAATTCAGATGGCAGTTTGATACTATGTCCAGTTAGCAAAAGTTTTATCCCAATGGAGTGTAAACTTTCTAATCATGGGCTCTTGGCCAGATTTACCAGGCGTTTGTTTCCTTCAGTAGATAGAGACTTAAATACAATCATAAAATGGTTGGTTATCTCCATTTCAACCACGCCACTATTACAATTATGGTTATATTTTGCCATGTGGACGGTCATCATAACTCATTAGTGAGATTTTCAAAGGTATAAATTTTGAAATAGATTTCTTATGTCGAGGAAGCTATCAAGAATACTAGTAGAAATTTTTCTTATATGAGAGTTCCTTGGTAACTGTCAACCACTAAATATTGCTTTTTCATCACACCCCAAACTCCTTAGCTATGAACACACTAAACTGTGACGGCCGAATAACAAATATCCCTGTGTCTCTGCTCAACACACAATGTTTGGAGTCAGAAGCTCCACAGTACCTGAAGTTCTGCAGCAGTGAAAGGAGTCCATTTGCTGTTCATTGCCTGAGCGTGACATAACTCGTCCTTCACAAAAGGACTTTAAAGCATCCTTTCCACACTACTGTAGAGCTGGGAACGTTAGCCCTAATGCCACTCAGTGAAGTGTGTGTAATTCTGATTATCCCTATCCTCACTCAGAACTCTTAAGAAATGATGAAGAAAACAAATTGACTACAGAAACAAAAGAAAACTATGCATGCTTAGAACAGTATCTAGAATGAGAACATGTAAATAGAAGTCTTGATTAGTAATGAAGGGTTTTTTTTATTTGTTTGTTTGTTTCATGGGTATGAGAGTTTGCTTGCATGTATATCTGTGTACCATGTGTGTGCCTTGCCTACCAAAGTAATCAGATTCCCTTGAATTGGAATTACAGATATTTGTTAGCCCTTTTTTGAGCGTTATGAATTAAATCCAGGTTCTCTGCAAGACCGCTGCCCTTACCTGCTAAACCAGCTCTCCAATTCCAGGGAGGAATGTTTAAAGTGTCCATGCCAGAGTCCAGTTGTTAGAACAAAGAATGCATTTTATAAAATATCATTACTTCTGATAAACTGTTTAAAGATAATCATCAGTTTCTCACTCCAAGAGTCGTATTCTAATGAGAATGTTGATGTATCATTTATCACATTCAAGAAATTACACTAAACTCTACAGAATTCTGACAGCCCATCTTCGAGTCAATAACTATCAACAAATCCATTTGGGGTTTTTTGTTTTTTGTTTTTTTTTTCATCAGTTCCTGAGGTAAAGTAACCCTGGTAGTTGTTTGATGGACAATCTGGAACAGGAAGCCCAGTAGACATTTGCTGAGCCTTTGACTCTTGGGTTTAGTAGGCTTGGTGCACTCTGTTCTCTGCTGTGATCATACCCCTCCCCCCCCCGGGTGAGAAGACAGCCTTGGAGCAAATGTCCTAGCAAACGCCACCTTCCTGCCATTGACCTTCTAAGTGTATTTCAATTCTGGCTTTGGCTTTAGGGTTCTTGTCTATATAAGGCGTATCCCTTTCAGCCAGTTCAGGCTGGCTGGACACTGTGTCCAGTAGAGGGCTCCCCAGGAGACTGATTTGGCCTGGCGGTCTTTTTGGCTCCCTCTGTTGGCAGAGACAAACAGCCAGACAGGTCCACTCTGTTCTTTTCAGCTATTCCAGAACTGAGTCCCTGAAGACTTCTTTTTTCTTGTCTTTTCTTTTTCTTTCTTTTTTTTTTATCAGACAACTTCAGTAGATTATTAGTTTCCTAGGACTCTTATAACAAAAGACTGCAAACTGGTGTCTGCAGATAATAGAATACCATCCTTTTATGGTTCTGAGACCACAGTGTGAATCAGAGTGCTGACAGCAAAGTTCTCCAGCTACAGACTCTCGTGGAGAATCTTTCCTTGCAGGGCTCAACTCTTGGTGGCTCTCCATGTTCCTTGGCTTGTGACTTCATAACTCCAATTTCTTCCTCCAGCTTCACATGGCCTCTCTTATTTTCTAAGTATGATTTCTGCCATTGAACTCAGGGATAGTTTGAATGATTCGTGTTGATCTCCTCCCAAGACCCTTGACTTCTTTTATGTCTGCTAAACAGTATCTCTGCTAGAGGTATCTCTAGACATAAGGTCAAGTGCATGGGTTTCAAGCGCAGGTCTGTGTCAGTAGGGCCACTCCTCGGCTCTATAGCAGCTGTATTTAACTTGGGCATCTTGAGAATTGAAAGGTAAGTCTTTTTTATTTTGACAGTTGATGCTCTGAGAATGTATTCTGAGAAGTATGTTTTTACCTTAACTTGTATCAACAGTCTCAGCAGTCACTTTCTGTTGTGACTGTGTTGATTAGTGCTTCAGGTGGTCCTGTGTTTCTTAGCCAAGTCAACATTGACATTTAGGTCTAGGTCATGCTTTCATTTAAGAGACCACCTTCTTCACTAAACTTGTTTTGTTAAATCTCTTGCCTCAACCTCCAAATGCTAGTAGCACATCGTCCAACTGGTCGACAAAAAGGTCTCCCAACATTGCCAAATGTACCCAGGTTCAGAGTGTTCTTCACCATGACTCACTGATCCATCTTAACTATCAAAAATCGGACTATTAGAAATTACCTTAAGAGTGAAAATTCACATCTTTTATTTATTTGGATAAGACTAAAGCCTTTGAAACATGATAAAAAATGTTTTATTTCACCCGGGCATAAAGTATGGAAAATGGAGCACTTTCCTAGCTTATATGTAATGGCAGTAGATTGCCAGTCTGCATTCCCTCACCAAGTGACAAGGAAAACATTTAGTTCACAACAAGGTCTCCAATTTATCTGTCTTCATGCTCAAGAACAGAAAAAGAAATTACACATTTCACACGTTTCACTCAGAAAGAAGAAAACAGGACAAAATGAATTCCTTTTGTAACAGAACTGAATGGGGAAATTTATATGTGTGTGTTTGTGTGTGTGTGTGTGTTTGCGTGTATGTGCATGTGTGTGTATGTATAATGTGTGTGAAACAAAATTGCAAGGAAAGTTATTTATACTTAAAATTTAAACATAAGCTATGAATACTTACAACTGTTAGGTTCTGTATGCAAAACAAAATGAACAATACTGCTGTGGATGTAGAAATATTCAATATTCTTTTGAACTTAAAAATAACAGGCATATGTCTCTGTTAATACTTTCTGTTATAGTAAAAGACACCCAAGCATAGGTAATCAAAGTTGTTTCTTTAGGTTTTAGTCACCTTATGAAACTACAAAGCTGTGATTGCCCAATTTCTTTCAATATTTTGAACATTTTAGAACTTAAATACACGCCAATTTGGATATCAACAAGAATTCACTTTTGTTTATAAGTATATCCTTCCTTTAACTGGGGTTCTATCTATCAGACTTATGTTTAGCATTCAATTCTACATATAAGTGCCTGACTTGCAAGACAAATTCAAAAGAAAGTATAAAAAAACTCTGAACAATAATAGTTTCTTTTTAACAAATATAAGAGTTCCTTAGATGACCACTCTAACAAATAGTATACATTTGATTTATAAATTTTCATGTCCTTGAACCATTATTTGTATTATTTTAAAAGTATGTCTGAATACTTTGCCTGCATGTACCTATGTGCTCTATCTCTGGTGTACCTAGAGTGCAAAAGAGTTTGATTCCTTGGGACCAAAAACTGTCAACTACCATATAGGTGCTGGGAAGGAAACTGAGTCCTCTGTAAAGCAGCAAGTATTCCTAATTGATGAGCCAGCCCTCCAACCCGACTTCTAATATTAAGTAGCCTGAGTTAGGTTACTCATCAGCCAAAACCTCTATGAAAACAAAAATCTATTTGTCTTATAGCTTTAGTTGATAATATTCAATGCAAATAATGTGACATTTTGAGGAAGGGTCTTTAAAAGTTATTAATTAATTTTGTTTAGAGGTATAGAGTTATCAAAGCATACTGGATAGAACTACGGACTGATTAGTTCAATGGCCAGGATACAACCCTGATCCTGCCATTTCCAGGCTGTGAGACCCTCCTACAATGGGAATCCTGTTAGTTTCAGTCTAACTAAATGCTATAAGGATACAAGAGTTAATGCCTATGGAGCATGACTAGCAAGTTCATCACATTATAAGTACTCAATAAAGAAGACTATTGCTGTCCTTGCTTCCATTTCACATCCTCTTTAATCTTATACCTAAAGACATCAATGTCCTAATGTCAATGCCCTGAACCAAATAGACTCTAATTCCTTCTACTCTGTTCAGAAAGGAAATGTGTGATCCCTGGAGATCCTCTTGACTCTTGATGACACATATTTTATCTCCTAGTGTGTCTTTATTGCCTTTGGGTGTCATATCATTCCATTCTGTTCCTCAAGTTTTATTTCAATCATTATTTACTACTAGTATGTGTTAAAGCATATTGACAATAGATGAAAACAAATTACTCTGGCACCAAGTAAGAATTTAATTGTATCACTATACAGCTAATAGAAAGGAAAGGATACAGTATTTTCTGTGGTGTAAAAACACTATTAACAAACAGAAAGGTCCCCCATGAAAGCAGGTTTATACCAAAGACTTAAAGATAATACATTTCTACAAGATAAATATTTTCTTCTGATCTTCCTCATATGTAATACCAATTCTTAAATGTACTTTTTAGGATGGAGTTTGATGATTAATATCTTAACTTAAACTTGTCAACTCCAATGGGGACTATTTTTATTGTTAAGTATTCATGAATAATAGATACAATACATTTCTATTGTAAATGTTATTGGCGATGTATTGGAAAGGAATCTGAATTTATCTTCTAACTCTCGAGAGAAGGAGCAAAAGCACAAACACTCTATGAAAATTTCAATTGAAGTATTAGTCAGAACTCTGGTTGGTTATTTACCATAGTGAGGCAGCAACTGTCAAACCTAGAAAGGGCCGGTGAAAACATGCTTTATTAATTAAGAGAGAAAGGTTAGGTATCAAAATTTTAAGAGTGAATTAATAAAGTGTCCTAAATAAGACAAGTACACTTAAATACTTTCTAATAATCCTTGACCGATTTGAGGCTCCCAGCTGAAAGCTGTTGCAAGGTGGCTACTCAAGTAGAGAGGAGGCAGTCAGGAGAGAATATCACGAGAAGTTCCACGTGATTACATGGATGAGAAGTTCTGCTCCGTGTACAGAAAAGTACACGAGGCTATGTGTACTCTTAACGTCTGTTCTGCTCAAAACTCAAGAAAGGTTGAGGGACACACGTGCATGTCAATGTACTTACAATTTTTAACCCTGTGTTATTTCCAACTAAGCTTCTCTGGTTTTAAAAATGACAGAGGAATCACATCAGAGGGTAAAAGTGAGCCTCCTAGCCTGATAACCTAAGTTTGACCTCCAGAGCCTATGTGAGAAGGAAAGAACCGACCCAGTCAGTTTTCCTCTGACCTGTGTGTACACGCTACTGCATATGTAACTGCACATTCATGCACACATACAGAATAAATGAATAAATGACTATCAAATAATCAATGCCTATATTTAAAACAATCCCTGCACATGATATAGCTTATTCAAAACCCAAATTCATTTGGACTAACCACAGCCGTGACTAGAGACATAGATGTATTTTTATAATCATTTTTTATTTCCAGTTAATCATTAATATGAGGTATAATCATGCAAAACTTGGAAGCATTGCTATCATTTTTTTAAGAAATTAAATTCTCAAGGTCATTATAGACATCAGGGTGGAACAGGGACTCTGTTGTGCTACACTGCAAAACTCAGTGGATTTATAGAAAATATGTATATGTAATATAATTATAAAATATATAAGTGTTATACACACACACACACACATATATATATTTGTTTTGGTATCGATGTCTGTTGATTCTTTTCCAGAGCAGGTTTTTTTTATGCAGTCATGGTGGTCTTAGTTGGGTTGGTCTTCATCCTTCTCTAACATTTGTACTGAGCACTTTCTCATTGCATCAGGAAAAGAGAGCACACAGCAGCAGTAATTAAATGCTGTAGACTGGAAGAGCAGGCTAGAATATCACTTCTCACGATATTTTCCAGGGACTGGTCTCACAGTCTAGCCTAATTGCAAAGTTCAGAAAGTATAATGTCTTCCACCGTGACATGAAGAAAAGAGTAACACACTATAAATAAGCACCAGAAGTCACTAAAACAATTATTTTATTTTATATTTCATTGCATATTTTTTTGCTGTTTCTTACGCAAATAAATTTTCAGCAATTCATTCCTCTAGACTGTGCAACACCAATTATATTACTAGACAGAAACAATATGATGACATATTCTTGCTGAAGATTTCATCACTTGGCCCTCAGCATTGTTGTAGTAGAGCAAATTAAGTCTGCCAAGGGCTTAATGCTTTGTCTTGGGATTTCCTGTTGAGTTTCTGCATGTAGGGGCCAATGGGATTAGCTTTGCCTGCCATTGCTTAGCTTTTTTTGCAGTGAGGAATCTGAAGGCAGTTGCTGTCATTTCTTAATAACAGAAAGAATTAGCTCTCCATTTTAGCTATGTTGATAGGATTTATCCATCAGAATAAATACATGGTTAACGCTCAAGATTTCACATATACTTTTTCATGAGGCAAGGGGGAGTGTAAGTGCTGAGAATGCATGTTTGGATCCCAGGACACATATTGGGTGACTCATAAAATTTGTGTAACTCCAAGTCTATGGAAATATGCTACAGTCTTCTGGTCACTAGGTACCTGCATACACACAGATATGCGCATGTGCATGCACACACACATGTGCATACACACACACACACACACACATTAACAATTAATAAAATTAATGTTTCTAAAAACCCTCTTTGTGAACATTGATGAGGAGAACTTTACAATCACAATAAATGAATCTGAGCCTCAATTCAGAATCGGAACACTAAAGAGAAAGAATGCAGGTCAGATTATTGATGAATTGGACAGTTCTGATCGGTCTAGAATTAAAAGATATAGAGCTGCTGGAAAGGGACAGAGGGGTCAATAGTTGGAGACAGATGAGAAAAATAGACATTGATCTCATTCATAAAATGGTGCATCTGGAGAGCAGCAAAGGTCAGAGGTCTCTGAGTCTATCATTTCCTCGGTCGTGGGAGCTAACCATTTGTCTCCTAAGTGCATTACAAACAGTGAATTTGACAGATTGGTCATCAAAAGAAGGTCCCTTGGTATAGACCAAACCATTACATACTTCTTAACTATGATTCCACTTCAGATACTTTGTGTGTGTGTGTGTCTGTGTGTGTATGTGTTTGTGTGTGTGTATGTATGTATGTGTGTGTGTGTGTGTGTGTGTGTGTATCTATATGTGGTCTGAGTACATACACTGCAAGGCTAAGTTGGCATTAACAAAAGAAGAAATATGTACTAAACTATGCAAGCAACTGGAAGGCATTTCCATCACAGTGAAGGGTACCTGTGCAGTGCTCATTCTACTCCCGTTCTGTGCTGTAACCAATGTGAAATGAATTGAAGGAACAGAACTCTCTGCCCCATGGAGCTCAGAGCAGGTCTCGGCATGTTTTAAAACTTGGCACTGGATGTAGCTACTCTATAAAGCAATAAACAAATGAACAATTAAACTTAGCATTCAATTTGAAAATTACATTCTCTCAAAGATTAGCAGAGGGCCTTTGAATTTCAAATCATCAGTGGTGTGTACTCACTACTGAAATAGGTCTTAAAGAAGGTTTGTTTATTTTTTTTCATTTTATAAGTCGTGGCTGCATGTATATCTCTGAAACACACGAGTGCAGTGTCTATAGAAGCCAGAATATGCTGTTAGATTTCATGGAACTGAGGGTACAACATGTTGTGAGTTGCCATGTGGGTACAAGGAATCGAACCAGGGTCCCTTTCAAGATTAGTGAGTGTTCTTAACCCCTGTGAAATCTTTCCAGCCTCCAAATACATTTTATTTCTTTCCAACTTAACACCTGGTAAGAATAATTTGCTTCTCAATTTCTTCTTGCTCTCTTTGAACAAATACGTATGAAGTATTTATCATGGGCCCTGTGTGCACCACGTTCTGAGGACACATAGAGACCATGACACAGTGAAAGAATTCTAAGTAACTCCACGTCATCAGGGTGGCAAGGCCTACTCCAGCTCCATTGTCCCCTTCCCATCTTAAGCTAGAGAGTTCCTCACCTGGCTTGCTGCTGCAGCCACCTTAAAAAACCGCTTTATTCAGTCTGATCTTCTGATTTACTCCCTTTGCTAGAGCCAGGACAATTTCCAATGAAGGAACACATGGGTCCCATGATAAAAACTCTTCACTGGATTTTCCTTCCTACAGTAAGAGGTAACACACTCTTCCTGGCTTCTCTGCCTTACATGAATCCATTCCACACTTCTCTATGTGACTTTATCCCTGTTCCTCTCTTTCTCATCCTCCTTCAGCCAAGGGAAAGTGACTTTCTCTTCTCCAGCTCTTGACAATAATTTGAGCTTTCTGCTCTGTTTCCTGGTCAGCCCATTTTCTAGTTCTACCCCTACCCAATGAACTAGCCAGCTAGATAACTCATTGTCACTCTTTCCATTATTCATTATTACTGAGTGTGTGTGTGTGTGTGTGTGTGTGTGTGTGTGTATCATAAATGTGTGTAAGAGACACACATGTTATAGGTTGGAGGACAACTTTGTAGAATTGATTCTCTCTTTCCACATTTCTGAGAGTTGCATGGTAGGAGCTCAGATTACAGCCCTTCACCCACTGAGCCATCTCACCAGCCTGAAACTCTTAAGTTGATTTTCATCTCAGAAGCTAGTTGGCTCAAAGAATTCATTTCTGACCACCCCCACACTGCTACCACCAGTTAGATTTAATTGACCTCATCATACCATGTGCCTTCCTTCATCACATTTAATGAGCATTAAAAGAGGAAGAATGGAGAAAGGAGGAGTAGAAAGAGGCTGGGAAGAAGGAGGAGAGGGGAGGAGGAGAGGGAAGAAAGAGAAGGGGGAAGAGGAAGAAGAAGAAGAAGAAGAAGAAGAAGAAGAAGAAGAAGAAGAAGAAGAAGAAGAGGCAAAGGGAAGTCAATACAGAGTGATTATTCGAGTGACAGAAGAAAAACATTAAGACCAAATCTGTGGTATACCTTCCTTTTAATTACTCACAGCTAGAAACGGTTGATTGGAAATGCTATGATTATTTAACTTTAAGATTGCATCAGGACAACAAAGATGATAACTTGAGAATGATTGAAACATAAAATTAAAATTATATAATATATATATACTGTAACAAACAGTATAAAAGTTATATAGAGATAGATCTATAGGTAGATAGATAGATCGATAGATAGATAGATAGATAGATAGATAGATAGATAGATAGATAGATACATAGATACATAGATACATAGATACATACATAGATAGATAAATAGATACATAGATAAATGGATGGATGGATGGACGGACGGACAGACGGATGGACAGACAGACAGACAGACAGACAGACAGACAGACAGACAGAGATGATATTCAAATCCAAAATCCAAACAGCAATCCCAGGTGAGCTCCTGATACCGAAGTGCAAAAGCCAACTGGTCAGAGAAGCAAATCACTGTGCATCCGTGTGGGATTTGGGTTGTTTTGCTTTTGGTATCATAGCCCAATGGAAGTGTCCTGGCATATGAGTGCCAAATCCCAGACCCCATTGTTCAGTAACTGATTGATAAGACACTACTTATCAATAAGGGAGCAAATGATCGCACAGTGCACGGGGAGATGCCAGCCAGCTGTCAACTCCATGAAAACAATGGCAGGCAGAAAAACTCATTCAGCCGTGTCACACTGCTGTGGGCACATCAGGACCTGAAAGTAGATGCTCATCTTCCCCTTCATCCCCAGAAGAGGAAATGAGCACCCGCCCTCTCTGATGGTGCTGAGTTCTCACTTCCCAAGAAGCCATGCGCTCTTTACAAAAAGACTGAAACTAGCGGCATCTAGAGAGTGTTTCTTTCCTGTGAATAAAGAAATTCTGCTCTTTGGAAAACACAACTCCTTTTACTCTTTTTCCAAATTAGTATTTGCAGGGAAGTTGACATATTAGAAGGTGAATCAGATTATCAAGTTGGTCTTAAAGCTCATAAGAAATAGTGCTATCATCAGAAATCACCACACCAGCTAGTGGAATACACAATGGGCCCTATAATACATGTAAGTCAATACCGAACAGTGAACATTGGAGTAAAGACAACAGAAAATATACTCAGAGTAGCTGACGTTAATTCATCCAGCTCTATGTCTCTATAAAAATGACTGAACTGCTCTGTACAAAAGTGCCAGGGCAGATAACTAAATATCTTAACAAGATAATCCATGTAAAACATTGTATAAATTTGAATTTCAGAAGTATTAAAACATTAAACATATTAGATATCATTGTCATCACAGGCTACTGAATAAAGGTTATTTTAGGCTTTTTTTTTCTTGATCTGGATTGTATAGCATGTTTTCAAATGTGCTTTAGTAGACATATTGGCCCTTAAGAATGATGGCTTATTGGAATATTGTTTTTGTTTTAGTCTAGATAAAGTTCAGGCATTTTTATATCTGTGACAGACTGTCTTTGGGTGAGTTCAGTCTGTGCCTCATATCAGGTGGTCACGTTGCTCTCATACATGAAATCTCTCCCCATTCGTTATAGTTTTCTACAGTTTCTTCTGCATCTTGTCAGCTGGGCATCACCATTTGTCCCTCTGTTAGGAGTATCAATGCCCCCTGCTGGTCAGCCTGTAATGAGAGGCCTCAAAGTGCCTTCTCAACAAGACTCCTCCCCACAAGTCACCTAAGAGGTCAGTTGGTCCCACTGTCCTCTGAGACTCACCTGTGGCAGAAAAGATGTGGTAGGCTTCATGATAATCCAAAAATTGAATTTTTAACTTGGAGTTTTCAACAGTACTCTTATGTTCACATAAGAGTACACGTAAGTACACATGGTCTCATGTTCTCAATTTTGAACACCCATACCTGCCTATTGATTCAGGACAATTTGTTGTTTTGTCTCAGGTCAGAGTGACACGAATTAGGACAAAAAAAAATTCCTAGGGGTTGAGCATGCTCTTCCAGTGGGACGAAACTCCTTCCAAATTATTGAGACACTACTTAGCTGGCTGGAACCTGCTACTCTATTTTCTTAAAAACTTCTGTGATAGTAGATAGTCTATATCTTTTTAATGCCAGCAAATTGTGCAAGAACTAATGCACTGCAGTATAGTATGCCAATCATCTTTTGTATGTGTGGTCTTCTGGAATAGAAGTCCAGGGAAGACTCTAAGTGGCATAGCCAGCTATGCCAATTTGCCCAAGATGCTAAAACAAGCATCTCACAAACAGAAAACAACCACAGAAGAGCAGTAGTCCTCCTTGTAGAATATGTAACAATATCCATGGGAAAAGAACCTTCTGATAACATTCTGTACAGTTTCTTCTCGTTAAATGTGGAGTATTTTATGTCCATAATATTTGTAAGTCAGTCCATTAAGTTGCCATTTTGCAGCATATTCGTATATACAGAAGAGCAGAGGAAACTGAAAACCAGGAATACAAATCTTCAAGATGAAACCTACTGAAAAAACAGAGAAGAGCCAAGTGTAGCCTTGTAAGATGAAAACAGCACAACAACCACAACGAAAACAAAATGTAGAGAAGTTATGTAGCCAGAAAGGCTTTAGGAACAAAAGGAAATCACCATCAAAATCCCAACTCAATTCTTCATAGAGTTAGAAAGAGCAATTCTCAAATTCATCTGGAATAACAAAAAACCCAGGATAGCTAAAACTGTTATCAGCAGTAAAAGAACTTCTGGTGGAATCAGTATCCCTGACCTCAAGCAGTACTACAGAGCAATAGTGTTAAAAAGTTCATGGTACTGGTACAATGACAGGCAGGTAGATCAATGGAATAGAACTGAAGACCCAGAAACGAACCCACACACCTTGATCTTTGCCAAAGGAGCTAAAACCATCTAGTGGAAAAAAGATAGCTTTTTCAACAAATGGTGCTGGTTCAACTGGAGGTCAACATGCAGAAGAATGCAAATCAATCCATTCTTATCTCCTTGTACTAAGCTCAAGTCCAAGTGGATCAAGGACCTCCACATAAAACCAGACACACTGAAACTAATAGAAAGGAAACTGGGGAAGAGCCTTAAGCACATGGGCACAGGGGAAAATTTCCTAAACAGAACACCAATAGCTTATGCTCTAAGATCAAGAATTGACAAATGGGACCTCATTAAATTACAAAGTTTCTGTAAGGCAAAGGACACTGTCAATAGGACAAAACGGCAACCAAGAAATTGGGAAAAGATCTTTACCAACCCTACATCCAACAGAGGGCTAATATCCAAGATAAACAAAGAACTCAAGAAGTTAGACTCCAGAAAGCCAAATAACCCTATTAAAAATGGGGTCAGAGCTAAACAAAGAATTTTCACCTGAGGAATATCAAATGGCTGAGAAGCACCTAAAGAAATGTTCAACATCTTTAGTCATCAGGAAAATGCAAACCAAAACAACCCCAAGATTTCACTTCATACCAGTCAGAATGGCTAAGATCAAAAACTCAGGAGACAGCAGGTACTGGCGAGGATGTGGAGAAAGAGGAACACTCCTCCACTGATGGTGGAATTGCAAACTGATACAACCACTCTGGAAATCAGTCTGGTGGTTCTTCAGAAAACTGGCATGATACTACTGGAGGACCCTGTTATACCACTCCTGGACATACACACAGAGAATTCCCCAGCATGTAATAAGGATATATGCTCCACTATGTTCATAGCAGCCCTATTTATAATAGCCAGAAACTGGAAAGAATTCAGATGTCCCTTAGCGGAGGAATAGATACAGAAAATGTTGTATATTTAAACTATGAAATACTACTCAGCTATTAAAAACAGTGAATTCATGAAATTCGTAGGCAAATGAGTGGAACTGGAAAATATCATCCTGAGTGAGGTAACCCAATCACAAAAGAACACACATGGTTTGCACTCACTGATAAGTGGATATTAGTCCAGAAGCTTGGAATAACCAGGACACAATTCATGTATCAAATGATGCCCAAGAAGAGGGAAGAACAAAGTATGGATACTCTGGTCCTTATTAGAAGGAGGAACAAAATACCCACAGAAGGAGATACAGAGACAAAGGGTAGAGCAGAGACTGAGGGAAAGACCATTCAGAGACTACCCCACCTAGTGATCCATCCCATATACAGTTACAAAACCCAGACACTATTATCGATACCCACAAGTACTTGCTGACTGGAGCTGGATATAGCTGTCACCTGGGAGGCTCTGGTAGTGCATGACAAATACAGAGGGGAACAGTCTCAGCCAGCTATTGAACTGAGCACAGGGTCCCCAATGGGGGAACTAGAGAAAGGACCGAAGGAGCTGAAGGGATTTGCAGTGCCATAGGAGGAACAACGATAAGAGCCACCCAGTACTCCCAGAGATCCCAGGGACAAAAACATCAACCAGATAGTACACATGATGTTACACATGGCTCCAGATGCATAAGCAGCAGAGGATGGCCTTGTTGGACATCAAAGGAAGGGACGTCCCCTGATCCTGGAAAGGCTAGATGCAGCAGTGTAGGGGAATACCAGGACAGGGAAGCAGGAGGGGGTTGATTGGGGAACAGAGGGTGGGGAGATGGCTTATGGGACTTTCAGGAGGGGACCAGGAAAGGGGAAATCATTTGAAATGTAAATAAAGAATATATCTAGTAAAAATTTAAAAAAAAATAAGAGCAGAGCTGAGAAAAAAAATAAGATCAGAGGAAAGGTTCTATAACCACGAGATTTATGAGAAAGATAAATATTATCCATCAGTCAGATAAAACTTAAAACTTTAAAACAGATCCAAAATACATTTAGTTTTTTCCAGCCTAAGACATTTTCTCTGGGCATTGTTCAGTGTTACTCATTAAATCCTGAGTGATCTTCTGACAAGTTATTTTGGAAAATTAGTCTGGATTTCTTGCTGGTAAAGGGTCTGCAGTTGTATTTAAATGTGATCATGTTAAGTCACATCATTTCTTTCTCACATAAAAAAAGACAAGAACCTTCAATGTCTTTGGGACAGAGATGGAAATTCAAGATTAATATATATATATATATTATATATATATTATATATATATATATATATTGGGTCTTCTGTAAAGGCAGGTTCTTGGATGATCTCTCCCTCAGTCTATTCCTGATCAAAGAAGCATAAATTCCCAGGTGTCTGAGTGGTGACTCTCAGTTTCCTGTCATCCTGTGGAGCTGTTCAGACAAGTCAGTCTTTAGCTCCTGTGGGAATCAGGGTACTCTACAGTCCTTGTCCTGTAAAGCAGGCCTAGCAAGCTCCTGATGGATTACTTTTCCCAAGTGACCTGCCAGAGCATGTACTGTCCTTCTTCAATAGGCTATAATTAACTGATGCCTAGATCATCTCCTCTGTGCCAGGTGCCCGGTAGTTGACACCCTCATAGCCTTGAGGCAGGATTCCCTCCTTCTCTGATAGGCTGATGAGAAGCAGATGAGACCCTCTAGACCATTGCAATTCTGTCTTCTCTCGTGGTTTCTACTGTTACCTCGTAACAAAACATTGGGCCGGCTATGCATTTTGACCTGGTACAAAGGAGACTTTGATAGTTATAATTGATGGAAAAATGAGTCCGATGTTTCTTAAGACTCCAGATTCTCCCTGACAATAGTAAGGGGTGACGGTGAGTAAGACTCAAAGATGACTGTAGCTAAAGAAAATCTTTAAACATTTGATGTAAAAAGAAGAACAAGTTCCTAGTTTCCCATGATAAGATAATAAATGCTATGTGCTCTAATTTTGAATTGGAATGTTCCCAGTGTTTAAGGGTTGGTCCTAAGACGGTCCTACCACTGAGTGATTATGAAACCTTTGAGCAATGAGACATTGTTTAGAGGAAGTTAAGTCATTGCAAGAATGCCTAGGAAGCAGACACTGTGGACATGACCCTTTCATCTCCTTTTGTTTCTTCCCAAGCTGCCATGCGATGTGCAGAATTCTTCCGTCATAGGCTCCCACAACACCATAATTGTCAAACCAAACTGGGAGAAACTCTGAAACTATGGCTCTGCCTTGGTTTTGTCCCCTTGCTGCTGTGATAAAATGCTCCGATAAAGGTGATTTAAGGAAGAAAGAGTTTGGTTTGGCTTATGTTCCAAGGAACAGGCCACTGTGGTAAAGAAGTGGAGGCAGCCAGAGCCTGAAGCACCTGGTTACACGGCATCCCCAGAAGAGAGCAATGGCGTATACTATTGCTCAGTTTGCTTTCTGATTTGATACAATCCGGGATCTCAGTTCAGAAACGGTACCACACACAGTGGGTGGGTCTTCTTAGCTAATTAAAGGATTAATCAAACAGGCCCAGAGATCCATATGGTTCTAGATTTTGTCAAATAATCTCTAATCCTCACAGACCCTAATAAACTTTTCTTCTTAGTGTGCTGCTTATCTTCAGGTATATTGTCATAGTGATCGAAGGCATGGAACTGCGATTCACAGAGATTTTCCTTCTATATTTCCATTTAGTGGCTTCGTTCATTTTCAAGAATTAGCCCTATGTACCATAAGTTGTTAGAACAACAGAAACACAAATAGACTGACTGACATTTTATATGCTGAAGTTGTTCATGTTCTACTGAAGTAATATGTCATTAAATAGTACAACTGGTGTAGGTAGATATCAAGAACAGCTCTCAGAATGTACGTAGTAGAAAGGTCCTGAAGGCTTCTTAACAGCCATCTAGCACTTACTGAATTAATGGATGTGAAAAGAGGCCTAGTGAACTGTCTGTTCTGCGTGTTGGATGTCAGTGTTGTGAGCTCTGACTCTGCCCAACTCTCTTTATGCTATCCCTCCCCCACCTCTGCTAGAAGATTGACCTGATAGCTTGGCCAGATTCCTAATGTGCAGCTTAGCATATTCACGCAGCAGCAGTATAAGGTATAAAGAAAGAAGTTTCCATGCTGACCTGGGTCAGACATTTCTCAGAGAATCTAAAGAACTAAAACAGGTTACAGCTGGTGAGAAGAGTACAGGATCTCTGATGTCCACGAATTAACTAATTGATAATGCTTTTTTTTTAATCATTTAAATTGAATGAAATCTTAAATGACCTGTAGTCAAATATGTCAAAGGGGCATAATTATACAAAATATCTAGCATCTATGGAGCAGTCTAGACCAGGATTTGACCTATGCATGTCTAACATGCTCATGACTGACAACACAAACTAAAGAATAGAATAAAACCACACAGTGGAAACATGAGATTCCAGTAAAAACTGAATGAGAAGGGGAAGCCCAGAGGAGCTTTGGGAATAAGGAACTAGCCAACCAAGTGTTCCTCAGCTGAGAAGGAAATTCTTTGAGAAACTTAACTATGGCTAGCTAACCAGCACAGAGTCTCTCTCCCTCTCTCTCTTCCTCTCCCTCTACCCCTCCACCCCCCCTCTTTCTCCCTCTTAAAGAAAATAATATATTAGGGCTGGATATGTAGTTTAATTGTAGAGTGCAGACTTAGTAGCCTATTATGCCTGAGGCAGAATCAAACCAACAGATAAAGAAGAAAAGAAAGGTCATGACTTGTAGAGAGAACTTCAAACATAAACACACACACACACACACACACACACACACACACACACACACACTTATGCACACATTCATGTAGAGAGCCTTATTGGGGTGCCATGCCACCCAGCAGGAGCTTGACATCAACCAAGGTGAAGTTCCTCTCCCAGTCTTTAAGCAGGAATTCCTGTGTTAGCCATAATCCCCTCCACCTAGGGTGGGGAGCTCAGACCAAGGTGAAGCCCATTGTTCTTCAAGGACCTGCAGTTTCCTGAGAGACACTAGCCACCTACAGAGCACCAGAACTGGTTCTGCAGAGAGTTTCCAGCCTTTGGGGGAAGGGTTGCCTCTCCTACACACCTGTATATTTGGAGTCCTCCATTAAACCTTGAGACCTTGAACAGCAACTGTTGTCTTGGTCTTGTTCTCAGTCTTCCTATACATCCCCAGCTTCTTCTCTTCCAGGTAACCCGTTCGATGTAACTTCAGGCAGTTACACATTCTTGCACACACACACACACACACACACACACACACACACACACAAAGCCCACTTCTCCAACTCCTAAAGTGTATTCTAAATTATAGGCAGACAATTAAAAATAAAAAAGACATTATTCATTGAGTATCCTACCAATACATCCAAAAATATGGAAAATAGTTAAGAAGAATCATTGTTATTTCCTATCATGTAGAATTTTCCCTCTTAAACCCTAATGATACTTTTCTTAAGAACCTTATTAATGTAAAAGTACCTGAAGATTGTGAGGAAACCTACAAAAATTGAGAATAATTCTGGTGATAAGTCCAAGTCGGCACAAAGAGCTGGCGATGCCATGATTTTGTTAGGATTGTAGGAAAGAGAATGATGGAGCTGTTGTGGACCCCCATCCTAATGAAATCTCACCTTGAGAAACTAAGAACAAGAAAGATAATAACAGAGACTATGAGTCTCCACAAGTGGGAGCCTTTCCCAGCCAAATTCCACTGACAGCCAAAAAGACGAATCGAGGCTATTTCTAAAAACTGAACTCAAGAATTAATGGTGATTTTTTACTCTGAGACTTGATGTTAATTAAAGCAAATTTTGCTGTATCCTTATCACTCTAAGCTGATGTTATTGCAGTTGGCTGGCAAGAAAATATAAATTACTCAGGCAAGGGTTGCCAGTACATCGCTTCCTCCTGAAATGTCTTCCTAATCCAGAAGAAAGGTTTCTGGAACTCTAGAACCCTAAATTAAATTATGTTGGCTGGACCCTAGCCTAGCTATTTCCTTAGTCTTGGCTATTTGTATTTCTTTAAAATGGATGAGTTAGCTCTTTTTGTAAACTATAAAAGAAAATGCATGATGTGTAGAGAAATAGCCGAGAGAGGTTTTGAGGCAGAAGTAGACTGAACTCTATGTGGTTTGACTTATAAGAACACCACTGACTTGATGTAGTCCTTATTAAAGTGTAATTATAGGTATAAAATATTGCTAGTTAATATTTATTATATTTGATAAAGGTAGTAGTCTGACTAATGCAATACATTTACTTTGTGGATAAAACAATCTGAATGTAGAAAGCTTTGATGACTCAGAGCCCACTGTGTAAAACTCACAATAAGGACAGTAAATTTGTTATTCTATTTTCTGGTTACCACCCATATTGACCTTTATCCTCAACTCACCTTCAGAGGAAGTATGGCGCCTTTAACAAAATAGTGCACCTATAAGTTCTCACTCTCACATTCCAAGTATTTGGTTTTACAATCATGCTTTATAAAACCGGTGCCAATCGTTCAATATTTGGTTCTAAATAAGAAACCAAATGCTCACTGTAGCACTGACGTTTTTTTTTCCAAAATACCTGATTTGATCATTTTGGCTATTGGCACTAACTGGTAGTCAGTCCCATTAGATGTCATCATTAAAACCTGGCTCAGTATCTTTTCGAAGACCCCACTCTCAGTCATGTGTGGGTAGTAGTCATTACACTTCTTCATAGGACTTGAGCCCAAGTGGAAATGCAACGAATACACACTCACCTCATATGGACGAATCCTCTGTATTGAGGCTCATGTTATTAGGTAGATACTACTCTTGTGGAAAAAAACGTACAAGTAACTAAGTCAATGGAGTTGGAAATAGTTCAAGTAACAAGTGACTAATCACAATAGTAGAATGGAACAAAGCTGAGATTCAAGCCTGGGCATACTAATATTCTAGGGCTACACAACCAATTATCTCAAAGCTTATTGATCTCAAAGAATTATATTCATTATCACCCAGTTCCTTGTGGCTTGTCTGGCTCCACATTACTTACGAGGTGTAAATTACAGTTCCTTTAATAATTGTTTTAGGGTGGATTTTCTCCTAAGCTCATATGGCTGTTGGGGAAATTCCATTGCTTACCAGCTGTTATGTAGGCTATCTCAGCATCTTGCAGGCTGTTTCCTGGAGACCTTCCATGAAAGCAGTTTCATATCACTGCTCAGAACATTACAGATGACTCCAATATTGACCAAAGACGAACTCTGTCACAACAGTCAAACACAATATGAGCTTATTGGACTTCATTGATTTTTTTCATATTTAACCTTAGAACCTTAGAAGTCACACCCCCTATAAGCAATTCATTATATCTAGCTCACTTTCAGGAGAATATCAAATAAGAGTATGAGCACCAAATACTGTGTGTGTGTGTGTGTGTGTGTGTGTGTGTGTATACTTTTTATGAATAAATACTTTTATCATATTAATAACATATATGGAAGTTAGTTAGGGGATATATAGGTACTACCTTCCATAGAATGAGTTTGAGAGTATTAAATATATTTTACTCTATCCTTTATGATGACAACATCGTAAGTCTGTACTGATGTTATATATCTTCTGCCTCAATACTTCCAATACATTTGTAAAATCCCCACTTCTATCCTTGCTCATCTGCCACCAACAGTTTTGTAAATTTTTGAGTAACTATTTAAACAGAATCCTGAGTATGACATAGTGTATCTTGGATAGTAAACAAGACAAATTGTAATTTGTCACTGTGTCCTGTCACTCTACATTCTATTGTAGAACGCTCATTATTGTGAAGCATATTAATTCTTCTTTAGCTGGCATTGTATATACACCATGTGGGAAAACAACATTTTAGATGAAGTACTTTTGTGAAATTGACATGGGAAACTTTTATGAAATTGTCATGAGGAATACCAAAAATCCAAATCTGTAACCCCTGCCTCAAGGCAGACTAATGAGCACACATTTAAAGACAGGTGTGGGTTTTTTTCCTGCTTTATGAACAGTGAAATCATTTTTACAGTGTTGAAATATATTCTCGTAACCAATTACAGAAATCTAAATGGAAAACCATTGTAAGATGGCAATCAGCAGCTTTGTGCAAGTGTTGGACATAACTAATCCAATCTAGCCTCTATTGCAGCATGGCTTTGAATAAGAAAAGGTGGTAATACTCTCAGAACCAGAATTACTATCACAGTTTCAAGACATGGTGATATTAATTTAGCCACCAGCCAATCATATTTAAATCATGACTGTACAACAAGGATTAATCCATTCATTCTCTGTGTTCTGGTTTATCAGACTCTGACACCTGCTTCAAGAGGAAGTCATGAGACAAGTCTGTTCTGTTAGACATAAGACAGTGGTTGCTACCCATCAGTAGCCTAAAAGAATGTTTTCTACCAACTCCACCCTCTCTTCCTCCCTATAAATGCCATTTAAAATGTTCATGACTTATCATGGAGTCATGATGATTCTTACTCTGACATTAACTGCCAGTATAGAGGATGCAAACATCATCCTTAAAACTGGAAAGCTATTATATTCAGTAGTGGGTGAATTCCATTTCACATAGGAAATCAAAGACAGGAAGTGACCTGGGGCAGGTCTAGGTGACATCATGTGTCCAATGCAACAATGCAAATGCAAACAATGCCTGTTTCTTCTGGCAGTAAGAAGTAACCATAGCTATAGGGTAATGCCAACCAGAGATGTTTAGCACTCACTGTGTCTTGGGGTCCTGAGTTTAACTGGGTCTTTGTTCTGGGAACACTTAGCACAAGGGTGCCCTCCTCAGCTCTTGTAGTGGCCAAACTGATAAGGTATCTCCCATAGACCTTCTCCATTAATCACTGGCATCAAGGATCTGGACTGGCACAAGACCTGTAGGGAAACAAAGATACACATGCAAATCAGCACAGACCAAGGACTTCAAAGTTACATACACGGCACCCAGGTATAGAGGAATTGTAATCCAGCAGCATGGCTTCTCTGATCACATTGAAAGATCTTTTAGGTCTGTATGATCTGTTGGAAAGCAGACACTCTGCCTGGCTAGAATCCTACAGTACACACCTTTAAATTCCAAACTGATATCTAATTGAAGGGTGGACAAAGTGATGAATCAGAGAAAGATTTGACAGAATGAGTCAGAGATAGGATATACCAACTCTCTGAAGAAAAGCTATTTAAGAGAAGCGCAGGGATAGTTTGACTTCTTCCTTTCCAATTTGTATCCCTTTGACCTCTTTTTGTTGTCTAATTGCTCTAGCTAGAACTTCAAGTACTATATTGAAAAGATATGGAGAGAGAGGGCAGCCTTGTCTAGTCCCTGATTTTAGTGGGATTGCTTCAAGTTTCTCTCCATTTAGATTGATGCTGGCTACCGGTTTGCTGTAAATTGCTTTTACTATGTTTAGATATGGGCCTTGAATTCCTGATCTTTCCAAGACCTTTAGCATGAAAGGATGCTGAATTTTGTCAAATGCTTTTCTCAGCATCTCAGCATCTGATTTTAGTGGGATTGCTTCAAGTTTCTCTCCATTTAGATTGATGCTGGCTACCGGTTTGCTGTAAATTGCTTTTACTATGTTTAGATATGGGCCTTGAATTCCTGATCTTTCCAAGACCTTTAGCATGAAAGGATGCTGAATTTTGTCAAATGCTTTCTCAGCATCTAATGAGATGACCATGTGGTTTTTTTCTTTGAGATTGTTTATGTAGTGGATTACATTGATGGATTTCCTTATATTGAACCATCCCTGCATCCCTGGGATGAAGCCTACTTGATCGTGGTGAATGATCGTTTTGATGTGTTCTTGGATTCGGTTGGCAAGAATTTTATTGAGTATTTTTGCATCGATATTCATAAGAGAGATTGGCCTGAGATTCTCTTTCTTTGTCGGATCTTTGTGTGCTTTTGGTATTAGTGTAATTGTGGCTTCATAGAACGAGTTGGGTAGAGAACTCCTACAGCTGATAAATGACTTCAGCAAAGTGGCCGGATATAAAATCAACTCAAGCAAGTCAGAAGCCTTCCTATACTCAAAGGATAAGCAGGCTGAGAAAGAAGTAAGAGAAATAATACCCTTCACAATAGCCACAAACCATATTAAGTATCTTGGCGTGACTCTAACCAAACAAGTGAAAGATCTGTATGACAAGAACTTCAAGTCTCTGAAGAAAGAAATTGAAGAAGACCTCAGAAGATGGAAAAATCTGCCATGCTCATGGATTGGCAGGATTAATATAGTAAAAATGAGCATCTTACCAAAAGTAATACACAGATTCAATGCAATCCCCATCAAAATCCCAACTCAATTCTTCATAGAGTTAGAAAGAGCAATTCAAAAATTCATCTGGAATAACAGAAAACCCAGAATAGCTAAAACTATTCTCAAGAGTAAAAGAACCTCTGGGGGAATCAGTATCCCGGACCTCAAGCTGTACTACAGAGCAATAGTGTTAAAAACCGCATGGTATTGGTACAGTAACAGACATGTAGATCAATGGAACAGAATTGAAGACCCAGAAATGAATCCACACTCCTATGGTCACTTGATCTTTGACAAAGGAGCTAAAACCATCCAGTGGAAAAAAGATAGCCTTTTCAACAAATGGTGCTGGCTCAGCTGGAGGTCAACATGCAGAAGAATGCAAATTGACCCATTCTTATCTCCTTGCACTAAGCTCAATTCTAAGTGGATCAAAGATCTCCACACTGACACACTGAAACTAATAGAAGGGAAACTAGGGAAGAACCTTGAACATATGGGCACAGGGGAGAATTTCCTGAAGAGAACTCCAATAGCTTATGCTCTAAGATCAAGAATAGACAAATGGGACCTCATTAAATTACAAAGTTTTTGCAAGGCAAAAGACACTGTCAAAAAGACAAAGCGGCAACCAACTAACTGGGAAATGATCTTTACCAACCTTACATCCGACAGAGGGCTAATATCCAATATATACAAAGAACTCAAGAAGTTAAACTCCAGAGAGGCAAGTAACCCTATTAAAAAATGGGGTACAGAGCTACACAAAGAGTTCTCACCTGAAGAATATCTAATGGCTGAGAAGCACCTAAAGAGATGTTCATCATCCTTAGTCATTAGGGAAATGCAAATCAAAACAACCCTGAGATTCCATCTCACACCAGTCAGGATGGCTAAGATCAAAAACACAGGAGACAGCAGTTGTTGGCGAGGATGTGGAGAAAGAGGAACACTCCTCCACTGCTGGTGGAATTGCAAGCTGGTACAACCACTCTGGAAAGCAGTCTGGTGGTTCCTCAGAAAACTGGGCATGACACTCCCAGAGGATCTGGCTATACCACTCCTGGGCATATACCCAGAGGCTTTACCTGCATGCTATAAGGACACATGCTCCACTATGTTCATAGCAGCCTTATTTATAATAGCCAGAAGCTGGAAAGAACCCAGATGTCCCTCAACGGAGGAATGGATTCAGAAGATGTGGTATATCTACACAATGGAATACTGCTCTGCAATTAAAAACAATGAATTCACGAAATTCCTAGGCAAATGGTCAGATCTTGAAAATATCATCCTTAGTGAGGTAACCCAATCACAAAAGAACACACATGGTATGCAGTCACTGATAAGGGGATATTGACCCAGAATCTCGGAATACCCTAGACACAATCCGCATATCAATAGATTTCTAAGAAGATGGAAGGAGAGACCCCTGGTCCTGGAAAGACTGGATGTAGGGGAATGCCAGGACAGAGAAACAAGAGGGGGTTGAATGGAGAAAAGAGGGAGGGAAGGGGGCTTATGGGACTTTTGGGGAGGGAGGAAACGGGAAAGGGGAAATGATTTGGAATGTAAATTAAAAAAAAATAAATTATAATAAAAAAAAGAGAAGCACAGGGAGAGTGGAGAGAGGTCTATCCTTTTGGGCAGTGAAGTGGGAGACAGTACGGGGCATTGAGTGCAGTGCAGTGGAATTGAGTTTCTTCCTGAGTTCCTGCAGTTTGTGCAGGTCCTCAAAGGCAGTTAAAAGCAGAGAATAAGAAGTCAGAAGATTAGTACAAATTTCCAGTGATAGTGTGAGGCCAAGCAGATCAATTCAGTGAGAAGCTGAGAGAAGCCCCATTGAATCAGTCCGCTTGGAGAAGAGTTTGAGTCAGAATAGCTGAGTTGAACCATCCAGTTAGAGTTCAGAAAGAACTAGAAAGGGTGAGCGAATTCAACAGTAAGCTTCTGAGATGACAATTAGATCAGGTGAATAAAAGTCACATTCACACCCAGAGAAAAAGCCAAATCTCTTTTTAGGAAAGATTAACTCTTTCCTTCACACTAGCCAAGATAATTTCTTTCCAGGCATGAACATTTTTAGATTGTTAAAATACCCTATTGATAGTTCCAGGTATTACCTTGGCTCTTGCTGACATCTGTCTAAGCAAGTCTGAGCTTCGTGCTATCATTCACTCAAACAGAGCATGGAGATATGTCCAGGTTTTGTGCTACCCCCTTTTCCTTATGGGATGACACTCGATACAATTCTGAACAAAACTCTCTTTCCCTTCTATGCCGAATCCATCTGCTGCTGTTGCATCATCTCTCTTGTTGAATGTGCTATGATGTTTTTGCTTGGATGCTGGACATCTTACTCTCTCCAGGACTTGTTTTTTAGTGACTGGATTCCTTAGCTTGTGTTGTCTCAAAATTAGAACCAGAGTGAAGGATTGTTCCAGTGGTCCATTAGAGATAGCGACAGTTCAAAAACCAGAAGTGAGCTTGTAGGAGTGCAGTATGAATAAGTGTGGAATCTAGCATGCAAGGTCGCTGCTATGGAGACCATGCATTGGTGTTAATACAGGACAGTAGTGCTCAAGAGACCATGTATTATTGTTAATACAGGACAGTAGTTCTCAATCCTCCTAATGCTGCCACCCTTTAATACAGTTCCTCATGGTGTGGTGACCCCCGCAACCATACAATTATTTTTGTTCTTACTTTATATCTGTAATTTGTCATAACAGTTATGTAGGGTCATAATGTAAATCTCTGTTTCCTGATGGTCTTCAGTAACCACTGTGAAAGGATTGCTTATTCCCCAAAGAGCTTGACCCACAGGTTGAGAAACTGCTCTAGAGAATCCTGGAAAGTCCACAGAATCTTCTCAGTATTTTCCACTTGATATTAGACAGGGAGTTGGGTTGTTGATATACTTGCTTGTATACCATCTTGGTCAAGCATTTGCTTTATTGAAATTCCCTGTGGCTACAGTCTGATATCGAGGAGATCTGCAACATCAGTCAGACAGTGGCATTAGACAACACAAGGTATTTCTGGAGCCTGAGGAACCTCAGCTGCATGTGTTACATCTGTCGCTTATAACAACTGTGGGTCTCAAGTGCTGGACAGGATCCACCATACCTGGAGGACAGGTGTCATTTCCTAGTGATTATGAGTAATGCAGCAATAAGCATGGGTGTGCAAATATCTCCGTGGAAAGATGAAAAGGCTTTTGTGTTCATGTCTAGGAATGACATATCTTGGTCATATGATAGTCTATTATTTAGGTTTGAGAACTCTCCGCAAAGACTTTCACAGTCACTTCACAAGTTTGCATCCCCAACAAAGGTAATTAAAAAGCCTCTCCCCCCATACCCATAGCAACATTCATTGTCTCTTGTTTCCTCAGTGATGGCCATTCTGACTGAAAAGACAGAGATTTTCAAAGTAGGTTCAATTCAAAAGGGGTTGTGTTTTCTCTCTCTCTCTCTCTCTCTCTCTCTCTCTCTCTCTCTCTCTCTCTCTCTCTCTCTCTTCCTTGAGAACTGTTTGTCCAGTTCATTGGCATAGTGTTGACAGGGGCTCTTCTTTCTTTAGCATGCAGGTTAGTCTTTTCTTATATAGTCAAGATACTAACTCCCTGTTTGAAATATAGCTGGAAATTTTTTTCTCTCATGTTATAGGCAAGACAGCACATGGTTTTCCAGTTTGAAACTTAAGATTTAACTTTGTTCATTTATTAATGACAGGTTCTCTTAAGTCCATTTTGAAGTGTTAAGAAAATTTTAAAACATATGTTATTACTTAAGAACAGTTTATATCTTCTAAGATGTTCAATGTGCATATTCAAATTGGTCTTCTATCATTTCCCATTAGCTTTTATTAGCAAAGAGTGCCATTATAAGCATAACACAGCATGTTTAGGCTTGGTGATTCAAGTCTCAGAAGAAGCACTTTCATTCACTCCGACACTCACGTGTCCATATTAAGTTGTTAGTCTTTATCAGAGCTGTCCAGACATTCTTCAAAGCAAATGTATTTAGTATATTACTTTGTACTCTTTGAGCAGACAGCAGCATACTTTTTGACAGCTTATTTTCAACAGCTAAACATGAAGACATTGTAAAACTGTCTAGAAGCATTTAGCCTAGTGTTAATGATCTGTTTTGACTTTCTTGTCTCCAGTGTCTGATGTTCCGGCTTTGGCTTCTGCCACTGAAGATAAGATGACATTTGATAGCTGGGTTCATCCCATGAAAAGTTTAATTTAATTACAAGGGGATTTGATTTTTCTAGATTAAAAGGTCAAATATTATAAAATTCATTTTTTTTTTTGTGAGAAGATTTGAGAAGACTGCATAGTGCAAAGTTCAGAGGCTCAGACAAGACTTCGATACTTCCCAAATGGCTCAAATAGAAGCACCAGGAACTATTCTCATTAGACAAGTGGGGACACATACAAATACGTTCAAGGGGTTACACAGGCCACTTACAATAACTAATGACAATACTATTTTTTTTTAAAGAATGCTTTTTTATCAGGGTGATTTTATTTATTTATTTAATTTTTTTTTTTTGGAGGAAGAAGCAGAAGATATGCAAGAACTATATAAATTTGCAAAGAGTGCAAAACTCTGTAGGACTTTGCAAATGCAAATGTTCCCAGATATCACCCGGAAGTGCTTCAGTTTCTCGTAGTCTCAGGGATTCACTTAAAGCACCACCACACAAAGTCTGCTGATATTTTAGTAAGATGATACATTCAGACAAAAAAAGGACAATAGATTCCAGAAAGTTCTGTTTGCTCTCAGCTCACGAAACAAGATGAGGGATGATAGGAAGCAAAGCTTCAGAACAAGTTCATTTAAGAACATGAAGTGCCTGAGTAATGAGGCCCTGTGCCCGTGACACCGGGGTCCGCCTGACCAGCTGACTTGAAAACATCTGAAACAGCCAAGTGACAAGCTTATACCAAAGAAGAAAGACTTGCAGAGCTACAGCTAGCAAGAAATGAATCCAGGGCCCTGAGCATGTAATCACTGCTTGTGTGCAGGAGAAAGGGGGACGTAGACTGCAAGGCAGAGAACCCAACAGACTCGAAATCTGGCTTTGTCTTACAGACTGAAAAATAAAATAGGATCAAAAACTGACTCAAAGATTCCTGAGTAGTGAATTCGTAGCTAGAGCTGGTAGAGGTGTGTGTGTGTGTGTGTGTGTGTGTGTGTGTGTGTGTGCTCCTTAGACAATGTGAGGTGAAAAAAGTGAGTTGGACAGTTGGTGTTTCAGTTTCATTAAAAAAAAAAAGTTTAGCTTATCTTTTGGACTAAACTTGTGCCTGTGTCATTTTTTTTTTCTACCCACAAGTTTTCACTTGTGGTGAGATGGTCCAGCAGGCCCTGACAGTGAAATGTGATGCTCACTTCACTCCTCCTACCCCTACTTAAAAAAAAATCCAGTGACAGAATCACTGGCTGGGGGAACACACAGATGCCATCTGCTTCGATGTTTGCAGCCTATTGGATCCAGTGCCTCACAAAATCTGACTTGAAGAATTAAAACAAATTGATTCGGGCAGAAGTGCCTCCACATGAGTTGAAAACTGGCTCAAGACTGAAAACAAAGTCTTCAATTCTGTTCCATTGATCTACATGTCTGTTACTGTACCAATACCATGCAGTTTTTAACACTATTGCTCTGTAGTACAGCTTGAGGTCCGGGATACTGATTCCCCCAGAGGTTCTTTTACTCTTGAGAATAGTTTTAGCTATTCTGGGTTTTCTGTTATTCCAGATGAATTTTTGAATTGCTCTTTCTAACTCTATGAAGAATTGAGTTGGGATTTTGATGGGGATTGCATTGAATCTGTGTATTACTTTTGGTAAGATGCTCATTTTTACTATATTAATCCTGCCAATCCATGAGCATGGCGGATTTTTCCATCTTCCGAGGTCTTCTTCAATTTCTTTCTTCAGAGACTTGAAGTTCTTGTCATACAGATCTTTCACTTGTTTGGTTAGCGTCACGCCAAGATACTTAATATGGTTTGTGGCTATCGTAAAGGGTATTATTTCTCTTACTTCTTTCTCAGCCTGCTTATCCTTTGAGTATAGGAAGGCTTCTGACTTGCTTGAGTTGATTTTATATCCGGCCACTTTGCTGAAGTCGTTTATCAGCTGTAGGAGTTCTCTGGTGGAACAGAATTGAAGACCCAGAAATGAATCCACACTCCTATGGTCACTTGATCTTTGACAAAGGAGCTAAAACCATCCAGTGGAAAAAAGATAGCCTTTTCAACAAATGGTGCTGGCTCAGCTGGAGGTCAACATGCAGAAGAATGCAAATTGACCCATCCTTATCTCCTTGCACTAAGCTCAATTCTAAGTGGATCAAAGATCTCCACATAAAACCAGACACACTGAAACTAATAGAAGGGAAACTAGGGAAGAACCTTGAACATATGGGCACAGGGGAGAATTTCCTGAACAGAACTCCAATAGCTTATACTCTAAGATCAAGAATAGACAAATGGGACCTCATTAAATTACAAAGTTTTTGCAAGGCAAAAGACACCGTCAAAAAGACAAAGCGGCAACCAACTAACTGGGAAATGATCTTTACCAACCTTACATCCGACAGAGGGCTAATATCCAAGATATACAAAGAACTCAAGAAGTTAAACTCCAGAGAGGCAAGTAACCCTATTAAAAAATGGGGTACAGAGCTACACAAAGAGTTCTCACCTGAAGAATATCTAATGGCTGAGAAGCACCTAAAGAGATGTTCATCATCCTTAGTCATTAGGGAAATGCAAATCAAAACAACCCTGAGATTCCATCTCACACCAGTCAGGATGGCTAAGATCAAAAACACAGGAGACAGCAGTTGTTGGCGAGGATGTGGAGAAAGAGGAACACTCCTCCACTGCTGGTGGAATTGCAGGCTGGTACAACCACTCTGGAAAGCAGTCTGGCGGCTCCTCAGAAAACTGGGCATGACACTTCCGGAGGATCCGGCTATACCACTCCTGGGCATATACCCAGAGACTTTACCTGCATGCAATAAGGACACATGCTCCACTATATTCATAGCAGCCTTATTTATAATAGCCAGAAGCTGGAAAGAACCCAGATGTCCCTCAACGGAGGAATGGATTCAGAAGATGTGGTATATTTACACAATGGAATACTACTCTGCAATTAAAAACAATGAATTCACGAAATTCCTAGGCAAATGGTCAGAACTTGAAAATATCATCCTTAGTGAGGTAACCCAATCACAAAAGATCACACATGGTATGAAGTCACTGATAAGGGGATATTGACCCAGAATCTCAGAATACCCTAGACACAATCAGCATATCAATAGATTTCTAAAAAGATGGAAGGAGAGACCCCTGGTCCTGGAAAGACTGGATGTAGGGGAACGCCAGGACAGAGTAATGAGAGGGGGTTGAACGGAGAAAAGAGGGAGGGAAGGGGGCTTATGGGACTTTCGGGGAGGGAGGAAACGGGAAAGGGGAAGTGATTTGGAATGTAAATTAAAAAAATAAAATAAAATTAAATTAAAAAAAAAAAAAAAAAAAAAAAAGACTGAAAACAAAGGGTAATGACAAAAGGCCCTGCTCTCAAGCGAGCAGGGCTTGAGTTTCACATAGGAGGACTGCATTCAAAAGACCTCCCTCTGTGAGTCAGGATTTTGAGTTGATTTTTGGTCAGAACATGCATCATCTACAAAGTAATAAAGATCTTACAGAACACTCATGGCAGGCTTTAAATAGGAAGAGTGCTAAACATTAATAAAGGCAAAATTGATTCTCATCAAAAGAATTGCAACATCTAGGAGTCCCCCTTTGTCTATAATTTCCCTTCCTGAATTTTCAGCCTCCCTCGTGTTTACTGAAGTCTGAAACACTGCCTGGAAAATTCCAGAAAGAAACCAATTGTTATTTTTAAACTCTATATTATTTTGAGCAGCATGATAAAGTTTTGTGCCATGGCAGTTGTTGTCTGGCTCATTGTGTTACTTAGCAATTTTATTAAAGCATATTATATATAATTATAGTATTCTGCAATTAGTTGCTAGCCTTTTATTTTGCCTACATTATAAAATTGTGTCATAAGTACACATGCATACGAAAGTAACTTACATGCAGCATCTATAAGTTCAATGTTATTTCTATTTTTAAGCATTTGGAAAGGCAAGACTATTGTTCACAAGAGGAAAATTAACTAAAACATTGTTGATATAAGTGACAGAAACTACTAGGAAGATATTCTTCTAAACCCAAAGTTTTCAAGACAGAGATAAAAATTGGCCCAGCCTACTCAACTTGACATTCTATGACCTCCATAATCTTTTGGTGTCTGATGCTTATTTGAACAAACAGAAAAGTACAACTCAAAGCAATGAATATCACATCCTCCAACAGCTTCATAAAAATATTTTCTTCCCAGATCTGCTACTCCTTTGGGTCCAGATCTTTGGACTTCGTTTTTGTGCATGCAGCTTTGCCAGTAGAGAACCATGAACAGAAAAATTCAGGAGTGTTTATAGCCAGGAAAAGAAAAGAAAATCTAAGCAGGGGGAAATTACATGTAAGTATGGAACATATAACTGCGTACCTTTTAACAAAGAATAAAAATTTCTCATAATGACAATTGCTTAATTCCACATTGATTGCAACTTTATGGTAAACTATAACTACTAAAATTTGTTTTGGTTGGGGAAAGGAATTCGTTCCAAAGCAAATCTCTTTATTTCAAACAGATTTGCTCACAGATCAGCTCTCCAAATTGAGAGCATAGATAAGCTTCCTTGACTCCGACCCTTCCCAGTTTGGGTAAGAACTGGACAACACGGGGAAGCAAGAGTTTATTGTTCATCGTGACATGGCCACCGTGATGATCTATGGCTTTGTCTACCCAGATGCCTCACATGACTGAGTCCACAAGACCGGGAGGAATCTTTCACTTCCAGAATGCTTCCATCATGCCTGAGGTCTCACTTCACCACTGTCCTTCCAGCCAAGCTGGCCCTCACTCAACAGAGGCCATCCATTCTGGAAGTCTGACTGAGACGCTGACTGGACTGGGACACAAACAGTAGCCCATGCCAACTCTCTCTCTTGTCTCTGTCTCTCTTTCTCTGTCTCTCTCTGTCTTTCTCTGTGTGTCTATCACTCAGTCTCCCTCTGTCTCAGTCTCCCTGTCTCTCCGTTTCTGTCTCTGTCTCTCTCTCTCTTCCCCATTACTTTTGTGTGCGTGTGTGTGTGTGTGCGCGTGTGTGTGTGTGTGTGTGTGTGTGTTCCAAGGTGAACAGATTTCAAGCCAGAGTCTTTCAGAACTTTGGGGCCACTTAATCCCACAGAGATATTCATCACTGCCATTCTTGGCCTCCCCTCAAACACACTCTCCTGTGGTCGCCTGTCCTCTCACGTCCTCAAACTCACGCTCCTCTGGCTTCTGTGATATGACTCATCCTCCTACTCCCTCTGGGTTCTTCTGCCAAGCCCCTGACCTCTACTCACACTGCTCATCGTGTGCCCTGCCCTAGCCTACTTGCGACACCTGTTGAGAACCCGCACGCCCTTTAAGACTCATCTTAATAATCATCCTCTTCTTTGTAGAGCAGAAAACCAGCTCTTCCTAGTGGCCTGGCTCTTAAAGGCACAGTCCTTTCCATTCCTCTACTTCCCTCACTTTGAAATGTAATACATTGCCAACTCATGCTATAGAGCAGCTCTCATGCCTCTTCCTAGGAGGAAATAATTCTTTGGTTTGGACAGCTCCCACCATGGGAAGGTCATCATTCTGAGGGCCTACTATGTTTGTACCCATGATTTTTACCTTTGGAGCCTAGAACAGTGAGTCCTAACATATAGAAGGCTCACCTTAAACATGTTTTAACTGAATGTGCATCTTTACTGAGAATAGCTTCTTGTACCCCACAATGTGATTTTTCACCCCCCCCCCCAATCTCGAGAACTTTGATTACTGTGTCTGGAGAATTCCAAGTCCACTCATAGCACTACACTGAGTGTTCTTGGTCTCCATTCATGGTACAATTTGTTCTTTTAAACTAACACCACTCATCTTCATGGCTCCTTTCACCCAGGACTCAAGGTCGGGCTCGGTGGAGTTGCTGGTTGTGACTCATGTCTTTTGTATACAGGATCATCACAGGAGCAGCTAACACCACCTTCAGAGCCAGCAGCTAGTTTCCATCTCTTCTTAAACGGCTCCTCAGAAAGACTAAAACATGGCAGTTCCTGAGCCTGTGCCTACATTCCCAGTTGCAGCTTATATGTTCCTCAGCTTCTCAAAAACACCAGACTGTGCCTCGTTCATCTATTTTCCTTCTGCTTTTCTTCTCTTTGTAGTTTTTTGCTCTAGCTCCTTGCATCATTTTTCCATAAAGATCCACTATTAGTTTGGTTTAGTCTATTTTTGTATGTGTGTTTGTGTTAGTGTATGCACACACGTGTGTGCAGACACATGTGCTTTTGTATGTTGGTTCTTCTCAGTTATCCTCTGCCTGTTTCTTTGATGTAGACATGGTCTTGACTTGAGAACTAGAAAGAAAAGAAAAGAAAAAAAAACATTTCTAAGTAATTTAAATGTAGCTTCTTTTTTATTGACTTATTTATTTATTTTTAACTTTGCTTTTTTAACTATTTCCTGGTCAAAATGAAAAGCAAAACAAACATAAAAATTGAGTCATTACCACAATCAGATATCTCAAAGAAATCTTTATAGATCATAAGCATCATCCCAATTGTAAACATAATAGCTACCTGCCTAGGTCAAATGATTAACATTAATGCTCTTTACGGAATTTTCTTTCCATAAACTTCCTAATTCTTGGCAAATATTTTCTTCATGTTTATTTTTATTTTTAAGCAAAAGTCTTGTTTTTAAAAATCTGTTTCCATACATGGTCAAAACAAACAATTGTTTGTTTCTATATGGACCATAGTTGTGGTATGTAAACATTCAGCAGCCTCACATTTCTCTCCAATATCTATCCCTAGATTTACATTACTCTAGTGCCTTTCCCCCTCTAATGACCTGGTCATTGTACCAAATTGCTACCTAAGTCCTTTATTGCTCAGTGTATCTTGCTTGGTCAGATACAGAAGAAGACATTCTAAGAGAAATTTATGAATCAGATGGTGAAAGAGTTATTAACAATTAAAGCTGGAGAACGATGAACATCAGACAAGAATCTGTGTAGAGATGAAGTGTGACTTTGCTATAGAGTTGGAGAGGGTGCAGGCAGCCCAAGTCTGTAGACTACTGTACCGATTGCAAGCTAAGGAGAGACGATCCATTTCGGAAAGAAGAATCAAGTCATGGTGGCAGACGTGACCAGTTTCAGTAGACAAGTATCTCAAAGGACACTTCTAAGCATCAGTCACCTGTTGAGCTTAGAGGAGAAATATGGGAAAATGAAGAGACGTGAGTGTGGGCAGCCACTACACTCCTCATCTTAAAAGGGGTTGCCTTAACCACGTTTGACTTTATGACTATGAAAAACCCACACATACAGGAAGAAGGTGTTTTGGTGATCCTCCAAAGCTGAGTAATGGTAATGAGCTGTCCCGTCTGTGCTACTCTACTCTACAATGAAATTCTGAAATGTCTTCAAGTCTCCTCCCCTCAGAAGTAAACACAGAGGTTAACTTCAGTGCAATGTAATATAAAAGACTTGTTTTCATGTTTTATATGTATACAAAGGTCGCCAAATAGCTTCTGTAAAAGGCCAGCGAATATGTTTTAGATTTTCAAGGTTTCATTTCTGTTGCAGATATACAATTCTGCAATGATAGCATCGATGCATACTTTCTAGATAATGTACAAAGGAATGGACATGGGTACATTTCAATAAAACTTTATTTACAGCAGACAAAAAGCTGCTAATTCCTGATGTAGAGTTCAGTAATAATAAATGCCATTTCTTTTACAATGATTAAAACCTCAGTTTCAATTTTGGCAACATCTTTAATTTTATATAATTTCATTATAAGGGTATTTTAGAAAAGGAATTGACCTATGATGTTTCCACGATGTTTTATTTAATAGTAAAGGCAAAGCAATTTTATTTGATTTATTTACACTCTCACTTGACATTAGAGGTCTAGGGTGACTCTTCTATTTCAAATCTATAATTTGATATGGGTGGTTATAAGCTTAGCAACAGAAAGGATGAGTTTGGAAAGAATTTTTCCTGAGATAAAGAAGATTGGTGAAATACATATATTTTAAAGTAAAGTGAGGGAGAGCCTTTTCTGGACATCTGTTTTATCTTGCACTGTGGCCAGAGAAGGAAGCACTTGCTCCTCTCTGTGCTTGGTTTCCAGTAAGAAATCACTCTAATTCCATCATTTCTGCTCAAGATGTTAAGTAAACGCAGGGAGAGACACACAATCCATGCCGAGGTTCAAGAAGCCAAACGATCCATTATTTGCCAAAGAGGCAGAATATTGCTTATTTGCCTGCAGTCCTTTAAAGAAAACAAGAATAATTAACAAGGGAAGGCCAGAGAAGAAATTGAAAAGGTCTCAGAGTGTATCAACCATCTGCAGAGCAATTTAATTTTCTCAGTCAAGATGTAGCGAATGGTAATGAATAAATCATGTCCCTATTTGTTAATGTGCTCCATCAGGTCGCTTATTTTGAATGAAAACAAGGATTCTGCTGCCAATGTTTTCTTAATTTGGTGGCTAGAAAATTTTCAGAGTCACCACTTACTTATCATTAATACTTTGTTACCGCCTTTTGCATTTCGGGTCAAGTTGGTTAACAGCTCAGTTCACTGAGTATTTATTGAGTGCCTACTGTATGTTTGGCAATTGTCAAGATGAGACAGACATGACAGAAAACAACTTAAACTATCCAAGAGATATTTTAATATGGAGCTTGCCTTAAAATATTACTTTTAAAGGTTTATTGTATCTGATACATGCAAACATGTATTTGTTATGAGTCAATGTGTAGTAAATTAGCTCCACATCTTACTATCTTTTAAAAAAGAAAAAGTTCATTCTCATAGTTTCTGCAACTCAGAGGACACAGTTTTGCTGGATGTTTCTGGGTCAGGGCTCCCACGTGAACCAATCCAGACATCCACTGGAACCACAGACACTCAATAGGTACACTTTGCTTCTAGACTTCATTTTGCTTTTGTTCTCAAAACCTTAAAGATTAACACTACATATCACTATCCATTGTGTGGACTTCTCTCTAAGGTTGTGCACAAATACTCAGTAATTATCTCAGCCAACTTGCTGGCAAATTTATAACAAATGTTTGATTACAACAAAGCTCATAATTTCAATAGAGCTTGTAACTCAATACTGTTAAGAAACATACATCATGCATTCCCAATACTATTCCATGTTCAATTTCTAAATAACCCAATGGAGTAGAAATATTATGTTGTCAGTATTACTAATTGGTATACTGAAATCATCTTTTAATTATTGCTTTTATGGAATTATAACTCAAGTAAAAAGCAACAAAATTCAGCAATAAATATTTTCCTCCTTAAAACGATAATATTTTGTAAAGTGGAAGAGAGACAAGCAAATATTTAGTATTGGAGTTCTACATTTCTGTTGTATCTTCACAATTTTTTTAAATAGAAGAGCACATGTATATTCATTCTGAAAACAGTTTTGCCCTCAAGAATTTTTTATTATGGAAAAATATGTTTATGACTTACTTTTATAAGCATTTACCTGCATGAAATTCAGTAAGTTATGAACATTCACTTACAGAATAAAACTCAACATTCATTGACTAGCTCCTCATCCTGGCTTCTCAATCCCTGACCACCACCAATTCTCATGCCTCTCTGAAGTTGAGTTCTATGTTCCTCGAATTAGTAGGCTCTGTATGTGTTTCTTCTCCTTCTAACCAACTTCTTTCTTTTAGCACAATATACTCGAGGTTCATCCACTTTGCAGTCTATGATTGAGTGGAGTAAGATGCTATCAGGCTATGTTGTGTTTATCTCCACACACACTCACAGATCCTTGGTGTTTTTCACATTTTGGAACAATGCTGCTATGAGCATAAGCAGACCAAGAGTTCTTTGAGCCACTGGGCTCTTTGGGTTTGTATATGCACCATTGAGAACTGGAATTTCTGGATCACGTTTTGAGTATGCCTCCACACTTTTCCATAGCTGTTGTCTCATTTCATATTCCCACCAGCAAGGCAGAACTCTAACCTCTCTTACTTGTACTTTGGGTACAGTTCATTTCTGCTCATGGTGACTTATGCTAGGGTGGTATTGGGAGATGGTGTTCTTAAAGATGTGGCCGTCCATAGACCCTTATGTCCTTGATACCATTTTCTTCAAAAAACAACTCTGGCTTCTTGGAGTGACTTCTCATGAAAGTAAGTTATGAAAGCCCAAGCTTAATCTCTGATTTCTTTCTGTCTTCTGGGCCGAGTTGTAATTCTCTTTGCCACATGCCCTGCCATGTGTTACTGGAACCCTTGCTGGAACTGGTACTCTCCTGCTTTCACTATGAGCATCAAAAACTGAGCTAAACTTGTCTCTCTCCTTTTTGAATAAGTAAACTGTTTTTTGGCGTTTTGTTACAGTAATGGAAATAGATTTATAGAACATCTTCATTAGTACATGTTATTTTATTTGGCTACTTAGTGGTGGCCAGCCTGACAGGCCTAAAGTTACAATTCATTATGATGTCGGCTTACCTTTTCCTAGGGATTTTCATGTATTTGGGAGCTGTTTCGGTAGACTATTTGAAAAAAAATTTTTGAAATCTTTCCTCTTATTCAAATCAGGCAATCTATTTGTGTTGTTACTTATAGGACTTCTGTATATAAAGTTTCAAAAATTTTCTCCCATTTTATCAGTTGCGTTTTAATTCTGTTGATCATGTTATTTTTGAATAGATAGTTCAAAGTTTAATGTTTCAGAAACTCTCTGGTTTTATCAATTATGAGGTAAGCTGTTGCTCCAAGTTCAGTCAGGAAGTTAGCAATATTGTAGATAGTATTAGATTCTGAACTAGGGTTTATATCTTCTATGTTTTCAGTCTGACAGGATCCACACAAATTAGATTCTAGGAGGATTATAGATTGTTCTAGCATATGTATAGTGTGCTAAACTATAAAAGAAGGAAACTCCCAGTAGTCTAGATAGGTCCACGTGAATCATGTGCCATTTCAAAAAGGATCAATGCACTTGGAGGAATAGACACATAGCACAATGCAGTTGTCTTCTCTACACTTATTTGGATGAATTGATTCTTTAGTTAGATGTTAACCGGGTTATTTCATAGTTTCTGAATTAGATATGAGGACTTTGCATTTGATGAAGTATGGATTTCCAAAATCTGCACTTTTCGGCTTAGGTGACTAGCCAAGACTGACCAGTGTTTAAAGATTATACTTATTTCATAGAAATGTCAGAGATAAAAAATGAAACAACAAACAATGTACCACCTCAACATTGTGACAAATCCCTTGAAGAACCATGAATCTCCAATTTAGAGAGGCCAGGACAAATGAAAATGTGTTCCAGAGTGCCCACAGAGCTTTGTCTGTGAATTTTTTCTGTATAGGAGTATATGGGGTATGTGTAAAATCTTTCTGGCTCTAATTTCTTATGCCCTTGACCTGGTTTTTCATATGTATTTTGGATCTTCTTTTGATCTTGCCTCCACCAACTTGTTTCTGCTTGTATCATCCTATTCTTTTCTTTCTGAATTCAAATGTTGAATAATTATCAGAACTCACTATGTGCCAAGAACATTAGAGTCAAAACAAACAAACTATTCTTGCCCTAGTGGAGCTGACAGTCTAATAGGGGATAAAAAGGGCAAAAATAGAAAAGAACAATAGAATGTGACACGTATTATGTAAATGAAATATTAATTGCTGTAGAAGCAGAAAAAGAATCTGCAATCCAGTTCTTTTATGCCAAGAAAAGTTCCCCAGTAGAAGTTACGTCTGAGCCTGAATGGTACACGATTTAACTAGGGGAGATGTGGAGAGGGGAGAGAAAGCAGGAGGAGGTTGGGAACATCAAGACAATGCAAGTCTTTTCAAAGGCTCGAATGGTAGAGTTGGAGAAGAGAGTGATGAATTAGGTGAAAGAAGATATTTGACTATGTAAGTGTAATAGAGTGTGGTTGGAGCAGAAAAAAAAAAGCAAAACAAATGAGAAACATAAAGGATCAAGAGAGTCTGAACGAAAAGATGGTGCAAGTTTGGTCTTTTACCCTCCATACAATGAAAAACTGTTGATTAACTTTAAGTCTAGTAACAATGCAAACATAACATTTACTGTTTAGAAAAATCACTGCAGTGTGGACAATAAGTTGAGAGAAGATCTCAATATAGAACAAGAAGCTGCTAGCTGCTAAAGATGAAGAAGTGAATGAATAAACAGAGTGGCCAGAAGTCTGAAGGGTCAATGACAGCATATGTAGGAACCCTAAAGTTAAAGCAGGCAGCAATCAAGAAGATACTCAGATGTCCAGTGATGAAGGCAGAAAGTTGGTAGAAAACAGAACTTCATTTGTGGACTTCTGGCTTTGACAGACCCATTGGGTAGCTAAGAAATGTCTTATAGAAGGATTTCCGTATATTACATTGAGTAGAGAACCATCCAGAGAAAGTTGAAATCACGGGTGATTAGCATTTAGACTGAAGATTACTAAAGCTATGATAAGAAATACGAGTGAGAGTCCACAGAAGATATATACACTTAAATAAAAACTTTAAAATAGGACCCCAAAAATCCCAAAATTTCAGGGTTTTACAGAGGAATCTGTGATTGCAATATCAGATGGGATAACGAGAGAGAGAGAGAGAGAGAGAGAGAGAGAGAGAGAGAGAGAGAGAGAGAGAGAGAGGGACATGCTAATTAACAATGGGAATAAAATAAGGAAAGAGTTAATTTAGGAGCAAGCAAATCTGCTTGCTTTGGCAAACACAGTTTCTACGGGTGGCAAGAGCCGAAGTTAACTTAAAAATGTTAAAGCGTGAGTGAAGCTGAGAGCTAGAGGCGATGAACACACACCATGCTCAGACATTATTTAGGAGCAGAGGAGAATTTAGAAAGTAGAGAAGCTGCGGGGAGCTGCAACGGTGAGGAAAATACTGAGAATGTGCCAGCACCCAGTACAGTCTTTGGGCTGTCGTAAAGAAAGCAAATAAAATCTAAAGACAAAGGAAAAGCGATCCATTTTGGAGGTGAGACCTAAGCACAGACTCATGGGTAGACTTGAAGGCATAGAAATGAGGTTCTTCTCTCTCTAAATATATAGACAACATATCAAGCAATAGTGACAACAGCAGAATGAAAGATTTGAGAAACAGGCGAATGCTTACTGGGCACCATTTTTGAATGGCTATTCCAATACTCCCACCGAAGTTTGATTGTCCTGTGCTATTACTGATATATAAGACCTTTCAGAGGTGATTAAATCATGAGACCACACTCATTCATGGGTTGAGGCCATAACTGTGGGAGCAGGTTAGTTATCTCATCTGGATCCCCTCAATCATAGGCTGGAGCAAGGAGGCAGAGACAAGAGGATCCTGAGAGACCGCTGGCCAGTCAGTCTAGCTGAAATGGCTATCTCCAGCGAGAGGCCCTATCTCAAAAAATATTGTAGAAGGGAAATGGGTTGGTATAGCAGGTAAAAGATGCTTCCTAAGCAAGCTTGGTAACATGGATTCAATCCCTAGAATCTAGGTAAATGTGGAAAAAGAAGTTATTTAATCAAGTTGTCCTCTTACATAAGTACTGTTGGCATATACTCACAAACACACATATGCACATAGCACACACAAAACACATGCATATGCACACATGTAAGTACTTAAATAAAACACTAGAGAAAATAAAAATATTGTAAAATTAAAATCCCTTTCCATTCATGAACTTACAGCAGCCACGATTGCCTGCACCAGGCCTGTGCAAGATCAAGCCAGTCATCTTTCTAGCATGGATGGGAAATTGTCTCACCAGCCTTCACCACTCACCAAGGAGTGATGGACTGTTGATGGCTTCTAGGTAGAGTCAATTTTCTTTGTGGGTGTGGTCCCCATTAGATCAAATATTCTCCAGTGGATAGTACCATACCCAGTAGCAAAAGTTTTAGTCCATGGGATATGATGAAAAAAAAAAGGAGTACAAGAAGGATGAATTTGTGAGGAGTAGGGAGATGGGGGATAAATCTGGGAAGAGTTAGGAGGAGTTCATAGTGAGCACAATATGAATAAACTGTAGGGAATATTCAAAACAGCAAATATAATTATTTTTAAGAGAGAAGGGGAGTCAAATTCCTAGAAATTAAGGAGGACTCAAAACAAGATCTGAAATTATTAAGCAAATATTCTCTTTTTCAATTCCGTCTTCTCCTTCCAAAGGCCATGCTTATTTCAGCTCACAGTTTCAGTCCTTGGCCCACGGGTTCTATCACTTAGGGCTTGTAGTGAGGTAGAGCACTGAGGTAGAAGCATAGGGAAAGAAGTCACTACTTCATAGCAGCAGGAAAGCAGAGATAGACAGACAGACAGACAGACAGACAGACAGACAGAGAGACAGACAGACAGAGAGACAGACAGACAGACAGACAGACAGACAGACAGACAGAGGAACCAGAGTTCCAATGTTCCCTTCAAAGACACAATCCACAAGTTCTGACTGCCTCCCTCTGTGCTTGAGTAACAACTCTTCAGTCTCCCAGGAGTGTCTTCAGCTGGGACCAGATCTCCTCTAATGGCACTTTGGAAATCATTGACCCAAACTATAATGCTGACTTAGTCTAAGATATACTGAACTATCTGTCGTATAAAGAATTTTGACTTTCTTATTAAATGATAGTTAAATACTAACCTAACACTCATACACAACTTTTAAAGTCATATAAAGTTAGATGAAATAAAAATACATTCATAAAAGAAGACTTGACTTTTATAATTAATTTCAACAGAGGGGGGAAAAAAACAATTAAATGGATGAAAAACTTAAATAGTTTAACTCCTTTCAGGGAAGAGATACCTGACTCTTAGTCACATTATATGTCATGAGCTGAGTTGTCCTCATCCAACCTAATTCTAGAGATTCACTCTTAATTTCGATGAGGGCTTTTTGCCTTACAGAGGAAAAAATAAAAAAATCAGCCATAGGTAGGTGAAAATCAATGCCTCTCTCACAAAATAGAAATTTCTTTTATCGGCATCTTGCCTGTGTGTGGTATTATCTTCTCATACTAAATAGTTTCTCTGGGTCACCAGGAGAAGAAAGCATGAATAATGACATAATGAAAAAGAAAAGAGCCCTGCGAGATATGCAGCATCATTGATTTTTAGTCAGATGCAATATTTACATCCCACTTTCTATCTATTCACCCCCAGTGAGCTTGGGTCTTACTGGTAATCAGTGTCCTGGTAGTCAAGTGGCTGACAAACTTTCCTTAGAGTTGGACCTCTCCTTTTTTCCTTTTTTAAATAATAGACCATTGATTCTCCAAGGCATGTCAAGAAACTATTACAGATTTCAAGATTAAAGCAAGAGTGGGGATAATAAATGTAAGATTATTTTAGTGATTTCTTCTCAACATTGGGATAACCTGATATTCTTCTGACAAATAAGAGACCCTAGTTGGCTTACTGTTAAATCATCTTACGATGGAGGGCCAGGCGGCCCTGTGACATTTCACACTCTGGGGTACCCTTTCTCCCGAAGGATGCCATCACTTCTTGGACTTCTAGTTCTTGCAGGGCTGTGCATTTGACTGGCTCTATCCTTTCTTGGGAGCCTTCCTCTCACTTGGCAGCCGTCCCTCTGAGTGTATAGCTGTGGTGATTTGGACACTTTCCCTTTTCCCTCTCCCTCTGAACAACTTGTTATCTTCCTAATTAAAGCGCCTCGTTCATTAGCTTATGATGAACTGTGCGTGGTACTGTGGGACACTTTGTATTAACAGGCCTATTAATGGCAATCTCATTAGCATAAACAAGACTCAGGGAGCACCAAACTTTCTCTCTCAGCTTCTGTGACTGACTCTAGCTCCTTAGCCTTCCTGTTTTCTATTTCTTTAGAAAATACATCATTGTTGTTATTGTTCATAGAAACCACAGCTTTCCTATATTTATAGTCTCTTTCCACTAGGGGAATGAGGCATGGGGAAAGTAACACCATTAATCTGTAAACATTTGTTTATACTTTGTTTCATGCAGCTAGAATGTATTAAACTAATCAAACCAGAAAAAAAAAACTTCTTTTAATCTTGTGTAGTTTTTAGTTCCTACGAACAAAGAGAAAATCAAAGTTAAAATGCAAAATAAATGCTTGAGCATAGCTTATAGCTAATGTTCTATTTGCTCATTTAAAAATATTTATTGAACATATGTTCTCTTAGCCCTTAAGATAAGACACTGGACAAAACTGATAAACTTTTATTCTAGAGGACTTCTACATGGGCATATTATTAATTCAGAATAGTATGTAGAGTTCATTAATATAATTTTAAGATCGACATAATGAAAACACTTATTTTGTAAAATAACACTTGTACACTAAGGTTCTCCATAAACAGTAGCAATCCTATTTGAAATATAAGATACTTATTACATTCCAGTGTATACAACCTAGCTCCTTATTGGTGGAAAATTATAATTCAACAATATTATGCATAATATTTTTGAAATTTATTCTCTTTTTAATTCTTGCAATGCAATTCTTAGTATTTAGGAGAGCAAATTGCATTAAGAAACACTTGAATTTGAGGATGGCATAATCGTTATTTTTACTCCAAAATTTTATGCTTTTCAAGGGCTAGTTCTTGAGCAAGTGTATATTAAGAAAGAGTTCCTTACAAGCAAAACACAACCACAAATTACAACCTACTGGCTACAGTCATATGTGAGGTTATTTTATTATGCCTATTAGATAACCACTATTCCATATTTTAGCAACAGGAACACAGGAACATTATGCAAATGAGAATGTTATTTCTGATCAGATATGTATCTGAAGCAGCCAAGTTTTTATATCAGTGATTGTGTTCTTCTGGCCACCTAGGGAAATATGGAGCCAGAAAAAATCTGGCTAAGGCTGGAAGAAGACTAATGCACTAATATTTATTTATGAAAGCATCATATATTCTGTTCTTCCAGGAATTATTGAAGTAACAATTTTACTGCAGCATGCATACACCAGCAAATGTAGAAACCATGATGTTTTGCTGCATGGGAGCCATAATCCACAATTGATAAAGGATTAAGGCATTTTCTGTGATTCCAAAAAAAATTAAACAGTATGACCATAGTCCTTTTCATTCTTTAGTCAAGCTAGATTTTTACACACCAGTATCCTGTTAATATAAGCAAAAATGTTACTAGGTTAAAAGAACATTTTTGGCGATTAAAATGGACTCTGGATAGACCCAGATTAATGGTCTTCAGCCACACTCAAAACAGTACCACTAAGGTACTTTAATAACACTTTTTATCTCCCAAAGGAGATTATTCATGTGAATATCTGCAGTGAGTTCACTGTTGTCTGAAAAAGAAGGCCTGCATTTTCTTTTAGAGCTATACAATCAAATGACCCATCAAATTAATTAATGGGATTTTTAATCTAGTGCAGCTAGCATGCTAATTAACTTGTCAAGTATATATGCAAAGTCTCAACACAAGTTATTTTTAAAAGTCTTTGCAAGCATGTATGTATAATCACAAATGCACGGAAGAACTGTGAAACAATTCACAAAAGCTTGGGGAGAAACAATGTCTAGCTTCATGGAGGGAAAGAAAGAAGCAGGGGGTGAGGGGAGGCATGAAAGAAGGACTTTTTTATTACTTAGTTTTTGTCTTTTGAGTGTGGTGTAAAAGGCATGTATTAAGTCTTTAAGAATTCAATTAAATCTTTGCACAAGATATATTTTTAAAAAGGAAGAAAGAGGCAAGGGAGGAAAATTGAAGGGAGAAAGTGGCTAAAAGGAAAGAGGAAAAATACAAAACAAAAAAATCCTGCTTTTTTTTTAACTGCTTAGTACAAAACACCCCTGTCTCAGACCCCATTCTTCTCCCATCTCTTGCCCACAAAATCTTGCCTGTATCAAATACTCTTTAGCTCCACCCTGGCTGATGTCCACAGTCTTCTGTCTTCTTTCTCAACCTAAGCTGCACCCAGATGACCCATATCAAATGTCTCCCCCAGCATCTCCAGATTCCAGGAAACAAAGCTCTCTAACTTCTTCTCCCAGCGCACATCCATTTCTTCCTACCTTCCACTGGAAACTCTTTCTGCATTCAACCACTTGCTTTCCCCCTACAGTGGGTACTCTCTGATCTTCATTATGTTGTTAATGCCACCACAAAAATACACCTGCTTTGTATCTACTAACTAGCTGAAGAAGATGATCAACATCGCCCTTTGATTCCACCTTTCTCTTTCCCAAATGTTAAAAGATTGCTTTATCTAGAGAATTGATCTCTTGGGAGATCAATTATCCATGTCTTTATTATATCTAGGACAGTATATGCTTAAAAGCAGAGAGAGGAGTTAGTGATCTCTTTGTGTCAACATATTTCTGATTTTATTTAATTTCCCCCCTGCCAATCACATGTGAACATAGGAAACTTCTATTATTCTAATATTTCATCTACAAAGTCTTTCTGTGTCTCTAGCATATATGGAACTTTTGATCATAATGATTCCATGACAATGATTGATATTACTTCTATAGTAATATAATTCATTTTAACATTTTAGTAATGTGTGTGTGTGTGTGTGTGTGTGTGTGTGTGTGTGAAAACATGTGGATCTATTTAAGTAATTGGGACATCATTCTATTTTATTACATTTTTCTTGACCATAACAGGTCTGGGTTTAGTGAAGACTAGTAGTTTGCCTTCTTACAGATATCTAAGTATTGTCAAGCTTAACAAACATTAAAAGAACTTTCAGAAAGATGGCTTGAGCATCCTGGCTATGCCACTCTAGTTGTTACATAGCTGACCCAAACCATCCTCTCTCTGAAGCACTTAACTCTGATTGTGTGCTTTCCTAAAGATAATATGATCCTTGGTACTTGATTTACCATAGATAGTTGTACAGGCTCTGTAGCATAAAATGGTGCCAAACTTGTTGTGCTCAATGTGAACACAACAATAATAATCTTTTTTACAAATGTGTACATTGTTTTACATGGCTCAGAACACTTTGCTGGGTTCAATATTGATTAAAGGGAGGCACTTTAAGAAGAATAAAGTCTTAGTAAATAAATATAATTATGTATAAATGGCTTCTTGGAACATTCTATGAACAGCAGTTTCTCTTGGAGTGATATATAGTAGGGTATTTGTCGTTAATGCCTGTGATTATCCTGGGAATATTAACCAACCATCAAATAAGTGAAAGTTCTCTGGAAGTTGAAATGATAATTGTTCTTAAAGTTGAGGTACAATCATAGATTATATAGTAAAGAATTCAGTTCTTTAAAAAAAAATGTATATTTACTCAGAAAGACTAAGTACATATGAGCAGAAAAGAAATTCAGTAATCTATCAATTGTGATGCAGCTTCACGATGACTTAAACATCTTGGTTATTCATGTTCTTTTCAGAGAAGCTTTGCAGAATGTGTTAACACTGACAATTAACCTCTGAAGGAGATAAATAGAAACAAAGCCTTCTGCTCCAATGAGCTAATCTTTTCTAAGGAAAGTACAAGTGAGTTGTCTTGCTTGGTTTGCAGTGCTTCTGACTTAGAGAGAGTATACAGATATCAGTAGCCAGCAGGGAAAGCTAATCATTTCCATACTTTACTAACAGATTTCATACTCACATAAACACACATGGAGACTTGCTTGGGTAGAGGAATTGGCAATAAATAATTTGAACTTCTTAAACTCACAGACAAATGAAACGTTGAGCGATGACTGTTGCTATGATTTCAGCTGCTTGCAAAACTGCCTCAAACTCACTCTTTGGAAGATTTAGTCTCCTGAGGGCTAAGGCGTAAGGGCTTGTGTGTCTTAATATAATAGGAAAGACAAAGCATAAAGAATGATCACTAGGTTAGGGAAAAACGTTTGTCACCATGAACTATTCTCTTTTGCTTATGATTTTGTGGTTTTCCCATGATCTTTCAACTTGATTTGCTTTCAAGCAAAGCAGCCAGGAGTTGGCCTAAGCCCATGATGCCCTAGTATTTTCTGATGTTTAAATGAATTATAAAAATAGATAACTTTTGCAGGATGCTAGAAATACACAACTTTATCAAGACTGTACCATATGAGTGCTTTCATGGGCAAAATTCCATCAATAATGTGACTATACTATATCTTAGCTATATTAAAGTGACAAGTAGAACAGGAGACATGTTTGTAAGCTGGGTAACAATGTTGAAGTTAAGAAGCGAGTCCACACAGCTTATTCCTAAAATAATGTATCTATCCAATCAGGTAACCAATGAACTTTAGCCAGGGCGGTAGCCTATTTTAATGACTGTATCTTAAAATGCAAAGCTATCTTTTGTTCTCATAGTCAATGTCTCTATCCCTTTTAAAAATAGATAGTACATAAAGTGATGATATTGACTATGCAGTGACTATACCAATTATGTAAGAAGCTTTACTGTTTAATCAGTAGATGTAAGCAAACTACTTGCTTCATTCCTTGGAATTTAGATATTTCAACTCTTGCCACAGTAGATGATAAGGTTGGTCATAATTCAACATGTACTTGATTTCCCTGTGTAAATTGTATGGATTTTCTACTTGATTACTCTGAATTAATGTTGAGCTATGACCGTTGCTATGATTTCAGCTGCTTGCAAAACTGCCTCAAAAAACTTGGAGAGCAAGGTTTCTCACAAGAATAGGATATCCACAGCTTTTGGGTGTGGCATAGAACAGAGATAGCTGATGGGCTTTTATTGACTTCTCTGTAGCCTCATGAAGCCCAGGATATTAGAAGTGCAAATTAATTCTCTAAAGAGAATATAGTCCCCAAAGTAAATGGTTTCTTGAATATTATTGGCAAAATACACATAAGTAACTTGATGATGCAGAAAGTTTTCAGAGAAATTATGAAGGTATTGACTATGACTAACAAAGATTATCCTGTCAAAGTATGTTGTAGCTTCACATAAAATGTGGGAAAGTCATATGCACATATTATTTGAATTAATGTTTGCAGATCCAACATGACTCAGGTATTCAGAAAAATCAGTTCTGACCATGATTAGCAGTATTGTAACAGTGAAATATAAAAGAAGAAATTACTGAATCACATCTATTTTTGCACAGAAACACTTACATAGTATTAATAATATATTCAGATTCTCAAAGAAAAGGACTGCCAAGACAACAAATAAAGAATATTCTCAGATTCATATTAATCTAAATGGCTTCTAGCCTCCACATATAGACATCAAAATCCTCATCCCAAGTTAACATACATCTGAAATTACTTATAGATTCTATATTGATATTTTATCAAGGATCTGTAATAAGTTGAAATTTGTGCCTAGAAGTTATTTGGGCTTTTCAATAATTCTAGATACTAGTATATGTTAAAATATAATTAGAATTTTTTTTCTTTTTTTTTTTTTGGTTTTTCGAGGCAGGGTTCCTCTGTGTAGCCCTGGCTATCCTGGAACTCACTCTGTAGACCAGGCTAGCCTCGAACTCAGAAATCCGCCTGCCTCTGCCTCCCAAGCGCTGGGATTAAAGGCGTGCACCACCACCGCCCGGTATAATTAGAATTTTTTAATAGCTTACTCATAGTATCAATTTGGAGCTTGTTGGTATGATTTAAAATCTTAATTGCATAAATCTAATTGGCTGTAAGTCTTCTTATCTTGTAACAACAAAACTAAATGAAATTTTATATTATTGATATTTTATGATAAAAGGTCATCTTATATAACTATAACTATAATGTATTACATAAAAAGAAAGTTTTATGATCGAGAAAGATAGAAGACCGAGCCAACAGTCACAGATGTGCAAGCTATGCTGGCATCTAATCATCTCATCTCCTTGACCCTGTGGGACTGCATAATTTTCTAGACAAATGTCTGCGTTCCCATAATATGACAAATCTAACTTGCTTGTGTGCTTAAATGTATATATGTGCACAAGAACATAAATGTTCATACAGTACAGTTATACCTCATGGCCCTACCCAAGATTCTGTTCCGAGTCTGACTGAATTTTTTTTTAATTTTTTTTTAAGATTTATTTATTATATGTAAGTACACTGTACACTGTAGCTGTCTTCAGACATACCAGAAGAGGGCGTCAGATCTGCTTACGGATGACTGTGAGCCACCATGTGGTTGCTGGGATTTGAACTCAGGACCTTTGGAAGAGCAATTGGTGCTCTTATCCACTGAGCTATCTCTCCAGCCCCCTGACTGAATTTTTTATAGACACATCCGTATAAGTCAAAATGTATAAATGAAAATGAAATTATATGGCAATGCCACACTGAATGAAATATGAATTGTACATTGGCACATGGACTAACTTTCTTGGGTATTTCTTTTTCATGCTATGTTATGATTATAATTTTTTTGTTTTGTTCTCTTTTTTTGCATATGCTTACGTGAAGTTTAGCAAAGAATAGGCAATCGTTTATATTTTAGAGCAGTAGATTAATAAAAGCTAGAATATACCTTTAGAAATATTATTTTTCTCTAAGGCAGGAAAAATTGCTCTGGCATAAATTTAAGCACCATATTTCCTCTGCTTTTGCCTTAAAGTCGAACTGACAGCCATGAGTTAAGGAAATAATTACTGGAAAAGATGCAGAGGGAAATAAACCCAGAAAGAAGAGACATATAATACCTAGGAATTACAACTCTGTGTGGTCAGCACTTTTATTTGCAGAGCTATTCTGACTATGTATTATCTATATGGAAATACATATGGTAGCAGGTGCATGTAAAATATTTATAAATTACTTGCCAAGCACAAGGGCATATTTATACTTGATGTTTATTGTTTCCACCACTACATGATTAAGGCACTTTAGAGAAATTAAAAACACAAGTTAGTTCTAACAGTAGTAATAATAAATCTAATCTCATAAAATAATCCTGTTCTGAAATACTATTTTAGGATGACCGTTTATACTAAATAATGGATGGACGTAACTAGTAAAATACTGTTTGTAAGCTTTCAGGTTAAGATGGTAAGTGATATTTAATTCACAGAACTTAACAAAATGAATAAAGAAAAAATATACAACATTCCCAGTCTACAACGGTTCCAAATAGGAGAGCAAATAATTGAAATTTAATAAACAAATACCTGTGGGAGAAGGAAGGCGTACTCCCCATTTGTTTGACTCCAGACTGTAACTCGTTATGGTTTGGATCTGAGATACCCGGTAAAGAGTTCTAGGTATAATGTTAATGACTAGTCTGTAGTTACTAAAATGGAATGGGTGTTTTAGGAGGCAACGTCTTGCATGAGGAAGTCAGGTCATAAGGAATGTGTGCTCTTGAAGGGTGAAAAACATCATGACCAAAAGCAATTTGGGAGAAGAGGAATATTTGGCTTACATATCCTGAGTCGCAATTCTTTGTGAAGTGAAGGCAGGTACTCAAACCAGACAGGAGCTCATGCAGAGGCCATGGAAGAGGGCTGCTTACTGGCTTGCCCCTCATGACTTATTCAGTCTGCTTTCTATAGAAATCAAGTATACCAGTCCAAGGTGGTACCGAACAAAGTGGGCAGGGCCTTCTGACATCAATTAGTAATTTAGTCTTGCCAATCCATCTGATCTTATGGGGGCATTGTCTAAATTGAGGTTCCTTCCTCTCAGATAATGGTAACTAGTGTCTAATTGACTTAAAACTAGTCAACGCAAAGGGAATACTGTGATGTTGACTCTGACTCTCTGTTTTTTTCCTAGATACCTTAAGGTGAGGAATTGCCTCGCAATGGACACTCTCTTCTTGAGTGTACAGCTTTACAAAGGCCCAAAGTCAACGGAGATGAGCAAACTGAAACCTCAGGAAACATGGGTTAAAATACATCATTTTAACCTTTTATAAGTTTATTGCTGTAGGCATTTTCTGAAAGTGAGAGAAGACCACCAGCATAGTCCCCATACTGAGAAAGAGTCTATGAGTCATTACAAATAATGGCACCAAAGACAGCACCCAGTTCTGGAGATAGCATTTTCACTGGGCTGAACATTGGTAGGAAATACTCCTGGAGAGAGGTGGGTGAGGTCAAAGGAAATGAAGGATGGAACTCCTCTGCTAAACTAAATAGCCCAGCATTCCACAGTGGGGAAAACCAACAAACAAAAACAACAACAAACACACCATTCTTTTCCATCCAGTGGAGAGAATCCCAGGATATAGCAAATGGGAGAGGAGATGACAGTAGACCATAAACCCTTTCAGTCACATTCCCTGAGCTCCTATACTCCGTGGTCATCTCTTTTCTGCATCATCTGCTAGAATTTCCTCAAACTCCAAAAAGCAAACTAAGAAATATTAGCTTTTGCATTTTAACTTGACAGTCCAAAACATGTATCTCAGAAAATGCAGCCCAGCCATCACACACAGTATATTGAAGCAAAAGAGAAAAAAAAAACCAAAAAAAAACAGTATGCACTCAGCAAGATGAACAGAAAGATTGCAGTCATACTACACTATATCAATGACTGTTGCTTCAATTCAAACCCTACTGTGCCGTTTCACATTTAAATGATCCTTCTTACCCAGAAACCTCAATCTCCATGGCCACAGAATACAGAGTGGTCACACCAACTCTCAGCTTTCTCTAACTTATCAGCCCCTCCAGTTTCAACTTTCCTTCTCTCCAAGATAGAACAAGAATTCCAGCCATGTCTTACCAACAACTGTTATTTTCCTTCTGGCTTCTATGATCCCTCTCTCTCCACATTGCAGCCTAATGTCTTCTATACTGCACTGGACCATTCTCCTAGCATCTTACCTGAAAGGTGATCTTTATGTTAATTTTGAGGCACAGACCTCAGTTGTCCCCAGTGTATTTTAATTTTCCTTTACTGGTATATCAAATTATGACAGATGTTATTTATTTATTTATTTATTTATTTATTTATTTATTTATTTATTTATTTTTGAGTTCTAGGGATCAGAAGTCAAACATCAGGTGTACTGACCTCAGCTTCCTGTGCTCATATGACTTCCTCTGGAGAAACAACTCCCTTGCCTCTTTTGGCTTCCAATGGCCCACAGCATCCTCCAGACTGTTGCTATTACCTTCCTCTTTTGCAGCACACTGGTCTCTAATCCTATTACATCACTGTCTCCTCTGACAATGTTGCTCTTGCCCTTGGCTTTACCTGACTCCCTGCATTTCATCAAGCCTACCCAATCTGGGATAATTTTATTTGTATCTTTATCTTAAACTGCTTTATTCTGCCCCATCTATAAAGTCACATGTGCTAAATCTAAGACCACAGTCGCAGGTTTGAGGTTCCAGAAAGTGGACCTAATCTCCTGGGTGGAGAGGTAGATTCTTTACTGTACTTCTCAGGGTTCTAATTCCCAAGTCTTTAATGATTCCGTGCTGAAGGATTTCAAGTCTATTTCTGCAGTGGTGATTGTTTGGCTCACCCTAGATCTACTTATCTTCTTCCTGAATTTAGTATCTCAAAAAGTATTCAGACAACCACCAATACATTGTTTGGCATTTTATCTAAATAAAATTATCTTTTCTTTTTTAATATGTTGATTTTTTTCTCAACTAGAATTAGTTTTACCACAAAACACTCCCCCCATTAATGAGTTCGCCTTCCCCAATTTTGACTGTTTACTCAGTGCCCACTCTCTGATGTTCTTTCACTGGGTTTCATAGCATTCTAAGTCATTCCATCTGTAGTTCTTAACACGTTATAATTTTACATGGAATTATAATTTTATATAAGTTCATTGGTATGACTGTTTTATTCATGTTTCCTCCCCTACGCTGTAAATCTGCATAAATAAGTTCTGTGTACTCCTATGATTTCATTAACACGACACAGATCCTAAGCATAGACAGCATTCAAAAGCATTTGTTAAATATGTGAATTAATTTTCTGCCAAGAGTTGCACTAAGCTTCAAATAAATAAGAAATCCATTTTCTACCCCCCATTATTTGATGAACCTTTTTATTTTTTTCCAAAACATTTGGCTGCTTGTTTTCATTACCAGGAAAGATATTGAATCTAATTTTATAATATTTTAGTAATATTCAAGATGACTTAAGATACCTTAAGCAAATTTGTAATATTTTAATATATTAGTATGTAAACAAAACTGCTTGATTTTCCTCCTAAAAGGAACATTCAGAAATGGCTTCCCACAGAGCAGGGCAATCTCAGAACCTAAATTTTCTTCCATGGTCTGAAGGTAAAGATCACCATAAGCAATTACTCTATAAAATCTTATACTCAGTGTATGGAATTTGTAATCTCAATGTTGTCAAATTGATAGGCCCTGTGGGGGGTGACTAACTGAAGTGGTCACTTAAGACACTTTTTTCTTGCTTGCTCTTAAAGACTACGCGTCTTCATGATAGGATACTTAGAAGAGAAAAGTGGTCTTCATTAGCATCCTGCCCTATGTGGACACCATAGTTTTGACACACGATGGTCTTCTTTGATTGTGTCACACCAGCAGTAATAGCAACAACAACAACAAAAAAAGACTGCCTTGTCTTGATTTATTGAGAAAAATGTGTTTACAATCATACACTGGGGAGCTTCTACACAATATATTTTGTTTCCCACAGTTCTCCAGGTTGGAAATCCCCAGATAAAGGTGCCATGAGTGTCAGTATCTGATGAGATTTCCAGTTCTAGGTTTATCTACACTACCTTCTAATAAGTCCTTACATGGTACAAGCTCCCTTATGCTGCTTTCTGGGCCACTTATCTTACTACTGGGGCCCGTGCCTTCATAATGCCATCACATTTTTGTGCCATCCCCTAATAATAGCAAACTGAAGGTCAAGATTTCAGTAGATGAGCTTGGAAAGAACACCAGTACGCAGACCACAGTGTGGTCCCTCACTTTAATAGCTTCAGCACAATTTATTGCTTAAGAACATAACAGGTCATAGTCACATAAGAATGGTTGCTATGAGAATTTTGATTTCCTACCTCCTTTCATCTTTGCCACTACATCCTTAAACAAATGGTCACGATATTATTGCCCTTTGTATCTTCAAGGTAAGCAGTGAGATTTTACTCTATGATCCTTTGACACTTCTCACCAACAAGTCCATCTTATTTCTGTTGGAAAAAGCCCAAGCACAGGATTACATTTGTGATTATATTGCTGTTTGGTTGATTTTTTGTTTGTTTGTTTGTCTGTTTATTTTTGAAGTTCATCTCCAGGTTGACCTAGAACCTGCCTCCATATCTGGGGTACTGTGAGTATAGGCCTGCACCACCACATCGCAGACTGAGATCTTTTGAAGAAGTTTAACTAACGACAGAATTATCACATTTTTTTTCTGACTATATGAATTGGGATTAATAAATGATGCCTTTACTTGACTAAATCTTGCAGCCAATTAATGGCAATAGTTACTCTGATATTACTCAGATCCCACTATTTGAAAGAAATTTGTACATGCGATAGCACAATTCAATATACATGAAGACTTTTCCTCTACGACTAAAGAGACACCTGTTAATGGATTTCTAAAAATGAGATTCAGTAATTATCACTTCCCTGATTATGTATTTCAGAATTTTATCAGGCGGGTGCTTCGTCATTTCTAATTCGGATGTGGAGGAGGGTGAGGAGAGCCTGACCTCACTGTTGCCTTTACAACAGAGGCTGACACCTCGAAGCTGCTTCTAAGCATGTGAAAGAGACTGGTGGCTATTGCTTCTCCTTTAAGGGGGCGGAGTGAAGCATGTATTTAAATTATCCAAGCAACCACCATCTCTGCTTTTTTCTTCAATTCTATTTCAGTTCTTCCCTGACCCCTTGCTGTCACCTCATTGTTTTACAAGTATTGATGAATGTGATAATGAGTAATGCCATCTATTCATGGAGAAAGTGTAAGGTCTGAAGTTTCAGCATTTTTCACTAAGAAAATGTGTCTCTAGCAGAGTCAGGCATCTTGACTTAATCAGACTAGCTCTCATTCTGTGAACCAATGGATTTTCCTTAAGTTTCACAGTGTCTCCTTTCTACCCATCTTCCCTTCTGGTTCTCCAATTGACACAGGCGGTGTCATGGTGGATTAAGTCCAAAGGCATGCTTCCACTCTTATGCCCATGCAAAATATGCGATGCCCAAATAAAATGCAAATGATGTGGGGCTTTCTGATGCTTTAATCTCAGAGAGTCTTTGGATATGTAGTTTTAGGTACTTGATTTTAAGGTGAATTCTTACATGCATAACAAATGATCATTGAGAAACCAGGGAAGCAAGGTGCTTGTGTCCCTGAATTGTGTCTTGGATTCTAAGTGAGATTGACTGTGTCATAACTGTGGGCCATCCCAAAAGCAAGAGTATGTGCTTGTTACTTCTATAACTCAGTCACACCCGCATTTCAAAGCTTTATCCTTAAATTATCCACAGATGATACTTGAACTCTGTGAAGTTCAAACCCTGGGACAAATGGCTTAGTTGCCTATATAACATATCGAAGTGGATCTGTCTTCCAAGTTCTCCCAGCATCTCTCAGTGCCCACTACCTGCTACAGGATATGGCTTGCTTACAGCCCTGTACCAGAAATTCTCCATCTCAAGGGTTGGGTTGTGCTTCCCCCAAAGGCTTTTATCTATAAAATCCAGCTATTTTGCTTACCCACCCCTTTTATCTTATGCCTTCTTGGCTGCTATTTCTGTTCCCCTCCTCTCCCTTCTCCCTGTCTGTCTCTCCTAACATGGCTCAGGATCATGTCCAGGCTGGATTCTCCACGATGTCCCTGCCTCTGATGAGTCTCTCCCTTCTATCTCTAATAAACTTTCTCCTCTACCATACCCAAGAACAGTCATGTCATTCCTTATAATTTTTCTTTATTACCACTTAAACTCTAAGTAGAATATTGTTACCTGTGTAATCAATGTCAGAAAAGTGACTTTACCATAAGAACGTGTTCATTGTAAAAATGTACAAATATAGTTTTATCAGCAGTTTGCTTGGGGAAAAAAAAATCTGATTGTTTAACCCTTGTTCATGTATACAAAATAAATACTAATACTTTCAGGATGTAATTTAAGTGGTCACAAAGATATTGATTTTATTATAGCATAGAAGCACAATTTTTTTAAAACAATAATATATGCATATATTATTATAACTGTTACTGTTATTAATATACTTCACTTTTTGATTTTCAGCTTTATATAAATCACTTACCTTTATATTCAAACAAATGTACAAGTTACTCCTGTTTATTCTTTTATGGGTTGGTTTTTTTTTTTGGACATTTTATTTATTTACATTTCAAATGTTATCCCCTCTCCCCTCCACAAACCCCCTATCCCCTCCCTCTGCCACTGCTTCTATGAGGATGCTCACCTACCCACTCCCCCACTCCCACCTCACTGCCCTGGCATTCCCCTACACTAGAGCATTGAGCCTTCAGAGGACCAAGGGCCTCTCCTCCTATTGATGCCTGACAAGGCCATTCTCTGCTACATATGCAGCTGGAGCCATGGGTCCCTCCATGTGTACTCCTTGGTTGGTGGTTTAGTCCCTGGGAGCTCTGGGGGCTCTGGTTGGTTGATATTGTTGTTCTTTCTATGGAGTTGCAAACCCCTTCAGCTCCTTCAGTCCTTTCTCTAACTTCTCCATTGGGGTCCCCGTGCTCAGTCCAATAGTTGGACACTAGCATCCACCTCTATATTTGTCAGGCTCTGGCAGAGCCTCTCAGGAGACGGCTATATTAGGCTCTTGCCAGCAAGCACATCATCAGCAATAGTGTCTGGGTTTGGTGTCTGTATATGGGATGAATTCCCAGGAGGGGTAGGAAAGGATGGCTTTTCCTTTAGTCTCTGCTCCACACTTTGTCCCCATATTTCCTTTAGACAGGAGCAATTCTAGATTCAAATGCTCATTTCTACAAGCTCAGTATGAAGCTATCTCTCTTAAGTATTGTCCTCTTCTTCTCTCTCTTCCAGGAGTAATTGCCCCAGAAGCCAAAGGCTTACATGGCTTTGCCTTTCCCTTGCTCACTTCAGCTCTTGCATGCTTTCTATTGCAGATTGTCAAGTTTCCCAATAGTAAAATGAATTACATGCCTCACACTATATTCATCTAGACACATATCACCGCACATTGCTTTTGGGGGAAAAATAATAATTAGAAGAAGCAACAACTCAATCATGGTAGGAATGCTGGCAGGCCATTGTGTGAAAAAGAGATCTAGAATCTTTGAGTCCTTATTTTGCTTCTAAGATTAGCCAAGAAAAAAATAGCTTTCTTCTCATGTGTAAACTAAGGTCCACACTGAGGTCTGACTAGTCAGGATCACTGCCTCCAATCCAGTGACAGCTGTTCAACTAAAATCCTTATTTTCTATAAAAAAAAAATCAAATATAGTCTTCTGGATTTATCTACATTTATTTCCATTTCTTTGATTTTGTTTTTCCTTAAGCTATCAGCTATTTCTTGTAAACTTCTACTTAAACTATTTTTAAGCATCATATTAGTTTTGTGCTCCTGAGAAGTAACTATCAGCTTAAATGACATTGATAAATTAATTTTCTCTTTGTCGTTCCCAGGTTAGAGGAAAGTCTTCTCTAATTTCAGTCCCAGTACAGTACCTTGTACTCCCAATGCTTCCCAGGAAATATATATCAATTTCAGTAAGTATTTACTTAAATAAGTCTGTGGCTATTTGAGAAGCGCATAGTTTAGTAATCTCTTTGATTCTCAGTCTGCCTAAAAAATCACACTTCAAAATAGGTATTTGGTTCAGTCATTGTATCTGAAATGGTGAGTTCCTTCTTTAATAGCTATCCTTTCTTTGTGGAGAGAGAAGTTGATGAATGAGTGTCCTTCTACTTCTGAGTTGAAAGATTTATTTCATTATTTGACAAACAAAAAGGGGAGGCAACTGCTTAGTATCTAACCAAAAATTAAAGAACAGTTTTGGAATACAATATTCTTAGCTGGGAAGTGGTGGCACATGCCTTTAATCCCAGCACTTGGGAGGCAGAGGCAGGTGGATTTCTGAGTTCAAGGCCAGCCTGGTCTACAGAGTGAGTTCTAGAACAGCTATGGATACACAGAGAAACCCTGTCTCGAAAAACCAAAAAATAAAAAATTAAAAATAAAATAAAATTCTTAAACTAAAAATATGTTTTCATTGAGTAAATAGAATGATTAAGTAACACTACTTTAATTGCTTGTGGAGTTTGAAAAGCTTTATTTTTATTAAATTCTAATTACTTCCAGCCAGTTCATCTTATAAGCTATTCAAATACTAAGCAAAACTAAATGAGGCATATCTGTATAAGTAGCGACTTGTTGTGAATATATACTTGAAATTAAATAAAAATTCTATGTATTACAAATAAACTAAAATAAAATATTCTCATCAATTATGTAATCTTTGCTTAACTTACTCATTTGTTTATATAATTAATTCACATTTTTTTGCTAAAATAGCTTAAGTCTATCTATGCACATGACATTTTATTATGAAAAGCAGTTAGCCCAGAATAAATACGTAGACATTTGAGTTATACATATGTAAACAAGAACTTACATAAAACATTGGTGTGGTGGTTTGTGTATGCTTGACCCAGGGAGTGGAACTCTTAGGAGGTGTGGCCTTGTTAGTGTAGGTGTGTCCTTTCTGGAGAAAGTGTGTCATTGTTGGGGTGGGCTTTGAGACATTCTTCCTAGCCACACAGAAGTCAGTCTTCTCCTGTTTACCTTCTGAACAAAATGTAGAACTCTCAGCAACTCCAGCAACATACCTGCCTGGATGCTGTCATGCTTCACACCATGATGATAATGGACTGACCTTCAAAACCAGTAAACCAGTCCCAGTTATATATTGTCCTTTACAGGAGTTGCATTGGTCATGGTGTTTGTTCACAGCAGTAAAACCCTAACCAAGGCAATTGGAGTGCTACAAAATATACAACTGTTTTAAATAATAGATTAATAGATGCAAGAGTAGAAGCGAAGCTAGAAGTTGCCAAAACTTAATTCTGCTATTTTATATACTCAGAAATGTAATCCAACTTCTATCAAAAGAGATTTATAGAAGATTACTAACGGAAAAAGACACTGAGAGCCAGCCACTTGAAACAAATTTAATTAATCAAAATTTCAATGTGGAAAAATTTCAAATGACCTTCTGCCCCCAGTGCCATAGGAATGATGCATTTCCTAGCTCTGTGACTTTACAGTCAGAGAAAATACAATACTTCATGTTGTGTTTTATAAAATGTAGTATTACGTGGCAGGAGGGAACACCTTAGTGGGCCCTGTCAAGGAGTCCCCATGGACAATCAAACCATGTGACAGACCTAATATAAAGTGAAGTTTATTGGGCAGAAGGAAAGGGGACATGGAGAAGGGGTAGAGACAGAGAAAGGAGGGGGAAAGAGGACAGAAAGAGAGAGTCAGAGGAAGAGGACAAGGACAAGAGACTGACCAGGGACATGTGGGGAAGAGAGAGAGAGGGGGAGGAGCAGGGAGGGGAAGATGCACGAACAGTAGTCCTTCTTATATGTCAGGTTAGCTAGCACCTGGCAGGTAGCCACCTGTTGCTAGGTGTCTAGAGGAATTGCTGACACTTCATGGATTCCACATACATGAAAAGTTACCCTGTTCTTGAGTTTTAAGGCTGATATGTACAGTATTTCTTGCATGAGCTAATGATACCATCAATCCTTAAAATATTTATTAGATTTACTGATTTTACCTTACATGGGCATGTTTTGATTAAATGGATATTTGTGTTCCATGTGTTCTTAATTGCTGAGTCATCTCTCCAGTCCCATGGCGCCATCACTTTTTATATTATACTAAGTTAGTATGATGTTATGTTAATCGAGAATCTCAAGGTCCTGGTACAGCAGTTCACACTTTCCTTTGTTCTGTATGCTTTATCTAGCTTACAGATATTTTCTGCAGAATAGAGTGACATCTTTCATCTCTTGGGCAGCTGAGTTACATGGGCATCATACAGTGTGTCTAGTGTTGGTACCACAGGGCTCATCAGGATTCCAAACCATTAACAGTCTTCATCACGCAGAATAACTAAAATCATCCCTGGACACATCTGATGCTTCCAATAAAAGATAAGATAATATCATTCTTTCAAAGAGACAGCCCAAATATAAATTGCACATCCCAAGTTGTGTAGTTAACAAATGAAGAAAGAAAGGGGAGTAATATAGATTCACAAGTAGGAGTGATATCCAGATTTAGAGAAAGTCTGCCAAAATCTATGGCCAACGTAGTGATGAGCCAGAAAGTAGTATTGTTTAGGGAATTAAAAAAGAATCAGATATCAGAAATCAGAAAACAACCCATGTGTATCTAGAGAGCAATGTGGATCATGGCTGTTGAGCTTGATGAATTTCTTTATGGAAATACTCTCTAACTAAGTGTGGCCTCAGCAGTGAAATGACTAAAGTGTCCTAAAAGAAAACCAAACCTGGCAGAAAAACTGAAAATTAGAAAACCAACAAAGCAGTGAACCCAACCTCTGCCCAGGTCTTTATCTTTTTGCTCCACTGTGGAAAATACCAAATGGACAAAAGAAACATCAGTGGGAAAGCCTGAGAATAACGGAGACAGAGAAACCACAATGAACTATAGTAAGTGGGACTAGGCAAAGTCCATCAATTGAATTCAAGCGACTGATGACACAGTGGGACTAGAACTCAACCTTTAGAAGAATATGATGAATCTAAGACTGGTGTAGCTCAGTGGTGGATCAGTTGCATACCAAGAGCTGGGGTTATATCGACAGCATGGCAAATTAAAAAAGAACAATAATATGAATGCCCTACAACATATTATTTATAGTATCTAAATTTAATCCAAGATCTATTTGCATTAAAAGGAGAAAAACAGCATGAAATTAGGACTCTATACACAGAGCAATAAAAATATTCCATAGTAAATTTCTGGTAATTTAATGAAACAACTCAATATCAACTCTGATCAACTGAGGCTCTTGTAAGCTGTATAATATATTCAGAGGACATTCTTAAAAACATTAAAAGACACCCTTAGCTAAGGGGCTAAGAGAATAACTAAAACGAAATGCCAGAACTACTTAGCAAATAAAAAAGACCAAGGGGAAAAGAAAAAAAACAAAAAAATCAAACATTTTAAAAACTCAAAACATAACAAATATCAGATGGCAGACCTAAAGTAGAGCCTTGTGTTAAGTGCAGAATGGAACTTTACATTAAATGTGAATGGAACACCAAAGAGCCACAAGACAAGTCTTGCTAGACCTGATAGGATAGTCTTGATGGTCAACTTGAGTGTATCTGGAATCACCTAAAACCCAAGCCGCTGGACAAATCTGTGGAGGTTCCCCTTGCATCATCAGTGGTGAGAAGACCAAACCTAAATTTGGACATTTGAGACTGGAAGGCATTGAAAGACACATTTAAGTGCTATGTGAACTTTCAAGTGGGGAAGCAACAGATAGTCCTACCATGTTGTGATGCCTAAGATTCACAACCATGACAGTGTAGTAGCAAGATATGAGTAAAGAGGCAATAGTTGCTCTCATGCCTTGGTGGTAACCAAGCGCTGTGTAATTGGACTTAAGGCTTTCTGCAACTGGAGGTAGATCATGCCTGATATTGGAAAGGAGTCACACTTCTCTCAGAGATAATAAGGTCATGGGTCTTAAAAGACAATCTTAAATCATTAGTTATAATTACCAATTATAATTACCAATATATAATTGGTATAGTTACCAATTATAATTTCTATGTATATTTTAAAAACTTAGCCTCATATCCACAGAAAGTGTATCTCTTTCTCCTCATAAAAGAAACTTCTATTTGCAACAGATGTATACCATTACAGAACTCTACAACTAGTCAAAATCCAGAGAAAAACTGGTTATGGGATGCCCAGCCTCAATGGATACAGCTCCAACACAAATCCTGCACTTACAGCTTAGGGAACACAATAGAAGAGGAGACAGAAAGATTGAAAGAGCAGAGGACCAGGGAATCTTCTGTGAGCTTGTGCTTTGCCCACAATACCTCAAAGGTATGACTGCCTAAACAAGACCCAAACAGCGACCATACTAACAGGCATACTAATGTATAAGGGGAAATCTCATGAAGTCTTACTTCTAAACAAAGAACGACAGGCAACTATTCACTGGGTGAACTCCCTAATTGGTTATCTAATACCAATATGTCAGCTCTGAAATCATATAACAGTAATATAAATATAATGTATATATATTGTAATAATAAATGGACTGAATATGCTAGATTTATATATTTATTCATTTATATGCATATATATATATATATATATATATATATATATATACCAATTTGAAAAGAGGCCATAGATTTGAGAGGAAGAAAAGAGAGAGATCATGGGAGGGATGGGAGGAAGAAAAAAGGAGAGAAATGCTATAATTATACTATAACTTCAAAAGCAAGAATATGAAAAAATAGATGCCTTTGAAATTAAACAGTATAAAATTATATACTCACATCTTTGACCCCCTTTTCATCAGGTTTGTTTAACTGAATTATATGAGATCATATTTCAAACATTGGTAGTTTATTTTGCAATTGCCATTTTCTTTGACTTTTCTTCACATTGCCTACTGAAAAGCTGAAAGTTTAACAATCTCACTGTATGAGTCTGTTTATCAGCATTCTTCTTTATACCCTCTGAGTACATGTGTCCCTAAAGAAAAGTGAGTGCCACCACCCATGTGCATCCAAGAAGTGCAAAATAAGGCTCCCACCATTTGTTTCTACACAAGCTACCCGATTAACTAAAAGTCAAAGGAGTAGAAAAGTAAGTGTGGGAGAGCAGTTGAAGTCCTTCCAATGCACATATATTGCAAAGTTGCACAGTCATTTTGGAAAGCTGTTCAGCAACTTATGATACCAGTCAGAAATCTGCCTCCCTCAGCATCCCTCGTTCTTCTAGATATTTAGCCAAGGAAAGCATTCATATCTATTTAATGTTTGAAAACAAATCATGTTTTAGAAATGTTAATTGTAATAGCCAAATAAGGAAATGCATATTTATTAACTTGTGAAAGGGTTAAAAAATGTTATGATATAGCCAAATTAAGAAATAGTAGTCAGCAATGAGAAGTAATAAAGAAATAATAACTAATATTCAATATCAGAAGTGAACTTCAAAACTACTATACAAAATGAAAAGGGTCAGATCTCAAATCTGCAGACTATTTAATCTCAACTACATGGAGCTATATAAATCCATTTATGTAGTGTTAGGTAAGGGGTAAAGTCTCATGACTTGAAGCAGGAGAAGATGGCTGAAATTGTGAAAAGTTTCAAATGGTTTTCATCATTACACTATGAGAGATATTTTTCTAAACTCAAATTGCAAATATTAAACAATTATGAGTTTTGTTGCATTTAAATCACTATTAGATCTGAAGCAAAAGGACTTTGAAAAATCTTTAGAGTAGATATTTTTTTCAATATTTGACACAGAAACTGAAATGCTGAACAGAAATTCAACCATTAAAGGTTTTCATTTAATAACTTAAGACACAGTTTTTTTACTCATATGGGGAAAATTAAAATATAAAGCATAAATGCAAGCAGTTTTTCATGTGAATTCATATGGTTATCTAGCATGATCTTCATAGAAAGGAGACACTACAAAAATCTAAAGAATTCTAGCCAAAAGTTTTCATAGTTCTGTTGACTGACTATAAAAAGAGACTACATAGACAATACATTCTTCTCTAGAAGCAAAAACCCCACATCATGCATGGTGTGTTTTCACTAGCCAAGTCCACTTAAGTAAGTACTGAGTTGTACTGGGTATGGTTACATTTTATTTCTCTCTTTTATGAGCCAAGTCTCAGACTCTCAGAGGAAATGTCAGCATTTTCCATAAAGTTCACAGCCTTTCTAGCAAATTGGCACAATAGGCTTACATAGCCCATGTAAAAAGTTTGCCTTCTCTGTTGCTGTGATAAAAGACTGGCCAACACCAAATTGTGGATTAAAGGATTTTTTTTTTGTCTTAGACATTTTAGTCCATCATCAAGAAAATCCAAAGCAGAAATCTAGAGACAAGAACTAAAACAGAGACCCTGAAAGAACTTACTGGCTTGCTCCTTTTGACCTGCTGGTCTTTAAAGGGGTAGCACCGCTCACAGTGGGCAAGAGCCTCGCACATCAATGATCAAAGCAAGCTGGATGGATGCAGTTCCTCAGTTCATGCTCCTTTCTCTAGGAGACGGTAATTTGTATCAAGTTGAAAAAAAAAAAACTAATTACAACAGTGTTTAAAAAACACAGACTAGTCTTATTATTTAAAAACATAATTTAATTAAACAAAAATTTAATGCTAACTTTTATGACATTGGCCTATTTACCAACTTGCCACACATACACACACACACACACACACACACACACACAAAGAGTCAGTACTGATACTTCAAAATACGATCTATAAAATCATTCATTAAATAAGCACACTCATTGACACCATTTCTCTTTAACACTACATTAAAGGTTTAGACATGAAGCCCTAAGTGGAAAATGATTGATAAGCAATATAACAAAACTGTAATTAGTAGCCATTGATATGATGGTCTAAAAAAAAATCAAATGTAGTTTCTACAAATAAAAAGCATACTAGATCTAAATGTATTTGCTTCTTCTATGCTATGGCTGCCGACTTTATGACAGAAAAACATTTGAAATATTTTGTGACTTTTTTCAAAACAAAATGACATCAAAAACTACCAATAAAATACAAATTTTAGTAGTTTACTTTCAACTCTTTATAGATACAGGAGAAAATGGGAGCTAAGGGCCCAAACATGCTTCTTTCAAACACTGGTACACAGTTAAGGAAAAAAAGTCCCTAAGCACTTTGACTTTCAGGGCAACAACAAGATGTTTTATTGTTTTAATGTAATTAAATGTGCATGGGAGTTTGACCTGCATGTATGTCTTTGCCCTGCCCTGCGTGTGTGCTTGCTGCCCATGAACGTCAGAAGAGGACATTTATCTGATCCCTTGAAACTGGAGATGCAGAGAATCGTGAGTCGCCATGTGAATGGTGGGAATCAAATATTTCTCTGGAAGATTATCCGTTGAGTTGAACTGCTGAGCCATCTCTTCAGGCCGGCTTTTTTCTCTTGATGCTTATTTTAAATAGTTGACTTTTAGGATTTCTTGAAATCATAAGCACATAAAATTTTATAGAAAACTGCTGGGCAGTGGTAGCTCACACCTTCAATCCCAGCACTTGGGAAGCAGAGGAACGTGGATGTCTGTGAGGTTGAGGCCAGCCTGGTCTACAGAGAGCTCCAGGACTACATAAGGAGACCCTGTCTTGAAAAACCAAACCAAGCCAAGCAACCAACCAACCAATCAAACAAACCAACATAACTTTATTTTTTAAAAAAAGAAGCTCACACATATTTGCCATGCTTGAACTCTCAGTACATCAGGAATATCTCAGCATATAAACACTGAAATCTTGCAGTCACACTATGTCCATTACAAGGGGAGCATCCCAATAACACTTCCCAAACATGTGGTTTCTATGGTAATTCTTTGAAATTCATAATAACGTCAGGTCATTGAAACAGCCTGCCTTCACAAAGACCTATTTATTAGACAGATCACATCCTGAGAAGCGAGCCTGTTACTGTAGTGTGTATGGTGTTATGACATTGGTGGAAGAGGAGTAAGTCAGTGTCTGGAATCTCCCCGTGGTAAAGCAAGCAAGGTTCTGCAGAACATTTTATTGTGGATGCTTATAAAGAATTGTGTCACCCTTGCTCTGTACATCGTTTTCTATCTCATAGAATCCTTATAAGGAATCTCATAGATGGCGAGTGACTGTGAATTACTAGTTTTACCATGTACTCACTACAAAACTCCCATTGTTCTGTAGACACTGTCTGGGCCCTATGAGGAGAGAGAAAACACACCCGTTACTGAACAAGGAGAATTTAATATAAAGAATTACTAACCGAGTATAAAGCTGTGGACTGGGCAACTGAAGATGTAAGAAAAGAAAACACTAGTGCATTGGGGCTAGGTAATATTGGAAGCAGAGGCCATTCTGCTTGAAAGAACAAAACTGAAGGTAGCAATATTGTCCTCCAGAACTGAGACTTTTCGAGGAGGAGTTGTAACCCTCTCTGTGCCTGGGAGAGGCTTTAAAAGGCTGAGAAGACGTAACCCTGGAGGACGGGTGTGTGTTGGAAGGGGTGGAGTGCTTGTCTGAAAGGAATACTTAAAAGATTTCCTCATCTTAGCTGCTCCTGTGTAGGGAAAAACTGTGGTTGTCAGGAAATGGCTTGGCCCAGATGATTCCCAGGAACTTACTCAAGCAAAAGGAAGTCAATAGGGACCGAGCATGAAGGGGCAAGTCCCGTCTCCTCCTCCATTATTACCAGAGGAACCTCACTGGGAGTCAGGTAACAAGGCAGAAGAGAGGTTGGCTGAGCACCGGCTTCAGTTACTGCAAGGCAATTACAGGAGAGTGGTCTGACCAAGAGACAATAGCGTCAAAACTGGCACAACCATCCACAGAAAATTCTCTTGAAATGACTGAAAATTGGTTTAAGATTACAGTGATATCGTGGTAAATGGCTAAACTACCTTTATAATTTAGTAGCTTACAGAGATGTCACATAACCCAGTGTAACCTCGGAGTTTTAATAGAAAAAAAATAAATAAAACCTGAGAATTCAGATATAAAACTCTGTTTACTCTGTGATGCAAGAAGATACATACATGATGCCTTCAGATGTCTGGGTTTGATCAGACTGTGGTTCCCAAGGGAGAAAGTAAGTGAGCTAACAGTCTGGAGAAATGTCTCAGCTACAAGGTACTTGCTGCATGAGCAGAGAGTCATGAGCTTGGATGCTAGCACTCATCTGAAGAGTGTCGAAGTAGCACATCCCTGGAACCCTAATGCTGGAGAGGATGGCACAGGCTGATCCGTGGGGCTTGCAGACTACTCCAACCAATTGGCAGCTTCAGAATCAGTGAGAGACCCTGCTTCGAAGAAATATGGAGGGGAAGGATTAAGTGGGATGTCCGATGTCAACTTCTGTACCCTATAAACTACTGACACACACACACACACGCATGTACACACACGTGCACACAAACACGTAGACCAATCGCACAGAGGCAAATTGAGATCCTCATGATAAGCTAACTAGGCCAGACTCAGAAAGACAAATATTGTATCTTTCACTTACGAGTGGATCCTAGATTTCATATATGTGTCCATGACCTGAGAGACATGAAATATCTTGGAACAAAGGGATTAATTGGTGGGGAAATGGTGAGAAAGAAGAGGGGGAGGGGAAGGGGAAGATATGGGGAAGGTCCATTGCATATGTGTTTGGAAATGTCCTATCAACTCAGTTCTCTGTATAACGAACATTCACCAATAAAAAGGGAGATAATGTTTTACTTGGTGAGGGAGTGACAATGTCTAATATTGAAATGACTTAAAGGAAATTGTCATTCATATATGTCACATGTGGGAACGTATCAGGTAGGTAATTTGACAGCATGTGTCAACATTTACATTGTGCTCACCAAGGAAAACATTCACCTGGGCCTGACTTACAGTTTCAGAGATTTAATCTATTGAAACCATGGCAGGAAGCATGGTGGCCTGCAGGTAGACACAGTGCTGGAGAAAGAGCTTCGAGGTCACATCTTGATCCATAGGCAGCAGGAAAACAACTGTCTGACACTGAGCCTGGGTCTGACTATCTGAGACATACAGTGACACATTACCTCCAACAAGGCCATAGCTCCTCCAACAAGGCCACACCTCCTCTGGGCCAAACAGTCAAACACTTGAGTCTATGGGGTCCATTTCTATTCAAACAACCACAGAAACTAAGTAGGTTGGGAATCAAATTCAACATCCTTATAAACAATAGACCAGTTCTATCCATCTCCTAACTCATCTCCTCTGTGTGCGACATTTAATCACTTATATATCATGAGCATTTGCAGTCACTTAAAGGTAGACTTGTATGAGCCTAGACATTCTTAGGATTGTCTCATTTACTCCAGGGTTCCACCTTCTACTGTATACTCAAGAGATGTCTTATCAAGACGCCCAGATCAAAGCCCTCTCTATATTTTATCTTTCTTCATGTGAATCCATAGACATCACCACCTCTCAACAACCTATTAAATATCAACATGGATATTCCTTCTGTTCTCCATTTCCTTCAGTACAGCCAGCACTCTTATGGGAAAACAATTCATCTAGGAGTTATGGATTAATTTACTAATTATTTAAAAGTATCTCCCAGAAGCGCTGAGTGGTAGAATGTTGAACCTTTGCAATGATCTGGGTTAGACCCAGCACAAAGAAAAGGAAAAAGAAATATGTAGAAGAACTTCATTTTGGAGCATTGCTGGATGCATAAGCTCTGAGCTTGGAATATAGGTCATTGGGAAGCACATACTTAACATACAGAAGGTCCTAGTTTTTATCTCCATCCTAAAATGTATGAATGTAGAAATATGATAATGTTTTTGTTAGCAATATTTATATTCATACATATATATGCCCTATATATGAAATATATATACATATACACAAATATATGCCCTGTATATGGTACTTATAGGTATATGTACATATATGTACATATATGTGTACATATATATGAAATGTTCCTATGAATGTAGATTATAATTATAGACTTTTCATGAAATAAAAACAAGGAAGAATGATGTAAATAATCCAGGAAAGTAAATGTGATTTTAAAAGTCTTTTTAAAAATAGATGATATGCTGAACCATATGTATGTATTAACTCATATAACAATTACAAAAATCCTAAAGGGCAATTATTATTATGCCTACAAGTCAGACTCTTATGCAAAAAAAGAATTACAGAACTCACAGAAAATGAAATATCGTCTGGGTAACTGAACTTAGGATGGAAATAAGAGGGAAAGTGACTGTGAACACTATATACAAAGAAATACAAGGCGTTCATTTGCCAGTTACTGCACAGAAAACAAGATGCCGCAAAGAATGATGGCAGGTGTCACTGGCTTCTGTGCAAAGCTGTACATTAAAAGAAAAGGAAAAGTTGAGATTTTTTTTCATGCACTCTTGTGGGGTGCTTGCCCAAGCCCCCGATATTCCTTGGCCAAATGGTTGAGTTATTTCTCAGTCTTTACATGTGTCCCAACAAACCCCAGTGGTACACGGTGACTTGAGGAAGGGCTCTGTTCTAAATTACACAGCTTTCATTTTAAAAATATGTTCTTGACCCACAAAAATAATGGCACATTAGATAACATCAGTTAGTCCTTGTCTTCTAGAAAAAGAGCAAGGAGGAAGAAGAGGAGGAGGTGGAGGAGGAGGAAATCAAATTGGCACAACACTGGGAAACAATGTGTGAGGATTTTAGGGACTTTCGAACTGATCATGGAAACATATGGGCATGTTTCTGACTAGGAGCTGATGTCTTTTTTTTTTTTTCTGTATGTTTCCTTTTGTGAGTTTACATGTCTGGTCATTTAGTGATTTTAATCCTGTAGATAAGGTCTACCTAACTGAGTGAACTTAATTTAAATTTTATTTAGAAGAACACAAGCTCAATTAGAACAGTACAGGAGAAAATACAACAGAGTGCTCAAATTAAAGTGAAATGATTCCTCCTGCTAGACCTTCTGATTCAACACTTGCATGTACCCCAGCACACTCCATCTTTAGAGATTCTTCATGGCAGGAAGGAGAGACTTACATTACTAGATTTCCCATTTGATGCCTACTAAAATATTGTACCACTTATCTTCTAAAAGCTAACATGAAATTGTGTCTGTGATCATCCTGCCAACTTTAAGGTTTAAATTGAGATGTAAAGGGGATTGGTCCTTCTAGCTATAATATTCTAATTAAAACACTTTGCCTGTACCCATAAGCAAACTCTGAAAATACTCTTGCAGTCCACCGGTAGGTGTGACATTCCTGAGAACCTAGGAGGCCAATGGTCTTAAGACTGCCTGGTGGTTTTTCTGCTTGAGAGAGTGAAGTGTATTGGTTTTGACATGGGATTAAACCTGAGCATGTATGATTACACCTGTCCACACGATATAGCTTGGTTTTCACATTTCAAAGTGCCTACAGAGCAGAAAACTGCTCTTTTACAAAGAGAAGTGGGGAGAAATGAAAAATAAAGTATCACATCTCATTTGTAGACTTTGTTCGTTTCTTTGAAAGCACCTGAAAGAGTAGTTCATGCTGTTCTATTAAAGCGGATTCCCTTTCACACAGAGGAGAGTGCATGATTTAGGAGCCTGCTCATCATGGTCGCCATGCCTTTTATGCTGCGAGCTATTGAAATATGAATACACCACTAATTCTTTGGAACTACTAGACTATAAATCAAACATGCCACTTAGTAGATGACCCTTATTCTTCACTTCTGTTCTTTCTCAAAGATTACCAGGTATCTGTGGGAGTGACAAGAAATCAGAAAATTGTAAGCAATGTGCTTTAACCTCGCATCGCCCCGAAGGCAATATGTGTGTATGGAGCTGTCTTTGTAATGAAACCAACAACTAGTCAAAAGGTGAACATTTTAGTCAAACAATTTTTATGCCATTTATATGTTCCTTATTTTACAGTTGTTTTATATTCAAAACTTCATTAAGAAATGCAACGATTTTGGGCAGGAGAGATGGCTCAGTGTGTAAATGTGCTCACCACCATGCAGTAAGGCATGTTTGAACACAGGATGCACATGGTAGGAGGAGAGAACTGACTCAAAGCCAACACACACACACAGATACACACAGACACACATACACATAGACCCATAAACATACAGACACACACATACACACATACACACATACACACAAACAGACACACACAGACACACACATACACACATACACATGGACACACAAACACACCCAGACATACAGACACAAACAGATATACACAGACACATAGACACAAACAGACACAGACACATAGACACACACAGACACACACAATTTTTTTAGTGTATGTATAATATATTTTCTAATTAAAGGAAGTGCAATTATCTTCCAGAGGGATAAATTGTTAAAATTTTTCTTGAGGAAAAAATTAAGTTTGGACATATCTTTAAAAAAATATTATTCCAGCCTAATAATAATAAGAATTCTTGTGCACTAGGATATCTGCTATGTCATGTCTACCCAGAATACAATATGTCTGGATGGGTAGCAGTGAAAATATACTGGCCATTGATTAGAAGCCGGCCATTGTTGTTAACCAAGATCAATTTCAGAAGCAAGGACTTCTGTGTATTGATGAACAATGTCACTCAAGTCAGGGTCAAGACAAATCTCCCTGACACTAGTGGACAGATGAACTTTTAGGAAAAAAAAATTCAAGATAGGAAAGAACTCAAGCACATGTAAGTGAAACCTGAACTATCATCTTGAAAGCAGTAAAGAGAGAGGTGATTGTCTACTGTACAAGGAGCAGCAAGAGCGGAAGATTTCAAGGAAAAGAAAGTCTCTGATTCAGATCTCTAAAACTCTCCTGGACATTAATTTCTGGGGAACTCAGCATCTTTACCCTGTAAACCTGCTCTTCTGCTTCTAACTCCTCTTTCAACAAAACACACCATTATCTTTTTACTGTCCCAAGGCAAAACATCTGTATCTGATGATGAGTTCTGTCTTTTCTTTGGCTCTCATCCTATCATCAAACTACATCCATGTTTTAAAGATTGCATTTTATTTCTCATAAAGATCTTTCCTGATTACACGAGATTGGAGTATCAAGTCCAGATGTTGTGTATACATGCTAACAGTGTAACAGTGTTGATGGTCATAGGTCTCTTAATTAATGCCTACTAATAGGTAACTAAGTCATTGAGGATTCTGTCCTGAAAAGGGATTAATGTATTAAGTAACTAAGTCATTGTAGATGCTATGCTCAAACAGGATTGATGTATTTCTTGTGGGACTCTGGTTAGTTCCCTTGATAGTCTGTTATTCTGCAAAGAGCAATCCCAGAAAAAGATCGTCTTGGCTGTCTATTTCATCTTGTGATTCCTTCTACCCACACTTTCTCCCATCATGATAAGATGGTATCCATCATGATATAGGTGGAAGGCTCTCACAAATCAGAACTATGCTATCAGACTACCTAGAACTATTAGCTAAACAAATATTTTTTTTCTTTATAAATCACTAGGCATCAAGTATTTTCTTGTGGCAACAAAAATAGACCAACAGTAGACTGAGACCCTACAACTTCACTTTTGACTGAGAGAATATTTCACACAAATAAATACTATATAGAGGAAGAACCATATAGTCTGGAAGTTGAGACAACTGAAAGAATAGCATAAAGAAAAGTCAACTGTCACTGCCAGAGTTTGAGGAAACCAAAACATGTGGTATATCTAGACCCAGCAATATGCTGACTTCAATTCCTTGTGGGAAAACAAAACCCGTTTGGCAATTCCTATGCTGTAAATATTGCACCACCAGTAATTCCAAGACACAACTTCTCACTAAACCGAAGTTGGGGAAAGAAACACACATTCAGGTCTTAAGAGTGGGCACAACCATTTCAGAGAGCGGGGTGTTGAAGTCACCCACTATTATTGTGTGCGGTGCGATGTGTGCTTTGAGTTTTAGTAAAGTTTCTTTTACGAATGAGGGTGCCCTTGCATTTGGAGCATAGATATTCAGGATTGAGAGTTCTTGATGGTGGATTTTTCCCTTGATCAGTATGTAGTGTCCTTCTGTGTCTTTTTTGATGACTTTGGGTTGAAAATCAATTTTATCCGATATTAGGATGGCTACTCCACCTCGTTTCTTGGGGCCATTTGCTTGTAAAATTGTTTTCCAGCCTTTTACTCTGAACAATGCTCTACTCAATGATAACTTGGTCAAGGTGGAAATAAAGAAAGAAATCAAAGACTTTTGAAAGTTAATAAAAATGAAGGCACAACATACCCTAATTTATGGGACACAATGAAAGCAGTGCTAAGAGGAAAATTCATAGCCCTGAGTGCCGCCAAAAAGAAACGGGAGACAGCATACACTAACAGCTTAATGGCACACCTGAAAGCCCTGGAACAAAAAGAAGCAAATACACCAAAGAGGAGTAGAAGGCAGGAAATCATCAAACTCAGGGCTGAAATCAATCAAGTAGAAACAAATAAAACCATACAAAGAATCAACAAAACGAGGAGTTGGTTCTTTGAGAAAATCAACAAGATAGATAAGCCCTTAGCCAGACTAACCAGAGGGCACAGAGATAGTATCCAAATTAATAAAATCAGAAACGAAAAGGGAGAGATAACAACAGAAACTGAGGAAATTCAAAAAATCATCAGATCCTACTACAAAAACCTGTATTCAACACAACTAGAAAATCTTGAGGAAATGGACAATTTCCTTGACAGATACCAAGTACCAAAATTAAATCAGGATCAAATAGACCATCTAAACCGTCCTATAACCCCTGAAGAAATAGAAGTTGTCATTGGAAGTCTTCCAACCAAAAAAAGCACAGGTCCAGATGGTTTTAGTGCAGAATTCTATCAGACCTTCAAAGAAGACCTAACACCAATACTCTTCAAACTGTTCCACAAAATAGAAACAGAAGGAACACTACCCAACTCGTTCTATGAAGCCACAATTACACTAATACCAAAAGCACACAAAGATCCGACAAAGAAAGAGAATCTCAGGCCAATCTCTCTTATGAATATCGATGCAAAAATACTCAATAAAATTCTTGCCAACCGAATCCAAGAACACATCAAAACGATCATTCACCACGATCAAGTAGGCTTCATCCCAGGGATGCAGGGATGGTTCAATATAAGGAAATCCATCAATGTAATCCACTACATAAACAATCTCAAAGAAAAAAACCACATGGTCATCTCATTAGATGCTGAGAAAGCATTTGACAAAATTCAGCATCCTTTCATGCTAAAGGTCTTGGAAAGATCAGGAATTCAAGGCCCATATCTAAACATAGTAAAAGCAATTTACAGCAAACCAGTAGCCAGCATCAATCTAAACGGAGAGAAACTTGAAGCAATCCCACTAAAATCAGGGACTAGACAAGGCTGCCCTCTCTCTCCATATCTTTTCAATATAGTACTTGAAGTTCTAGCTAGAGCAATTAGACAAGAAAAAGAGGTCAAAGGGATACAAATTGGAAAGGAAGAAGTCAAACTATCACTATTTGCAGACGATATGATAGTATACATAAGCGACCCAAAGAACTCCACCAGAGAACTCCTACAGCTGATAAACGACTTCAGCAAAGTGGCCGGATATAAAATCAACTCAAGCAAGTCAGAAGCCTTCCTATACTCAAAGGATAAGCAGGCTGAGAAAGAAGTAAGAGAAATAATACCCTTTACGATAGCCACAAACCATATTAAGTATCTTGGCGTGACGCTAACCAAACAAGTGAAAGATCTGTATGACAAGAACTTCAAGTCTCTGAAGAAAGAAATTGAAGAAGACCTCGGAAGATGGAAAAATCTGCCATGCTCATGGATTGGCAGGATTAATATAGTAAAAATGAGCATCTTACCAAAAGTAATACACAGATTCAATGCAATCCCCATCAAAATCCCAACTCAATTCTTCATAGAGTTAGAAAGAGCAATTCAAAAATTCATCTGGAATAACAGAAAACCCAGAATAGCTAAAACTATTCTCAAGAGTAAAAGAACCTCTGGGGGAATCAGTATCCCGGACCTCAAGCTGTACTACAGAGCAATAGTGTTAAAAACTGCATGGTATTGGTACAGTAACAGACATGTAGATCAATGGAACAGAATTGAAGACCCAGAAATGAATCCACACTCCTATGTTCACTTGATCTTTGACAAAGGAGCTAAAACCATCCAGTGGAAAAAAGATAGCCTTTTCAACAAATGGTGCTGGCTCAGCTGGAGGTCAACATGCAGAAGAATGCAAATTGACCCATCCTTATCTCCTTGCACTAAGCTCAATTCTAAGTGGATCAAAGATCTCCACATAAAACCAGACACACTGAAACTAATAGAAGGGAAACTAGGGAAGAACCTTGAACATATGGGCACAGGGGAGAATTTCCTGAACAGAACTCCAATAGCTTATACTCTAAGATCAAGAATAGACAAATGGGACCTCATTAAATTACAAAGTTTTTGCAAGGCAAAAGACACCGTCAAAAAGACAAAGCGGCAACCAACTAACTGGGAAATGATCTTTACCAACCTTACATCCGACAGAGGGCTAATATCCAAGATATACAAAGAACTCAAGAAGTTAAACTCCAGAGAGGCAAGTAACCCTATTAAAAAATGGGGTACAGAGCTCCACAAAGAGTTCTCACCTGAAGAATATCTAATGGCTGAGAAGCACCTAAAGAGATGTTCATCATCCTTAGTCATTAGGGAAATGCAAATCAAAACAACCCTGAGATTCCATCTCACACCAGTCAGGATGGCTAAGATCAAAAACACAGGAGACAGCAGTTGTTGGCGAGGATGTGGAGAAAGAGGAACACTCCTCCACTGCTGGTGGAATTGCAGGCTGGTACAACCACTCTGGAAAGCAGTCTGGCGGCTCCTCAGAAAACTGGGCATGACACTTCCGGAGGATCCGGCTATACCACTCCTGGGCATATACCCAGAGACTTTACCTGCATGCAATAAGGACACATGCTCCACTATATTCATAGCAGCCTTATTTATAATAGCCAGAAGCTGGAAAGAACCCAGATGTCCCTCAACGGAGGAATGGATTCAGAAGATGTGGTATATTTACACAATGGAATACTACTCTGCAATTAAAAACAATGAATTCACGAAATTCCTAGGCAAATGGTCAGAACTTGAAAATATCATCCTTAGTGAGGTAACCCAATCACAAAAGATCACACATGGTATGAAGTCACTGATAAGGGGATATTGACCCAGAATCTCAGAATACCCTAGACACAATCAGCATATCAATAGATTTCTAAAAAGATGGAAGGAGAGACCCCTGGTCCTGGAAAGACTGGATGTAGGGGAACGCCAGGACAGAGTAATGAGAGGGGGTTGAACGGAGAAAAGAGGGAGGGAAGGGGGCTTATGGGACTTTCGGGGAGGGAGGAAACGGGAAAGGGGAAGTGATTTGGAATGTAAATTAAAAAAATAAAATAAAATTAAATTAAAAAAAAAAAAAAAAAAGAGTGGGCACAACCAAAGTCATATGTTAAGTATAGTTTGGAGATATGTCAAGAAGGCATCCTCTTCCAGAGATGCTGCCTGAGCAGAGGAGTTGTTAGAAGAGAATACATTCACTCATTTCTGCAGTTCTACCATTTTCTGTTTTCTCTTTGGTGGGTCTCTTCAGACAAAGCTGCCCAAACTTCTACTCAGTCAGACAAACACAGCCCCAAAGCTCAGATCTCCTGAGAACAAAGCTAAAGAAGGACAAAGAAGAGATCCACGGGCAGGTGCCTCAAAGACAGACACCTCAGGCTCATGAAGCAATCCTGCCTCCATCTCTCAGAATGGTGATCACCTAGAGACTGGCATTCATTAAGCATCAATAAATATTTTACAGAATCAATGAATGATTTATTAGCAAATGTAGTGTCAGCATTTAATAATCAGGAAAAACTGTGTTGCTTTGTGTATATACGACTTTCTATCAGACCCACATTTATTGATGTAGTAGCACTTGAACTTAGCAAAAGCACATGTCAATGAACTGTATGACTTGTTGATTTGAAATACTTTAAATGTGTACTTTAGTCCCATGATCCCAGCCCAGGCATTTTGTTTAGAAAAACTGAACATTTTTGTCTAACTTAATCACTCATAATCAAAAATAAAAATAAAAGAAAACTTCCAATAATTTAATCATTGGTATTGTAAGAATTACCACAAATCTGATGTGTCCTATGAGTCTCCCTGTCTATCTGAGCATTGACGGTAGCTTTCAACATCAAATCCTTGACTTAAAATATTTGCCTCTATTGCTAGCTCATGACAATACACAAATTATTTGAATTTCCACCTGTTCCTTGTCTGGCCCACCTTCTATTTCTAGCCACATCCCTGAGATTCAGTCACTCGCAGGACTTACATGAACAGCCAAACTTCCTGTGGACTTTGCAGTGTTTCTTCTTCATATGACTGCCTTTGTTCAGAATCTTTTAATTTGATTCATATATCAGGCCTAAAATTAAAAAAAATCCATTAGTTAAAGATAAGGGATAGATTTTAATTAGTCACAAAACTTACAATGGGAAAAGAATTCAGCATGAACTGCAAGGGTCAGGAAATAAGAGCAGGAGCTTAATAGAAACAAGAAAGGAGAGACTTAAAATGTGTGTGTGTGTGTGTGTGTGTGTGTGTGTGTGTGTGTGTGTGTGTGCGCGCGCGCACATACACATGTGTTTGGATGTGTGCATGCATGTTTAGGGGTGAGTGGTATGGAGGGAGCCACAGGGGAGTCGTTAATCCAGGCTTGAACTGAAGTTAAGCTCCTATGTGGGGGCTAGAACTCTGTCTCTATGCTATGCCTGGGGCAGTAAATTCTTTTCGGAGTACTGAATTTTTCTTGGTCAAGCACTTAAAGAGATTGGGGGTGGGGTGGGAGGTAACTTTATCCTACATCTTAAGCTGTTAGAAACTGGGTTAATATTTTGCCTAAGTCTTGGTAGCAGATGTTGAAGGCTAGTCAGAAGAAGAATTAAGGCTGTCTTGCTAATGAAAGCAGCAGCTTCAAGGCCAGCCTGAGCTACGCCCAGAGCATAAGCTCTCTAGGAGAAGGAACTATATTTACTGCACTTTGAACTACTTCATGTGAATTATTCTCCAATTTGACTGCCACTTAAGAGTGAGCCAAACGGTGGGTGAGGTCTTCCTTATATGCAAGCAATAAAATGGTGCATATTACCTTTAGAGAATTTTTAAATGTTTTCTTTTTATTATGACAATATGTTAGCGATTTTAAACAGCATCCGTGGTAAAAAAAAAAAAATCCATTCTCTTTCCCCAGTTCTTTTGATGACCTTAATTCTAAATAATTTCCCTAGCTATTGTAAAATGTTAACAGGAACTAGTAACGTTTGTATTTGCCCTATTTTATTACTCATCTCTTACAAATATTGTATTTTTACAGGGAAGTTAATCTGGGGAATGGCCAGTTGTCCAGCTGGCCTTTGATACTTGTGGACTCAGCAATTATTTTCACTTTTAAATAGCTCGAGATAGTTTGAAGCACAGTTGAGCTTACTCCAAGTACTGTGTGTGGCGCACACTGTTTATTCAAGCAGCAAATTCAGAGTATATCATAACTCCACGGAACAGGGGCTTCAGCGATGTCATTCTGTGCTGCCAATTAATGTTGGAAACAAACAAAAAAGGGCAGAAACCGTGCGAACCATAACGTGTTTTTATTTGCTTAGTATGAATTGTAGTTCATCCATATTAAAGAGTTAGTTTAAAATTTAAATGTATTCTTTCTTAAATTAGTAATCATTTAAAACAACAAATCTAGAAAACAAAACATCTTATCAGAGTCGTCACTTAGCTGTTACCTCATTTATTCATTTTTGAAGACATTATGGTTTTGTGAAAGTTACTTCATATTAGAAAATTATTTGTAGGAGACAAGAAAATTAACGGCCAGCTAACAAAATCCAATCTGTTAAATAACAGTAAAATCAAAATAAAAGCAACTGAATTGCGTGTTGTCCCTCTCTGAGTTTGTTATTTATTTATTTTTCAGAATGTTATAACATGTAACAATCTGTGACCAAATTTTCTATTTACTTTTTTCCTGCTATTATCATTCTGAGCTATTTTTTTTTTCACCTGACAACTGTTACTGAAAAAATAATTTTGCTCTATCGGAAGCTGCCATTGAAGGTGAGAGAGACAGAGAATGTGGTGGACAAGAAGGAACGAGGGGGAACACAAGGGAGCAGATAGAAACGCTGGGCAGAGAGAAGGGGGAGAGGGGCAAAGAAATGGACAGAGCCTCGGCAGTCACTAGAAACAAAAACCCAGGCACTGAGGTCTTCTGAATTCATCTGCCAGATGAATGTTTTCAGCAGTTTCCCTGTGAGCCCCATCATGTATCTAGAGAAGGTTAAGTCACTCAGTCTTTATTTAACATAGTCTTTCTTGAAATTTTCCTACAACAGTTATTGTGCAGGTCATAATTTTCAGCACCTAGCCGGGCAGTGGTGACGCACGCCTTTAATCCCAGCACTTGGGAGGCAGAGGCAGGCGGATTTCTGGGTTCGAGGCCAGCCTGGTCTACAGAGTGAGTTCCAGGACAGCCATGGGTACATAGAGAAAAAACGAAAAAAAATTGTTTCTCAGCACCTAGTGTATTAACAATATAACAGGAAAGCAGATTATGAATTACATGAGAAAAGCTGAAGTTTTTCAAGTTATCCCACATTATAGTGTGCTTATGCTCCTGTGAAAATAAAAGTAGATTAACTACCCTATAGAAAATAGTCAAAAGATATAAGAAGGTCGACAGAATTTTGTTTTTAAATTCACAAAAAGAACACAACACACAGGAGAGTGGTAGAAGCAGAGAGCTGGGCAGCATACCCTAATTCAGGGACCACAAAATACAGGCTCCACTATGACTTGATGGCAGGAATATAGAGTGATGGAATCCCCAGAACAGAATTTGGGAATAACTAGCTTAAGGTACCTTTGGCCTTTCTACATATTAACCATGGCTAGCAACTTAGGGATTATTTTGAGGGTATACTGTGGAAGGGTATAATGTTCCTGGGGTCTATTTAAAGGGTGTCTTTGTTAACAGGGTTACTTGTAAATATCCATAGGGGAAAGTTTAAATGTTAGTGTCGCCTGGTGTTTTAGAATAAAACTTGCTGCAAACTTTGGAGTCTAAGGCTATGGATACTTGATGCATGTTGAATGAAGAATGTTGAATTAATGCAGTAGAAAACCTGAAGGAACAGGAATTCTTTCTATCACTTGAGTGGTCATCGTACAAGTCTTCTCAAATGGAAGATCTTTCTGAGAATCCAAGGGGAAAGAAATCAGTATCAGTTATTCATCCTCAAAGACCCTCAGGGTAGTTGGTATACCTGGAACACATCTACAGGTTACCTCTGCTGGAAGTGGACCTTGTCCGGAGGATGCTGCATCGCTATGACTAGACACAGAGAGGAGGCATGGAAAAGTGCACATGGTATGTAGGAGCTACATGCTCCTTTTGAAAGTAAATGACTTCAGGTAAGTGTAGACATCATCTTGACTGGCTATGGAAAATGACAAAGGTGGTAACCTGCAGCTTCAAATATCCAAAGTCTCAAATTTTGTGATTACCAATCCCATCAAGATATTCAATTTCCTCAGAAAAGAATAGCACACACTAAAGCTAGGAAAAATATAGCATAGATACTAAGTACTGAAATCTATGTCAGACTATAAGAATAGACTATTTATAAATGGTCTTTGGAGGTTGAGAACCGAATGTTAAATATTTAAGTTCTTAAATATTTATAATATTTAACCTATTAAATGTACTAAGGAATAGAAGATACATCACATATCCACATACTATAGTATGATCTATAGGTATAGATGATAATTTTGAAACTTTTGATTAATTAATTGATTAGCCAATTAAATTTCTTCTAATTCTTTATTTCTTTATTCCACATAATATAACATTCACAAGTACTAAAAACTAGACTGTTTGGTGAGCCAATACTGTGCCTACCTCAAGGATGGTTTGGGTCTATAACATATCCCAAAGCAGAGCTTAGAAGGTGGTGGGATACCTGATGGGGGTGGAGGTAGAGGTGAATCAAAGCTCCAAATGTATTCCCCAAAATGCACTTATCCTGAGAATAACTAATGATTTCTTGGCAGAGGGCAACATGTAAGGGTGCCAGTGGAACCTAGGCAGAGCCACCCAACAACAACAACAAAACAACAAAAAAATAACTGTCATCACAAACTAAGGACTAAGGGTTTTTGCCTGTCTTTTTTGAATAAAGTAAATTAAGCTTTATCTAGCTTGTTGGATGGATGGATGGATGGATGGATGGATGGATGGATGGATGGATGGAAGGACTGATGGGTGGATGGATATATAGATAGATAGAACAAGTTCTAACAATGACACTGAATATTTTCCTAGTTAGATGAGAACTCAGATACAGGTTAAAAGTACTCTAGCATTTTCTTATTTCCAGGTAAACTTGCAGATGTTCAAACTCTTTGTATATTTTCTAGATTGTAGACACTTTAATAAGTTTATTTCCTTCTCTTTTTCCCCTATCTCCCTAACGTTATGACATTCCCACTGAAAAGCATGCTTCAGCATTTCCGAGCTGGCATTAAAGGTCTCCCCAAATGCTACCACTATGTCAGCCACTGTCACTTTTCCAACTCTATTACCAAGTATTAACTTTTGCTTGTTATTATTTCCAGCATTATTGCAATAATATGTGTTTCTTGTTACTGAATATTTCTTAGGATGCATTCTGCCTTGAAAGGTTTTTCCCACTATCTCTGTAGCTCTAAACCACAGCCAAGGACATTCGCCAAACTTTTATCATTCTGCCAAACTTTCACTTTTGATTCTTCTGACAACTTTTCCAGTGACATTGCCTTTTAAATCTCTACATTGTTACATTTTCCTCTGAACTTCCCTGAGTCTGATTTTCAAAAGTTTATATGACTTCACTTCTCCAAAAACACATTTTGTTCTACACATACACATGGAGAACAAAAATGTCACCCCTTCGACAGCTATGATGTGCCAGGGATACGAGAGCTGGTCCCACCCCTCGAGTGGGCAGCATGGGAAAGCTGTTCCAAGGGCATGAAAATGGGAAAGCAGTCACCTTACCATGCCTGAGTAGCACAGCAGAGCTGTCTCTGGTGGAGTGGGTGAGGTGAGCTGATCCTGAGGGCCAGAGTTGGAGAATGAGCGCGCTGACCCCTCTCCTTGCTGGCTGCAGCACTTAGCAGAACTATCAGGGCCAGTGCCGGAGAGCTCTGGTGGGGAGGGGGGCTGGCCCCAAAGGCATAAGTCTGGGATAGTCTGCCCCTTGCCAACTGTTGCAGGCAGGAGAGCTGCCCTAGCCCCTCACCTGGGCAAAGTAGGAGAGCTGGCACTGGTGGTGACCAACTCAACTACCCTGCAGATCCAAGATCTCCACAACACAGGGCCACAGCAGGATATCAGAGAGGAGTCCCGGTGAGGATCCAGTATTAAAAGTGTAACAGAAGCCAGAGGCCTAGAACCAGACCAATGACTCACTACAATGAACATTTACAAGTAAAGCTGTGTGGTCCAATGGGTATACAGTGATACAAACCATGGCGCACTGCGGATTCATGGTAAGATAATTTTGCAGGTTTTGCTTGCTTGTTCATTTTTGTTTGGTTGTTTTTGTTTGTTTTGTTGGGGGGATTACAAAGACAGAAAGAGGGGTGGGGAGATGGGTGGGATTGGGGTTCATGATGGGAAATTCACAAAAAAATATGAGTAAAAAGATTTAAAAATGTCTACCCTACAACATTTGAGAAATGAATGATTGTGTATGTATTTACACACCCCTCACACACATACACACATGTCATATGCATATAAGCCTATTATGTGCATACATATTTGTATATGCATTTACCATTGCCTGAGTTCAGCTTTTAATTCTCACTATCTATGAGGTAGATATTTTTTCTCTGGATGGAGTGCATGTTATCCTTAAAATATTAGAGAAAATAGTAGAAGCCACAAGGACCCACTCAAGGCCTTTGCCTGCCATTTCCTCCTGAGGTAGGACATAAAACTTGGAAAAGAGTTTCTGACTTTTCCCCAAGGCAAGGAGTAGGACACTTCTGTGCAAGGCACACTTCTGATAGTTGGCTCAAAAAATGATGCTTATCTTTGAAAATGCCAGGACCCAGAAAAGGGGATGAGCGAAGAGGTCGAGAAAGACTCCCAGTCCATTCTCTTTAAACCCATGCTCTTCTTCCTAGCATGTCCCTCTCCTATATCTACTTCTTCATCAATCCTCCCACTAACAAGTACACAGGTTGAGCATGGTGGAACATGCCTTTAATCCCAGCACTTGGAAAGAATAGACAGGTAGATCTCTGTGAGTTCGTGGCCAGCCTAGTCTACATAACAAGCTAGTCAGTGTTAAATAGAGGGAACCTATGTCAAAACAGACCAACCAAAAAAAAAAAACAGAAAAAACACATTTTAGGGGTGTCCATTTTAGGGGTACAATGTGTTCATTTCCTTAATAAGTCCACTATATACCATAAATCTGAACATAACTATATGTATACTTATATACATGCCATCATTTAACTCATTGTAATTATTTAATGCACACAATTGCGTCATTCCATCGAAAATGCTAAGGGAATTAAATGGCCAGATATTAGGTTCTTCAAGAAGAATAAGGTTTCAGTTCACCAGAAGCCTGTGGCCGCCAGCCTTCTCGACCTGCACTGTCTTCCCTTCAGTTTATAGCCTTCTCCCTTTGAACTGCCATTGAAGACCACTAGAGTAGGTAGTTCAAAGTGCTTTCTGTGTGGTAGCGTCCATGTGTGTCAGCCTATGCCATGACCTTAGAAATCTCAGTCACCGCAGGAGTGAAGTCCTTTCCACAGACACGGGTACGCCTTTGAAAATCACACTAGTTAATTTTATATCCTGCATGACTGTTCCCTTTGTCATTCCAAGCTTATACTTTATTATGACTTCTCATACACATACATATATATATATATAATGTGTGTGTGTGTTGCCTTTTGCAAAGAAGAGAGAGTCCTCTAGTGGCCACAGTGAGTTATGTTTTGTAGCCCTCAAAAAGAGAAGTCTGTAGAGCGAGCCTTTTAATTTCTAAGAGCTATGAGAGTTGATGATCTGGGAGGAGCAAGGAATGATGTGAAGTAGTAAAAGACACAGGGAAGGGTGACGTGATGATGGCACACATCCAAGACTTCTCGTGCCAATGCCAGCGGCAGTCAGGGGGATTTGATGAAGCCTTAGAGACTTGTAGATGAGAACCACTGACTTATCAAGATCTTCCCGTTTATCATTAATGATTTATGACCTTTTTCTCCTCCTTGTTCCCTCAGATCATTTCTCACTTATCCACACTGCTTTTGGACCACACTGGTGACTTGCCTGCAACTCTCAGATCCAAATGGAGCCTCCCCTTGCATAATCCTAACTGGAAGTAGCTAAGGCAGAGAGAGCCAGTAAGTATTATGTTTGCATTTCTGGTTTCCTGCTTTTCGTTCCTCATTAGATGGAGAGAGGAGGATCATGGGGTCATTTTTCTCTCTTTAATTCTAACGAAGCAGCTGGAGAGATCAAAAAATCATTGTGCATAGTCAAAACCAATTAAAGGGAGAATGCTAGCAACCTGCAATTATCCATATTTTAAAAAATGATGCCAGAGATGTAACTGGATAAATAAAAGTCTGTCTGCATTCCAGTAACAATTTGCCTAGTAATTCCACTGTAGACATTTTCCCAAAGAAACTACTGTGTCTATTTTTGGAGTCTTGCTCAGTTAAACCTAAGCACATGCTTCCGACATAGTGGTCAGGTGGAAGGCTCTAAGGATGGGGAAGAGGCCTGAATCCTATGGCTAGTGCCCAAAATGACAATCCAAAGTAGAAAATAAATTTGCCTGCATTCTCATGGCCTTAAGGAGACAACAGAGCCAGTCCAAGTGCCCTAGAAAAAAAGGAACCAAATATAATGAATGAAAATAATCACTTATCTAAGAACCGCAGTCATTGCTTACAGAACATTGTTCCGATGCTATGGTGATGAATCACTTTGGAAATCAAAGTGTCGCAACATGTACTGCCTTTCAATACAAGTAGACCACACAATGGTGGGTCACGTTCTACTTCAAACCCTGGACAGTTTACAGAATGAAATGTTCCCTTGCCATCATGTATTATGTCTTTCTGGGACTGTCACACCTCTCCAATTCATGAGTGTTCCACCCAGAAAGTGTCACTTTGGCATAAGGATTATTTTGAGGAAACAAACAAATAAAAAACAAAACCACTGAAAACAATAGAAGCAGTAACAGTCTACAACAAACCACAAGTTTTCTCCTCCTAAAACGTAGGGATTTCTGTTGTTTGTTATTTTTTTACTGAGAAGCCACCATTCTAGAGATGTGTCCTTCCCTAGTGGCACAGGCCTGTAATCTGAGCACTGAGACAGGAGGATCCCAAATTTAAGGTTTGTTTGAACTACAGAGATCTCTCTACTATCTCAGGAAGAGAAAGTCTTTTAACAACTCTGAGCAATGGAGGTCGCACTGACTTAAATCTGTGTAATAAGGTAAACTTAAAAAAAAAATCTATGTCCTTTGTTTTCCATACTTTTCCTGGCCATTTTTCCACATTTTTCTCCTACCCTAAAAGGCTAAATTCTACCTGCCTGTCTTAGTCAGTTTCTATTCCTGCACAAACATCATGACCAAGAAGCAAGTTGGAGAGGAAAGGGTTTATTCAGCTTACACTTCCACGTTGCTGTTCATCACAAAAGGAAGTCAGGACTGGATCTCAAGCAGGTCAGGAAGCAGGAGCTGATGCAGAGGCCATGGAGGGATATTTCTTACTGGCTTGCTTCTGCTGACTTGCTCAGCTTGCTTTCTTATAGAACCCAAGACTACCAGCCCAGACATGGCACCACCCTCAAGGGGCCCTCCCCCCTTGATCACTAATTGAGAAAATGCCCCACAGCTGGATCTTGTGGAGATACTTCCCCAACTGTAGCTCCTTTCTCTGTGGTAACTCTAGTCTGTGTCAAGTTGACACACAAACCTAGCCATAACACCACCCCTTTGAGTTTTGTATCTGCTATCACTCCTGCATGCAAATGTAAAACATGAGCTGATGCCATAATAGACTTCTGGGGCTGGGTGAGGGCTCGGTGGTTAGGAATGTTTATTGCCCTTCCAGAGGACCCTGATTCAGTTCCTTGAAGCTCACATACATCTAAAGTTCCAGCTCCATAGAATGTGACACACTCCTCACACATTCACACATGTGGTACACACACAGTCACTCACATACACATTACATAAAATAAGTAAATGTTTAAAATAAACTTTTAGTTTAGTTTTTTTTTCCCTTATGAATCGGCATTGGTTTGTGTCTTGTTTCTGTTTTCAGATAGGAACTCATGTATCCCATTCTGGTTCTAGCTTATTTTGCGGTCAAAGATGATCTTGAACTTGTGATACTTCTGCGGTTACCATGCTCTTGGGTGCTGGGATTATAGGTATGTGCCACCACATCCAGTTTAAAGTAGTTCTTGAGATCAAGCCCAGGGATTCCTGAACACCAGGCACACAAACCACCAGATATGCTACAACTACAACTCTGGTATTAAACAGTCTAATTTATGAGTTGGACAACTGTTGAGATCAAGCTACCTGAAGTTAGTTCAGACTGTCGAGAAGAATAATTTTTCATTTTTCAAGCTGGCCTTTACCCTAGGGGACACTGTTTGACAAGAATCTCTTGCCTCCATTTTAAGGGAGAGTAAGAACACTAGAATATTGATGGACCCTATAACCATAGCATCTCTCAGGCACCGCCCATGTGGCATAGACTGATAAATGACTTGATCCTGGGAATAGAAAGGAGTCACCCTATAAGTTTATCAGGATGAAGTGAAATTGTGGATCTACATTGGTATATTAAAATGATGTCAAAGAAACCAGGCTCAAGAACTTAATAGACTTGCTAGACCAAGGAAAAGACATAATTTCCTTCATTTCAGCTGGAGAAAATGATGGACACCTAACACAGTGGTGGCATTGCTCCCACATTTAATTATCATCTGATATCTAGTGTGTTTGTATGTGTGTGCTTGTGTGTGTGTGTGTGTGTATGAAGGTCAACAAATCAGAGAATTTTCCAAATATCCCTACAAGCTTCAGCTTAGCTTGACCCACACCTACTGATGCAGTCTACTCTATCTCCCAACTTGTTCACTCATCTGGACCTGTAATTGAATTTGCTTGTCTGTTTCTCAGGCCCTCTTCAGTCTTTCTCAGCTAGGACAGTTTTGTCCTCAAACTCTGATTCCAACAGCTATAACATCTCTCTCTTGTCACTGGTCTGTTCCTTGTCTTAGCAAAACAAATCCTCAGCCCACTTCTGAAATCCCTTGAACTCTACTGAAGGTTCTTTAACTTGTATTCATTCTAAATACACACACACACACACACACACACACACACACACACGACAGATAGATTTAGAGACAAATAGAATATTTACTGTGTGTTGTATGATATATGACATAATAGTTAATATTAGTAATTAAAGCAGTATCTTGCTCATACTTCCAAGAGAGGCAGACTTTTAAGACAAATTGCCAGTATCAAACCACTGAACTTTGTGAATTCATTAATGTTCAGTAAATTCTGAGTTTGTGGAAAGACACAGACATGTTCATACAGGCTTCTGGCATAGTTTCATAACACAGCTGAAGTCCCTAGGGTGGATGGGGATACTTTCCTCTCCCATATCTGTACATGTATTCGTTTAAGAGTAAGTAGAAAGAAATAAGGGCAAGTGCTTGATACTCTTTGTATAATACCCATATTTGGGCTATATTACTAATCAATCTGATGCGTCAAGCATCTTTGTCTATCCAATATGCCCCAATTGTGTGAACAATAGTGTAGCATACCTCAAACATTCAAAAGTCTGCAGAACCAATGGGATACAATGAGATACTGGAGAAGACTCTAGTTTTATAAACACTAGAGACAGATCGTTATGCTATGGGATCACTAGTATCACTATCATTTATAATATCCATTCTTTAAAGTTTTGAGTGCTTGTAGTGGATGTACATTATATTGGCTTGGCTTAGGGCAGTGGTTTGCAGTCTTCCTGTGTTGTGACCTTTAGCACAGTTAATTAATTGTCCATTGACTGCATGATCTTAGGCAGGGAACTGTGAGTCTTGTGTGTTTCCTGAGCTTCCTGAGACTTATAAGTTGGCTGAACTTTCTAAATCTTAAAAGCCTTGTTCCCCGTTCCAGAGGAGAATTTTTAACTCAGAGGAAATAGCTATAAAAGAACAATTTGCTATGAAATATTTTAAGTTGGATATACACAAACAGGCAAATAGAAAAGGCAGATGGATCCACAAAATGAAAAGGTCAGGTGAAGAAGTCCCAGGACTGCTCTGAAGTCACACTTGTTTGGCCATCTAGAAATTTATTGAAAACTCATGTTTTCATTAAATTCCTTTTATAAAGCCTAATCTCCAACACCCCTCTCAACCTCAGATAAGTGAGAAAGCTGCAACAATAAGTCTTGGATATGTGGATATTTTTCTAACTGGTCCCTTCCTGGTGCTAGGTAGAGGTTCCATCCTAAATCACTTTATTAGCAAAATTCTGGTGTGTTCAAAGAAAGTTAACTATGAATATGAAAGGATATCCATTCCTATCACTCAGGAAAATGCAAACATTTTTGGAGCTGGATGATAGAAATCAAGGAAATTGCTTCAGGAGCTTCCTATTGTGACATCTTTATAGTACATCCTCCCTGGTTGCACTCTTTCCAGATGAGCCTTAGTGCTGTGCAGCCCACCATGTGCCCATGAAGTCAGACAGTAGCTGAGTGTGCATAAAGAAAGTGGTATTGAAACAACTGTATATGCTTTCTAAAGGTGCCGTTACTAAGAGCCACTGACTGGACGTCTTAACTGATGGGGATTCATCCTCTCATAGTGGGAGTAGCTGGAAGTTCAAGACAAAGATGCTACAACTTCATCTTCAGCCTAAGCCTTCCTCTTTGAATAACAGAAGTCTGCCTTCTTACTTTGTAAACAGCTGCTTTTGGTTGCTTTGTGTACAGCCATTGTACACAAACAAGTGTGACTCAGAGCAATCCTGGGACTTCTTCACCTATCCTTTTCCTTGTAAAGGCAGAAGTCCTAGTGATATGATTTATTTAGCTTTAAAAGTCCGATGTCCAATATAATCATACTGGGGGTTGGAGATTTAAAATATAAACGTTGAAAGGCAAACCACTCCTCCCTTAACAAAGAGCGACCATCAACCAGGGACCTGTAATTGCCTGCAAAACACACTATGTGCAATTAAAAGAACAATGTCAAGGAAAGCCATAAGGTCTGCATATCACATAGAGCTGGGGTGTGAATTTAAAGGAATGACTATATAATATGTCACCCAAACTAAGAAGCATAGAAGAATAAAAAGGCACACTAAAAGGAGTAAATAAATTCTAACTGATCTGTGTCAGATACGATGTAGAACAATCTCAGGAGGAACGTGAGCATAGTACCATGTAAGGAAGAGTCCACAGAAGACATATTATCTAAACTGAGACCCAAAGAATACAGGTAAAGGAAAAATTGTCTTAAGCATCAAGATGTTATTTAAAAGTTTTCATCATGAAATAGCATAATTAGCAATATGACTGGTGATCTCAAAGGACACAAAGAGATGAGGAGAGATAAGCATCATGTTATCGAGCAGGACCTAATGAACCAAAACACAACGCTGGAGAAACAGCAGCATTTGGAAGAGTGGCAAATGTGCCTAAGGCTTGAGACAAGCAAGAAGGAAGGTTAAGTAGGATTCAGAGATAATAGGTTTCCTTAAAAAGCTTGCCCTTGGTTTTGATAGCAGATATAGGCCAATAAAAATTTCTATCGTAGGATCTGGCAAGATGGCTCAACAGACAGAACCATTTGCCATACAATCCTAATGACCTGAGCTGTATCTCTAGATCTCACTTTAGAAGAAAATCCTCTGACATCCTCATGCATGCCTGCAGACACACAGACACACGGACACACACACACACACACACACACAGAGAGAGAGAGAGAGAGAGAGACTTGTTGCTATTTCCATCACAGAGTAGTATCATATGTAACTTGGCTTGAGTTTTTAAAGGACCACGATCCAATTAGATTGATATAAACTATGTACTACAGGCTTTTATTTTCTCCACAGTACCTCTTTTTCAACGGAAATGTAGGGCTGTTATTGTAGATGCTCAATTATAATTAGATGCTAATTAATAATTAAAATTTTTACCTATAAAACAAATTATAGCAAGTATGAAAATGTCACAGTGAACCCAATATACTGTATACTTAATATATACCAGCAAAAATGGAAACAAAGACACTAGCATGGAACAGCAGTCAACAGTGTCAATGAGACAAAACCATTCAGGTCAGAGAAGAACCAAGGTGAGTAGGACTCTGGTGACACTCAGGACAAAACTAGGAAACTCCGAGCAGCAAAGCAGATCAACCACTATTGTTGACTTCCTCAAATCCAGCATTTAAAGGAACAAGGTGAAATTCCCAAAGGTCACTACTTTCCAAAGAATGGAAACTTCTGTGGCCAATAGTCATAACTATAACGAGCTGAACCACATAAAAAAAACTCAAAATCTAAAAACCTATACTAACATTCCAATAAAGCACAGTGAAATAGTTGCCATAAGATATTTATAAATTGCTGTGAAAGTTATGGTAAGAACCAAGCATTTATCTTACCTTTCTTCTGTAATCTGGATAAAAGCATAAACAAACCTAGGGGAGGGTTGTTTCTCGCCAGAAATGGTCTAGGTCCATGGTTCCCAACCTTTTCACAGGGGCCACATATCAGATAGCCTGCATATCAGATATTTACATTATGATCACAAGTTTAACAAAATTACAGTAATGAAGTAGCAATGAAAATAATTTTGTTGGGGGAAGGGTCACCACAAGATGAAGAACTGAGCATCAGTTGGTTGAGAACCACTGGTCTAGTTGATAAGCGAAGAAGCAGTTATAATTAGCATGTCCCCATTTTGCAGCAATGACTAACTTAGGTGTTAATCAACAATTGCTGCTAAAGCCTTGTACGAAATAAAAAACAAAACACTTGTTCTTGTCAAACAAACAAAATCATACCTCTAAATTCATTTAACCAAAAATAAAATGATTAGACACAAACTTTTTAAAACTCATAGTCAAATCTCAAAGTCACCTAAATATACTCAAGAGATTTAGTACCATACAGGCTGTACCCAGCAAAATAAGCAACACAAATCACTTAATTAAAAATACTTAATTATGAAAAAAAAACCCTTAAAAAGATAAACACTGAAATTAACCAGACCTGGACTACATAGCTCAATGCACTTGAAAAAGTTAGAATAGGCATTCTGAAGCTGCAAGTTTCACATTGTGTTCTGTACTTTCTCTACTGAATATATTTTATGTACTTATCAAGCATCCAAGATGAAAATCTGTGACAGAGTTGGAACTAGAAAAGCAGTTTGCTTTTTGCTGAATCATGGCTATTACTTGCAAGTCCTTCCTCCTCCTGTAATATTTGTCCTTTCTGATGTCTACTCTTTGTATTATATCGTACTCACATATATGTGTTTGCATATATATACACTAGCTAGGTTCAGCATACAAGGGAGACCATATTTGTTTTCTTTCTTTCTGAGACTGTGTGACCTCACTTAATATCAGATATTCTAAGTACATCTATTGTTATGTAAATTTATTATGCATTTTGTTTACATATTAATAATAACCCATCTGTGGATTGATTCTTGCTACAGTTAAGAAAGAAATAATAATCACAGAGTACCAATATCTCCGTGATAGGGGATGATGTTCTCTGAGAATAAGATAGCTGGGTTATAGGGAAGTTCTATTTTTAATTTTTTAAAGTTCCCAAACTGATTTCTATAATTGCCAAATTCATTTGCACTCCCACCAACAGTTCTTCTTCCTCCTCATCTTCTCCCACATTTATTGTCAGATTTGCTGATGATAGATACTCTGAATTTCTCAAATTAACAAATAAAAGGAAAATGGAGAAGATTGGAAAGATATGCGTAGACCTACCTACAAATCACAATGTGTATTAACTACATGTATATCATCACTCAAAGAAACAAACAGTAATTAAAATTATGGTATTAATTGAGCATGATGGCATATGTTTATAATTTCAGCCTTCAGGAAATGAAGGCCAGAAAAACACAATTTTAAGAACAAAGATTACACAACCAGACTCTGCCTCAATACAAACAAACAAGAAACCACATGGTATTTATGACATAATGAAACATCTAAATACCCAGTAAATACATGTTAATTAGATATTTTGATTCCTAGATAGTTGAAAAGAGGGGTTCAGTTCTATACATAACCTCAAAGTCCTTGACAGACATCTGGACCAGGAATATTAACGTAGATGCTAGAATCAGATATCAGCTAACCCCGTAAGAGTCAATGACATAGCAAGCTTTGTACAGAACAACCTCTAGATAGCTGATACTTGGGGCTGGTATGTCTTCTAGTGTATTGCAAGATGTTGAGGTGCATCCATTGTTTCTGCCAAACCACACGGCTGTTGAATCCTACTGTGCAGCTGTTACAAAGTACAAAATAGTTCCACCTATTGACCAGTGTCTCCAGGGTTATGGTTCTCAACCTGTGGATCTTAACCCCCTTGAGAAACCTCTGTCTTCAAAAGTATTTATCTTATGATTCATAGCAATAGCAAAATTGTAGTTACAAAAAATTTTATGATTGGGGATCACCACAACATGAGGAAATGTATTAAACTATCACAATCATTAGTAAGGGTGAGAACCACTGCTGTAAGGAGTATGGAGCAATTAAGAGACCTAGAAGGGAGACTTTAGGAATCCTGCAATTCTGGAATCCAACTATAACCTTACCCCCACTAGCTGTAACCATCTTTCTAGGCCTGAGCTTTCTCTTCAATGAAATACAAATGATATGGTCTAGCTCATCCAGTATGACACTTATTAATTAATAATTTTTTCTTAAATGGGAACATGCTAAAACACCAACCATTATGAACAATAGTCTGTTTCTTCTTCTATCATTTGAATCTTAAATGTCCATTCTAAAGTCTGAAAGTTGGTGTGCCGCTGATGTAATGGAGAGGATAGTTACTTTCCAAAGCAAGTATGGCAAAGGCTTGATCATAAGTGTAGTGCTATGAGAAGGTATTGGAGTCTTTCTCTTTTTAAGAAAACATATTTTTTAATCATTTATTTTTTATTTTCAAGGTTGTAATATAGTTATATCATTCCCCATATGTCCTTTCTTACCTTATAACCCTCCCATATACCCCTCCTCCTTCTTTTTCTAATTCATGGCCTGGTTTTTATTAATTGTTGTTGCATACATACATGTATATGTAAAGGTACTGGATGGAATCTTTCATGTGGTGGGACCTACTGGTAAGTCTTCTGGTCTTCGGTGTCATGTCATGACCTTGAAGGGGATATTAAGAAACAAGTCATTTCTCCTCCTACCCATTCTGTGAGCTAAACAGCGCTTTGCCATGTGCTGATACTTTTATGTGCAGTCTTGTCACTGACCCAAAGCCACAGATTAAGACTACAACCTCCCAACCTTTAAGGCTGTGCTGTGGGCCTAAATGAAGCTTCCACCTTCTTTAGACCGTTGTTCCAAGGGTTTTGTTTTGCTTTGCTTTGCTTTGTTTGCAGCAATGGAAAACTACTTAACTCAAGTATTTAAACCAAGTGTCCAGGCAGACCAAATGGTAGGCATGTATCTCAAACCTAGGGGTGGATTTCATTGGGGTAAGGAGATGGAATCAGGGTCTCACACATGTGAAGTAAACACACACAACAATCTGCTTCTTCATTAAAGAGTTCTTGATATCTAAATAATATTAAACCTTGTTTCTATGAAGAAATGTATTCTGAGTTACAGTAAGAGATTCTAGGAAAATGCATCTCGTGGGACCCACATAGTACTTGAAGACAAAAGACAAGAAGGCTCACTGTCCCTATCTCCTGAAGCAACTTCAAAGAGCATTTCACATCTACTCAGGACCCTGCAATCACAGTTCTAACTAATCATCCTAGTTAGAAGGTTTCTGCCTACTGTTTTCTTTAATTTGTTATTGAGTCTAGCCACCCAATCAAGTGTAAAAGGTGTAAGAGGGTAGCTATCCTGAAAGTACTGCCACGTCCATTTCCCCTCCCTCTTGCAAGTCATAGATATTGCAGGTGTTAGAGTCTAACATTTTACTTAAAATGTTGAGGTCTAGGTAATTGTTACCTGGCTAGCTTGTCATTTTGTGCTTTTACAAATATTATAAGGAAACTTCTCATCTGTTGTTTCTACTGTTACTAGGAAACTTTCTCATGCCCAAGTTGATTACACATTGTTATGTTCTGTGTCCTTGGAAACCAATCACAATAGAAGTCAGTAGAACTGTTTTGTATAGTTACCCACTATAGGCTTGGACCAAAATGAATGACCCAACAGCACTTCCAGTACCTGTATATAATCTTCTATGGTACTTGCTTTCATAAGCTACCCCTTAAGAACCTCAACATAAGAAACACGTGCATAAATATAAGAAATTATTTGGAACAAGACTTCTATCTTGAGTAGGGGTTGAGTAAAGTTTAAGTTCCCAAGACCTCTCTAAAATCTGATATCCTATATGGCAGAGACATATCAAGGGCAAGTGACATTCTGCTTGGGAAGTTAAGACATTAATGTTAGACAAGGCAAGTCCTCTGCCACTATTCAATACCCCAGCCAATGAAGCAGGATAAGTGTGCAAAAAACAAAACAAACCAAACAAACAAACATGTTCCTAAGGAAATCCCTAAATCCTGATTGGTGAAATAACTTGACAGATGTTTGAGGATTTTTCGCTTAATACCCTGTAGGAGACTAGATAAATGTTGTGGTTCAGCTCCCAAGCCAGGAAGGTGTCCCTGATCGATCAGTCTTGGGGTGTGGCATTCAATAAACCATCCCAAAGGAAAGACCATCCAGAGACTGTCTCACCTGGGGACTCATCCTATATACAGTCACCAAATCCAGACACTATTGCAGATACCAGGAAGCGCTTGCTGACAGGAGCCTGATATGCTGTCTCCTGAGAGGCTCTGCCAGAGCCTGACAAATACAGAGGCGGATGTTCTCAGAAAACCATTGGACTGAGCACAGGGTCCCCGATGGAGGAGTTGGAGAAAGGACTGAAGGAGCTGAGAGGGTTTGCAGCCCGTGGGGGCGGGGGGAGGAACAGTGTCAACTGGACAGACCCCCAGAGCTCCTGGGGACTGGACCACCAACCAAAGAGTACACATGGAAGAACCCATGGCTCCGGCTGCGTATGTGGCAGAGGATGGCCTTGTTGGACATCAGTGGGAGGAGTGGCCCTTGGTCCTGTGGGGGTTCGATGCCCCAGTGTAGGGGAATGCCAGGATGAGAAGGCAGGAGTGGGTGGGTAGGGGAACAGCCTCACAGAGGCAGGCAGAAGGGAGATGGGATAGGGGGTTACCAGAGGGGAGACCTAGAAAGGGGAGAACATTTGAAATGTAAATAAAGAAAATATCCAATAAGGAAAAAAATAAACCATCCCTATTTCACTGAGAATGGTGTTTGAGTTGTTTGAAGGGTAGTTCTTGGATGCCAACACACATATCTGTGATCTCTGCTCACAACCAGTGAACATCTTCAGGTAGAGCCAGTTGCCAGGGTTGAGATTATTCTAGCAAAGCAATTCACAAAATGCAAAAGAACTAATAAATTCATCGGTCATTGAGGCCAAGAGAAACCAGAAGAGGTGACCCTGAAACTCAAGACCATTAGAACAGTGGTTTTAACCAATAAAAGTCACAAATCAGGGTATGAACATTAGGACAGGACAAAACGACAAGAAGTTTGTAGCCGACAAAGTTCTAAGTGGTTCTCCAAATCTTGATCTGATATGTGTCCCTTACCTAATATTCTCCAGGACCATAGACGGTCTGTGTTTAAGATGATGTTTTATTATAATTTCTCAGGGCTGAGTTATATTATATAGTGAAAATGAAGACATTTCATAGAGTAATGAAGACACCAAATCGATTGGTTATCTTGTAGTTAATTAAGAAGTTTATTTTGGGTAAACCTGACCTAACAAAGTAAGCCTCTAGGTCTGGCCTTGAACAGTAGGCTGTTACGATACAGAAAGCCTGCGGAGGGAATAATCATGGCTACCTGTGGGACTGATGCCAGGAGCTGAGTGAGTTCTAGCCAACAACTATGACTAAAATCGTGCTCCTAAAACTCCAAGAGAAGGAGCCCTACCAGTGCTGTGAATGCTGGGAAGTGGGCTTTGCTAGCTGTGACTTCAGAGGAGAGCGTAATCATCTGACATTTTGATTTCAGCAGTGAAGCACTGAGCAGAAAATCCAATTAAAGCATGCCAGGTTTATGATAATAAACTAATGCCAGATAACAGATGAAAGCTGTTGTAATGCACTGATTTTTTTTTTTGGTAATTTATTATGTAGCATAGAAAACTAATACAGCATCCCAGATCATAGAGTATATGGATGTTTGCGTGTGAGCACACATATACACTCGAGTTTGTGCATGCTTTGTATGCTAGAACTTGATGGATTTAAAAACTCTGAGAAAAAGACAACACGCTGTTTGCACAGCTGCCTTTGACATATTTCATACAAGAACAGCATTTTTGCCAACCATAGATGAGCACTCTATGTAATTTAAATATTTTAAATTCTTGTGTTATTCACCGTGTAATAATCTACGTACATGATCTACTTGATAACTTGTTTCATCTTGAAATGAATTCTAAGCCCTTAAACCTTCTAAATGCTTTTCTCCCTTGAGGCTCAAGTTGTACTCACACACAGAATGTGAGGTAGAAGAAACTACACAAAAGAAGATGCAGTGAGATTTGGAGTTCCTAAGGTCATGGTAACTCCAACTGAATGCCTGCAGTTTACACAATCACACAGACCATTCAGTGCCCTGGCACCATTGTTTAAGTTAGCACAGAATTAACTAGGGGTCTTGGCAACTTTAGCTTGGTGATTCAGAGTGTGGAGTGAGGCATATTCGTGTCATTGGATTGCAGTCTGGTAGAAAAACTAAGATAGAAGACCAAAATCCTCTCTCTTGCTCCCAGAAATTACCAGATAGTATCAGAGATGTCAGGGTCTATTCTTGGACTTATTAGTCTCAATAATAATAATAATAATAATAATAACAATAATTGCAATAATAATATAACAAAAACAACAGTTTAGGAACAGACACAAACTGCAACTTGGGGACAATTTTATTAGCGCTTAAAAGAAAAACACTCCAGGGTAGAAAAGTTATAAATTTTAGCAGATTACCAGAAGAGGAGAATGGAAGGGGCAGGAGGAAGAAATATCCTTTGAGTTAATCAGGAGTACAAGTCAGCAACATGAAGGGCTGGGGTAAGAGCTTTAGAGATAGAGTAAAGAAGTTCGAAGTCATAGGAAAGACATTCTGAACAGCACATGAAAGAGACAGAAAAGAAAAAAGACCGTGGTTTTCTAGGTAGGGACACAAAGATGGGCAGATCTAATGGTTTGGCTCATAGGAACTGCCCCAGAGAGCAAGACTTCTGGGATGGGACTGTGCATAATCTCCGCAATGCAATGCTCATTCCTCCTGTCTCTTTAGCATGGCTTAAGCTGAGGTCACCTTCCTATGGGTAGTCCTTCATCCCAATGGGTGATTGACCTATCCAAGTTAGGTCTCCACCCAGGCCAGGATTTTATCCCCTAGTTTTCTCTTAATGGGTCTTACATTTTAGCCCTGATGATAGCTCTGCATTTCCTCATTTTAGCTTCTAACAAATAAGCCGCAACTGTCCTTTCGGTAGCCACACAGAGCTCAAGAGATCTATCTTGTATCTTCTTTTTCGTAGTTTCTTGTATTTTGCATCTTATCTCTCTTCTCGTGGTGCTCTAGTTTGTAGAATTGGCAGTGCGTAGGGAAAACCAGATGCTTCATAGCTGGAGGGCAGAGTTCTGAGGTTAAAAAAGCAGTTTGTAAATGACTTTCCTTCTGTATGCTCTCATACTACCTCATATGTGTGAACATGTCTCATCAGAACATTTGAATTATGTATTAATCTAAATAGCCAAGCTCTAAATTATACCAGACTGTGTCAACTAAATCTTTTGCAACTGGCTTCTCTGGGCTTGTTGGCCCAGACAACAAAGCCAGCAGCAAAAGTTTTGAAACAGTTCTTATTCTTAAAACGCGTGTACAGCAAAAGCATTCTTGAGTAACAACTTTTATGAAGCGTTCTGTCGTGGTGTGGAAAGTCTTGCTCACAAAAGCCCTTGGTGACCTCCAGCTGTCCCTGCTCATTCTTTCTCATCAATCACCCCGTCCTCTTCAAAGCCACCATAGAGCCGCCCCACATAATTGCAACATATGATGAAATTAATTCCTCTGTATCTTAGACCATCAGCGATAAAACCGTAGGGGATTCCTGTGGCCCTGTTGAAGCATGCCCCACTCAACCCTGCTCAACCCTACAGCTGTGGCAGCCATCACATTTGGCTGCCACACTATGTGCACAAAAAGTGTGAAGCCCTAGAAGAAAGAAATATTGAAAATTTCTTTTACAAAAAGAGAGTAAAATGCACTGTTATTTTAAAGAGTTGGTATGTGAAGAGAATCTAAAATTAAAAAAAAATCTCCAGCACTACAAAAATAATAATTTTATACTTACAACAAGGTTTAGACTTTTTAGATTAAGGCAGTGGCTCAAAAACCATACTGTTCATAAAAAGTACCTAGAACAAAGCTTACAATAGATATTATTTTGATAGGCAGAGAGCTGTATAAAGAGTTTATCACATCAGCATGAGGACCTGAAATTAATATCTGAGTTCAATCTCCAGCACCCCAGGAAAAAGTTGGATCTGGTGGGAGATTGTAATCTCAGCACTGGGGAGGCAGATAATATCTGGAACTAGCCAGGCACTTAGTAGAATCCATAAATCCTAGGTCTCTCCAGAAAGAGAGGGAGAGGGAGGGGGAGGGGGAGGGAAGGGGGAGGGGGAGAGAGACTATTTCCAAAACTAACAAGTGTGGCTCCTAGGGCATCTGAGTTAGCCATTGGTCATCACATGTCAACATACACTTATGTATATTCATGCCAACATGAATGTGCACCCACACACACAATGCATATTTCCAGGCCCCACAACAAGCCTGCTCGATCAGAATCTCTTAGCCAAGCCAAAAGATTCATGTACACACTAATTCCCATGTACTGCCAATGTACATTAACTATAGAGCAGAATTTTGGCCCTGGGAAATTTGTTGAGTGATATTTCCTGTTGAATTTTTAGTATATAGATCATTGCGTGATGGTTTATAATAAACTTTCAGTCTGATTTCTCTATTTAAACTTATTCCCTCCAATTCAGAGTAGAGTGGCCAAAGACTTTCAACACTTGTTGAAAATTTGGGGATGGAAAGGAAGCTCAGAAGTTAAGAGCATTTGATGATCTTCCAGCAGAAGCAAATTTCTTCCTAGCACCCACACTGAGTAGCTCACAACTACCTGTAACTAAACTCCAGGATACTCAATGCCTTCTATTGGCCTCATGAGGCAGTGCACACACATGACTAACACAGAGATGCACAAGTGAATGGAAAAACAAAATCCTTTAAAACACATTGAAAATTTGTATTAGTTCCAACACCCAGGGAAGAAAATTGAGACTTCCAGCAGAATGGTTTACAAGCCAGTGGCCCTACTATTCACACTGACCCAAGCAGAGAACAAGGGAGTTTCACATGAACTGGGCATTTTCCTTAGAGTATGATGTCCTGAGAGGGTCCTGAAGATTTGAAGGTAATCGGAGAAGGATTGCTTTCCATAACTTGAATCTTAGAGAAAGCTGTATAGAATATGACCCCTGCCACAGAAATTCTCAAACCAGGCAGGCCACCACTTTTAAAAATGGGGACATAAATCCAACATAAAGCAAACCAAACTCCTTGGCCTAGGGGTCAAACTCCCCTGCTGCGGTCCTTCCTTTATTTCACACTGGGCTCTTCAGAGGCCATCAATCTATAGCTTCTCAGTGTAAAGCTACAATCGACAGAAAGGCAAATTACCCCTCTTTCACTGCCTCCCTTCTCATTCTCTTCCACACTGATGAGTTTTTATTGGTTGTTTTATTTATCTACATTTCAAATGTTATCCCCCCTCCCGGTTTCCCCTCTGCAAACCCCTATTCCTTCACCCTAGCCCCTGCTTCTATGAGGGTGCTCCCCCACCCACCCACCCGTTCCTGCCTCACCAACCTAGCATTCCCTTATAATGGGGCATCAAGCCTCTACAGGAACAAGGGCCTTCTCTCCCATTAATGTCAGATAAGGCCATCCTCTGCTACACATGCAACTGGAGCCATGGGTCCCTCCATGTGTACTCTTTGGTTAGTGGTTTAGTCCATGGGAGGTCTGGGGGGTCTGGTTGGTTGATATTGTTGTTCTTCCTATGGGGTTGCAAACCCCTTCAGCTCCTTCACTCCTTCCCCAACTCCTCCATTGGGGACCCCATGCTCAGTCTGATAGTTGACTGTGAGCATTCACCTCTGTATTGGTCAGGTTTTGTCAGAGCCTTTCAGGAGACAACTAATAATTTTTGTACTTTGAGAATTTTATTCAGATATGTGTGCCTTGAACTATGATCATATTCACTCCCTATTTTTCTCCTCTAACCCACTGTGTCTCCCAAAATGCTCCCTCCTAACTCTTAACTCTATACACAGTCTGTTTGATAATCCACTAGTTCTGCCTGTATATGCACACACACGGGACCATGCACTGGAGCATGGCAAGCCTATCACCATCTCCACCTTCAGAGAAGACATTCTCTGTTTTCTTCTTTCCTTCCTTTCCCTCCCACCTTTCTCTACCTCCAACCCCTTTATCTTTAACTTGTTTGCTGTTCTTTGGATTCAGTCTATCCTTCAAAGCTAATATTAAAATTGATTTGCCACCTGCCATTGATAGTTGGTCAGAGCTTATAGGCTGCAATTAGATTCCTTAGGGAGGGTTGTAATTGTCTCATAGGAGTGGATTTTAGAGAGTGAGACTGCCTTTGAGAGTTGTTTCTTCTGCACATACTTCCTTGCATTTCATCTTGTTTAAAATAATTTGATTTTGAAATATTTATTTAAGTGTGTGTGTGTGTGTGTGTGTGTGTTTGTGCATGCACCCTTATGTTTGAGTGAATGTGTGGGTATGAGTGTGTAAACAGAGGCCAGAAGTTATCTTCTATCTCTTCTATCTCTGTCTACTTAGTTCTTCAATGCAGATCTCTCCCAGACACTAGAGCTAACATCTTAACTGGGCTGGATGTCAGCAAATCCTAGAAATCCTCCTGGTTCTACCCGCTTTAGAGCTGGGGCTACAGGCATCTGTAAGAAATCCATTTCACCATTTGTGATCTGAATTCTACACTCAATGACTGAGCAACAAACACTCTTAGGTGCTGAACCATCTCTCCTGCCCATGGTTCCACTTTCTGTTGTCAGTAAAATCGGTGTGATATTCTAACCAGTGCCATGTTCTTGAGATTTTAGCCTTCTAAACCCTCAGCCCAAGTAAAATTCTTTCTATTATATGTGACCCAGTCTCGGATATTTTATTTTAACAGCAGAAAACAAACTAAAACATGATCAAAAGCACTGTAGTTTTCAGGAGTTAGAGAGCTGCTTCAGTGGTCAAAATCGCACTTTGCTCTTTCAGAGGAACCGGACTCGATTCCCAGCACCTGCACACGGGCTCATGCCCAACATCCATAACCCTGGATCTAGGGGACCCAACAGGTATGTAGGTAAAATATTCATACATATAAAGTAAAATAAATAAATTAGCCTTCAGATAAGAACACCCCTAGAGTTTCTTCTACCATCTCATATTTCCAAGCATTTCAATTATTCTTCCAATCATTCTCCAACCAGGAATGTCTGTCTATAAGGAGGAACAAAGGAGAAGTCTAACACTAGTCAAGAATTAGAAGGCGATCAAACCAATCAGATAGAAAAGGTTACCCACCCTAGTTGTATTAGTACACATCTTTAACCTTAGCATTCAAAAGAATGAGGCAGAAAGCTGGGGATAAAAAGTGAGTTTAAGGCCAACCTAGGCCACACAGCAAGACCTATTTAAAAATAAAACAAAGCAAAGAAACAAGCAACACACTCTCGGTCTTTCACGCCCCATTTCTTTCTCTGTATGTGTATGTGTATGTGTATGCACATACATGTAAATAGCACATATCCGTTAGCAAATGTTAAATGAATGTTCTAAATAAAGTATAATGAGTAAGGAAAATAGATAAAATATAAAAGTAAATGAATAAATAAAATGCAAGACAAATAAATCTAAATAAAGAGTAGGTGAAAGTGTAAAATATCTCTACCTATCCATATTTGCAAAAATATGTGAGAACATTTCTCTGCTAAATAAAAGGAGGACATTTAAAATGTGTGGTGTGAGGGCAGAAAAATTTCTGCTAAATTGAAAATATGACTATAACCGTTGTACTTTCGAATGCCATGGGATTTGGAACTCCAAAACAAGTAAGATAGGAAATTTCTTCTAAAACTTGTAAGCCCATAGAAAATACTGTCAGAAAGGAAATTTAGTAGGCAATGCTACTGATCTAAGATAACTCTTAAAGAAGCCTAAAAAGAATGACCTTATCAGATAGAGTAGCAAAAATACAAAAAGAAGACATGAAAATCTCATTTAACTTTAATTTGACTACAAATTAAAGGACATGTTTAATGTCAGTTAAAAATTAATTACAGCAAACTTAAACCTGCCTGTTCTTATCTGATGACATATTTAATTTCAGGTCGAAGGGAAAGGTCTACATGCAGTGCTAGAAAAGAGGAGGAAGGCAGCTTTCAGGAGGGAAACAAAACCTCCAGGTCAGCATCATCTCTGTGAGAAGTGTCTTTAGAGCATAGGAATACAGCCTGGGATTTTTAGAATATCATGCAACGGAGTGAACACATGTGCATGACAAAGAGAGGAGAAAACAGACATGCCCATGTAGACCTTCAGAAGAATTACAGAAAGAAATGGGACAGTTGGTGGGGACAAAAATCTCTGTCCAAACCTATGCAAGAGTATAGTATAATAAGCAGTGGTGACCTAGGATTTCTATTGCTTAGATGAAACACCATGACCAAAAAGCAAGTTGGGGAGGAAAGGATTTATTTGGCTTATACTTCCCCATTGCTGTTCATCACCAAACTCAAGACTGGAACCTAGAGCCACGAACAGATGCAGAAGTCATGGAGGGTGAGGCATAATGGCTTGTTTCACGTGGTTTGTTGAGCCTGCTTTGCTTTTCTTTTCTTTTCCTTTTCTTTCTCTTTTCTCTCTTCTCTTCTCTTCTCTTCTCTTCTTTTTCTTTTCCTTCCTTCCTTCCTTCCTTCCTTCCTTCCTTCCTTCCTTCCTTCCTTCTTTCTTTCCTTCTTTCTTAATTAATTACTTAGTTAACATTCCAAACACTGCTTACCCTCCTGGTCCCCCCCTCACCCAGTCCCTTCCCCCACCCTCTCCCTTTCTCCTTTGACAGGGTAGGACCCCCTGGGTATTCTCCCATCCTAACACATCAAGTTTCTGGCAGATTAGGTACATCCTTTTTTACTGAGGCCAGTCAGGGCACCCATCAAGACTAAACTGCCTGTCTGCTACATATGTGCCAGGGGAGGTTGGGGGAGCCTTATTCCAGCCCATGTATGTTCTTTGTTTGGTGGCTCAGATTCTGAGAGCTCCCAGGAGTCTAGATTTGATTCTCTTGGTCTTCCTGTTCCCATTTACTTCTGGGCCTTTAATCCTTCCTACAACTCTTCTATAAGTGTCCCTAATCTTCGTTAGAAGTTTGGATGTGGATATCTGCTTCTGTTTCAGTCCACTGCTGGGTGGAGCCTCTCAGAGGACACTTATCCTAGACTCCTGTCTGCAAGTATAACAGAGAACCATTAATAATATCAGAGAATGGTGTTTGCCCATGGGATGGGTTTTGAGTTGACCTGGTGGTTATTGGTTGGCCTTTTCTTTGGCCTCTACTCCATCCTTGCATCCATTTCTTTTAGACAGGACAAATTTTGGGTTAAAAGTGTTGGCAGTGGGTTGGTGTATCTATCTTTCCCCTCGGGGTTCTGCCTGGCTACAGGAGGTGGCCTCTTCAAGTTCCATGTCCCTACTGTTAGGCATCTCTAAGGTCACTAGCATCGACTCCTGGGATCCTTCCTTATCCCAAGTCTCTGGGACTTCCTACAGATTCTCCCCACTGCCACCCCCAGGGGGCGGCAGACTTCCATTCATTCTCCTGGCCCACCTGGCCTCTCTCCTGTCTCTCTCTACATCTGACCCTACCTCCTCATACCGCTCTCCCTCCCTCCCAGTTTCCTCCCTCCCTCTGCCTTCTATGACTCTTTTGTTTCCCCTTCTAAGTGTGATTCAAGCATCCTTGTTTGGGCCTTCTTGTTTAACTTCTTTGGGTCTGTGAGGTGTATCATGAGTATTCTATACTTTATGGCTAATATCTACTTATCAGTGAGTACATACCATGCATGTCTTTTTGTGACTGGGTTACCCCACTCAGGATATTTTCTAGCTGCATCCATTTGACTGCAAAATTCATGATGTCCTTGTTTTTAACAGCTGTATAGTATTAAATTATGTAAATGAAGCACATTTTCTGTATTCATTCTTTGGTTGAGGGATATTTGGGTTGTTTCTAGTTTCTGTCAGCCTGCTTTCTTATGGAACCTAGAACTACCAGCCCAGGGATGGCACTACCCACAATGAGTTGGACCTGCCACCACTGATCACTAATAGAGAAAATGCCTTACAGCTGGATCTCACGGAGGTATTTCCTCAAAAGAGGCTCCTTCCTCTCTGATGACTCTAGCTTGGGTTAAGATGAAACAAAACCAGTCAGTACAGTTGGTTTTGATCTTGCACTACCATGTTACACACTGTTTCAACTACTGCATATTAATTCAGTTGCTCAGTGAGCACAATAGCTCTATGAAACAGACTGATGCTAGCCTAATACAGATGACAACCTTAAATTTTAGTGAAATGAAGTAACTTTTCTAAAATTGTGGGACTAGAAAAATGCCTTAGCCAAGAATAAAGCCAGAAAGGATGGCTACAGTATCCAGGTGTATCATTACCAGGTGACACATCTTCTTCAGAGGAAAGCAAAACAAGAAACACAAACCCAGGGAATGGGAAGAAGGCAAATTCAAAGTCATGTTTAGAAATGAATGCAGAATCAATAGCTCAGCAAGTAAAAGACTTGCCATGGAAGCATGAAGACCAATGTTCAGAACCCCAGAACCCACATAAACTTAGATTCCATAGTATAAATGTACAGCCCCACTACTTAGGTGGCAAAATGAGAAACAGAGACAGGGAAATCTCATAAACTAATCTTGTGGACAAGAGATCCTGCCTCAAATGAGGTGGAAAGAAAGAACTGTCATCATGCTGGTCCTCTGACCTCTACCCCAGGATTGTGGAACGTATACACCTTCACTTAGAGTAAATACAACAGAGACTGGAGGGTTAGCCCAGTATGAGAGTGCTTGCTGAACATTCGAGAATCATTATGTTCAATATTCAGCCATTAAAACATGTGACTCTTACCTAGCTACACACCCCTTGAGCCTTACAAAAGAAGGGAACCCTGTCATTGGCAATTACATGCATGAACAGAGACAGTGCTGTGCTAAATGAAATAAGCCACGCAGAGGAAGGCAAATACTGAACGATTTCCTTGCATGTGGGACATAAGTCATTCACCTCATGGGAACAGGAGTCAGGGGATAGGAAAGGGGTGGTATTTGTCAAAGGGCATAAACATTTAACAGTATGATGGATAGGTTCTGCAAATGTATAGCGTTATGGCCACAGTGAACAACAATATATCACACACTCAGATTTGCTCAAAATAGATTATAAGGATCCATAGTGTCATCATCAACAAAAGAAAGCTTCATGAGATGATGGATATGCTAATTTCCCTGGCTCTGACAATAATTTACAATGTAGACACAAATGATCATACATTACACTTAAATACAAACAATGTTTTTTATCAATCATACCTCAGTGAAACGGGAAAGAAATTCCAAAAGGAAAAGATATATTTCAAACCCAGGCAAAGACTAAAATCTACTAACATACCTAATTATAATTGTATATTAGTTCTAATAATTAGATTTTAAAGTGGCTATATCCAAATATCAGTTGAACAATGTAATCAATATGAAAATAGTGCATGTCCTGGCTAACCTTAATTTTCAACTTGACATAATCTAGCCATCTTTGGGGAAAGCCTCTGTTGAGGAATTGCCTAGGTGATGGCTTGCAGACATGATGGGATTTATTTGATTGTTAAGTGATAGAGGAGGGTCCAGCCTGTGGTAGAGGTGACCAACCTGGAGCAGGTGGCCTGCAATGTACAAGAAAATTAGCTAAGCAGGAGTCAGTGACTGGACCAGTGAGTGAGCCACTGCTTTGGGCTTCTGCTTGAGTTTCTTCCCTTAGCATCTCAGTGGTGAACTGTGATCTGTAAGCGTAAGCCAAATAATCCCATTAGTTCCCCAATTGCTGTTGGTCAATGTTTATCACAGCCAAAAAAATCAAACAAGAGCAGCACACGTACCATCTCTTTTTGTATATTGTCTCCATGTGAATGCCATACATATAGAACTTCACAGACCAACTACTTGCAAGTGCACATTAACTCTGTGTTAGAGAGCACATCTGTAGATGCTGTAAAAAGATGAACATTTCTTTTTACAGACATTCTTTTTCATTTTCGAAAGATAGAGGAGACATGATTTGGCAGGAGAAGTATGTGTGGTAGGGATGTGAAAGATTCACATTGCTGAAGAGATTCATGCAGATGCTTGTACAGGTAAATATGTGTGTACATGTGTGTCTTATGTGGAGGCCAGGGGGTGAAATTCAGTGTCTTCCTCGTCTTTCACCACCTTATTGTCTGAAGTAAAGTCTTCCACTAACATAGAACTCTCTTATTCTGGTGAACCGAGTACCCAGAAAGCCCCAGTTATATTTGTCTCTACCCATCAGCCCTGAGGTTACAGACTGATGTCATGACACCCTGCTTTTTACCTGTGCGCTGGGAATATGAATGTCGCTTCTCATAGTTTGGTCAGCAAGCATTTTGCCTTTTCCTCAGGCCTCTAATAATACAAGTTTTAAAAACAGCCAAGTAAGTCACAGGCAAATTGCATTTGTGAATTCATAGACAGAATTTCCAGGCAAAACACTTGAAAAGCAATGGTCCTTATCTTACAATGATAATATACCCTTCATGATCAAGCAGGGCTATTCAAGAAGTGCAGTGTACTCAGAATGGACTCTCATCTTATTATTCATCATAGAGAAGTGGTTATGAGCCCGTGCTGCTCTTCCAGAGAACCATATTTTTCTCCCAGAACCTGGTGTGCCAGGAAGCATTCATGAACTCCAAAACACCACCAAGGAGCTGATTCCAATGCAATAGCACTAGGGTCTCTTTATTCAAGTTTGAGCTTGGGCCACAGTCTCTGACACAGGAGAACGGCAGGGGGCAGTCCTAAGCTTGGTTTCAGGCAAGCATTTATAGAGGCAAAAAGGTGATATCTAGCCTGGAACATGTCTGATTGGGAGCCATTATGGCCTTTATCATAATTGGCTGGGTGCTTAAGGAAGAACTTAACTTCTGCTTCGTCCTGATTGGTGATTGTTAGAAGGTGATGTGTCAGGGGCGAGCTTGTAACCTGGAGGTGAAGATTGGTTCAGGAATAACCTGAAAACTAGCTCTAGGTGCCAGTTTGTTAGTTAACTCTAGTTCAATGTGAGGTCAGGTTCTCAAAGATGGAGTCTGAACACAAAAGATCTGGTCCCTCAAACCTACATCAGGAATCTCATAAACACATATGATTCTGGTTCCGAGAAGGAAGAGATCAGACTCCCTGTGGCCTCTGCAGCCATTTGTGCTCATGCACACATATGATACCTCCCCCATACACAGAACTGAAAATAAATAAATCTTTTAAAATATTATTCACTTTATGCCACATGTAGGCAGAAATTATATGAGCAGGATAACAGCAATAATGAACCTGCCTCACAAAAAGGAATTTTTATTCCATATGTTTTTAAAACTAGAATTTCTTAATATGCTGCAGCTTATATATTGGAATTTTAAAGCTAACTCCAAGGTGTCATATTAATAAAGCTGAAAGTAATCTAAGGAATGGAAAGCTCCTTGTAAGGCTTAACATTGAGATTTGAGAACATCAATTATTACCAGTTTAACTGACAAATGCTTTATAATCAAAATACATTTCTAAAATATTAGCAATGTTAAAAAAAGAAAAAGGAAACTGAAAGATGCCTTAACAGGTAAAGGTGGCTGCTGACAAGCTAAGTCCAATTCCTGAGACTAACATGGTGGTAGAAACAGACCCCTCCATAGTCCATAGAACAACCATACTTACACATGCAAACACACACACATACACACACAAAATAAATAAAATATAATGAAATTCTTAAAGATATATTGAAAAAGAAAGGAGTGAATAGTGAAGTTTTTCAAGTTGTGGCATTTTCCTCAATTAGATTTTAAAATAAATTAGACAGAGATGATTAAATAGTGTATAATAATCAGAGATCAGACAGGATAGCGAAGCAGTGAGAAGTTCTAAAAGACTGAGCTTCTCATAAGAACTTAATTCACAGCAAACACTGCTGTACTGAAAAGATATATTCCTCAATAAAATCCCAAGTAAATGTTTGAAGACTTTTTGTAGGGAATGGGCACGATTCTTGGGTGGAAACATAATACGCATGGAAATTGACCAGCACGATGGAACTGATTTACAAATGACAGAATCTAAGCAAGTTCAATTCTGTTGTAGTAGATTAACTTATAGGAAAATGCTTTTTATATAATGTTCCTCAAATAATAAGTACTGTGAGGTTCAAATTTTATATCCTCTTTTGTGTTCACAGTCAAAGAACCTTTGTACTTCTTTTAATATCATGAATACCACCATGTTGATAATAGTTGGTGCCAAGCATGAATGTTGTATCTACAGCAAACAGAGGGTAACTTTGTGCAGTCTTTCTTTTCTTCCACCTTTGTGTGGAATCTAGGGATTGGATACAAGTGCCTTTGCCTGAGGGAACTGTCTTTCCTAACACTTGCATTCCTGTTGCTCCCTTATCATCTTAAAATATTACAAAATTAATTTCTCAAGTTTAACATAATCAGTTACCTACCTAAATTAAATGTGATGTCTCCTCATGACTGCTTTGATGCCTTCTTCTCCACAGTCTTGGACTTTCAGTGTGTTGTAGGCAGACTTTATGCTTTGCTTTCCTCCACCAACTTTAGCCACTCAGAGAGGAGAAAGTCTGAACTTTCAAAAGCTATTGCTGATTGAGAAAAGCTATTTCTACATCCCCTTGCCTCCATCTACATCCTTGTCTTTCCTGGTACCAAGAGCCCCATGACACATTGGATGCTTTTCACTGCCTCAAGACCACTGGCCGTGGCAGAAGCAGGAAATATGTGAAAAACTCATAGGCCTTGGTTAACCCTATCAGGAGCTAATTAGCCTTTCATTGTGCCTCTCCACACATCCACAACACCCCAATGGGCCTCCTTGCTGGAAATGCCCTCCCCTGAAACCTCTTCCCTTCTCTTATTTAGAGATTATGCATTTACTCCTTTTAGTAAGACACTCAACTCTCATATCTTAAATGTTCTCTGAAATGCCCTATATTTTATCATAGTTTCTCTTTTTTTTTTTTTTTTGCTTATGATACACAAAAAGCCCTTGACATTTCTTCCCACCTAGACAAATTCTACAGTTTATTCTAGGTTCATCTCTCATATCCCTTTCTCCTCCAAAGCGTCTTTGCTTCTCATCCTTAGCATATCATTTCACGGAAGCCAGAAACATGAATTTACTTGTCTCCTCGTTATTGCTACTAAGGATGGCTCAAACCCAAGGACACAAAGCATCAAGTCCTAGAAGAGAAGTTATAGGGCTAAACAGTGCGCTTTTGCCTTCAATTTACAAATTATCATAAGCTTAATCTACTCTCTCTTTTGTATGCCTTTTTGTCCTCGTGAATATGTCCTTGGCATAGTCAATACACTTCTTTTCCCCCTGTATATAAAAACAGATGTTAAAGAGTCAGCTGTGCTCAGAAACACTTGATTTCCATTTCCAGCAGCCACATAAAAATGGGTATAGTGGTGCACGGCTGTAACTGTAGCCCTGGGGGAACTGAGATGGGCAATTCCCATGAGATGGGTTCTTTGGGCAGCCAGCCTGGCTGTGTTAATGAATAGTAGGTTTAGCAAGATACACTGCTTCAAAATTCAAGAAAAAAAATGGTGGTGGTGGTAGTGATGATGATGACAAAGGATAACAATGACAATGACAAGGGGGAAAGGCGACAGAGAAGAACACTCAGTGTCAGCCTCTGGCCCCTACCTCCCCTCATGGGTGCACTTAGACACATGTGTACATGTGCACACAAATACCCAAAGAGAAAATGGAAAAATGTTGAATAGTCAAAGAGGAAGGAAGTAGAAAGGGGGAGGAAAGAGGAAAGAAGGAGATTGGGAGGGGAACGGAGACTGAAGCATCTACCAGTCTGCTAGCCTGTCAACGCATCTAACCTATGAAGTGAGGAAATAGATATTGAAGACGAGGGAAGGTAAATCAATATCTTAAAACGTTTAAATTTTGGCAAAGGTGCAAATGTGATCCAGTGTCCCACAGGTAAACGCCAAATTACCCCTTTCACTAAACTTGATTGCATTGCAGCAAGGCCAAGCTTCATTTTTACTCCGTAAACACAGCAAACTTACTTTTCTATAAACAATCAGACTTTTTTCTTTCATTTTCTTGACTAAGAAGTCAGCTCTGTAAATTGCTGTAGTCGCTCAGTAATCAGGTGCTAAACAGGGAGTTCCCTGAGGACCATGTATCTTATTCAGTTCTATTTCACAGAGCTTCACTAACCCCAGGTTGGAAAGGCAGTTTACATTTGCTAGAGAGCAGACTGTCGATCACTCTCTAAAGACCAACGGAGTATATGCTTTCTTAATGTCCACTCACACAACAAAATGATGTGAGGAGTACCAATCAGACAAACCTCAAGATTGCTCATTTCATGTTTTCTCTACATCCATTCCCCAGAACGCAGTCTGCTCCTGATCAATACTATGCAGAAAATGCAATCACCAGACAAATGAAAATCACCTTGCCTCCAACCACAGCACAAGGGAAAACAAGATAGAATGATTTAAATGTGATCAAGAAAACCATTCTATGCCAAAAAGGCATTGCTTTTACAGGTCTGCTCTGTCTGTCCATTGTTCCTGCATTGAGACAAACTGCCAAGACCAAGGTATTCTGAAGTGAAGTGAAATACTGAAGCACTCATCCAAATGTTCTCTTGCTGTGGAAGTCAGTGAGGACAGTGGTATTAACCTGAGGTTTTTAAAGTTTTGCATTTGATGGGATTCAAGGTGCTCTCCTTCCAAAAATGGCCCATGGACACTTGAAAAAAAAATAGCAAAGCAGAAAGGTCAATCTCAACTCCCCTGTACCCTTTCTGTCCCGAAGGAAGTCATAAAACCTAGAAAGAATTCTTTGACCTCCTCCCCTAAGGCATGCTGTAAAACCCAGATGACCTTCTCCTGAAGCAAGCCATAAACCTTTCATTCTGTGTGCCCTCTCTATACCCCTCTAGACCCTGGCCTTCTCTCTAAAGAAGGGACATGGAGGAATATTGGAGCAAGCTCCTCCTTTTAAGGCCCCTGGTTTATTGTGGCGGGGCTATCCCATTTAGTCCCACCCATTCTGCATGTCTATGCCTTTTTCGCCTGAAGCAGAAACATGATCAATTGTACCACTTCTTCAACTTTTCATTTCTGAGCCTCCCATACCAAGTAATTTTATTGCTAATTTTCCCTTTGCCATAGACACCCCATAGAAGACATGAATCCTGAGGTAGGTAAGAGACTAATTTTTCTCCCCAGCAAAACCCACTTGTCAAAATGAGCTCTGAGTTTATTAGACACCAGACTGTGTCCATGTCCTCCTCTGTCCCAACCCTTCCTTTTATTTCAGACATAGAACAAGGATAAATTTATTTCTAATATTTTGTGACCACAGCTTTTGAGTGAATCCCCACCACCCCCAATAGAGCTTTACCTGTGCCTCTAAACTGAGTCTTTCAGTAACTTCCTGGAGCCTTAGGCATGTGCTTTTATTCTTACGTTTACTTCAAGGGTCTAAAATTCAAGTGCTCCAGTTACCATTTTGAGAAGATCCGTGAATTTTTTCCATAGTGATGGAGCTACCTGCCTACTGATCCAAACCATAGTGGTTTCAAATGCAGCCTCTGCTGTGGAATCTGGTAAGCTATGCATTCCCTAAGCCCCATTTCCCACACAATTCCTCATGTCCAGGGAGAACCCTGAGGGATAGAAGCTACATGGACTATCCCTTCAGACTCTCAAAATAACTGCAACCAAGAACAGCTCTGTATGATCAAAAGGACTGTGCAGGATGAAGAATTGTATAATCTGAGCTCCATCCATTCGGGAACAGTAACTGTGTACACTGTGTAGTCAGTGACTTATCAACACTTGGCCTTGGGTTCCTTGTCTTGGATGGAAGTTAACTGTCCAGTTACATAAACCGTTCTAGTTTTCATTTCATTAAATCTCTAGTATAATAAATGTCTTCTGTGAGTTCCTCCTAATAGGCATTTCATCAGTAAAAGGCAAAAAGGGATCCTTACCCTACCACCTTTTAAAAAAACAGCTCAGTGGCTTAGAGCTTTGTTCCCATTTTTTTTTTTTTAGAGAACACAAACTTTAGATCGTTAACCTGTTCTTGTTTGTTGTTTGGCATCTCAAATGTGTTGCTCTCTTGCAAACAGATCTTCCCAAAGTGCACAGGAGGATGGTTTCTCTAGGATGCTCCAGCACACAGCACTCTAGCTGACAGACAATAATAAATCCGGACTGACAAGAGAGTGCTGACCGCGGCGCATTTTGTGGTGAGAATGGGCTGGACTTTGCAGCTTCCCATTAAATTAATGAGAAGCCTGGGCCTCTTTGACCAGCAGGAGTGAGCAACAGAGCAGGACTCTGAACACAGTCCTACTGCTGGGAAGAAATGCTAGAGGAAAGGGCAACCAATTCAGTTAAGTGCTTGGTTTTGGCAGGCTTCTCCTCTACATGGGGCTGTTGCTCCAGGATTCTCTCCTCTCAACTTTTAGGAATGGTTGCAACTCACATAGCCTGTTGGAATATGTTAGGTTATCTCTACCATCATCTCTTGAATAAACAAAAAATTAAAAGGCCAGGAGTCCCTCCCAGTCTCTAAAATTGTCTGCAGAAAGCATTCTCTTAGTTTGGACTCCTGGAAAGGATTTTCATTTTTGGTTTCCTTGCTTTTTGACTCACTTACCTCTTGGTCTGCTCTGTACGGGGAGAGGCACCACTTCCTTAAAGGTTAAAATTTTAAATAAAATTTGCAATCTACTTTGGAGTTTACCTTGAGTCACAGTGTGAGTGAATGCCAAAGGGTTAGCTAAGATGTACTAGGAACAATTTGAATGGCCTGGAACAGTTAAATCCCCCAAGGGCTCACCTTTCCACTTGTAAAATACAGTTAGATAGATAGATAGATAGATAGATAGATAGATAGATAGATAGATAGATAGATAGATAGAGATATATGATATATATCATATATGTGTGTATATGTATGTGTATGTATATAATGTATATGTATATAATGTATATGTATATATATAATGCATATGTATATATATATATATATATATATAAATTATGTATTCTGCTCTCTTTAATTACAAGTGCAGATGTGCTTCCCAGTGCCCATGCTTTCTTGGACAGATCCTTTTTTTTTTAATCTTCTCAAATCTTTAATTTTTTAAAAAATTTTAATTATATACTTTTTGTTGAATATTTTCTTCATTTACATTTCAAATGTTATACCCTTTCCCCCCTCCCAGAAAACCCCCAACCTATCCTCTCACCCCCTGCCTCCAAGAATATGCTCCTCCACCCAACCCACTCTCACCTAATCCCCCTAGATTTCCCCATGCTGAGGCCTCTATCAAGCCTTCATAGAACCAAGAAACTCTCCTCCCACTGATGCCCGACAAGGCATTCCTCTGCCACATTTTTGGCTGGAACCATGTGTACCCCTTGGTTGATGGCTTAGTCCCTGGGAACCCTGGGGTATCTGGTTGGCTGACATCATCGTTCTTCCCATGGGGCCCACAAACCCCTCCAGCTCCTCCAGTCTGCCCTCCAACTCCTCCACTGGTGACCCTGCACTCAGTCCAATGGTTGGCTGCTAGCATCTGCCTCTGTATCTGTAAGGCTCTGGCAGGGCCCCTCCAGAGACAACCATAACAGGCTCCATTTGGCACTCTCTTCTTGTCATCCATAATAGTGTCAGGGTTTGGTAACTGTTTATAGGATGAATCTTGGGGACAGATCTTTCTGTACAAATGGGGCTGGTACCCTACCTACTCTATACTCCAATGGTAGAAGAGGCCAGTTCTAACTCAGAGGTTGAGAATCGAGTACACAGATATTTCTTCCATTGCTATTGTGACCACCCTTCACCTTGCTTGCCATATCACCTATTTGACAGACATTGGTCATCCAGCCGTGACACAACTTAATTTAGGTGATTTTTGACCTCCTTTAATCTATAACTAACTCTTGGAATCTTCTGTTAAAAAAAAATCCTCAGATATTATTATGGGAGCCTTCATTTCCTATATTTTTTTAAAAATATAAGGCATATTCTCACAGCTTTTCCATCTCATAATGTATTTTCTAATCTTCAGTATGCCTTGGATTGTCTCTCAGAAGAGGCAAGCTTAAAAACACTGCTGAAGATTGACGATAATACTCAAGTTCAGATCCAAGTGTTTGTTTATTTATGGCTATTATTATTGCTGGGTATTCTGGGCTAGCTTTACACTCCTAATCCTCTTGCCTTCACCTTCCAAGAGTTGGGACTGCAGCTGTGAGCCACCATATCTGGTTGTATAAAAAAAATTTAAGTTGTTATAATCTGTAACATTAACACAAAAAGAAGCACAGAGCTTCACCAGATCAGTATGTTCTAGACGATTCTAAGCAAGCTCAAATCCAGGGAAGTTATAAAACCAAACTTTAATATCCAGAGATTCTTCGCAAGTGTCTTCAAAATTCTACAAACATGAAACAAAGCCACCTGAAAGAGTACTTTCTATATGACAAGCACTCGAATGCATTTGCTTAGCTTCTACAAGTGTACAAGGCACGGTGTATAGAAGTGATGTAGAGAGACTACTGAGATGGCTCAGCCAGGAAAGTGCTTTCTGCACAAGCCCAGGGGCCTAAGGATGAATCTTCAGCACACACATAAAAACTGGTCTGAGTGGCATGCCTCTGTGTGCAACCTCGGTGGTCAGGAGCCCAAGGCTGTGCTGCTCTGGCAGCCAGTGAGCTGAGCTTCTGAGCTCTGGGTTCACAGAGACCCTGCTTTAAAAACCTAGAGTAGAGATAGATAAAGAACACCATTGGACATTGATCTCTGGCCTCAATGTGCTCAGACACTCACACACATACACACACACACACACACCACTCACACAATTTTAAGGCATGGAGACTAACCACTGGAAGGTCATGATTCTCCCTTTAATCCATCCTGAGATGATGTCTGGTCACGCTGCCAGGCATGTCATCAAGGCTTTGGGGTGAGGTACTTGGGCCAGCTATTTCATTACTACTTCTGCAACTTTTTTTTTTTTAGGTATTCCCCTCATCTTCCCTTTGCACTTCTTTTTCTCTGTCCTTCTTTAAGGTCAAAGCCTAACCTTTCATTTAAACTTTTTCACGTTTGCCAGCATTCTCAATCTAACCATCAACCTACTTTATTATTAGTTCGTTCCAATTAAGAATTACATATCCTATAGTCATTTACAAATACCACCTAGTTTACAACATGATGGGACGGTTATGCCGTATTGTTATTGTATTTACAAATTTGAAAATAAAAACTTAAAGACATATAGCAATGTGCCTAAAATCAAGTTGTTATTGCAGGCTGAAGGAAAGCAGCCAATCCCATACACACATCTAAGCCCCAGGGAGCAAAGCAAAATTTCTCCTAGGCCAGGCAGTGGAATTTAGCTATTTAATTATTCACTTCACAGCTTTACTGGTTTATCTTTATTTTTTTAATGTCTCTTCAACTTTCTCCAAGAAATTGTTCCACAGTGAGGAAAAGGGTTGTGGTGGAGGGGGTAATCACTGTAGATTTCATAGACTACCACTGCCATCTTGTGTCCAAGAGTGGTAGTACATGGAGGGGGAAAGTTTAGTTACTGTAAACAGGAGCCATCTCAGGAGTCCATAAACGTATTGAACCCAGCCCTCTATGTGTGATAAAATGAATGTTAAATGTTAGTGTTAAAGGTTATAAAAATTTTAAGACATGAGAAGAAGTTGAACTCGGCAATTATGACTTTTGTATTAATTACCATAAATTGCTTGTTTGTTGCTGGTTTTGTTAGTTTTTAGGGTTTTAGAACATTTTGTAGTTACCATTTAGAAGTCAGCATGGAGCCTGATGTTTGTTGTGTGTGTTGAGTAAACTGGGGCTTTGCATCTTTGTGATGTGACTGCCCTTCCCTAATACAAGGCATTTTGAAACTTCGTTACAGATCGATGAACGTACACATTTGATTTTACTTTTTTTGGGTCTAAGTTGTTCTCATTTTTATGTCCATTCAAACATTTTTATATTTATTTGTTGGCTTATTTAAACTCCGCTGTTGGAGAAAGACAGCTGTCCATGTTAAAGAGCAAAAATCAGAGTTTTTGGATTCAAATATACCTCAAACCATGATGTTAGAATAGACATAAAGGCCCAGTAAGAGAAAACTCCATCTGGTCAAGAGAATAGGATTACTGATCTTGATGAAGGCCCAAAGTCCCCAATCTAATCATAAACATCTTTGACTATTAGAGTTAGTATTAAGAATTGCTTATCCAATATCATTTACAAGTTATCCTCTTATTTAAAATGTTATATGGTTATGTCAGGGTCAGTTGAACCAGGTTAATCCCTTGGCCAAGGGACCACTGCTAGGAAAGAGGAAGGCCCAAGAGGGAAGGCTCCCCAGCTGAAGGGATACCTGAGATAACTCTTCTTTTAATAAGATAATGTAATTTTCCTTCTCAGAACTTTTACCCCCAATTGCCTTATGGCAATTGTATTAGTCAGGGTTCTCTAGAATCACAGAACATGTGGGTAGTCTCTATATAGTTAGGGAATTTATCAATGACTTACAGCTTGTAGTCCAACTCCCCAACAATGGTCAGCAGCAGCTGTGAATGGAAGTCTAAGGATCTAGCAGTTGTTCAGTCCCACAAGGCAAGCAGGCAAGGAAGGGTGAGTGAGTCTTTCTTCTTCCAATGTCCTTATGTAGGTCTCCAGCAGAGGGTGTGGCCCAGATTAAAGTCATGTGCCGCCACGCCTTTAATCCCAGATGACTCGGAGATCTCCTTGTCTTAATCTTCTGGAATTCATAGCCACTATGCTTCAAGATCTCCATACCAAGATCCAGGTCAGAAACTTGTATCTCTGAGCCTCCAGATTAGGATCATAGGTGAGCCTTCCAATTCTGGATTGTAGTTCATTCCAGATATAGTCAAGTTGACAACCAGGAATAGTCACTACAGCAATATATATCTATATATCTACAGATATGTTACCTTACTCTTTCTCTAAAGCACCCCTCCCTGGCATGTGACTGTCTACTGACGTGTGATCTGCTCCATGACAATAATTCAAAGGGAGATGTTTTTGTTTGCTTCTGTCCTCCTCTGAGCAGGCACTGAAATTTATAGTTTGCTTCATTTGGGATTTAAAAACAACAACAAAAAAAAACTCTAATAAAATTATCCTCAAGCTTCTGAATCCATCCTTAAGTTATTTTATTAATGAGACTAAGAATCCAAGAAGGGGCTCTTATTTCTCTGATATCATCTGACACCCATGAAGGGATCCTGGATTTTCCAATAGCAGTGGACTGGCTGAACCTTCAGTTTCATACTCTACAAATACAGGTTGAATTTTGTTACATGCACACAAATCAGATACAGTCTTGCCTTCAAATATATTGCTGTTCATTAAGAAAACAGAAACCTGGGCAAATGTAATGCAGCACATAACTAAAAGGTCCAAGATCCCAAAAGATGTCACCCTGGCACTTGGGCAAAGGATAGGAACAAGAAAGTCCCTCTCATCTTCTCTTCCTTCTCTTGTCTTGAAGATGATAAGACCCTCAAGCAAGAAGTATCCAGATGCAACTTCACCAGCTCTGAAGACAGTCTTAGATGGTGTCTTAGCATTTCTGTTACTGGTATGGAACACCATGACGAACGCAACTTGGAGTGGAAAGGGTTTACTTAGTGTCTTAGTCAGGGTTTCTATTCCTGCACAAACATCATGACCAAGAAGCAAGTTGGGGAGGAAAGGGTTTATTCAGCTTACAGTTCCAAATTGCTGTTCATCACCAAAGGAAGTCAGGACTGGAACTCAGGCAGGTCAGGAAGCAGGAGCTGATGCAGAGGCCATGGAGGGATGTTTCTTACTGGCTTGCTTCCCCTGGCTTGCTCACCCTGCTTTTTTACAGAACCCAAGACTACCAGCCCAGGGATGGCAACACCCACAAGGGGCCTTCCACCCTTGATCACTAATTGAGCAAATGCCTCCCAGCTGGATCTCATGGAGGCACTTCCCCAACTGATGCTTTTTCTCTGTGATAACTCCAGCCTGTGTCAAGTTGACACACAAAACCAGCCAGTACACTTAGCTTATGCTTCCACACCACGAGCCATCATTGAAGGAAGTCAGGACAGGTACTCAAGAAAAGCAGGAACCTGGAGGCAGGTGCTGATGCAGAGGCTATAGAGGGATGCTGCTTACTGGCTTGCTCAGCCTGAATGTTTATAGATACTAGGACTTCCAGCCCAGGGATGGCATCACCCACGAGGAGCTGGGCCCTCTGCATCAATCACTAATTAAGAAAGTGCCCTCCAGCTAGGTCTCCCAGAGGGATTTTCTCAGTTTAGATTGTTTTCTTTCAGATAACTCTAGCTTGTGTCAAGATGACATAAAACTAGCCAGGACAGAAGAGATGAATGAACTTGAATAGCTTGGTCGCCTTCAGTTTATTACCACAAGATAATTTTTATTTTTCCAATTAAATTTCTTAACAACTATCCACCCTTCAGCAAGCTTATACATAAGAACACATATTGCCAACGTTTTAAGGCTTCATTTTCTAAGTCTCTAATGTTATATTAAACTTATCATAGATAAATTTGTATGATTATTTTGTTCATCATTTATATGTTTCAGTCATTGAAATTTCCATACATAATGTATATTGATTTTATTTACCTACCATTACCTCCCTCAAGCTCTCTATGGTGCCCCCCACACACCTCAGCTCCCTCCCTTCTTCATAGCTTCTGTGCTTATTGTTAATAATCCAGAGTCCAAGTGTAACCTTCGAGGACATTTCTTAGTAATCTACTTCCCCCAATAGCCTCCACCTCCTAAAGTTCCTAGAACTTCTGAAAGCTACCACACAAGTTTGCATGGAAGTGGTCAATATATGAGTGTGTGAGGGACATTTCATATGCAAAATATACATTCCACATACACAAAATCTTGGGAGTGACTTTACCATCATTGTGTTTGATTGGGCTTAGAGAACTGTCAGTCAGCCCCAAACTGGAGAATCAGCAGTTGCTCACTTAAGACACAACAAGGCACCATAGCACAAATTCCTGGCATGCATTTCCATCAGGTAGTTTATGTGCAACATTTCATACTGGTGCACAGTAGAGGAGGAAGCTGAAGTTCTCCAATGGTACAGTTCACTAAGGGTTGAGCAGTGTGACAGCAGGACTCTGATGCTAATGTTCTTCCCCTTCAGTGTGGCACACTGGAAAGCGGACGAACTCTTCCTTCCAGGAAGCTACTCTAGTTAAAGAGAGAAGCCAAAGTTCAGATCTTCTTCAGAAGCAGCATGCTTTTGAAGTCCAATGCTGGCTTCTTCCTTTTAAACAGCTACGGAGATGAACGAAGATTTTTTTAAAGCCATTCTAAGTAGACTGTCTTCTCCTTTTGCACCCTGCCCTTCAGCCTCCTCCACTACTTCACTGCTTCAAAATAGAAGACTAAGGAGAAGGTAAAGGAAGAGAATCCAACAGGAAAAGAAGATGCAAGTAGACTCTCGAGTTCACCTACGGGAAGGATAGTGGATAACAAGTGGCTTCCAGCTGGCTTTTCTCCTACAACCTGACTTGAGGTTGGCACTGAAACATGCCCTTATTACGATATCAAAGGAGATAACCAATAAAGCATCTAAATTATAGTTTCCACTTGTTTGATTTTTCTCCATATTTATGTTCTAGTCCTACAATAATACTAATAAAGAAAACCTCCCTGGTCTTTGCAGCTGAAGCTGATTCTGCCTGGATTCCTTCACCCGTTTGCAGCAGGCTGAGATTCCTGAAGCTGGCTGACAGAAGTTCTGTTCCATCTGGGCCAAGTACCTCCCGATTTTCTCATTGCACTGATGAAGCCACGCCTTTTGGTTGAAGTGTACACTACTATAATTCTACTTGTGAGATCCTGAGTTAAGTTTTTACATGACTATTAATATGTGATTTATGCTCAAATAGGAAGGTTAAAACCAGCCTAAGTACCAGTTAAAACTGTCCCTGAGAATCACATGGCAGTTAGAGAACATTCCAAAGCATGTACGGAACTCAGAGTGTGATGAAAATGCAGTGGCATGCTGTGTAACATTCAAACGACCTAACAAGTGTGCGACTGCTTACTGTGTCGATAGCACTAAATATACATTGCAGATCAAATAAATAATTCTGAGTGATGTGTGAATTATCAGGTCACAGCAGATAGAGGACTATCTGGCTTATACACATAAACATTTATATTTAGTGCTAGAGAGGATGCTAAGAAGATATCAAAGCCATTAATTGTCTTGACGATTTGAAAAGCTCACACTAGTCAGCATGTATCAGGTCTAGATCTGGAAAAAGAGGAAATGTCCATAAGTGAGCAGCTTGGGAAGCAATTTTATTCTGCAGATACAGGTGGCTGAGACGCTGATTTCATGACCACGTTTTTGACAGCATCCCAGAGATGGAATCCAGGCACTGTTTGCTGGTTGGGCCTCTGCGATGGTTAGGTTTTTTGTAAGTTCGACACGAGCAAACCAGGATCATGTAGGAAGTGGGAACTTCAACAGAGAAAATGCCTCCGTGTGAGGCATTTTCCTCGCTAGGCAAGTCTGGGGGGATATTGATCAATGAATAGTGTGGGCCGGTCCTGGGTTGTATAAGGACGCACACTGGACGAACCATGGGAGGAAACCATTAAACGGTACTCCCCATGGGCTTTTCCTCAGTTCCTGCCTCTGGGTTCCTGCATCAGAGTTCCTGTCCTGAATTCCCTCCACTTTGGACTGTGATCAGGAATTGTGAAATTACATAAACTCTTTCCTCCTCAAGTTCTTTCTCAGCAGCGTTTTATCATAGCAACGGAAAACAAACTAGGGCCGTCCCTAGCGTCTATAGTCTGATCAGTTTTAATGAAACTTCTCCAGCATAAAAATCTGCCTTCGGAGCAATTATGATGATTAATTTTAAGGGTAAGCGTGACATGACATGCTAAGGGACCCTCAGTGAGAAGTAGTCTAGGTCAGCACAACCCATGAGCAAGCCTGTGGGAGATTGTCTTGATTGCCCCCTTTGACGTGGGAAGGTTCAACTTGGAAATAGGCAGGCTGCGGGTTCCCAGATCTGGGGCCCTGGACCATGTGAATAGAGAAAGCAGATTAAGTACGAGCACCCGCGCATGTCTCTTTCTCTCCACTTTTTACTGGATGTGATGTGATGACCTCCTTTGAGGACCTCCTTCGGTGACTAGGCAGAAATGTGTAAACTGCTTACAGGAGCAACATTCCCCGCCCTCCCCCCCCCCACACACACACCAAGGGGGGGTGGAACCAAAATTCTGAGTGACATATGAACTGTCAAGTCACAAATGACAAAAGAATATCTGGATTGTGCATAAATATTTGGTAACATTTGAGTTTTTGAGAGACCCGGATGGCTTTTTTCTAAGGTTTTAATGCACAAATTGTGCATGTAGCCATAAGTAGAATGTGCTAAGCAGCGGGAGTGGCTTGTAACACACAGCAGTATGGAGATGTATAATCTGCTACTCAGCTTCAAATATCCCAAATGTCTTCCTGTTTAATTCAGGTTTATTCTCTGAGTTTTCAATATGTCAGAACAAAGCATTCTCTCATTTTAGAGAGTACAACTCCTGTTTGTGAAATTCTAATTACAACTTGTCTACTCTGTCCTTTGCACCGCTTTTCTGCGGGCATATGCATTAAATGACTAAGCAAAGTGTCAGCCACCAGACGCTGACACGCCAGAGCAGACAGACTGACTGACTGTCCTCAGGACTTTCCTGCGGTGAGGTTTGTCTTAACTGTACTTTATATGGCAAAGGACTATAATTCTAGGTCTATAATATTCAGGAGGATTTCAAATGTTGAGCAATGTCAAATAACAATGACCACAATAGAGAAAAATAATGGATTTTTTTTTTTTGCTTTTTTTAAAAAAAGGCTGGAGATACATCTGAATTGGTAGGATACTTGCCTTATCTACAAGACATCTATTGAATTAATTATTTGAATTAATAAATCCCCACACCGGGTTCACTACCCACCTTAGTACTTCATTTTCCCGAATTAAACACATATGCACAGCCTTTATATTTGAATATGTCTTACGTAGCTCAGTAGCTGGGCCACTGCCTAACCTCCATTGGTTAATCCACCTCCCACCAATAATCCCAAGTTATTCCTTTAAAAAAAAAGATTTACTTATTATATGTAAGTATAATATGTAAGTATATATAGCTGTCTTCAGATACTACAGAAGAAGGTGTCGGATCTTGTTACACCATGTGGTTGCTGGAATTTGAACTCAGGACCTTCGGAAGAGCAGTCGGTGCTCTTAACCATTGAGCCATATCTCCAGCCCCAACCTATTTATTACTTACTAAATTGTATATTCTGTCTTGGCTGCTTTGTACCCAGAGGGCAGCCCAGTTGGGCCGTGATCTCCTGGCTCCTTCAGGTGACTGCCATGCTTGTCTGTCTGTCCTGCACTCCTCTCAGGCATGGCGTTTCTCCTCTCCTCCACAGTCTTCTGGCATGACAGATCTCTCTTCTCTTTCCTCTATCCAGGTCCCAAGCTCGGGGGAAATTCTAAAAACCTTGCCTCTGTCTGTCCTTCCTAGCTATTGGCTGTTGGCATTTTTATTTACCAATCAGAACTGACTGTGGGAACATTCCCAGAAACTACGTGCAGACTGATAAGCAATTTTGGGTCATCAAATTAACATTAGGATACAGGCAGCATTAGGCCAAAACCACTACAAACACCTAAGGTTTCAACTCCTGTACTACATACAGAAGAGTGAGTATGCACACCTGTAATCCGAACAGTGGCAGATGGAGGCCGGAGGCTCTGATGTTCAAAGTTACCCTACTACATAACAAGTTCAAAGTCAAACTGGACTATGCAAGTCCTAGTCTCAAAAATAGGCAGACAGATAAGCAGGTAGGCAAGTAGGATGGTAGGTAGGTAGGTGATAGATCGATCAATCGATAGATAGGTGATAGATCGCTCGATCGATAGATAGATAATAGTTTAATAGAAAGATAGAACAAAAAAATAGAAAAAAAAATAAAGAGGAAATGAAAATCCTGAAACCAGACTAGATATAATGCGTTCTTTCCCTCCTAATCTTCTGCAGCAGTTAACTTTGTTTGATTATATTTAAATGTATTAATTCGTTTGTGTGTGCATGTTTGCATGCATGATGACAAACCTATTTCATAGCACATGCATGAAGCAGCATGAATAGCTGCTCTCTTTTCACCATCTGGGTCCAGGGATAGAATCCTGATCTAAGAATTTGGTGGTTAGCACCTTTCCACACTGAGCCATCGAGCAGGATCCGTAACAGTGAATCTTATGTCAACTTAGCTAGACTGTGGTAGCCAGTTGTTTAGTAAAGCGTTAGTCTATATGTAACAGTAGCTTTATAGTCAACCAACTCTAAGGCAAATTGCTCCCCACCCTCTTCTGTGAATGGGCATATTCAGTTGATTCTTCTTCCCAGGGATATCACTCTCAGTAGAGTGTCAGGTTACCCCAGAGTACAAATGAGCATTCAAGCTTTTGCCATCTTTGTACGAAGCCTACCTTCTCTCACTGAGTCCTCTCAGGTAACTGAATAACTTCCACCCCTAAACATGTTTTGATACTCTCCCTGGCCCTTTTAAGGATCAAAAGTATCTTTTATTGCTGCTGGGATATTTTGGTTTTCATAATCTTTTGAATTTACATAGCGATGATTTGCATAACTGCTGACAAATCGTTGTTATAGAAGTAAGACCCAAATTTCTTTCGATCGTAGCAGCATCAAACAGATTCACTTGCTGAATGCTTCCTGAAGCAATTCCTTCTCTGTTACAGAAAGGCCATGTTATTTGAACTTGTGTTTCCTGTTTCCCAGGCCATTGGAGTAGGAGGAGACACCCTCTAAAGCAGTGGTTTATTTTGGCTGGAGATTCAAATCCCCAGATACCAGATTGACTGCATTCCACATTGTGGGGCATGTCGTCATGCATGCAAACATGCACACACAAACGAATTAATACATTTAAATATAATCAAACAAAGTTAACTGCTGCAGAAGATTAGGAGGGAAAGAACGCATATAAGGGCTTACTTCTTTTAATTCCTGTTGTTAGTCAATGAAGTTCTTCTGAGCTGCTTATATGCATACTCAGAAAGTGTGGGAAGATTTGAACTTTTGGTTTCAAATTAATGGATAATGTTTCCTGAATAGTAAGTTTGGGCATGACACTTTTTTTTTTCTGAGTAAATTATTGAGGGACATAATGATAGCTTTCTCAACACAAGAAGATACCAAGTGAGTCTTGCTCAGGAGTTTTTCCAATAAAAACTGAAGAAAAAACTTATTAAGACATTAAAGGATAATAAAGACAACACAACTAAGTACCAAAATGAGTCACACACAGCCAATATTATGGGAAAGAAATGATTGAGCCGGGCATGATGACACATGCCAGTGATACCAGCCCTGGAGAGGTGGGGATAGAGAGATCAAAGTGACAAGGTCATCTCCTCTTACATAGTGAGGTCAAGGCCGGCATGGGGTGACACAAGAACCTGTTTTAAAAACTGCGTAGATGGAAACGAGAGAGGGGATGATCAGTGTAGACTGACTGTGGTATTAGGGAGAGTGAGGATGTGTCCCCTCTGTCCCTCAAAGGCTCCTTTACAACAAAGGTTCCATCTTCAAATGCAATCTTGAGTAAACTATTAACCCCAGATCTGTATTTGCTTCACATCATCTCTGGAGTGTAAACCTTAAGATTTTTTTTTTTTTGTGCCACGTTTAGAACCCGGTGGTGGGGGAGGAAATCCATGAATTGCTGAATACAGGGAGACATGCCTAAGACTGCAACAAGAAGCATCATGCCTTTTTTGCTCTAAACTTGTGGGGGAAGTGCATCTGTTTTCAGATCGTACATCCATCTGGGAGTTAATATGCCTTGTAAAATCAATGATTTTAAAGGCTGGTTATGCTCATAGCTTAGGTAGAACTACAGTGTTACATAAATAAAACATATTTTTTTAAATAAATTTTGTTAACAATTTCATACATGCACATAGATGTATTCAGATTACTCTTTCCCCACATGTTCTCTTTAATTTTCTGGTTATTTTATTGAGAGTGGCAGGCTTGGAACTCCACTATGTGGACTAGGTTGTTCTCAGACTCACAGAGATCTACCGGCATCTCCCTCTCCAGTTCTGGGATTAGACGTGTGAGCAACCACACGCAGCAGCAAACCCACATCCTCTCTCAGCTCCCTTCCATCTCTGCTGTAACCCTTCATCTCTACCAGTCTATTTTCCCAAATCACGGCTTCCGGAAAGATGACTTTTTAACTGGTTTAACTTGTGTTACAGAGTATCCCACTGTGCAGTCTAAGTTATCATTGATGGAGCCTTTCTGTGGTGGCTCTCAGAGGTTAAAAGAAGGAACATCGGTGCCCATTGGATGACTCAGGTATTGACAGTACTGACCACAAGAGCTTGTAGGACTGGGTTTGATCCCAGGAATCTATGTAAAGATAGAGTGAGAGAATTGACTATACAAGGTTGTTCTGTGGTCTCCAGATGGTAGAAATGCACGCGCACACACACACACACACACACACACACACACACACACACACACACACAAACAACATTAATTAACATAATTAATGAAAGGAATAAATAAATGGCAATATCCTGTTAGACTGCTTTAGGCTTGTTCTCTAGCAACTAGCACATTGTATTATATATATTTATATTTGAACATATGTTAAAATACAGCATCATGTTCAACAAAGTTAGATGCATAGGCATGGAGAGGACCACAAACCATTTTGCAAATCCAGAACGCTTCTCGTACAGCTAGAAACACCCTCCTTAAATGACCGGAAGGATTTAAGATCCTACAATAGTGTCACCTTTCCATTTTTTTTTCCTCTTAAATCCACAGTAGAAGAGAGACTTGGCCTTGGTTTAAACCAGAAAGGAAGAGAGGCCTGCAAGAAGAGAAGCCTGCAGCGCTTTTTTTTTTTGGTGGTTGCCATGGAATGGGTTGCCAAGGATAACTGTGCTCCTCTGGAAGAACAAAGACACAGAGCTGAAGAGAGTCAAGTAGGAGTGATTTGTGGCGTCTTTCTCTCTTCAAATGATTAAGAATAATCGTTTAATGGAATAAATTTCCAATGTTTATTCTTAAGCTACTACTTAATACTCACTTGAAATATTCTCTGGAAACAAATCCTATTAGAACTTCTTGTTCTAATCAATGTGTGTAAGGAGCAGGGAAGTTGCTGCCTTCACTTACACAAACTGAAAAATAATTATTACTCCACTCGGATCAGTCACTAAAAACTGAGATCACAAGGACAATTGTCATCCCTCAACTGTAGAGTTTATAAATAAACAGAGACCATCATAACTTCCTTGAACTCCAGCCCTGCCACCTCAATGAAAATAAAAAGGAAATTTTGATCTTTCCTAGAGTCATTGTTGGTCTCCTGTGTAGTTGAACACAATGCGTTCACACCTCGAAGTGCAAAGAAGCTCTTTTGAACATGAGTAGAAACAATGGCGAGGTAGGCTTTTATTACCTACAGTTGACCACAGCACTTGAAGACACCGTGAACTCTTTGAACAGAGAAAGGGTGAGCAAATAATTGGGTGGAAGAGCTGTATACTCACATGGAGGACACTGGAGGAGTGTATATTCCTGAGCATTCTAAGTGTTAGAAACACACTTCTGCGCATAGTTGCAAGGTGATTCGCAAGAGAAAACACAGACTCTCTTAAAGCAGCACACAGAGAGTCTGTACTGCTGGCCAGTAGCACATGGGGAACTTGTCCAAAGCATGCAGCTCAGAACCTTGCCACTCTCTACCCTTTATGCCCAAAAAAAAAAAAAAAAAAAAAAAAAAAAAAAAAAAAAAAAAAAAAAAAAAAAATTGCACATCCTGGTTGACACGATTCAGTTAGAGAAACCAAAAAGCAGGGTTAGTGCGTTTAGAAACTGTCCTGGCTAGTTTTTTGTCAACATGACATAAGCTAGCATCACTGGAGGAGAGGGAGTCTCAACTGAGAAACGCCTGCACAGGAGTGGGCTGTGTGCAAGCCTGTAGGGGGCATTTTCTTAGTCAGTGACTGATGGAAGATGGCTCAACCCATTGTTGAAGGTGCTGTCTCTGGGTTGGTAGTCCTGGGTTCTATAAGAAAGCAAGCTGAACATGGGGGGCAAGCCAGTAAGGAGCACCCTTCCATGGCCTCTGCACCAGCTCCTGCCTCCCCTCCAGGTTCCTGCCCTCTTGAGTTGCTGCTCTGACTTCCTTTGATGATGAACAATGATGATGTGGTCGCCTAAGCCAAATTAACCCTTTCCTCCCCAAGTTGATTCTGTCATGGTGATTCATCTCAGGCATTGTAACCCCCAACTAAGACAGTTTTGGAACTACGGACTAAGTCTTTGATGGATTAGGTCTTTGATCCTATTCTGTCAGATGTTGAGGCCTGTGTGCTGGGTTCTAAGGTCAAAGTTGTGCTTCTAACATGGTGTCAGTTGTGCTAAGGTCTAGGGTCTGTTACACATTATCAGTGAGGTGGTAACAGTTCAAGAAGACAATATAGCAGAGAAAACAACACCCATATATATATCCACATTTTTAAAGTAGTAGGAAGACACATATTAGGAACCAGGAACAAACTGGTTGTTTCTCATTCATAAACAACTCACTAAAAGATAAAAAGCAAAGATTGACCAACCTGACTTTAGAAGAGAAGAAACAAAGCTCTCAGCAGACTAAACTTTTTGTTCCTGACTGCTCCCCTAACAACCTGAGCCTGCTTTCAGTCTGTGTAATCAGAACTCATCCTCAAGCTTTTTATTCATGATCAAAGCAAAAAATTACCTTTGAAGAAGAGCTAACACAGATCTTTCCCAATATAAAGTATGAGAGATAAAGACTCTAAAGAGATTCAGTCATGGCGGTGTCTCCACAGGTCTAAGAGTTTTATGTCCTGGTGATCTAGCAGGTCCTTTCAGCCAATACTGCCAAAGGTTTCCTGTGTTTATCCACAGAGGATTAAACAAGGGATTACTCTGAAATACATACAGCACCTTGGTCTGTTTAACAAGCTTCTTTTCTGGGCAAAACTTTTAATCACAGTCTAATTTGTTGCAGTTTGATCAGAGTCTAACTGGCTTGGTAAAAGAGAAATATACAACTAAAATCATCTAACATTAACAGAGAAACAAGAAATATCCAAGGCTCAAAACATGATGCCTTACTCAAATGGAAATGAAGAAAACAGAACGGCTGAAGTGAGAGGCCAAGGCATAATAGTGATTCAGACCTCATCATAAGACTATGCAGTTCCTTAATTCCCCCACTTTATTCCCTCCATATTAATTCCCCAAATCATATTTACAAAAATTAATTTTACCCCCTGTCTCAGGCACAGCTATATTTTAAAAAAAGAAAATATGCACAAGCCAGATCTGATGACAGACGCGTGTACTACTAGCAGTTGCTCGATTAAGACTAGAGGATCATGATTTGAAGTCAAACCTAGGACATAACCAGAGACTCTGAGCCTAATTAATCATCATGCACAGGCAAAACAAATCAAGAAACACAACTTGAAGAACAACCTAGTATTAAAGGAAGACCTGGCAAGAATGTGAACATTACCAGACCATTTTTCCACCTTTTTAGATATACTCGACTCTTTCTCTTCATTATATTACTTAATCAATTTCATGATTACAAGAAAATTGAGCCAAAGATACAAAATCTCTACCCCCTCTTCCCACAGTCACTTTTAGATGTCCCTCTTTTGTGTAGTCAGTACAAAATAATTATTGGTAAGTATTAGCAATATGTTAAGGGATCTAATATATAAAGTACTAAGTATCATATAAGAACTGAGTGTTTAGGAAGGATCACATAAGCATAAAGATGAAAATTCTAAGGAAAATAGAAAAAGAAACTAGAGATTGAATGTGAGCTGTGAATGAGTTAAATAATGCATTGCATTTGATGTACTTATTACTGTATTGGATACAACTGAGGAAAAAGGATGTGCATGCACACACACACACACACACACACACACACCAACACACACCAGTACAATATACAAGGACTGTGTGTCAATTATGAAAGTACAAATATATGCAATGGAAACATCAAAAGAAGAATAAAGCAGGCAGAAGATAGTTGGAACAATAACAATAAAACATCCCCCCCCATCACCATAGGATTCTAACCACAGATCCATGAAACATGGAATAAAGCAATCAGGATACATTCTGACTTCTCAGGAAGTATTATAATGCTTCTTAAAAGTAGATTTCAAACAGTATACTGGAAGACTCTATGGAACCACCTGAAAGAATAAAATAGAATTAATATCAGGGCTAGAGACATGGTTCAGTGGGAAAAGGTCCTTGACACCAAGTCTGGTGACTTGAATTAAATTCCCAGGACCTGGTAGAAATAGGGAAGTGACTCAGAACACGGTCCTTTGAACTGTGTAAGTACATCATGGCACGTGTACACCCACACATAGACTGAACAGGCTAAGTGTAATAATAAAGTGATTAGAATGTGTGTGTGTGTGTGTGTGTGTGTGTGTGTGTGAGAGAGAGAGAGAGAGAGAGAGAGAGAGAGAGAGAGACTGGAAAAGCAAGGAAAGAAAAGAATTGAAATGTTCAAATACACACCTTCAACCAGACCTAGTAATTACAGAGGTCACTTAGAAGAAGTCAGGCGGTGATTACTACTTTCCAAAAAAACTTGTTTGTGTCTTAGAGGGCAGCTGGGATGCTGGACACATTAGGAAGTTTGACAGGTAAAGCATGAGAATAAAACCTCATATATTTGCTCTTATTTTATCTTCTGGAAATAATTTGCTCAACTATGAAATAGTCTTAATCTTTACTTCAGTTATCTATCTTTTTTCTTCCTTCCTTCCTTCCTTCCTTTCTTCCCCCCTCCCTCCCTCCATCCCCCCCACCTCTCTCTCTCTCCTCCTCCTCCCTCCTTGAAGATTTTAGAAGAACCTTCAGTCTTTTCCATTCCTGGTGTACCTTCTATTGCTATCAGACCAATTAAGTTTTGAATACAGTGAATGCCTGATACCAGCAGGCATACAAATATTTATTAAGTAAATAAAAACATCTCCACCAAAAAGAACTCTCCTATGGCTTCTAATTGTCCGTATTATAGAGAACAAGGCTTAATACAGCATCGTCTTTCCTAGGCTCTTGTGAGCTTTCCACCTTTAATTTCTGGATGTTGACTATTAATGATTGCATGGACAGCTTCCCCTTGGATTCTCTCCCTCCTGTTATTTCTTAGAAAAAAAATTCTTTTTTCTTCGAACCTGTTGCTCAATGAACTCTTCCCAGATTGTCTACATGGTCTCATCCCAAATTTCCCATTTATAATTAAACTTATCTTCTTTCTCTTATAGCATACAAATAAGTATTTACATATTTATGTGTCTCTTAAAAGAGTGTCTTTTGCAGGCACAGGTTTCTGCTTGGTGTCTATATCAAAGCGTCACACCTTCTGGAATCAATACAAATAATAGAATTAGGCAGCCATAAACTCCTAGCTCTGTCTGTCCAAACTATGACCTTTGTGAAATTAAGAACATTTTTAGGCTTTTGTCTTCTTTAAATTTTTAAAAGGAAGTTATTTTGTCTGACTATACAACTGGCAGATAAACATCTTCATTTCTGAATAAAATGAAGTAAGAAGTAAATTGATAAAAGTAATAAATATATGTTTGTGTGCAGGTGTATGTGTGAATATGCATGTGTGTGTGTATATATATGTACATATATATATATATGCCTGCAATTATCAGCTTTCAAAGAATTATTAATACTTAATGGTTTCTTAGATTTTATTGTTATAACTATTATAATCATTCAAAACATTTTGCAAATGCTTTATTGCAATCATAGGCAAGTATAGACATTCAATGAAAATCAGTGAGATTTAGTTATACACACTTGGGTGTTTTTCAAGATAGCATATTTGAAGACTCTTCCTTTGGTGCTGTGTATTAAGCAGAGTCAGTCAAGTTAGGTCCTCAGCCTGGATTGTAGTGGAAATAGTACCTATTCAGAGAACTTTTGGTTGTGTAGTGCTATCAAAGTAAATATACATGCAAGTTAATAACATAGGTACAAATTAACCAGTCAAAGCACAAACAGAAGACTCTACTCATATCACAAGTTAGAACTGCTAATTGTAGTGAAAGCTAAAAATGTCTACAGGGGAGAATAATGCAAGGTTTGTCTGTTATCAGGTTTCTTTTTTTTTTTAAAGATTTATTTATTTATTTTATGTATATGAGTACACTCTAGCTATCTTCAGACACACCGGAAGAGGGCATCAGATCCCATTACAGATGGTTGTGAGCCACCATGTGGTTGCTGGGAATTGAACTCAGAACCTCTGGAAGAGCAGTCTGTGCTCTAAACCACTGAGCCATCTCTCCAGCCCCTGTTTTCAGGTTTCTTGACTGTTCTATATTGTCCAGCTACATTTTTCTTAGCTTAGTTGAGTCTTTCGTTTAAAACTGAAACACCATTGGAGAGAAATTTAAGATAATTGAGCTTTCATATTCAAACACTGAAAACCAAGAATAATGCCACAAAAGACATTATTCTAATTCTGTCCGCAGAGGGAGTGCAGTTTTTCTGCTTGAATTCATCAGTGTGTATTGTTTCTTTGCCATGTGATAATTCCAAAGGCTCTTTGAATGATAGATCTTTACATATAAAGGAGGCCAATTATAAAACTTAGTCTTATAAAGATCATAAAAGACATATAAAGAGCTGATTTTTTTTTCTTCTCTCTTAAGCATACGAGGGGGGAAAAGAAAGAATCAAACGGAAGTTCTCGTTTAAAAAAAAAAACACCTCCACAGTGTGAAATTTGGTTGTTCTCAAAGGATAAAATTTCTGCCAACTGGATGACAAGCTGTTTCAAGGCATAATGGGAGGCTTCTGTGGGAGTGTTTAGTGGGTTAATGCACAGAAGGTCTGTTCCAGTTTGACTTTAGCTACTCTCTGAGGCAGGAGGAATCAACATTTCAAAGCCCCTACTAATCTTTCTCGATACTCCAAAGGCTCATTCATATATGTCTAATGTAGAAAATATATCTTGTATATTGTATGGATGTATCACCTGTCAATTAAAAGCCTATGGCCGGGGCTGGAGAGATGGCTCAGCGGTTAAGAGCACTGACTGCTCTTCCAAAGGTCATGAGTTCAAATCCCAGCACTCACATGGTGGCTCACAACCATCAGTAAAGAGATCTGACACCCTCTTCTGGTGTGTCTGAAGACAACTACAGTGTACTTACACATAATAAATAAATATTAAAAAAAAAAGCCTATGGCCTATGGTTTTGGCAGGAAATAGGCAGCTGGAAACCCAGGAGGAGAAGGGATTTGAGAATAGAGCCAGGCATGGAAGATAAACGCAGGAAGAAGTAAGGAGATGGATGCACGGTACCTGAACACTAGTAACCAGCCACATGGCAGAGTGTAGGTTAAATAAATAGGATATTTTAGTTACGATCTAGTCAGAGGAGAGCTTAGCTATATGGCCAAGATATTTATAAATAAATTTTGTGTCTGAGACTTATTTCTAGGACCTGGGGCCGGGAGAAAGAAACAGGACAAACTTTAACAGTGTAACACAAGTATGTGATGCTAGTCCTGCAATAAAAACATTTGTGTGTGTGTGTGTGTGTGTGTGTGTGTGTGTGTGTGTGTGTGATGCCATGGGCATGATATGTGTGTGAGTAACCCATATGTACCATGACATGCAAGTGGACATCCAAGGACAACTTTCTGTTGTCACTGCTCATTTTCTACCATGTTAGAGGAAGGGTGTCCCCTGAATCTCCCACGACGCTGTGTGGTTCACACCAGCTGGCCACTAGCCTATGAGCTTCTGGGTGGCTGTCTATGTCTGCCTTCCTTCCTAACACAGGGGTGCTGTGATTCCAGATACATGCTACCTCCCCCAAATTTCTACAGGTTCAAAACTAAGGTTAAAAGTTTTGTATAACGAGTGATTTTTGCCTACTAAGCAAAGTTCTCAGTCACTGAAATTAGTACTTTAAAGAAACAGTGGAATGATCTTCATTGTCCCTTTACATAATTTCTTTGGATCTCTAACATGAGAATGATTCAATGTCAAAATTACTATTCAAAGATAAAAGTGTACACAGGCATTAATAAGGTGAACTTAAAAATATTAAGAAATTAGGAACTGAGGCTTACAGAATTCTGTGACTAAAGATTAGAGTTCCTTTTCTCCAATTTTTGTTACTGAATCTGATATTAATCTGTAAAGATAACTTATTACTCTTATTTTAAGATTAGGAAGTGAAAATTAGGGGAGTCTGAGTTATCATTAATCAAGTAGCAAGTGAGCTGTGCATATAAAAATCGTAGGTTGTTTTTCTTTTTAACATTCTACTTATCCTCCCATATCTCCTTTTCCCCCTGTTTTTCTAGTGTTTTAATTTCCCCTCCAAACAGAGTTATCATATAAGCAGTTAAATTGCACAGACCAATCTGTATATGGGAGATATAGTATAAATAGCTTCCTTCTGTACAACACTCCTGTAAATCTGTCTTAGCACCAACAGTATTATAAAAAAAAATCACCATTGTATAAGGAAGTTTCTTGTAATAAGCCAAAACAAATCCTTGAAAGTGGAATTATATGTACTTTCCATTCCCTTTCCTCTGGGGAAAAGACCAAGAACGATCCTCCTATGACCACATACTGTCTACAGGCCAAGATATCTTTGGTAAGCCACATTCTACATTCCTGGGATACTGCATTCCTCATGAGAGGTTGTCTTTATTCCCATCCAGAACCATTAAGTAAAACCATCCTTAAATTCATCTGGCTGATGTTTACAAATTTGTTCTTTTATAGTATAGATCATCAATCCATTCTTGACTTTTATTGAATACCCTTCCAAGTAATTTTATAACAATAGTCCATCACTGACTTCTAACAAGTATAGGTCTTTACATTTTTATTATGAATAATTATGAATTAACATCTGTTAATTTACTGTAGCCATATGGGATTATTTAAGATTTAAGAATTATATTTTTAACCTTCAGTCCTAAGGGAAGAGTATGTGTTGGGTATGTAAGATTAGCACTGTTAATGGGGTAAATGCCCATGCAAGTCAGTTTGGCTAAAAGTACTTTGTTGGTATTGGTATTTGGGGAGTCATGAGAATCACATACACCATTTATCAGGGATAAGAAGTAAAATATATTACAATCCAGCTATAATGCCTCCTTCAGCATGGCATTCTTAGTTTTTTTACAACAATGTACCTGGTAGTGAACTTCAATCATGCAGAATTTCAGAAGGAGGGGAATATATACTTTTATCTCTTGGACACTCTGAAAATCTAACAAAGTTCTCTGTCAGGACTTCCCTTTATATATCCTGCTCATCAGGTAACATAGATATCATTAGAAATAAAAGTAGGGAGAGGTATTGACCTCTAACTGGAGGTTCTGATCCAATAATTTTTTTTAGAGTCTCACATTCTAGAAAGGAGATATAATTAATAACAATAGTGGGGAAGACTGTTTAATTCCCAACAATCATGACTCACATCAGAGGAAAAGGCTACACCTGCCATTCTTAAATCATTTCAGATTAAAATATTCAACAGGAAAAGTGCCTTATATAGTGGTGTTGGCTCCTAAATATCCCATATCAGTTATCTTTTTTTAAAGATTTATTTTATTTTTAGTCATGTGTAATAATACAAATGCACACACATACACACAGAGGGAGAGAGGGAGAGAGGGGGAGAGAGAGAGAGAGAGAGAGAGAGAGAGAGAGAGAGAGAGAGAGAGAGAGAGAGAGAGAGAGAGAGAGAAAGAGAGAGAGAGAGAGAGAGAGAGAGAGAAAGAGAGAGAGAGAGAGAGAGAGAGAGAGAGAGAGAGAGAGAGAGAGAGAGACTACCAAGAGAACAAGTGCCTTCAGAAGCAAGAATGAGACATCAGATCCCCTGCCTATAGAATCAGACAGTTTTCTAGCTCCCTAATATGGTGTTGGGAACCAAATTGGTCCTTTGGAATAGCAATGTATGTTCTCAACCACTTAGTCATCTCTCCAGCCCAAAGATTTGTTTTATTTATTTGTTTTATTTGTGCACACATGTGTGCATGCTTGCACATGTGCATGTGCTTATACATGTGTGTGTGCATGTGCACATGCATATACATGCACACACATACTTCTTGTATACATGTACACACACACTTCATACACACACACAAACACACACACACACACACACACACACACACACACACACCTGTACTGGTGGCATCCATGAAGGTCATAAGAAGGGCTCTGATTCCCTGGACCTGGAGGTAGAGGTTGTAAAGAGTCAGACAGTGTGAATCCTGGGAACCAACCTTGGGACCTCCGGAAGAGCAGGAAGTGCTCCTCATCACGGAGCCACCTCTCCAGCTCACCACCTGACCATCTCCTTAAGGGAGCACTTCACTAGCAAGAAAGCCTTGAGTTAAATGGTGTCAAAATTGTCTTTTCCAGGAAATGGATGTCGAAGTAGGAGCACATAATGGAGTTAGGGCAGGAAACAACGAAAGGTCAAATTGACTTGGGCAACTAAACAAATCATAAAAAATGGGGAGAAAAGAGCTTAATATTTGCTCAGGCAAAAAATAACTTCGAAAAGTTTGTTAGATGTTTGTCAAAATACTATTAAAAGAGTACTAAAAATATTAAAAATACTGAAATTATTAAAGAGTGTCTACTGATTTCATATCTAAAGGTTGTCTCTGAACTTTATTCTACTTTTGTAACATAAGATCAGTGATGAGAGTGAATAATTTCCCTGAAAAGACTTCACATACTGTGATTTTTGTATGTACATAAAACTTCCCTAATGCCACATTCTTTATTTTATCCATATAGAATTTCAAGATTTACATTTCATAACTTAAAATAATTCGGTTACAACTGGTTCAAAAATATTATTGAGTGAATACTGTGATGAACTTCAGAAAAAACCTATTTTCTCCTCATAGTGACTTTATTTTTTTTTTAATTTAATTTTATTTTATTTTTTTAATTTACATTCCAAATCACTTCCCCTTTCCCGTTTCCTCCCTCCCCGAAAGTCCCATAAGCCCCCTTCCCTCCCTCTTTTCTCCGTTCAACCCCCTCTCATTACTCTGTCCTGGCGTTCCCCTACATCCAGTCTTTCCAGGACCAGGGGTCTCTCCTTCCATCTTTTTAGAAATCTATTGATATGCTGATTGTGTCTAGGGTATTCTGAGATTCTGGGTCAATATCCCCTTATCAGTGACTTCATACCATGTGTGATCTTTTGTGATTGGGTTACCTCACTAAGGATGATATTTTCAAGTTCTGACCATTTGCCTAGGAATTTCGTGAATTCATTGTTTTTAATTGCAGAGTAGTATTCCATTGTGTAAATATACCACATCTTCTGAATCCATTCCTCCGTTGAGGGACATCTGGGTTCTTTCCAGCTTCTGGCTATTATAAATAAGGCTGCTATGAATATAGTGGAGCATGTGTCCTTATTGCATGCAGGTAAAGTCTCTGGGTATATGCCCAGGAGTGGTATAGCCGGATCCTCCGGAAGTGTAATGCCCATTTTTCTGAGGAGCCGCCAGACTGCTTTCCAGAGTGGTTGTACCAGCCTGCAATTCCACCAGCAGTGGAGGAGTGTTCCTCTTTCTCCACATCCATAGTGACTTTAGAAAAGTAAAAATATTCCCATTACTTGTACCTCATTTTCCCCACATCATCAGGGATCTAATCTATAAAAATAAATATGAACACATTTTTAGATGCTATTTTTTTTCTGTGCCTCTAAGCCATCAATTGACTTTTTAGAATTGGTCAATATAAGACGCATCCATATGACTAACAGAGTCAACACTGGGCTGCTGCTACCCATCTGTCCTTCTGCTGGGAGGCTGTCTATCAGTGATCTGGCATGTCTGTTGCCATGAGAGCAGACATCAATCATCTTCAGAATCAACGCAGCTTATGTTGACTCTAGGAAGTCATCTTTATATTAATGTGTAACAAACCATCGGCAGGGGGTCACTTTGAGCAGAAATTTGAAATCCCTGCCCTAATTCTGTTTATTATAGACTCTGCAGGGTAATTTAAATAAAATCAATCAAGTATGAGTGCCACTTTGTCTTTGGTCTTTGAAGCTCATGTCTGCAATTCCTGATGCCTCTCTGTTTTCTTGGTTTTTATTTGTCTTTAGCTTTATATAAATTAGCCAATCTGTAGACACCCTAAGTAAATGGTAGATCACTATGTAGTAAACTTTATATTAATAAAAGATATGTCTCTAATACTTCAGGAAAGTAATTCTTCTAAACACAGAATTATGGAATTTCAGTTTCACTATTTTTCTATTCCATGCAAGATTTAACTCTCTTTCTAGAGCCAGGTTTTATAAATGTTAACAATATTTGACCATCATAAAAATCATAAGAAGAAGTAAAAATGTGAAAAAGTAGAAATGGAAAGACCAAGTAGTCACCTAAGATCTGTCATTGGCTGTACAGGGTAACTAAGAAGCAGTCAATGACACTTTCTGAATAGTCAGGTTGTTCAGTTATTGATATTAAAACAAGAGTTTAAACCAGCGGGGAACTTGCAATGTGATAAATGAAGGCAATAAGATTTCATAAGGAATTATTGATGGAGGATTTTCTTTCCTTCATATGTATCAGCTGTGGGAAAACAGACCCAAGAAATTGTTGGCTTTCTGGAAGAATGCACAGAATGCTTAGCTATTGTGGCAGACTGTGACACTAACTTCCCTAAGGAGTTTAAAGAGGAATCATAAGAGAACCTAAAGAAGTCTGTTGGCATAAATGCAGAGCAAGGAAGGCAGAAGCATATTAGAGAAAGAATCATAAAAGCCCCTCTTGTTTGCTGGATGAGTATAGAAGACCCTATACTTTGTCAAATGTATCATCACTGAAACTCTTGAGACAATATTGAGCTGTAATAATGGCAAGTTTTCCAAAATAAAACTTAAATAAGCAAATAAGAAGTTATTTAAGAGTAAAAAGAGCTATGAAAGACTGCCTGGGTTTCAAGTAATTTTGCTGATATAAATTCAATTGCAGCAGTCATCCTAGATGTCCAAAGGCTACTTGTCCTTCATCCAGTGGTTGTAAGAAAAGGGGACTAAGAGGTGAGGTGCAGAAAAATATATCAATGTGTGTGACGGTTCATATGTAGACATCATTAAACACTGGCTCTTTCTGAAAATGTGAGTTCCAGGATCAAATTTGTTTCAGTTGGAAGATAATTCTCTCAGCTGTATGAAGGATTGTCAGAGAAGCAACAAGAGTGAGAGTCAGGCTGGGATGGAGGGACAGCTGGTGGAGTGGCTCCAGAGTTGACAAGTGTAGAAGAGTAGGAATGTAGGTAAGGACCTGCCAACCTAGTGTGTTCAGTGAAATTACTAATTCTATGCCCTTGGACAATCCTTTTCCCATACTTCTTTACCTATAAGAAAGTGTCACAGATACCATTGTAAGACTTGGAGAAACTATTTCATAAATGCAAAACCCTAAAATCATCAAAGTTTTAGGAGTCCTTTTGGCATGACTAGTATCATCATTGCTGTCATTTTCATGGTCATACAGCCCTAATGAGGCTTATGTTTTTATAACATAACCAAAGTCAGGAAATGATGACAGGTCAGGATTTCTACTCAGAGAAATTGTTCTCAGACTTCCTAATGCTGTGACCTTTTAATACAGCTCTTTGTGTTGCGGTGACCCCAAAACATAGCTACTACATAACTGTAAATTTGCTAATGTTATGAATTATATTAAATTTCTGATATGCAGGATATCTGATATGAGACTCCCCCCAAAGGTGTTGCAACCCACAGTTGATAACCACAAACCATGAAATTAGAATAAGAAAAATTTAAGAACTATACATGAAATGCCAGTTATATGAGTGTATATCACAAGACAGGCAGGACTTTAGGGCTTGTCTTAAATTATATATGACAATTATTAGCTCTCATTTGAATATATTGTAAAAATGAATTATTACCTTCTATTACTATGTTATTGGAAAATCACCAAATAAAATATTTATTTTTAAGAAATACACCCACTTTTCTGGCTAGCATTAGCATTAATACATCTTGACTGGCTGGACTATTCTGAAGGCTTATTAAGTTATTTTATAAAGGTGGAAATTCTTATTTACACATTAGACTAAAAGAAAGTAAACATACTTTCCTTTTTCAGATTTTTTCTTGATATTTAGATGCAAATGAAAGAAAAACTAGAGTTAAATCCTTTAGATATAATATTAAATATAAAGCTTTAAAATGTTTGAAGTTATTGCATATATAGTTACAAAACTAAATAGATCTTCATGTTAAGTATAGCCAAATCAATATATGAAAATTTCCAAATTAATGATTAATGTGTGATGGCTTGGAATTTGATGACAAAAAGACACAGCCTTTGATCTGGTTCTGTACATTCACAAGAGTGTCACTAATGCGAGACTTATCTGCTCACATTTGTACATTATATGAAGAAGAACAGTTCTAAAATTTTATTGAGAAGAAGACCTACTCCACTTAATGAAACTTACTTCTTAGAGATAAGCATGAAGCATGAAGAAAGCATTTCATGTTGCTTTCATGTTGCTGTTCTTCATGGCGTCATTGCTGCCTAAACCCATACTGTCTTCATCTATGTAGTAAAGATATGTTTCCTGTAGAGAGATAGCAATGCTCCTACTGATAACATCCATTAACTTACACAGGAATAAGACAGAATTTCTTTTAAGATATACTTATGATTTGTAGGCACAAGTGTGCAAGCACATTCAGGTTTGTGAATGCAGCAACCACGGTGTTGGTCCTTACCCCTACATTGCTTCAGCTAGACTCCCTCTCCTCCCTCTCCTTCTCCTTCTCCCTCTCCCTCCCCTTCCCCTCCCCCTCCCTTTCCCTCTCCCCCTCCCTTTCCCTCTCCCCCTCCCTTTCCCTCTCCCCCTCCCTTTCCCTCTCCCCCTCCCTTTCCCTCTCCCCCTCCCTCTCCCTCTCCTCCCTCTCCCTCTACCCTCCCTCTCCCCCTCCCACTCCCCTCCCATTCCCACTCCCTCTCTCCCACCCCTTCCGCTCTCCCTCTCCTCCCTCTCCCTCTCCCTCTTCCTCTCCCTCTCCTCCCTCTCCCTCTCCCTCTTCCTCTCCCTCTCCTCCCTCTCCCTCTCTTCCTCTCTCTCTCTCCCTCTCCTCTTTCTCCCTCTCCCTCTCTTCCTCTCCTCCCTCTCCTCTTTCTCCCTCTCCCTCTCTCCCTCCCCCTCTCCCTCTACCTCCTCCTACATCTCTTTCCCTCCCCCTCTCTCTTTCTCTTTCCCTCTCCCTCTTCTTGATTGGCTCCAGTTCTCTTCTGTTCTGTTTTATAGATTCTCCTGTTTACACTTATCTCGCCACAGAATTGCTGGAATTGCAGATGTTTGCTCTATATGTCTGGCTTATTTTGTGGCTTATGGAGATTCAAATACAGTTAATTGCTCAAACTTGTATGGCTAGCATTTTTAGCTACCAAGCCATTTTTCTAACCCTAATTTTAATACTTTTTAATAGTCAATTTTTGCAATGTATTTTGGCATTACTGAGCTCATCACCAAAAATACCAGCAGCAATCACTAAAATTGGGCTCTTTTTTCATGTGCAGTATGTCTTACTTAATTCAATATTGTAAGGTTGTCTAAAATACATCAAGCCCAAGACTACGTTCATTGTAGAAATGCTATAAAGCACACTTTACAAATGGTGCTTTGGCTTAGATATAGATGGTGATGGAACAAATGACCTTGCAAGAAAATATTACAGATAATGTGCATGCATGACTGTGGCTGTCTGATGCCGTTTTTTATTGTATTTACCTGTAATATCCACCTTAAGGAAAATTCCCAAGCTTATAAGGAATACTCCTTATTTAGAGAAGATCACTTTCTGACCATTTCAGAGAATTATAAATACAAATAAAGACAAAAATATTGAGAAATCTATGTCTGGTGGACTCCTTTACCTCTCCATTGGTGAGTTATCAGGCATTTAGCACAGGTATTTTATGTTACATATAACTCTACTAATTTTTTCCAACAGCTTTATTGAGATGCAGTCTCGTACTGTAGGATTCATTCTTTCGTATAGAATCCAGCATGTTTTCATGGGTTTAGTAAATTCACAAAGTTGGTGTACCCATACCCACAGTCAAATTTTACATTTTTTATCACCCTATAAAGAGTCATTTTTAAAATTCTTTCTTTATGTTCTTGTTTTAGGAGTAATTTCTGAATAAACTTTTATTAATATTCCCATAGCTTTGTTAAATATGAAAGGAAGAAAATCTAGATAACAGGCATCAACGAGTTAAGTAATTAATTTCATTGTCTTTAGAAATATAAATACTTGGGTAGAAGTATTTTTCAATCTTAATTTTCAGTAACATGAATTCTGGAAGATAAAACATACCTAACACATCAAATGTCACTGCAAAGATGACTTTAAGTCACTGTAGGTTTTGTTTTCAAGGCTACTGTCTACCTGAGATTGCAAAAGCTTTGTCTATAGTCCTCTGTAATGGATTTTGATCATTCAAACAGTAAAGCAAAGTTACTTAGATTTAATCGTCGCCTATGTCTCTGTCAATTTCTAAGACACTTTGTCACAGTGATGGAGTGCTCCCCTGTGTGTTAGGAAATACCCTTTGTAGTCTGATGTAAGCTTTTAAAGGCAAGATAAATACTCTAGTGCAGTATCTCTCAGGTTTGAAAATGTGCCTTCATTTTCTAAAATACTTTCCTGTCGAACTACTACAAGTCCTAGTAGTTCTTCCTAATCTGTATGATTTATTTTTAAAGTTCATATTACATGACATGGAGAAAGGTTAAATATAAGATAATGTGAGAGGGTTAGTCATAATTCTGTATCGTGGTCATTGCTGTAACAGGGTAGGATATCCATGATTTTTTTTGTATCTACTGAATCAACAATACCATTCTTTTCAAATATTCTTTGCGGTGATTTTTAAAAATGGGTTTCCCTTCACATTACTCTTAAACTTGTTTCCTTATCAGTCATGCCCACTACAAGCGGCTTTGTATAGGCTGATAATGCAATTTTAGTAAATGTACCAAGTGATGCTTTTCATAAAGGCATATTATCCCTTTCAAAGTAGCATGTAGGAAACACTATAAAAATACCGTGCAAAAAGACCTGCGGAATGAATCACTCAGAATATAAAACTACTCTGTTTTAACTCAAAATATCCTTAGCTGGGTGTGGTAGCCTATGTGTAATCCTAGCACTGGGCACGCTGAGACAGCACAGTGGGAGGCTGGACCACAAACGGATGCCCTGCATTCAGAGAAACAAACACAAATGATTAAAAAGAAAGCATCATTAAAGGAGGAGCCTGGCCCCTGCCATTTTCATCAGCTTTTCCTGAGCACTTGCTTCCACACTGAGTACAACTAGCTGCTAACTCCAGGAATCTGATATCAGATTCAACTTGAAGTTACTTCATATAACAGGAAGCATAGGAACACAAGAATTCAGGCAAAAATAGTTCATAAAGCTATTATAATAAAGACTACTAGTTATTGAGCAGAGAAAATTCTAGACATTTTGGTGAAAGCTGAAACCCAAATATTTGAAAAATATCAGCTGATTTATTATTATTATTATTATTATTATTATCATCATCATCATCATCATCATCACTATTACTATTAATAATACTAAATTAAAAGAAAGCAGACTAGGTATATGCAAAGACCCATCAAACCTTCTGAAATACTAAGCAAACATTTCTGAGATGAAGCAGAGCCTAGCCTTACTTCTGCTACTAGACTTGTTTTCTAGGGAACATTGAGCCATGCCCCACTCCCTCACCCTGCCACCGAACCTGGTGACTCTTGTGATTTGGGAAGCAACTTCACTCTGCCTGGAGGAGCTAAATGGCCTGGATCCTCAGGTCCAGCTAGACTGGAATTCTTTCTCACCTTTGTGCTCACATAGATATGTTATCTTAATCTCTACTGACAAGTGTGTTCTTAAACAAAACTCAGAGGTAGAGGGCCAGAGGAATGCTTCGGGGCGATCGCAGAGAACAAAGGAGCAGAAGCTGCACAGCTATTGCATTTAGAAATGAAAGCTTGTTGCTGCGACTTAGATACTAGATGGAGAAGACGAATCGTTCTCTTCTATTTTCAGGTGAAGGTAATAATGGAGCAGAATAATAGCTTTTCACACCAAATGATGTTTTTTTCCATTTCCACGAACAAAAAGCAAAACAAAACATAAAGTACAACGCCAAAAAGGACAGTTACTCAGACACGTTGGTGGAAAGTGTAAATCCACAGTGGCGATGATAATTCATTTATTCCTCTATGCGGAAGTACTCAAAGTCTATTGTGTGCCAGGTTTTGTTTTAGGCAAAGAAGTAGGGTGTGTCAGGGGAGATAATTGTCAGAAAGAGCCTACTAGAAGGAATCCTAAAGAATCCCTGAAAATTGAACTAGGGGAGCATCCAACTAAGGGGGTCAGCAGGGATTTTAAGGAGGGAGAGGGTTTGTAAATAGATAATATGGAGGAATTACAGAGGGAATTTTAAAATACTGTGAAGCAACCTACTAAACTGCCACGATATGAAGATCTACTTTCCTAAACACGCATGGTGGGAGGAAAAATGGCAGCTGAACAGTTCTTGAAAGATGGGAATAAGATTTAAATTATTTCTGATCATATATTCTTAAATAAACATCGGTCTTCACATGGTTCAGACACTGTCCTGAAAGTTAGTATTGGAGAAATGGAGACTTTTTCCATGGTAAGAAGTCTTGAAACACAAAGTCTTAAGTTTCTCTCATCAAAATTATGTGGGATAGTTTTATGTTATTCTCTAACATTTCTTTTCTTCTTTCCCTCTTGTTTTGCCTTTATTTCTATTTTCTGGTTTACAGTATCAGAACTCTAAAAATTATATGCTGTCATAAATAGTAGCAATCACAGTTTCTTGTATGTCGCCCAAGTTTTAGGACATTGTAAACGAAATACAAAGTCACTTAGGCATTTCTGTAATGACCAAAGGCATTTGGAAATAAGGACTAAGAGTCAGGGTGTTATTTGTACTTAACACTGGAGGAGAGTCAAGGTATAGAAGCAAAGTGGAAAAAAATATGCTTTCAGCATGTTGCTATTGTGTTTTTTCTTATAGAATACTGGACTTAAAAATCATGATTTATAGGAATGTTTTGCAACCCCGGTAAAAGATTGCCATCTTGTGCATTCTAAGTAGGACCTCTACCACTGAAATATATTTTGAAGTGTTAGTTATATCTTTTAAATCTCCTTTTTATTACAATCTTTAAGAGTATTTCACTGGGAGGGGGGAATTTTAGGTCACAGAGTAAGAGAAACAGAATGATCAAAGAAAGTCAGCTAGATGGCTCAGAAATGTAAGACTCTTGCTGTTATGACCTGAATTCAATCCCAAGAACCCACATGGTGGAAGGAAAGAACCAAACTATGAAAGTTGTCCACAGGCATGCTATGACATGTGTGTCCTCAACAATGTACACATGTGCACATATAATAAATAATGTGTAATCAAAAAGATTTTTTAAACAACCCATGAGAAATCTAAATGTGGGGGAAAAGGTAAATGCTGTATTCTTCAACATAAAGGTTAGGTCGCGGCATTGCCCCAGTTTAGGGTAGGGAGGGATAATGAGGAGAATGGCCTTAGCTGAGATTTGAAGTCCACTGCACTTGCATAGCTTCCCCCACCCCCATGTGCTCAGCTCAGGGTTTACAGAGTGGGGCTCTGCCTATGGCATCTGCAGAACACTGGCTCAACTCCATACATTTTGTGACAGCAGATCTCTGAGAAGCGCAAGCTTAGAGAGGAAACTCATTCTCCTTGAAATAGAATGTAACATCTCTTGGGAATTGAAAAGCAGCTGAGTTAATCATGCAGCGTTCAGCAGGTCCCTTTGCCAAATGTTGAGGAATGAGGTGTAGGTGTGACCTAATGATTCGCTCCCACATGGCCATGCCACTCTCTGGGAGGTGAACACTAAAAACAAGTTTTTAGCTCAGAGCTGGAAAACATTTACTAACAAGCGTGTGTAGTAAATATCAACTCCTCTTGGAGACAAGGTTGTTAAGGTGCTCTGTTATCTGTCAGTCAATACAGCCATTGCTCAAATGAAGGTGCCTGAGCTCCAGGAGGCTTCAATCCAATGAGATGCTCTGAAGACAATAAGATGCTGTTACTGAGCTAGCAGTCACTGTCTTCACCATCACAGAGCGATTAGTCTCATTTATGCCTATGTCCCATCACTCAACCCAAACACAACTCACTCTCTGGTAAACAATTCTCAGGAGGGAATTATTGTAGTCGTATTTAAAGTTTTATGAATACCTACTAAGGGTCCTTCAAATGACTAGTACTCACTTAGAAGAGGGAATATGGAAGTATTAAGATGCTAGTTCTTGCTTTATCGTGATTAGCACAATTGTCATTATCATTCTCTTAACATATGTCACATTCAATTTTTTTTCTCAAGGTCCAATTTATTATCACTTTAAAATACACTAGTGGATGGTAAAAATCCACTAAACAGTTCTGCCTAACATTTTACAATGAAGTAGATCCGAAGAGACTATCAAGATATCAACGTGTACCACATTTGTGGTCCAGTCTTATGCTGGTATATATCTGTTGTGCTTTGGGTCTTGCTCAAAGACTCAAAGATTACTGCAAAATAGAACCAGATGATATTTAAACCTTTAGCACAATCTAAAACAGAGTGTATGTTAGCATTTGCAATTGGTATTTGCAAGCCACAGAGTACAACTGTTCTCAGTTGTGTGTTTTGAAAAGGATTGTAATTATTGATTATCTTTCCTGGAAGTCTTTATATCCCATATCTGATGGATCTGTTTTTATAAAACAAAAAAAGGAGGCACAGGAATACATTCCTGTAAGAATGTGCCCTCCATGTTAGTGTTTTATTATTGCCAGTGCAAATTACTATAAATGTAGTAGTATTTTAGATTAAAAAAAAAAGATGTTATTGTATTCTCTATAGGACAGCAGACTATTCATTCCAACATAAGATCTCTGACCTAACATCAACATTTCTTTAGTTGTGCATTCTCCTGAGATTTGCTTTCTCCCCTTCCTAACTTTTAGGGGCTCCGACAGTCACCACCTCATGCCCACACTTCTCTCACCTTTCTCTATGTCCACACTTTGCACTGTAGGCTCCAACCTCTACTTCAGTGGTCAAGTCTCTTTCTGAGTCTAACACCCCCTTTTGTTTTCATTTTTTGTTTGTTTGTTTGTTTTAACATGCCTTTGTGACTACACTTGTCCTGTGAAGATTCCCAGCACAACCTCCCATCTGGAAGTCTTTATCGATTCTTATCTGAGAATTCCTTTTCACTACTTAATAGAAACATTTTTCAAGGATCAAGCTTGGGTATCCTTGGGAAGAAGCATCATTCTGCCTACTGCAGCCTATTGTCTATGACCTAACTTATGCAGAGAGAATTCTCAAAGTGCTTGAATAATCTTTTTGGATACTTGCCCTTTAGAGGTGATTATCCAGGAAATTTCATACCAAACCATTTTCTGATTTCATGTGGCTTTCTTGGCTGACATGGATCAGTAAATTCACACCTCACCACCTGTAATTTTTACAACCTTGCTTTAGAGAATATGATGGTATTTTTATAACAGCTCTGATTTTCACATTAAAAATGTGAAATAGTTTAATTTTAGTATCTGTATTATTTAGATATTTCATGCTAGATAAGGACCCTTCTGAGATAGCATTAAGGAAAGGGATTGAAAGAAGGGGGATAAAAAGCTATTCATGGGTAGTTGGCAGTATACAAAGATGTACGTTTGCTAAAGGCATATGGGAAGAAAGAACATGGCTGTCAAAGTCACTGTGAAGAAAGTTTTCCTTAAAAAGGTTTCAGTGTTACAGACTGTTCTACATGATCCAGCTTGTTTTAGTTTAAAAGACAACACTTCAAACACTCTGTCATTTTTATTATTTTTGTTCACCTTCCCATTTTCTATGGGACTTTGGTCCTGCCAATCAAATTCTGGCAGATAATGGAATTTATCAGCAACATAAGTCCTTGGAATTATAGTCTGTTACTTAAAAATTTTTATGGTTTCCTTAAAAAAAAAGTTTACTCTGTGTAACAAAATTCAAATACCAAGCATTTTTCATGGAAGTTGTGTATCAATGATTTCAAATATGTTAAATTGTTCTTGCAAATTGACTTCTTTCCCCTTCTCTTGTCTAGTTTTCCATTTAACGGTTTTAATGTATAATCATCAGTTTTATTTGATATATTGCATGCTGTAAATTTAATCTTAACACCTCAAATGGCTTGTAAATACCTTCTTTCTAATAATTTCATATATATTTGTTTGCATTTTCTCTTCAAAACATAATTTATTTCTCATTACAAATTGGTCTAGATTTGGTTGATTGATATGCCTTTGTACTGGTAGGAATCAATATTTGTTGAGGCAAGACAGAGAAGCATTCATTACAACAGCCAAAGACAAGAACATAAGCACTTATGTAGCTCTCTGCCAATTAAAAATGGAAAACATTACATTAACTTTAATTTCCCTATGTGTTATTCCCTCAAACTCTTAGAGGTAAAATCCATAAGAATTATTTGTCCTTCTCTTATGTTCTAAAATAATGTGTCATTAGTAAATTAAAACTGGTATTAAAAGAACATTTTTGCTGGGTAATTTGCAAATGTCAAAAGTTGTTAATTACATTTGTAAAACCTTGGTAGACCAAGGCCAAGTCCATTATCCCAGAGCCTGGGTCTTATGAGAAACTACTGTCTTTCAAGGGGTTATTTTTTATTTATTTATTTATTGCTCCTGCTCTGTTGTGTAACTATCTCCTTGGCATTGAAGCACCTTTAGAGGAAAGAAGATTTGTAAGACTCGGGGGGAGGGGGGGGGAAGAGACACTTAAGGGATTGGGGATCTCAGAAATGGTCTAAAAGGCATTCTACCAAGAATATAACAGCAGCAAACAATCTGTGGAGAAGAAGTGCTTCCCAGTGGAGGTGATACTACCTGAAGTGGTACCTCCAGGGATGGAGCTTCTGTAATTTGCCACTCATGCTGCCGTTGACTTTTTAAAAATATGTATGTGAATGATGCACAATGATGGATATAAATTACAAGCATCTTACATATAATTTTTTATTACAGTCACCCTCTCAGTTACCTGACTCCCACTCTTATTAATCTCTTCCTCTTTCCAAATAGTTCCTCCCTTGTAATTTCATGACTTCCTTTTTCCTTTTTTTAATGGTGACTAGGAGTTTTGGTTTTTGCTTGTTTGTATTGTTTTGTTTTGTTCTTTGGTTTTAAACATGAGCTAGAGTTATGAGCTAGTCACTAGATCATGTGCAACTTACCAGTAGCTACACTACTAAAGAAAATGTCTTGCTCTCTCCCAGCAACCATTAAGTGTCACTATCTCTTCATGGACAGTGGCGGCCCCTTGAACCCCTCCTTCAGTCATGGTAGAATGCAGATCCAATGTTGTGCCAGACTTCTGTAGATAATTAGTGCTACTGTACATTCATGAATACTGTAAGCATCTCTGTCAAATCCAGAAAACAGTGTTTTACAAATCTTCATTCCTTTTTTGTAGTTCTTATATTCTCCCTGCCTTTTCTTCTGTAATACAAACTGGTAGGGGGAGAAGCAAAGACATCAGCTTAGTTAGTGTAGACCCTTTGTGACATGCTACCAACCTGCCAGGCTAGATGTGCCCACTGCTACAATAATGATATGACTGTTACAGAATAACCAGGTGCTTCCTGATTGTATTTGAGTCCATTTTGACGAGTTCAAGAAACAGAAAGTGATTGTTGGGCAGATCCCCTAAACAGTAGGTCTTAGTCACTGTTATATTGCTTTGAAGAGATATCACAGCAAGGCAACCATTGTAAGAGAAAACCTTTAGTTGGGAGTTTCAGAAGTTTAGTCTGTTACCATCATGGTGGGGAACATAGTAGCATTCAAGCAGAAGCTAGAGAAATAGTTGAGAACTACATTTTAATTTGTAGGAGAGAGACTCTGGACTTTTTGAAACCTCAAAGCCCACCCCTAGTCATATACTTCCTCCAACAAGGCCACACTTCCTAATCCTTCTAATCATTTTAAATAAGGCCATTTCCTGATTGCTAAGCATTCAGATATATGAACCTATGGGAGCCATTCTTATTCAAACCACCACACAGCAGTTCTAAGAGTGTTCTACTGAATAGCAGAAGAGACTTATGATTCCTCTTTCTTTGCTATCTCCTAAATTATCACTTCTACTTAAAGGCTGTACTTAACTATGTAACAGAAAATGAGAAGAGGTCCCTGGACACATAGTCACCTCAGCCCAGTCTCTGTCATACATTCTTTCAGAAGCCCCCAAACTCACAACTTAGTAACATTCAAGTCCTGGGAACCCTCCTTCTTTGCAGAAGCTCTTCCTTCTTCTCTCTCTTAAGCATCCTAAAAAATATTTCCTCTTAAAGCTCACCTCTCTGCAATCCATGCATTTCTTTATTTTAGTCTGGGAGACAAGAATCTGAAAGCTTTGGCTAGGAAAGCTTTGATATCCACTAAATTTCCTAGACTGTAGTTCAAAGAACAAAGGCCACCTGAAAGCCAAAAAAATGCAGTGTTGCTGTCAAAACAACCCAATATTCCTGAATTAATAAAGAAGGAGTTGAAGAAGTTATTATTGATTTTTTTGGTTAAATGAGGGTTGGTTAAATTTCTTTCTAAATATTTATTTATGTTCATAGATTAGTGCTGTGTTAAGCTTTTGTCAGAGAAGCTTGCTTTTCATTAGATAGCAGTTACTTCAGAAGCATATATCAGGTCAGAGTACTAAGCATAAATGACTTTTGAATGCTTGGCTCTAAGCAGAACTTCTATATGAACCCCACTGCCACTCTAATACTCCAGGGACATAAACTTTTTAGTGATACAGTTGCTTTTAAGTCTTTATGCTCCTGTAAGTAATCTTTCACTTATTCTCCTACAAGTGACCAAAATAAACTCACTGGTTTCACCAAGATACCTTTTATTGTGTGAGACTATACCAGGAAAAAAATACCTTGCATGTTAAGAGTTCTGTTTGTAGTTAAGAAAAAGCTCCTAGTCTATGTTTGTTTGAGCTGTCTGCATTGAATATGCTTAATCATATGTAGGCAGGAGGTACATGGCAGGAAATATGTCAGGATATATGCCTGCCTCTGACTGTTTATAATGGGAAATGCAGTGATTTGGGTTTTGACTTTTACAGCTCCTGCAAAATGTTACTCATGAACATTTGCTGAGAACCCAGAAATGGAGCTGGCCGTAGTACAGCAGTAGGCCAGTATTTAATTAAAGCTTGCCTCATATTTGGCTTTAAATTGTGATAGTGGTCTTATTTTTGACCAGTGAGGCTTAATAGTTGGAACTATTTCTTCAGTCTATTGTTGGTACTCTGTAGTGAATAGATATTTGTTCATATCTCCATAGGAAAAGTCATGCAACATTACCTCATGTCAGCTAAAATATTTCCAGAACACATATATACCTTTAAAAGGTGGTAGTAATTTTGAGTGTTTATTATTGACCAAACATTAAAAATGTTTAAATGTCTTCATTAGGCTTATATGGAAAAGACTAAGTCCCTAGAAGGTGGCCCTATTTTGGATGAGAGTCCTGAAACTTTAAGATGTAAGAATATACCCAAAGAAAGTAGATCACTGGGTGCCTGTCCTTAGAAGTAACTTGATTTTGACCTTTTCCTGTATTTTTCTGTTTTCTGAACTCCAAAATAGAGAAGAAATTCTTCTACTACATAGTCTCAGCCATCATGATCTTCTTCAGAAGGAACACCAAGAAACAAAAGACTGACCCTCTGGAACAGTAAGCCAAAATTAACCCTTTCTCTCTTAAATTCTTCATGTTGGGTATTTTGATTACTGTGAGGAAATAATAATGATCAGTTTTCATTTTCTTAGCATATAGTCAGAGTGGAAAGAGATAACTAAAGGCAGAAGAAGGGGGAGGCAGAGGAAGGGGGAAGGCAGAGGAAGGGGGGAGGCAGAGGACAGGGCTTAGAATGTGTCACTTCCTGTAGCAGTCACACCCATGCTAGCAGCATGCCGAGCCGAGTCCAGTGTACAATGAAGAATGAAGTTCATTGGTTCAGCAGATTTCCCTGTGTCTTTTGACTGTTCTCTGCAATACAAAGATCTAGTTAAGTTAGCTGGGCCCAAGTACAAAAACCTACTATCCTGTTCTGTGGTTCAGTTTGATGCAAGTGTTTTATGCTTGTCTTCATGCCTGTGTTGTCAGAGCTGTAATTCCCTCTTCTATCCCAAACCCCTGCTTTCAGCAGAGACTCTAAATATCAGTGTCTCTACTTGAGTCTTCAGTGCTGTGGTGCTCCTTCCTTAGAAACCACTCCTAGTACCCAGGTTGCCACTTCTTGCACCCTAGACTTTGTGTCTTCTTTGTTCAGGTCATCAGCACAGTGGGAAATGGAAAAATGTGTAAAGCAAATCTGACTGACCATTACCTGAAACACTTGTCTCTGTTTATGTTCAAGGCAAACTACTGGTCCAAAACAAAAACTGGCCTGAGACAAAAGCAAACTTTTCTCAAATTAAGATTCCATGCTAGACCTGGCGTGAATATCTTATTTGCTTTGGATGCCAGAGGGAAACTTCAACAAAGATGACTAGACTGGGTCAGTTGAAGGAAGATGACTGGAAGCAAGGCAGTGGGCATGACAAAATTAGAAATGGAAATAAATGCACAGATCTGAGAATTATTTGCCTGCAGTCTTGCTTACTATTAAATAAGAAGCTTCTGGGAAGGAAGCCGGTAGAAGTGAGATGCCCACTCCAGAAACTGACAGTGAATGGCCACACTTCAAATGTTAAAGCCCTGAGTATATTCCCTATGCCCAAGAAAACTAAAAAAATGAGGTCCATGTGAAAGCTACAATTAATTGGAACAAAATTGTTAATTGAGAAGCCAGCTCTGCTATTCCCTGTAGACAGTGACAGAGAGAACTGTATTGCTTGTTAAGTCAATGAAACTGTGAGAAATCGATGACTAATCTTGCTCATGACTTGTGATAATTATGAGCACCGAGCATGGGTTAAGCTAATTTGTACTATGATATATGGATCAAACCTGTCTGTCCAACATTTTTAAGCACTGGCATGCCTGCATCTTGTTATATTGCTAACAAAGTAAACACTCTACTATAAAGCCTGCATATGGTTCATGACTTTGGGGTCAATAGTTTATTCTTTTAATGATACTTCAAAGGACTTTCTGAGGACATGTGACACTTTTGAATGAACTGTGATAAAATGCTGAAAAGATGTGTCCTGTTTTAGTCAACAGTTAATACTTTTCAGAGGTTTAAAACAGCAACAACAAAAACTGAATTCTGACTCTGGAGGCAAGTCTAGCTACAGTGTGTTCATCAAGGAGACTGGGACAGTATCTGAAGTACAGCAGACAGAAGCGAAGTAACCTGCCGGAGTCAGAGTTTGGGATTAAATACGCCTTCAATGTAGATAATATGGTTTACTATTTTAATCAATATGGTTTCATTACATTTGTTTATTTACTTATTATATGTTTCTCTGTGTGTGTGTGTGTGCATGTACGCACATATGTGTGTGTTTGTGTGTGTGTGTGCATGTGTGTGTGTGTGTGTGTGTGTGTGTGTGTGTACCAGCTGCAGCATGCTTGTGCAGTCCAAGGAGTACTCTTTCGTCCATGTGCTAGAACTAAAGAAACAAGATTTTGTGGCATGTCCGTTTATTTGCTCACAGACCCATCTCACATGCCCAGATAAATGCATTTTTTATAATAATTTGTCACATTTTACAACCAAGGTAAAATATGCATTAAAAAAACACTGGCATTGATAATTCTATGAGTAAATTCTATAAGAAAAAATTATTCAAATGCCATATAAGTACAATTCAAAATAAGTGTGGGGTCATTTTTTACTCTTACATATTAATGCGTTCTACAGTACAGAGTAAGGAACACATTCTCTGATAAAGAGTTGTTTCTTACATTACTGTGTTTGTACTGCAGTCCTGAGACATATTTTTCAATATTTCTGTCATTTCATTGTATGATTATTGATAGCTGTTTTTCTTTCCTTGAAATACTAGCTCATCAAAGACCCCAACAGCCCCTTTTAATGCATCTCTTGAGTTCTTTACATGGTGCTTGGTCATGACAGATGCCCAGTATATTATGAATTGATTTGTAATTGTAAATTGATCATTCCCAGGATATTCAACTTCCTTACACACCATCACTTTAAGAAGTATCATACAACACCCTCATTGTTACAAATGCCTGTTTAGAATTTATAATGTGTTTGAGACTCTGTGGTGATAACTCTGATTCATCTCTCTAAAGTGCTAGGAGATTCTATAAACCAAAGAATTCCCCAAGGACTCTTTTCTCTAAGAAATACACTACAGTTAAGTGTCTTTCCTATATCATGGGGATACTATCTAGTCCAGATAATGGTGCAGCAAATCCTGAATGTTAACATCACCATAAACACAGCACAGAGAAGTATGAATCTTGTCTTGTTCTTAGGCATGCATATTCTATTTCGTGGGTTGCTAAGATACACTAAACTTAAAAGTACAGAAATGTAATTTGACTCTTTAAAAATAGCCAAGGCAGCTTTCTTACATCTGACAAAATTAGTCTCCAGGGAATGTGTACAATCACAGCACAATCATTTGTATTAGTTACTTTCTGTTCTTAATCAAATACTATGTTAAAGATTTTAATTTTACATTCTGATATTGAAATAAACAAATTTATTTGTAAAATATAAATGTACAACTCTATTTTTTGACTCCTCACCCTTCATTTATGTAATCTGTAGAGAGTACCCCAGATATTCTCCAATTAAAGCCACAACCACTGATTTATAGTCTTAGAGTCTCTTCCATTCCTTCCCACCCACAGCTCCCAACCCTGGACAAAACCAGGTGACATCACCAGGCTAAATTTCATTTTATTTTCAAGTGAAGTTGTGATGAAATTGTGTGGATCCACCATACTGCAAAACACTTAAGTTATAAAAATGTTTTTTTGACAATTGTATCTACTGTAGTTGACCAAAATAATAAGCATAGATGTGTTTCAAACGTACAAAATACTGCTCTTGAGGATCCCAACCTCAGAACTTATTACCTGTTTGGTAATTTTCAATGTTTCAATGCTGAATACAATTTCTAATTTATACCCTGACCATCAGTCTCACAATTTGTTCCTTGATGAGAACCAATAAATAGTTGCTTGTTCATTTGTTTTTATAGATTCTTGGTCTACATAGAAGGCATGAAAAGATATGATTAGGAAAAATTATCTATAAGTTAGGAATACATGTCTATAGGTAAACTATAGATAGATAAATAATAGATAAATGCATACATGCATAGACTAAGAGCTTTGTATCTGAAAATGATAGATCAACCTCTACTAAACATCTCCTAATCCCTAAATTTCTTCCCATTTTTTTGTTCTCACAATGTTGCACATTCCCTTTCATTCTTCTTATAACATTGTTTATCACAACCTTTGTAGGTTTTATTTCTCTTTCCCAAAGCCTCTCGTTTTATGAACTTCAGAATTCTTTCTTTACCAGTTTCTTTCGCTCTACCCTACTGGGTCTATGTGAATTTCTTCGCCACCTCAATTACTACCTATACACAAGTAACTTCAAAACAATTTTTTCATGCCCTTATGAATTCAAATCTCCGAAGGTATTTTCAGAGGTGACATTCAGGAAACCAAAGTCCTTTTCCAGTGCTGCATAGCTGCCATCTAATTCTGCTGCACAGCTGCAACTCTTTCTGTAACAAAAGCCCAGAAGCTAAGAGAAGTGGAATCCTATGGTAGTAAAGTCTTCATGCTGCACATGAAGGAATAGAATCCTCTGCTAGACCGTGGTAAAGTAAAAGACATAGGCTACAAGCCCTGAGTGCTTTGCAACCAAGGGGATGCTGAGAAATAAAAAAAAAAAAAAGCATGTCTTCAAGCAGATGTCCCGGGAGCTTGCAGCAGCCTGAGTATGCTAGATCAGCTGGTACAAGCAGGAGGCTTTGATATTGGGGAACTAGGTTTACTAACTCTGCAATAAAAAGAATAGGAATGAGAACAAATGACAATAGTAGTTACCATGAACTTCAGAGTAAGGACTACTCTCTCTAAACTAATGAGAACTTCTGATTTTATTCATTTCCTCTCTTTTTCCCCATTTATTCTCCCTCTCCCTCTCCCTCTCCCTCTCCCTCTCCCTCTCCCCCTCCCTCTCCCTCTCAGTCTCCCCTCCCCCTCCCTCTCCCCTTCCCCTCCCCCTCCCCTTCCCCTCCCCCTCTCCCTCCCCTCCCCTCCACCTCCCTCTCCCTCTCCCTCTCTGAGTTGTTTCTCTCCTGAAGATCTAACAGGCCTTTGGGATTGACTGCAATCTCATTTACTTACTGAACCATCTTGCCAGTGTTTTTTTTCCTTTGTTGAAATGAGCTCTTAGTTAGTCAGGCTAGCCTTGAGCTTCGTGGCCAAAGTGATCCTTTTGCCTCTGACTCCTGAGTAGCTACAGTAAGAGGCATAACGACCATGTCCAACCGTGAGACTTAATTTTGAAAGCTTGGTTATTGTTTTCCTTTTTTTTTTAAAACCAACTGAAAGTTGTATAAGATGTATCTTTATTTCTGGACAAAGTCTCTTGTTATGTACAAATATTAACTGCTCCAGCAATTCTTCTGTACACATATCATATTAAACGTAGACCAAATAATGTTAGGAATTCACTAAAATTGATACATCTCTTGATTTTTTCCCTTCTTTTACCTTCCTTCTTTCTTTATTTCTTTTTCTTTCTTCCTACTTTTCTTCCTTTCTTCTTCCTTCCTTCCTTTTTTCTCTTGGTTTGTTGAAGCAGCATCTCTTATAGCCATTTGGCCTTTAACCTCCTATGTTGACGAAGATGGTTTGAGCTCTTTATCCTTTTGCCTCCACCTTCTGACTAGGACATGCTTCTCCATCCTGTGTGTATTTACGACTGTGCTCATGCATGTAGATACACTTTGTAAGTGAAGGTACAGGTACACGCACACAGCCTTGAGTTTCATTACTCAGGACATCCCTGCCTTGTGTTTTTGAAACAAGATCTCTTACTGGCCTTGATTTTACCAAATGGGCTAATCTAGTCCAACTGGCTAGAGAAACCCAGGGATATACCTCTCTCTTCTCCCCCATCATTAGGATTAAAAGTGTGAATCATAATTCTTGGCTCTCTTATGCAGTAGGTTATGAAGAAGGACTTATACATCTCATGCTTGTAAACCTGCATTTTGCCAATTGAGATGTTTTTCTGGATTTAGTTTTGAATTTATTACTATTATTAATTGTATTATTTAATGTAGGATGGGACATGTATGTAGGTTCACATTCCGTGGACACATCAGGTCACCAGGTGTATTCATCCAGTTCTTTTCCATCTGACTTATTCCATAGCACTATTTACTTATTCAGTTTTTAAATATTTACTGACAATGAATGGCTTCAGAAAGAAGAAACAGGTGAAAACAATCTTGGCTGTTTCAAAACTTCAAGAACCATCCTTTTTTCAGAATTGTTATTACACGAATATTCAAAGTCTGTAACAAGAACGTTCCTAGTCACTCGCAACTCTTGTGCACGCAGCTTTACTTATTCATAGTATTGCTGGAAAAGCACTGCACTTACAGACATAATTTAATGAAGTCTTTCCAGGTATCTGGACATCAACAGTTCTGTACTTTGTTTTGGTTTTTTTTTCTAAGTTTTTTATTTACATTCCAAATGATTACCCCTTTCCCGTTTCCTCCCTCCCCGAAAGTCCCATAAGCCCCCTTCCCTCCCTCTTTTCCCCATTCAACCCCCTCTCGCTTCTCTGTCCTGGCATTCCCCTACATCCAGTCTTTCCAGGACCAGGGGTCTCTCTTTCCATCTTCTTAGAAATCTATTGATATGTGAATTGTGTCTAGGGTATTCCGAGATTCCGGGTTAATATCCCCTTATCAGTGACTGCATACCATGTGTGTTCTTTTGTGATTGGGTTACCTCACTAAGGATGATGTTTTTCAGTTCTGACCATTTGCCTAGGAATTTCATGAATTCATTGTTTTTAATTGCAGAGTAGTATTCCATTGTGTAAATATACCACATCTTCTGAATCCATTCCTCCGTTGAGGGACATCTGGGTTCTTTCCTGTTTCTGGCTATTATAAATAAGGCTGCTATGAACATAGTGGAGCATGTGTCCTCTGTACATTGTTAAGACTGTTGTTTTCTTTCTTTTATCATCCATCAATCTCAATTTTGGCAAAACAACTACCATCAAAATGAATCCTGAACTTTAAACGTAGACATGTAGACCTTCTGGAATGTAACAGAAACAGTATATGATTTATTTCGGGAGCAGAAATCTGGAGATACGCTGATACAGACCTTCTTGGATTGGTACTGTCCTAATTTTTCTCTAACAAGTTTTAGAGACATGAGTTGCATGTTTTGACACATTCATACAATATACTTAACACAGTTTATTCTCGGTGGATTAGAAAGCTCGAATATCTGGCCAATGAGAATTGTATGAGTTCTTGTAGTGTAGCACCTACTTTCTTCTTCTACGTCTTCCTGTGTTTTCTCCTAACTGGTTACTTTGCTGATTAACTATCCTTACTGACATTTTATGTGACAGAAGATGCTGTGGGAAGGTTGCTCACACAGCTGCCACCACCACATGGAGAACCTGATTACCTCTGTAAGATAGTTTGTTGTTGTTATTTACCTGTGTAGTATGAGCTTTGTTCATCACTCTAGTAGAGGAAACTGTTCTTTCTCCTCATCATTATTATATACGGCTCTTGGGCCATGTGACAGCATTGGTCCATTGCCATACCTCCCTTAGAAAGATTGGTGATCCAACTTTCATTTGACTTATACCTTTTCATAGAATTTTACCTCCTAAAAACTTAGCTAATAGTCTACAGAAGAACAGAGAAAAATCATGCCTTGGCATGTACTGGTTATGGAGATAAATATCGGAATGATTTTATTTTTTATCCCAAAGGAAGTGATTAGGTAAAGTTAACTCTCACAACTTATATACAAATAGCCTATCATGTAGGATCATCTACACTGATGTGTAAGTCTTTACATCTGACATAAACTTGCTTTCCCTTGCTCTTTATGGTGTTGGTATTACTGATACATGATTATTCCTTATGCCACTTCAGCAGAGCAGAGAACATGTTGAAAATGTCCTTCCTCAGTGTGATCTCACTGCTAATAAGGGTACACATGTAATCCTTACTGCATTCAAGCATCCCTTGCAAAAAATCCAAAAAAGAGGGGAGATATTAACAGTAAACCGCTGTGTAAATGCACAAATGTATGCAAAAGGAGACTAAACCACGCTTCCACAAGCATCAAATTGAGGAGACACAATGAAAACAAAATACCTTGCTACTGAACCTGCACTCTGAATTCTTAACTGGTGTTAAGTAGTTTCTCATAATAAACCCTATGCATTCAATAATGCCTAACAGCAACCTAAACTGAGAAACATTTAGACAGTCATATATTGGAGTAACAGAATATATGTATGAAACTGCTTTTCCATGCATCTGCATGCTGTATTTATCTCTTCTCCCTTGGGTTCCCTCCTATCCTAAATTGATACAATCAATGAAGACCTGGGACTGCAAAGGCTTTTAATGAAATAGTCAACACCAGACATAAGTATGTTCTAGTATCCCTAATATATAAAGAAAGGTGAGGTTATCCTGCTAATGCATCTTTGCCTGGTTTCAACTGATATTTTCAGACTTGGAATAGAATGCTGCTTGATTGTTATTTTGGCTGGAGATCAGAGTACTAATTAGATTCTGTGAAAGCATGTTCTCCATGCATAGCTTGAAGAGTGACTGGAATCCATGTAAAACACCCTTCAGATTATCAAGCAGTGCTGGCCATCCTTGTGGTTCGCAAGCATCATGTCTGATAACACTGTTGATTTTTTTCCCTCCTTCTGAACAATGTTTCTGGAGAGGAGGCTTTAAGGCGACTTCTGGCTCAGAGCGCATCTCTGCTCAGTGTCTGAAGTGCATGTCTTCAGCAATAGGAGGTTAGCTCTACCTCTGGATGTCAACACCAAGTAATAGCAGTAGCCTTCACGTTTTCTGAGTCTCTTGAGCAACTCTGACCAATAACTCAAAAGAAGGCAACTTATCCCTAGCGTTGGGGTTTGTCCATGACTTTTGGCTCTTGAAAGGAGCATTGTTAGCCCATATGGGGAATTTTTATTTAAACTGTATATGCATATTTTTATACTGACTCCTTTGTATCACAGGTATTTTTAGATAGATAGTTATAACAGTATTTGACATATAAGGCATACTTACCATTTTTTAACATGTTCCTCAGTCCTTCCTTGTTCAGGAAGAAGGAAAGTACAACTAGTCCTAGAAATGTAGCCAGCTACCCAGGACTAGTAAAAAAAAAACCTACAGCAGTCACTTTACTAAACTAGCATAATACTTAGATGCATTATAAATATTTCTCCTTATACCCTCAGATGAGTGTGGTCCTCACCCCTCATTAAGGAAACTGCTTATCCCAACAGACAGAGATCATTACAGAAAACGACAACCAATTAAAATGCAGAGTTGTGAGATCCAGTACCAACTGATACATCTACAACACAACTGTACCTAAGGCTCAGCAAACATGGCAGATGAAGGAGAAAAGATTGTATGGGGCAGAGGATCATGGAGTCTGTGGTAAGTTGTGTCTCCTAGCAGTATCAGAAGCTACACCCATAAATATCCACCAACATAACTGCCTAAATGTGAACTAAACACAAACAACAACATACTTATGTGGATGGGGAAAGTCAGCAAGATATCAAGCAAATACAAAGAACTACAGAAATTCTGAGAGCTGGGTTTCCCTGCAAAGGAACATACTAACAGATTATCTAATACAAATGGTCAGCCCTGAAAACATACATACAAGTAACATTATACAGACCAAGTAGGTATGTGTGTGTATACATTGTGTGTATATTTGTATGTGTATGTACACACATATATATATATACATGCATACATATATGTATATGTAATTAATGAAAAAGCAGTCATGATTTCTAAAGAGATCAAAGAGGAGTATGTGGAAGGCTTTAGAGTGGGGAAAGGAAAGGGAGAGGGATAAAATTATAGTATAATCTTAAAAACTAAAAAAATACCTAAACAAAAATAAACACTACCTGATCTATCTGTAATATTTTTCTATAGCAATGGGGGAACAAATCAGAACACTACCTTCTGTTTTTTAAATATCCAAGATAAACTGGAAAAAAAAATTCTCTGTCAACAAATACCTAACTGCCCACACCTCCAGGGCCTCAAACAATCAGTATCTTTTTAGCATTACTCTATCTCTTTCAGCATATACTTGTAGAAAAGTAGAGAACTTAATAAAAATAAATATTGCTTTAAGAAGTCCAAAAGTTTTCAGGGTCTCCCAATTCCAGAGCAGGCTGGAGTAAGGCTACAGAAACTAAAAAAAAAAAAAAAAAAAAAAAAAAAAAAAAACATAAGCAAATGGATAAGACACACTCTCTTAAAAACCCTCCAACCTCAAATGTAATCATGGCTCTCTGAGCCAGAAGTAAGAAGCATAAAAGCCTGGGCCACAGATGTGGTGTCAATGTCTTGACTGAATAAATAATTTTAAGGAATCATGTTGTACAGAAATAAATAGATAATATAAATCAAATCTCCCCAAATCCTCTGATTTCTAATCATAAATGCAAGAAGATGCCAATGGTGTTGGGTTCCCCAAAACTGGAGTTATAAGTGAGCCACCTGATGTCAATGCTGGGAACCAAAGATTTGCAGATTCCTTTGCAAGTGCAATGCTTCCTTATTCTCTCTTTAGAGTGGAGGTTTCCCAGAGTTCTAAAGAGCTCTCAATGTGAACAGCTTGTACACTACATTTCTTCTGGTAACCTCTGATCTCCTGTATGTAGAACCTGCTTCTTATACAGAGAATGGTAGGATCATTTAGCATACTTAGCTGGCAGGAGAGATGGCATGATCACAGGGATGGGTTTTCTGTTGGAGATTTGGGGTATGTCGAGCTCTAGGATTTCCCCAAAGACAGTTACTTCCACCATCGTCTTTGGTAATGAAGGAGCATTCATGACCGCCTCTGGCAAGTTTGTTTCAACTACATCTCAAGTGTTGGATTTGAAGTCTTTGCATGGTTTTATGTTCCCACATTTGAACCTGAAAAGATATGTAGGTGGCTTTTACTATTTTTTTTCAGGGCCATTAGACTGACATACAGCTCAGCATAACAGTGTTTGTCTAACATCTGAAAGGCCCTCGGCTCCATTCCCAGAACAGCTAGACAAAAGGAGATAACAGGGAAAAAAAGGCGTCTTATTATGATTGCTTGGTATTTTAGGTATTTCCAAAATGTTTTCAAGATCTTCCTCCAAATAGAATTCAATAGTGTTTACAGAAACTGACAGAGAAAGTTCATAGACTCTTACTCCTGATCAGGACTAAAGAACAAGCTATTCCTCAGTATCTTTGCCAAAATGTATTATTCATTCCTCCACTAAGGCTTTCCCTTTAGTATAAGCTCATAGGTACATCTTAAATAGTCACCTGTGACTGATGCCGTGAAGACCATAATTTCAATACTCACCCTTCCCTCCCGCTGACACTTGCCAACATTTTCCCTCAGTGCTCAGACGACAGCAATTCATTTTTTCCCTAAGTGCTGGCACACATTTGCCATTTCTGATGACATCATAAGCTCCAAAAAAGAAAAGATTGTGTTGTGTAACTAGCTATATTTGCTAAGGAAGATGATGCTAGAAGAGGTAAAATAGGGTCCCAGCTGCCAGGAAATCAGAGCGTCCAGTCTTTTAGCTTCCCACAGAGCTCCTTCCAAATACGTAAATATTTTTAGATTGGGGGGGGCAAGGTTGTTTCTGTATTTTGATGTGTCTGTGTGTGTATCTCTGCATGTGTTGTGCTGTGAGTGTGTGTGTTTGTGTGTGTGTGTGTGTATGTGTGTTTCATTTACATGTTTATACCTACCTATTCAGAGGCCAGAGGATAATTGGGCATCTCTCTTTTATTGTTCTCTGCCTAATTACCTTACAACAGAGTCTTTCACTGAACCTGTGAGAGACTTGATGTTTTCAGCTAGGCTTGCAGCCAGCAAACCCCAGTGACCCTCCTGTTTCTCCCTCCGCCATCCCCAATATTATTTTGGTCACATGGCTGCTAGGACTCTAAACTTAAGAGCAGTAAGAGAACTGAGCCATCAGAGTTCTGTGTGTGTGTGTGTGTGTGTGTGTGTGTGTGTGTGTGTGTGTATTAAAAGATTCCTAAGCTCAAGAAAATCTCCAGTAAAGAAATGTAGAGAGTGGCGTGTATTTTTCTCATTGTATTTCATATGACCATGACAATTACAAAAATATATAAATATTACAATACCAAATGGAGAAGTGATAATGGATTAATACATTTATTTGTACCTTAATGCACTTTGAAACAAAGAAAAACTGTAATGGTTTATGGCATTGTCTTTTCTGTTTTCTTTATTTATTCTCTAATTTAAAAAAAAATAGTTAAAAGAATACGTTTGAAGTTTAAGCACCATTCCTCAGACTTAGTAAAGTACTTCATGAAAACTGAAGCTAAGCACTTGCCAAAATAAGAAATAATTAAATTTGCAGTTCCTACTTTTCCATTGAATTAAGTTTTAGACACTAATAAAACCACACAGTATTATTCACATGCAGTGCTAGAACTGAGGCAAATCAAGTTCTTCAGTATCTTTGCAGTATGCTGGCATTATGCATTTTCTCTCCTGTGTAAATAAGGGACATGTGTGTGTTACCAGCAAAGATAGAACTGCACTAAAGCAAACTCAGAAAGGATGAAATTCTCCTTTGTGTGTATGTGTGTGTGTGGGGGGGTGTGCCTACATGTGTATGTGGGGGAGTGGCTGCCTGTGCCTGCATGTGTATGTGTGTGTGTGTGTGTGTGTGTATGTAGCAGTAACTCTACCGAAACTTTCCAGAGTAACTTCTGTGTATTTATAGTATGCAACATTCACTAACAGACAGTAATTAAAGCATGTCCATCTGAAGCTTATACACATGTTATTAAAAACTACTAATTAGCCATAGCAACTGTTGACTATATAAACCAGATAATAAACCTCTTCCCGTCCGGAGTAGTTTACCTTGACATTGTTTAGAGATGCTGTCGTGTAGGGGCGATAAAGTGCTCCCTTTGGTGGGAAATAGCCCTCTGTTTGACAATAAGTGGATGAAGCCTTTGCAAAAGCAAAAATGTTCTTCAAAGGCCTTCATAAATATTCTGAATGAGGCACTGGACTGTTTGCAGATGGTGATAGCCATTTTAACAGCTGAAAAGGAACTTTCTACCATTTTTCCAACTAGCTTCAAGTCAGGAAAAATTAATTAGGAACTGGAAAATTTCCCACAAGATTATTTTGTGTCCCTTAAATATGATACAGTTGATTCATATCACTGGAAAAAGAGCAATATTTCCATGTTTAATATATAATATATTTTCCTGGTATTATATAGTTCAGGTTTTGTCCTTAATAAAAAATGTACTTTTGTTAGTTGAACCTGCTAATTACTTATATTGAAATAACCGTATGTGCTGATTCCACTGCTAGTGAGTTCATCTTATGCCTTAGAATTCTATTATAAACATTTTTGTTTTTACATTTTGTGAAGGAGATGTATTCCACTCATACTATTTGGGATTTATTTGGTGAATTCTAGTGGTTGTCAATGAAAAAACAAAAGTTAATGATTGTCAACATCTCTGTCTTGCTCTTATTCCCAGTTAAGACTGCAGACGTTGCAATTTCTGTGTGTACGTTTTACTGGCTTCCTCTGCGAAATAAGAAAATATTTAAAATCCATTTTCAGCTCATCTTCAAATTCCACTGATCTCATTCAGCTTCTGCTTGGGTGGGCAACATGCCAGGTTCCAATAAGATGATCTGCTGCATTTCTCCTCTGCATTATAATTTTCTCTGCTTTGGCGAACTGTGTTCTATAAATTCCATCGCATTTCACACACAGATCAACTCGGCAGATTTAGACAGTCCTTCCCATTCACACATCACCGCACACAAAATTTCATCAAATGTTTTTGCTATCTTCCTTATTTTGCAAATGAAAATATGTTCTGAAATACTCTTGCTGAAAGAAACAAGAAGGGATTTCCATGGAATGTTTTCGATGTCACCTTGAAGAAATTGCCACACACCATCTGCTGGTTTATTAAGCATACAGAGTGTCAATGCTGATGAATTCCACGTTAATAAATGACACATATTGACAGCCACAAACCTTGTCCTAACGATCACATCCATGCCAAGATGCCTGGAAGTACACCTGGCTTAAATTACACATGCGTCTTTCATATTTATGGAGTGACTAATGGTCTTAGTCATCTATTTTTGTTTGTTCAACTAGGTGTGGGTTTCAATGCACCTGACAAGCAAGAAGGTTATGTCTTCTCTGTCTTCATGGTCCTTGTGTCCCTTAAGGACTCTTTCTCTGTTGAGGATATGCAGGCAAACAAGACATTAGTTTAGTTACATGTCATGGATGACTTAGGAATGAAACTTGCTGCTTCACTACTCGATAGACAAAAATGAATGTGGGGCAAGGGCGACGATAACTATGGCAAAGACAAGAAGATTGTTCCATAAATAATAAAGGCAAAGCAGAAAGTTATGACAAAATCAATAAATGAATCAAAGACTACAATCTCAGTTTGCGAATTGGCTCTGGATGCACTAACTGAGGGACTAAAACATTCAATCAGATGCTGGGTAACCAGCACTTGGATATTGTTTTACATTAATAGTCAGTTCCATAGTGTTTATACTGCTACTGTTGGTGACATTACACATGCGCGCGCGCGCACACACACACACACACACACACACACACACACACACGACAGAATTAATCTTGGAGAGAAGATTCTGTGGGCAAAGGGTTTTCCATGAGAACATGAGGACCTGATATATATCCTCAGAATTCATATTAATATAACCAGACACATAGGCACACACCCATAGTCTTATAGTGCTAAGGCATAGACAAGAGGACCCTTGGGGCTTATAGTCCAGCAAGTTTAGGTAAACCAACAAGGTCAATGTTCATTGAGAGACTCTTTCTCAAAAACTAAAATACAGAGGCTAGAGAGATGGCTCCTTAGTTACGAAAACTTGCTCCTCTTACAGAAGACCTGGGTTTCGTTCCTCCCATTCACCAAATCTTTGAAACCCATGAAAGATTACAACCCTCTATTACTCCAGTTTCAGAATATCCAACAGAGCCTTCTGACCTCTGTGGCAACCAAGCACATGTAAAGGCACATAAATACATGCAAAAAAAATACTCAGGCAAATACAATAAGAAAATCTAGATAAGGTGAAGTTATTGAGAAAGACACCAGATATCAGCCTGTGCACTCCCCCCCGCCCTCACACACACACACAAATTTGAGAGGGAAAACATTCCCCTCTAGGTTCCTAAAAAAGAAAAGGAATCAAAGTCAAGAAACTTTTTCCAAGGATGTTTCCTACTAAGCCTTAGAAAACTGACTTATTGAGCTTACTCCTCTCTCCTAGAGAGAAACAACTGCTTTTCTTCAACTACTCCTGCGAGCAGCTCACAGTAACCAGGAAATTGTGTTAGCTCCATGCTGGATGCTTGCTAGACTCCATGCTAGACTCTTCCTCTTACATTGGAAGAGCTTATTAAAATCATGGAACTATTGTTAAAATACCTAGGTATGATGGTTTCAGCTTCCAGGCCTAGCAATAGAGCAAGGGTTCTAGTCAGTCATGTACAATAATATATTTCCAACCAGTCTTCACAGTACACTGTGTACTTATAAAACCCAGTAGGGTAGGTAGTTCTCTCCCTATTTTTCAGATGAAAGAAAAAAATTCACTTGAAGTTACAGCATAGCTAAGAGTTAAGAAGAGAGAAGGGTGATTTGGTTGTACAAGCTGGCTTTGTTCTGTCCACTAATGGGCCCTCTACCACTGTAGACAGATAAGGACAAATGGTTATACGTTTCTTGGTCATCAAGCATTTATAAAACAGGGATGCATAATAGTTTAAACACACACACACACACACGACACAGACACACAACTGTTGCTATGGACTGACTATTTACGTACTTCCAAATTCACACATTGGAATATTAATCTCCAACATGGCAGCATGAGAAAATGGGACCTCTGGGAATTACTTAACTTGTGAAGACAAGTCTTCATGGCTGACATAATTCCCTAATAAGGAGGGCCATAGAAAAAACTAGTTTGACCCTTTGGCCATGTAATAAGCAAGTAAGACATTATGCAAAGTGGCACCTCACCAAGCTGTGAATGAGTGACTCAGTTGATGGTATTTTGTCATAGCAGGCTGACCAGACTAAGATAATCATCCAACAAAACTAACATATACCTATGTAATAATGGGTTAAACACCCAAACAGTAGTTCAGCATCAAAAATCTGGATATATTGGGAAATATTCACACTTTATTACAAGTCTTATATGGCAACAGAAAGCTTGTAAGACACTGTATCATATTAATTCAATCTAGAAAAATCCATAGATGTTACATCAAAATTAAGTAGCTGTAACTGAATGGTAGCATTTTGACTGTTGTTCTTTGATGATTTTACTCTTCCCAACTGTCATTGTCTTACTTAGGTTTTCTATTGCTGTGAAGAAACAACATGATCTAAAACAAGTTGTGGAGGAAAGTGTTTATTTGGCTTTACGCTTCCATATTATAGTTCATTGAAGGAGTCAGGACAGGAACTCAAACACGGAAAGAACCTGGCAGCAGGAGCTGATGCAGAGGCCATGGAAGAATGTTCCTTACTAGCTTGTTCCTCATGTCTTGCTCAGACTGTCGTTTTTATAGAACCCAGGACCATCAGCCCAGGGATGGCCCATCCCTCCTCTGCCCTCATAACTCTAGCTTGTTTCCAGTTAACATAAAACTCTCCATCACAGTCATCACTTTACATTTGTGAATATATTTAGCATGGAGGTGGGATATGCCACAGTGCATTTGTGCAAATTAGACAACATATGGGAATAAGTTCTCTCCCTGCTTTCACCATATAATGAGACCTGGGAATTGAACTCAGACCATTAGGCCATCTTGATGTCCCTACATAAATAGGTTCATCCATAGCCAAGACTGTGTGTGACCTCCGGATTTCCTGCCTCTGGAGTTTTGGGATTGCAGTTTGCCCAGCTGCAATTGTCACCACAGAACTGTCACCGTGCCCAGCTCTGATCTTATAACTGTTTTAAAAGGCACTTAATACAAAATAAAATCTTTAAAAAAAAAATCCTCAAACAGGAATAAACTATAGACATACAGTCGAGTGCATGCAACAGTGACAAGCGGATGAAATTTTCAAAATAAAAATAGTTCGAGCTAAGTTTTCAAATGTGTGGTTCAGTCTGGGGACAAGAATCGGTGGGTAAAGCTCCCTAAGTCTGCGAACTAGGGTTCAGATCTTCAGAACTCAGTAAGAGCGCATAGCAATGGCAGCTGCACTCAAGGAGGAAAAGAGAGGAAACAGGGGAAGAAGCTGGACAGCTAGACCAGCGAGAAATGGTGAGCATAGAGTTCGTTCACACTTAGACCCTGCCTAAGTAAAGAGCAATCAGAGAATATAGCCAACATCTCACACACACACACACACACACACACACACACACACACACACACACACACGGGGTGGGGGGGAGAGAGAGAGAGAAAAAAGAGTGGGGCAAACATGCATACTCAAACTACACATACTACACACACAGGAAAAAAATTAAACAAAGAAAATATGTGGTTCAAATTAAGTAAAAGGGAATATGTTCTCAACCTTCTCCCCATTGATAACAACAAAATCTTAAGGATATTAAAACCTGGAATTATAGGAATGAGCCAGAGGATATTTCAAGTAGGTTTCTTTCTAATTCCCAGAGCATCACTCATATATGTTATTTAAAAAGCATTATTTAGGGTTGGAAAGATGGTTCAGTAGTTAAGTGTGCTTGCTGCTCTGACAGAGGAAATGAATTTAGTTCCTAGCACACATTGACTCACAATCCAGCTCACAATTGTTTGTAACTCCAGTTCCAGGGAATCCTCTCTCTCTCTCTCTCTCTCTCTCTCTCTCTCTCTCTCTCTCTCTCTCTCTCTCTCTCTCTCTCTTTCTCTCTCGTGTGCACACACAAAAAATAATAAATCTTTAAAATTTGTATTTATAAACACACATCCTCTAATAATTAACAGAACTAAAGCTCTTGATAAGACTAACCATTGCTTCATATCTTAACTGACTTATTTATTCTGATTTTCTTAAGATATTTTTGTATAGTTATTCAAATAATTCTCGCTGCATTTACTATGCTGCAATTTTTTGACAGGGCATTAAAAGGAATTTCACTTTTCCTGTTAATTGCAAGTTTAATAAGATTGTGAGTACCGTGTACATTTTGTCACACATTTGAAAATAAGGTGTTACTTAAAGAAAAGAACAAAAAGACACTTTAGGTACATCAAACTATCTAATTAGAGAGAAATAGTATTAGAACAGGACATGTGGAGGCTGCACCCACAATCTCTTCATTAAGTTTCAGAGCAGTAACACAGTCTAAAATAGAACATATAGAATGAGATTTCCACTGAAATGGGGAAGGCGGAATGATTATAAAAGCTTGTAGTTTTAAACAGAAACAATAGAATTGCAAACTTAAGTTTCAGAAAAGATAAAAAAAACTCTACTTTTCATCCAACAGGACAGGAAAATGATTTGAAAATTGTTATTTTTCTAAATATTCTTTTACCTGAACGTGCTGGTTAGTTTTGTCACCTTGACAAAATCTAGAGTTACATGGCTTATGGGTCTCTGGCTATACCTCTAAGAGATTTTCTAGACTGTGTAATTTGAAGGGGGAGGATGCCCTCCCCAGATGTGATAGTACCCTGCACCCCAGGCTGAAAGAAAAGCAGAGATGAAGATGAGGAACATGCATATATCCCTTGCATGCATATATGATGGTGGACATCATATGACAAGCTGCTTCCAGCTCCTGATGACTCGATGTGTTTGGCCTTATGGACTGTAACCTGGAACTGAGACCTAAAATAATAGCTTTCCCTTTAAGTTGTTTGGGAGAGGACGTCTTATCACAGAAACTAGAAGAGAAACTAAGACACTCAGTAGTTTAGAATGCACTTGGTAGAAATGGGAAGAATGAGGTTCAGTTTCCCAAAACCATTAAAGTTTCATCCTAAAAATATCTTAAAAATCCGAGCAAGTGATCAATAGTGTTTCAATAAGAAATTGTTGATCATGCTTGGATAGTGATTGAGGTTTTTTTTTTTTAATTGCTTGAATTTTGGTTTCACTTCCTGGATGAGATTATGTATCAAGGCAATAATACATTTAATTTTTTTATAATCATAAAATCCCTTTGTACAAGAACAGATTCTAATATAATTCTGAGTCAGTAGCAAATATATTCAAATGAATCACCAACAAATATTTCTTTGCCTATGTTTCAGAATCATTTCATTCATCCATTTTAACTTTGAAGCTGAGTTGGAGTTTATTAGACATGTTTCTAAAACAGATTTACAGAGTCTAACAGAAACAGAGATGATTAAGTAAAGACTAAATGGACCCATGAGTTGGTATAGGCTTCTCAAATTTAACTTAATTGTTGAGTATCCAAAAGAAAGCAGATAATTATATAAAGGCCTGAAGGGTCCCTAGAAATAATTGGTGAATTGCTAAGCTGATATATTTCCAGACATTCTAACTTACAAGGAATAGTTCAGTTCAGAGTACAGTATATAATTCCAGGAGTAGCTTGAAATAAAATCTGAATTCTGAATATTAAAGTTTATTATTATATAATAGTACAGCCATATACATTTGAAACACAGAAGCTTATCTTAAATATTCAGACATAATAACATGTATAAGTAGTTCTGTGTCAGATAATATTTTTAAAGTATAGCAACCCGCCATGAATTATGCCAGGAGGTATCATTTAGGAAATTAATTATTTCCTTTGTGAGTGTCCTGGAAATTAGCAACCCTAGCTGTCAAATGACCTTGCAGACATTACCTCTGGAAGACAGCATGCTACGCTATGTATCATGTCGTTGGTACCCTTGTACTGTACTGAACTCCAATTTCAGAAGTTAATTATCTTGAGGACATCAATAAATCCTGCACATGTATACGACTCTTAATAACTGCAGATAATTTATGTCCTCCTACGTCAAATGTTGAGGAAAGCACTTGAGAATAGACTGTGAATTAAGCAGAGCTGACATTTCTGGGGGATTAGCTGCTACTCTTGTGGAATCTCAGGCCTATGGGATGCGAGCGTGCCAGCCCAGTCACTATTCTCCCTCAACAGGTTGGAGAGTTTTCAGTCCACCCCCCTCCATAGCTTGTGGCTGTTGTGTCCAACGTTTTATCTCGATTGGTGTCTCTACCTCTCTTTCCTAACTGCTTTATGCCCCACCTCCGACAATAGGTTGAATTCTGCTCCCCTTCACAACACCCCGTTTCCCCCCCCCCCGTGTTCCCCCAGGCTCAGCATTCTGAGTTCTCCATTCAGATGTGGCCATTAGCCCAGACATTCTTACTCCATGAATGTCCATTGCTATTAGTGACAGCCTTGAAAACCTAGATGTGTGGGCAAGGTATTTCTATGGTTACCCTTCTATACTCATCCTGCGTTGTTCCTCATGGGGTTTATTCCTTGTGCTTGCGTGTTCTTTGGACTTAAGTTCTTTTGTTACCTATCACATGCATCCACAGACCACATCCTTAAATTGATGAGCCACTTGTGTGTGTATGCTGATCTTATATGTTAAGGATGCAAGTCAATTTTATGATTTGCTCAGACAAATGATCTTAATGTTAATTAAGTGATTTAAAAAAAAAGCCATGCAAACAACAACCCAGAAAACCTGGGAATTGATTTATTCACTGTTTTCACGAAACTTATACTTCCTTTAAATTATGAAACTTTTCAAATTGAGAAAAGAAAACTGTTCCTAAGTGGCAGTTACTAAGAGATGTCAGTTTTCCAAAGAATGGGACTCAGGGATGTAAATGTGAACTTAACTGAACTGGGTATGGGAAAATGTATGTCAGCGTATTCACTCTTAGTAATAGGTAAATTTGGCCATATCCCTGTCCTGAACTTTCACTAAGTTCCTATTCCTTATTTGTTGTTTCCACCCTATTCATTTATCATGCTTGATCTAAAAAAACCTGCAACAGCTAGTGGGGCATGGTTAGGGAGTAGATGGGTGGGGCAGCCTGGGGAAAGGTTGTGAAGTGAAACTGGGATTATGTGGAACGGCAGGTGGAATTCTGGAGTGCCTGCTGTCACTGATGAAGTCAGGACAGGAGTAGCGAGAGCTCTGTTGGGAGGTGAGGAGCTGGTGATTCACCTCAAAGGCAGCCATGACTGAACCCTTTCCAATCTGGGAATTAGAAACTGTTTGTACAAAGGGCAGAACTGCCCAACTGCAGTCTGGAGGGAGTTACTTTACCTGTTTAAGAGACAAATGTCAGAATGTTTGGGGAATGCCTCCTACTATTTCTGATGACAGGGAATTAATAAAGTCAGCATTTGGACAGGGAATTAATGAAGTCAGCATTTGGATGACAGGATGGAGGCTGGTTGATGGAAAATGCTTGATTCCAACTTCTCACACCTTGTAGAGGAGGTCATAGCAATTTTATATCAGTAATGTAGGAAGATAAAAAAAAAGGAAATCGACTGGCATGAATCTGAAGTTGCAGTATTAGTCATTTACCAGCACACTGAAGAATTCATTAAGGAAATTAGCACAGAGAATACATGTTTCAAATGCTACTAAGAACATTGACGTAGGGAGGGTATAGAAATAAGTATCAAATGTGCATCATGACTAAGAATGCTTAAAATAGGACATGTTGGGAAGGGCCTGGGCCTAGAAAATCTGATGTTACTAATCAGGGGCTAGGGTAACCAAGACTTTAAGCTTATTAGCAACCTGTACACATAAAACGATCTTTGTACTATCTTAGTATCAATCCCATCCTTACATAATTCAACTGTAGATGACTCTACTACTCACGGTCTCTAGCAGCTTGATGCTCTGCCTCACAACTGAAGGGACCTTGCTTATTCACAGTGACACATAGTTTTGCATGTGTATGTATGTATATGTGTGTGTGTGTGTGTGTGTGTGTGTGTGTGTGTAAGGTTCTTTCAGTATTTTAATGTTGTATTATCTGAAAATATGGCTGCCATAATTACATAGGATACTGATGTGTGAAATCATGAACCATTTTGCTTATGTTTAGCTAATATAGAGATAACATCATTACAAATAGGACCATAAAATTTCATGTTAGGTGTCTGCCCTAAGAGACCAATAGGAAGTTTTAAAATTTTATATTTTAAAGCATACTTGATATGTATGTTTTAGTCTAATTTACAATGTTTTGATATGTTTTCACAAGTTCAACCATGTATTTTATGTGGTTACTTCAGCTAGTTTACTGTTTAATATAAGGATTATGACAAAAATGTATATATCAATTTCTCAAATGAATAATGTCATATGATGATAAGATAAACAAGTTTGTTTATTTTAACACATAATTAATCTGTTAAATTAATATTATAGTCTTATACATCACTGTACTAAATATTTCCAATGAAAACCTAATAGTGAAACTTGGGTAAGGACCTAAAATTGTTTGTGTGAGTTTTATGCCACCAAAAGTACTTTTACATTATATATATATATATAGCAATATATATATGTGTGTGTGCGTGTGTGTGTGTGTGTGTGTGTGTGTATAATGCTATGTGGCTTTGGAAGATGAAATATCAATAAATTAGTAAAAAAAAGAAATCAAAAGAATTAAAAATTAGAAAAGACTTTTCTGAAAATATTAGTCCTCTAGGAATGTTTTGAAAGAAGCAGAGATCGGCAAGAACACGGTGTGCAAGCTGCAGTAAGACTCAATCTGCAGGAGGCTGTGCCGGAAGAAGGTGTTGCTACCTGATGGCTTATGTGAGGTACGCTATCTCGCTAGAAACAGGACATACAAACCTTAATGACTTAAAATGCCCATGCTATATTGACCCACAAAACTATAAATAAAACAAACCCAAGTCCTGTTCATTCCATGCATGAGCTATCTTAGAACAGCAAAATCCCAGGACAGAGACTGATTGTCTTTGGAGCCTGAGTTCTGCAACACAAGTTTCATTCAAAAAATGGCTTGTCTTCTAATAGGACTGAGCACAGCATCCCCAATGAAGGAGCTAGAGAAAGGACCCAAGTTGCGGAAGGGCTTTGCAGCCCCACAGGAAGAACAACAATATGAACCAACCAGACCCCCAAGAGCTCCCAGGGACAAAACCACCAACCAAAGAATCCACATGGAGGGACCCATGGCTCGAGCTGCATATGTAGCAGAGGATGGCCTTGTCAAGCATCCATGAGAGGAGAGACCCTTGGTCCTAAGAAGACTCAATGCCCCAGTGTAGGGGAATGCCAGGTCAAGGAAGCTGGAATGGGTGGGTTAGTGAGCACGGGGAGGGGGGATGGGATAAGGTGTTTTTGGAGGGGAAACCAGGAAAGGGGATAACATTTGAAATGTAAATAAAGAAAATATCAAATAAAATAAAATAAAATAAGAAGCTGAAAGGGGATCCCTAGAACGCATGCCTTCTAGAGCACCTTTGTCTCAGCACTCAAAGAAACTGTCTCAAGAACAAGGGTAGTGGATCTATATTATTCCATGGAAACCACAAAAAGCTTTTAAGTGCTGTGATCCAACCAATTTGTTTCATCTATGTGATGGTTTGTACGTGTCTGGCCCAAGAAGATTCCTACCCCCAACCCCACCCCCCCACAATGTTCCTCATTTAAAAATAATATTTTTATTAAATTTTGAGCATTTCAAACACTATATTTGGATCATACTCAGTCTTTCCTTCCACAACTCCTCACAGATCCACCCCCACCTCTCTTCCCATTATCTTTTTGTTTTATCCACTGACTGATGTGCTATGTCCATTGCTTTGCTAACACATTCTATGCACATAGATTGTCTTAGGGTTTTACTGCTGTGAACAGACACCATGATCAAGGCAAGTCTTACAAAGGACAACATTTAATTGGGGCTGGCTTACACGTTCAGAGGTTCAGTCCAATATCATCAAGGTAGCTGTATGACAGCATTCAAGCAGGCATGGTACAGACAGAGCTGAGAGTTCTACATCTTCATCTGAAGGCTGGTAGTGGAAGACTGACTTCCAGGCAGCTAGGGTAAGGGTCTTATAGACCATACCTACATTGACATACCTATTCCAACAGGGCCACACCTTCTAATAGTGCCAATCCCTGGACCAAGCATATACAAACCATCACATAGATGAAACAAACTGGTTGGAGCACAGCACCTAAAAACTTTATGTGTCTTCCATGGAATAATCTAGATCCACTACCATCAACAATAAAAGACTCTGATATTACTAGGAAGACAGGAAGACAGGGTAATGATTTGAATGCAAGGAACCCTTTCAGTGCAGAGAAATGCGTGCTAGGAATAAAACCATCAGGTTAAATGGATACAATGACTGTAACGGTGAGAAGTTATCTTCAACTGTGTCATTCCTATACCAGTGTTATTACAAAAGCTTTTTATGGTGGGTACATAGGAAACAAAAATCTGGGAGAAATTCGTAAAATTCAACAATCACATTTAGACCATCTGCTGCTATGGTAAAATAGATCACTACTGTTTTGAGTTACAAATAACTTACCAGGTTTTCATTATTTGGTTTCAAACATTAAATATATTTATGATAACTAAATTACATTTACAATGGTATGTGAATAATCATTAAAAGAAAATTGATATTTAATTAATAATTACTCTTCTGTTGCACTGATCACCGCAAATCTTATAAATAAGCACTATTTCCTGCAACCATAGTTATGTCAACAAAAATACCAGGATGGGTTAAAAATGACAGTTAAGGACTCGGTTGGATAAAAGTTCTAGGAAACTACTTTTAATTGGAGTGCATTTGAAATTAAAATTTTAAAAGAAATAAAATTTGGTGGTAAACATTTCAAAAAATAGCTTGTTTTAAATATAGTAAAGAACACAGAATATATCCTGTTGCATTAATTTCCCTTGGGAAAACACGAATAAATGTGTATTTACCCCAGATAGGGCACCAAGAACAGAGTAAAATATAACTCCACCAAAGTTCAATGAGTTTAGTAGGCTTATGCAACAAATGTGAACAAAAGTACCTAGAAAACACACAAACAAACAAGAATAACAACAAAACCCACATCACACTAAACTTCTGCGAGACTAATTAACTGATCTGAATTTCTATGATTGTAGAAGGCAGAGGACACTATAGGTTCAGGCCTAATTACAATTTATTTTGAACTTTCTTTAGAGCCCTTAAAAGCAGATACTTCCCCGCCACTGTGTTTGACCTCACATCCTTGTGGTTAGTAGGTAAATCCTGTGGAAAGTGCAAACAGACACCAACCAAAAGGCCTCTGAGGCCTTCAGGTAAGATTTCTCTTGTCTGTAATCCACCTACCTCATTTTACCACCAATGTATTTGAAGAGTGTCCTGATTCATGATTTTCATTGTTCTGTTACTTAAAACAACAACAACAACACCTTGAAACCAATGTTGTATCGGAGCATGAATCTTGAGACAAAGGAAGTGAGTGCTCCTAGGCCGTGGTCCTCATATTTGTCTCCAGAAGCAACTTCCCTTTATTCCCTATAAGGAATATACATCTTTCTGTTTACATTTTTAGCAGCCCAATGCAGGACACTGAAATGGCAATCCTCTTTTCACTGGAGAAATCAACCGGATAAGATCCAGATATCAACATAGGTCCTCTGTGTCCAAAGAGACACACCCTGCCTGATACGCTGACATGGTAGCATGCAGGTTACACAGTTGAGGAGTAGTGCGCTCTCAGAAGCCTGGGAGTATCTGCCACTACTACAGAGGCCAGGCAATGGGAAAAAAACCTCACAGTTCAAACCCAGTCTGTTTTCTCCATGTTTTACAGCCAAAACCCTAGTATTGTCGGCAGTATGAGCTTATCGTATAGTTATGGCATCCAATCAACAGTAATGGCATAAACCTTACCATTTCTGGGTCTTTGGGGCATCTTGAGCCTTCCCACAATGCAAGGGGCACTGAGATTTTCATTTTATACTCTATGGCTTAGAAAATGTCTCTTCTTGGCCATTAAAGATACCTTTAAAAAAAAAAAAAGCAAACAGGCAAACCCAAACTCTTTCTTATAGTTTAACTGTTCCTTCAGCTGTTTCTCCAAGCATGTGAAACTCTTAGAGGTCATTGCTCAAACACTCCTATAATGAAACCTTTTTTAAAAATAGAGAGTTGGCGATATCCAAGTGTCAGTTAATCTCAGGCATCAGCAACTAGGAGAAACTAAAGCATTAATAAGTTTCAATGTTGCATGAAAACATCCCATCATTTGTATCAAGTGGTCCTCAAAAAAAGAAATATTGGAATGGATTCAGAAGATGTGGTATATCTACACAATGGAATACTACTCTGCAATTAAAAACAATGAATTCACGAAATTCCTAGGCAAATGGTCAGATCTTGAAAATATCATCCTTAGTGAGGTAACCCAATCACCAAAGAACACACATGATATGCAGTCACTGATAAGGGGATATTGACCCAGAATCTCGGAATACCCTAGACACAATCCGCATATCAATAGATTTCTAAGAAGATGGAAGGAGAGACCCCTGGTCCTGGAAAGACTGGATGTAGGGGAACGCCAGGACAGAGTAACGAGAGGGGGTTGAATGGAGAAAAGAGAGAGGGAAGGGGGCTTATGGGACTTTCGGGGAGGGAGGAAACGGGAAAGGGGAAATGATTTGGAATGTAAATTAAAAAAAAAAAGAAATATTGGGGTCCAGGGAGGTAGGTAAATCTACTTGCTAACCAGGCTGATGAACTGAGTGAAGCCCCCAGGAACCGCCCAGTGGAAGGAGAGAATCAACCCCCACAAGTTGTCCTCTGACTTCCATGCTTGTGTGTCATGGCATACCTGTGCCTCCATACATACATATATACATACGTACATACAGACGTGCATGCATAAATATAGCAATGTTTATTTGCTTAAGGAACAGTTGTGAATAAGTGACATACTTGGGAATCACTGACTTAATTAGCACCTAGAATCCACAGGCAATTTCCATTGGCAGTTCCTAGTCCTAATGCCCTCTCATGGAACAACTAAGCATCTATTAAACCCTATGACATGCTATGAGACCGCACTAAAGCTACAGCTTTGATGACAATCTTTTCCTCAGCTACACATGGCTGTGAAGTAAGCGGTGAGTTAAGCAAACAGTTTTCAAATACCTCTTTGTAGTAGAGAAATACACACAGATTATTCCAGGGGTACTAACACTCCACTAATGTGATAAGCTTGGTCTTTTTCATCTATATATGTCTTCCCCAAACTGTTCTTCAGGCTGTAAAGCTTTCCAGACATTCTGTAGTCCAGCATTTGAGTTTTTGTTGATTTTTCTCTTAGGAACTCCAACTCAACACAAATCTTGCCACATTTGTTTTCAAGTAATCTAGGCAGACTCCTTTGTCTATTTTGCCTATTAAAAACAAACAACAAAACAAACCGACCTTCTTCTAGATTGCTTTATCACTTTAGAAACCTGATTTATATATTAGTCTAAGAAATTATATACACCACACACAGCCTTTCCTGCCTTATAAATGTCATGCTTTCACCCCCAGGGATTCAGCAGAGCCTCTAGAGCCTTGTTATGTTAAGTTCCTTCTTAACCCTCCCCCTCTCTGGTGAACTGGGAATAAAATACTACTACCTGTGCGACATGCCTTGATGTTTACTGCTTCTCTATGGCCTCTAGTCTCTGACATTCATGGAAATATTAGTAACTGATGGTTCAATATCCCTAATGGCTCATAGAAATCAGTCTATATAATTCTTTCAGTTTGACTCAGCTTGTAGAACCTTGATCTCAAGAAGGGACCAGTAATCACATTACTCAAGATTTTAGTTAGGGTTCCAATCCCTGTGATAAATCCCATGACCAAATACAACTTGGAGATGGAAGGATTTTTTTCAGCTTACAGTTCATCCAAAAGAAGTTAGGGTAGGAACTCCAGCAGAGTAAGATTTGGAAGTAGGAACTAATGCAGAGACAGAGAGAGTAGTGTCGAGTGGCTTGCTTAACCTGCTTTCTTATAGCATCTAGGGTCACAAGCCCATGGGCTGTGCCATTTCCACTGAGCTGGGCCCTCCCACTCAAATCCTGAATCAATAAAATGCACACAGGTTTCTGTAAGAGCCAATCTACTAGGAGCATTTTTCTCAGTTGAGGCTCTCTTTTCTCTCAGTATCTTCTCTTTTCAAAATTCTTGTTTGTGTCAGATTACATAGAACTGGCTAGCACACTTGAGTTTCTCTCTTTCCCCAGCACTCAGACTGATTTCATAGGTCCCATCCTGTAATTTCAGAAGCCATAGAAACTACACCAAACAAACTCAAAAGTAATAAAACATTTTCTCTCTGTCCCTCCCTTCCTCCATATCTCTGCCCCCCCTCTCTCCATTTTGTAAATGAACTTAATTGTCTGACAGTTTGGTGAGTGCTGCAAAGAAAAATCTAAAGAAAGCACAGCATCTGAGTGCCACAGGTCTGAGACCAGAGCCATAAGATATAATCCAGCTATTCTAATCCAGGGGAAATGCCAGGACTCTATATTCTACTACAGTGATACTTGCTCCTCCGTATCCTCTGCCGTTTTATTCACAATACCCAGGAAAAAAAAATCAGCCCACGTTTCTGTCAACTGGTAAATAGATAATAAAAATGTGGTACATATATAAAGCATAATTTTATTCAACATCAAAGAAAAATAAAGTATGAAGAAGAAAAAAAATGAAATTAGAGAAAAACTTGTACTCAGTGTGTTAACCCAGGCCCAGAGAGGCAAACACCAAACGTTCTCTCTCATACATAGGTCATGGCTATATATTCTGTGTTTAAGCTGGTATCAGTGTCTAGAGATTCTGGGAAGCTTGAGAGGAGTCAAAAGAGGCAATGGCAGTTTACTTTTGTGGAGAAGGAAGGGAAAACATGAGTGATATGAAAAGTCAAATGGGAGAACACTAGGGAACAAAAGGGTTAAGCAGAGATGGGAGGCATGGGAGAAAGATTAGGATGGAGATGAGTCAAGTAAAACTTAGGACATAATAGAAAGCCATGTAGGAATCTATTAAAGTATAAGGTAACCAAAAGATTTGATAATACAAAAATAATTTAAGGAAATTACCCTGCACAAATGAGCAATGCTCATCCATCTGATGGGCGGTAGATCAGTAAAGAAAGTCCAAGAGTCACATATCTCCTTGTGAACTGTTGACTTCTGGGATTCTCGAAACAGTGAAGGCTATTGCCACTGGTCTGGTCACACACAAGACCTAGTCATCATTCTGAAAATGTCACACACTTGAGATGCGGGACACAGAGGAACCAAGCTGGAACCAATGTAGAAGCCTCCACCTGATTGGCTAGCTTCCACAATGCCAGAAAAGGCTGTACAGGCGGCTGGTTGGTGGGGGGTAGGGAAACACCAGTCTTACCAAGATGTGGACCATGAGTACTACAATATTGAGCTTTTGTGAGGTTGTTTCCACTGGTATAACAGTGGCATGGTTGTATTGGGGATAGCCATCTTCTGATTGGATTTGAGTCCTGCTTCATGGGAAGAAATGTATATTTGAAATTGTAACCCTGGGGCTGAATCTATGACAGGGTATGTCATAGGCCTACTTTTATTAAGCTAAGGGGTTATTGTAGCCAAACTATCTTCTAAATATTTACACCTACAAACTAACATTGCTACTAACTTTAGTCATGGAAGCTTCCCCCTCCCTGTAGCAATGATTAATACAGAGATAGATAACTGGTCAAATATTGAGAGTGAACTGTTGAGTACTGAGCCCTAAATGGAACATCTATATTACCCCTTGTAAGATTCTGGGGACCAACACAGAAAAGGGATTGGAAAGATTGTAAGTACTAGAGGAAGGAGAGGAGTCCTCTGAAATGCTGTCTTCTAGACCCGATGAGGACAATATAATCACGTGCATTGAACATCTGTAGTTCCTGCATTACACACAAAGTAAAACAAGAAAGTAGGAGAGGTACCAGCTGGGAAGAAGAAAGCCACAGGAATAGGAGGATATATTATCAGGTAACAAGGTAGATGTGTTGGCAATGCATTTCATACACGGCGTGTTTGAACTCATGTCCTCAGGTGAATGCAGTAACTGTTCTTATTGTGGTAGCACTCCAGCCCCACCCTGCCCTCCTTTGTTGTCTTTTGCTGATAATAAATGTATGGGATAAGCTATATATATGAAAGAAAGGAAGGGAGGAAGGAAGGGAGGGGAGAGGGAAGGAAGGAGGGACAGAGGAAAAGCAGGGACACATGAAAGGGTGGAGGAAGGAAGGCAAAGTTCTTTGAAATTCTAGATCCTTGAAATAAGCTTCCCACTGAGTTTAAAAATAAGGCTGCTAACTTATGTGTAGTTCAAAGGTACTAGAAAACCAAAGTTAAAAAAAAAACATAGAATGGAAGAAAGAAAGAAAGAAAGAAAGAAAGAAAGACAGCCTTTTTGCTATTCCTATTTTATCCTGCAGCAGTCATAGTCTAGAAAGAGAACAGAAAAGGAGGATCCAGACTAAAAGAGCTTTTTGTTTCTGTTTTGTCCTATTCAGGTTCATTTGTTTTGTTTTACCACTTGTCTTATTTTATTATTTTACTTAAATGCATGCTTGCTTTCTAGTGACAGAAATCAAAGGGTATGGATTTAGACGGGAGAGGTAATGGGGAGGACCAAGGGGGGGAGTTGTGAGAGGGAGAAATGTAATCAGAATATATTGTACACAAAACCCTATTTTTAATAAAAAAAAATAGAAAAATCAGAAAACAAATTAGCATACAGAATCACAACCAAAGTACCAATTGGCCTAAAAGACTGGAAACCCTTCCCCATAGAGCTACTTGTAACAAACAGAACGTGTCTAAGAAAGACCCACCATTCACAATTGGGGAGAAGGCAACTGTTGTGGAAATGACCGATGCAGGAGCATGAGTCTCTTGGGCCAGCCCATTTTCTTAAACTAAGCTATCTGTGTTTCTATTTGTAACGTTGTGTGCCTTGGGCCATTCTCTGTATTCCAGAATACAGAACCTCGGAGATGTAGAAGGTGCGCTCCCAACTCTGCCTAAAGCAAAAGAGTCCCCACCGTGGTGCCTCTCTTGTGTTCTTACGATGAACATGACATCCTGCTAAGGCTTCTGGAGAACAAGATGGAACTAGAACGCTTAAGACAAGGCGGATTGTCCTGCCCTCTCAACATATACAAAATGTTCAGCTTGCAAGTCTACTTTTGAAACACAAATATTAATACGCTGGCTGCCCTCTTCATCTGAATCCAGATAATATACACTTACTACGTTATTATGCTTAGCAATCGTGTACACTGGCAAACTAAGTTAAATTTAGACCTTGTTTATTTATCGTGTCTATATTTTTATCTGGTAAACATCACAGATGATACTTGCTTCAATGTCTTCGCAAAATCTTTGGAAATACAATTATTTTGTGTGTCTGAATAAACATATTTCTCCCCTTTGTTGTATCATGGATGCTTTCCTCTGTCATGAAGCCTGTTCCCCTGTCTCCAAAGCTCTGATGTATGCAAAGAGAAATGGTTATACCTTTGTTACAGACCTCCGTGTAAAGTCTAAGATAAAGAAGTAAAACATACCGTGGTGGTTCCCTGGTTTTAGTAAACGATGCTGGATCATATTTCACTCATGATCACTTTTTTTTCCTTCTCTAAGATGTTAATTCAACAAAATGAAAGAACTGCCAGCCAGCACACACATTGATATGCCTTACTGAGTACAGGATTCATTTTTTTCTTCTTCTGCATAGAACTGTAGTTAAACTTAGGCACTGATGTCAGACTCTAGAACATGCTGGTAGAATCCTTTCAAAAACTATGTCTTTTTGTGCTTATCTGCTTTTAGACAAAATATATTCTCATCAAAAGTGTACATAACGGCCATTAAAGGTAGCTTGCACCTATATATAATTCCAGCACTCCTGATATAAGACGATTCCAAAGGTCAGCCTGGGCTACATCTTTGGTTTCAGGAGAGTCTGGGCTGTTACCAAAACTGTATCTAAAAATCCAAAAGTGTAAATCAACACACAAACTATGTATTAACTGTTTCACTATATGAAATAGAATTGGTTAAAAAGAAAACTCTCTGTGTTATAAAATGTATACTCAAGAGCTTGATAGTTCTTCCTGTGGATTATTCATTCATATGAGGGAAAAGACTTACATTACTAAAACAGTTATGGAATCCAGATATTTTCCTAGTAATCAATTGAAATCCTAAAGGGTGCTTTTAACACAGATTTGGAAATGTTAACTCTCAAGCAGCTTCACTACCAACAATGAGAAGATGACAACTTCTGTGGATTATTTTTAGTCATGATAAGGAAAGAGAAAACAGAGTACAGGATTAGTCATTTAAGGTCTTGTGGCTGTGGCTGAGTTACATAACTAGGCCTTTTTTTCATTCCTCCATCTTACTTCATATTAGTCCTTATTCAATATTTGGAGGTCAGTCCTTTGAAGAATGAGTTTTCTCTGGTGCTAAGGTCCTGTGAATAGCATGAACACCCTTCTAACAGAGGACTCAGGGGCTTATAGGGCTTAGGGTGTTCTGTGGTAGAATACACACTTGACACGTGGGTGATCCTCAGTACCACCCAAAATCACCTCAATAGTTTTCAATGTCCAGACTAGGTCAGAGGCAGCACTCTATAAATCAAGAAGTGGTTCTTGGCACGCATCAATCTACTGATACCTTGATATTAGCTTTCCTACTCTTTAGCATTATGAAAAGTACATTTCTATCTATAACAAGCCACCGAGTCTATACCGTCATGCTATCCTAACTGAGTCAGGAGGAGTCTTCCTTCCGAGAGCTGCCCGAACAGCGTAACCATAAGTAGTTTACAAACAGAAATCAGTTGTCTAGAACATCTTCAGAGCACACTGGAGACCAAGATGTTGATGAACACATGGTCCTCTGGAAGTTCAGGAGAGTTCCTTGTCTCTTTCAAGATCTAGTAGGCCCAGGCATTTGTTGGCAGGTGACAGCACTACTCCAATGTCTACCTCTGCCTTCACTTGTCATCTCTGTCGGTATCTTCTCATTATCAGGACACGCACAGGAGCAAAGTCTCAGGCAATTCCATTCATGCCATTAGCTATTACCGTGTATCTAAATAAAGCTCTAAGACAAATCTGATGTATATTTTGACCTTTTGGGAGGTTGAAATTTAACTCATTATCGAAAGCTACAAATCTAGCACTTCTTTTCTTCATGATTTCTGAACCAATTGAGAAGGAAATGGTTTTCATTTATTTTTGGTCATTTGTGCCTCTTCTTTTGAAAAGGGCTTGTTTGGTTCACTTTATATTTGTTCCCTGGACTTTTCAGTTCTTTACACATTCCAGATATTAATCCTCTATCAGATTATTGGTTGACAAATATTTTCTATTGTTCTCTTCAGTGATCAAGTGTCTTTAAAGGATTTTTTTTTAAGTTGGTCCAATCCCACTTTTCAGCCTTGCTATCCATTCTTAGACTATTAGAGTCTTATTCAGGATAGCATTGAGTATGACTAGACATTTAAATGATATTCCTATTTTCACGAGTAACCTCAAGGCTTCTGGGCTTTAATAAATTTTCAGATTTATTATTATTTTTTTTTACAGGATGAAAGATGGAGCTTGAGATTTACCCTTCTCCACGTGGAACCCAATTTTTCCAGCACCATTTGTTGAAGACACTGTCATTTCTCCAATGGACATTTATTGGCACCTTTGTTGGGAAGCAGATGGTTATAGATGCACAGGTTTATTTTTGGGTTCTTTATTCTATTTTGGTCTACATGTCTGAGGGGGACATTTGCCAGCACCATATTTTTTAGTTATTATGACCGTATGGTGTGATTTGAAAGCAGATATTGTGATTCGTAAAGATATTTCATAAATATTTATATTTTAAATATTTGTATTTTTAGATATACCCAGTGTATCTAGGAGATAGTTGAATTATTTTTCTTATACTAAGATAAAATTGTCTCTACTACATTGTGTAAATAAAGTTTTCAGAATACTACACTTCAGGGATATTAGTGGTCTAGTATTCGCCTACTAAGGATGAGGCCTTGAGTTTGATCCCCAACACAAATGTATACCCTGTAGCTCAGTCTTCTGAGGAAGTTAGTGATCTTCACAGATGCTCTGCTAGGAGGGGCATTCCCCAGAAAAGGATGTTTATTATTGGTTTCAATCAATTTATTTGTTATTATTTCTTTTTTAAAATATAGTCTTACTCTGTATCCTAAGCTGCACTAGTACTGAATACGTAGCCCAGGCAGACCTTCAATTAATAAGAGTCTTCTTGGCCTCAGCCTCCCAAGTGTTGGGATTACAAGTGTGAGTGACCATGTTGGATTTAGGAGTTTAACTTTCTATGTACTCTTCAAAAGTCAGAATATATAATCATAAAATAGAAAGAAACGTTTCATAACTTTAAGTGATGCCTTTTGTACTGGACTGTACATACTATAGGTAGTAAAATGCCAACTGATAGATTTTGTGAATTCTAAAATTAATTGACAATCTTAAAAGGCACCTTTTTTTATTCTTGAAAAGGTTAATTTGTTTAATGTCAATAAGTAAGGGAAAATATAAAATCACTAGTTTCCTTTTGATACATTATATCCTTTAATGGGTTAGGAAATGTTGAAAACATTAAGTGGTCTATGCTTCTCAAAAGGTCTATAAAACACATCAGTTTAGATTTTTTGCTTCTGTGTTGGTAAGGGTGTGGCAAATAGCCACAAAACCTGTTCTGTGAGTATGGGATAGATTCCCTGACTTAACTTACTTCAAATAGATGATATGTCAACAGTGATAGACTGTTACTCTTCAAATTAAAAAAATTTAAATTATATTTTATTAAGCATTCGAGATATTCACAGTTATTTTAGTCATACCCACCCTCCTCCTCCCCCAATTCTTCCCAGATCCATCCTTACTTCCTGACCCACCTAGATTCATGTTTGTTTGTTTTTAAACTATACAGTCCAATTTGTGTTGCCCAGATGCTTGTGGGCGTAGAATCTACCATGGGTGTGGTTGTCCAATTAGGGGTCACACCTTTACAGATAACTGACTCTACCCCCTTTCCCAGCAGCTATCAAAGGCCAATAGCTCCATGGCCATGAGAGCTCCAGTCTCACCTTCATTCACCCTTTCATCCTGGGGTTTTTGTCTGACTTGAGCTTTTGCATAGGTGTTTTACATGACGTTACTATCTCTGTGAGTTCATATATGCAACTGCCTGTGTCTGGACAACAGTGTCCTTAAATTCATCTACCACCTCCAACTATCACAATCTTTCTGCACCTCTCCAGGAGATCTCTGATCCTTGGGAGTTATACATAATACAGAGGTCCCATTTATAGGTGAGCACTCTGTAGTATTTTATTTTCTGTGTGTTGACCAGTTGTGGGTTTCTGTGTATCTTAGGCATTGTTACATTGTTATGAAGAGACCAAGGCACTATTATTAAAAGGAAACAAAACAAAAATTTATTGGGGGACTCCTTACAGTTTCAGAGGTTTGTTACATTATCATCATGGAGGGATCATGGAGGGATCATGGAGGGATCTAGCCAGGCTGAGAGCTACATCCTGTGCCATTGACAGAGATTCTCTTTCAAACTACAAAACTATATATGCACACAACCATAATACATATATACACACATACACATACATATATATACACACATATACACATGCATATATAAACACACACATACACACATACACACACACACACACACACACACACACATATATATATATATATACATATATATATATATATATATATATATATATATATGTAAGGGATAAGAGATTCACTAATATCTGAGTATAGTAATAAGCCATTAGGAGTTGTTTTAATATAATGTCTACTTAGCAGAATAATAGGAGATTCTCCCCTAGGATCTATAACCTATCTAGCTAAAGCTCTTGTTGGTAGTGGTATCACTTCTGGATTTTGTCTTGTTGAGCAAACCTCCAATTCGATCATAAAGTGGTTGGTCACTTCTATAACATCATGCCACTATTTCACTAGTGAGCATGTACTGTCAGTGTTGAGGCTCACAGTGTTTACAGCAGGCTAAGATTTATACTTTTCTCCTCTGATAGCATGCTTCAAAAACTTTTGAGTTAGCACTGAAGTTCCCGAGTGATTTATCTATGTTTTATGATTCAAGTGTGTGTTATCTTTATCCATAGGTTCTTAATAGTTCAGGAAGGTAGCCAAGAGAGATGGTAATGTCTTGGAGTGTTTGGGGGTCTATGAGACACCATTTAATGGACTTAACCTATTCCTGGTAGGGAAGTTTTTGTTTGCTAGCATGTGGTATCTACTTGGGGAATTGCCCCCTATTATGGAATAGCTTTGAGTCCTGGTAAGATGTCTATTGCTGTGATTAAACACAATGACTAAGAATAACTTACAGAGGAAAGGGTTTATCACAGGTTGAAGTTGATGCCCCACCATGAAGAAGGGTCAAGGTAGAAGCTCAAGGCAGGAAAAAGAAGACCAGAACTAAAGTAGGGAACAGAGGGAGACTTGCTCTTCAGAATAACATTCAGATACTTTTCTTATACCTCCAAGATGATCAGCTTGAAGGTAGCACCATGTATGGTAGGCTGAAAGCTCCCATACCAATCATTAATCAGGAAAGTACCCCACAGATTTATCTACTGGCCAATATGATAGAGGTATTTTCTTCACTGAGATTCCCTTTGTCCACATGATCTAGTTTATATCAAGATGACAAAAAGTATACCCCATTTAAATATTTTATATGTATATGAGCTGAAGAAATAGCTTGGCAGTTAAAAGCATGTGCTTTTAGAGTACACTTGCATTCAGATTAAAATTTTAAGGACTATGACTGCTTCACTGGTTTCTCTGACAGTCTATCAAGTCTCCTGCTCTGATGTCCCTATGGAGAAACCTGAGTTTTTAGGGAACTTTGGAAATAGTTTCCCATCCCAATGAACCTTCAGATGGCACTGAAGTCCTGCCTAATCTTTAAGAGCACCCTAATGAAACTTAATCACAAGACACCTCATGAGCCTTGCCTGAGCTTTTATAAAACCTGGGATACTGATGTTGCTTGTTGTAGGCATTATGCTACTACATTACAGAGAAATTTATTATTCAGCAACAGATACATAATACAGATATTAGAAGAAAAAGCCAAAAGCATTTTTGTCCATTTAATTCCTTATAAGTTTATATTTCCAGTAATTTTAAAACATTTTATTTACTCAAAGATGTGTTTTTCATGATCAATAAAATGCCAAATACTAAGGAGATGCAAAGTGTAAAATTCTATCTCTAAATTTATATATTTGTAGAATCCTTTCTTAAACTAATCATAGTTTTTAATGGTCCCTTTTCTGCTTTATATTTTTATTTATGGTGCTCTTATTCTTTATAGAAATAGCTTGGGATAGTTTGCCACATTTTTTTCTCTACAAAAGTAGCCTGTCCTGGAAACTTTCACACAGCTGTAAATAAAATTATTCTGTTAACTCTAGAGTGATCTATAATTTATCCTTTATACTGTTGTTATTTTCATTTTTACTCACCCATCTATGACACATTTGGGTTATTAATAGCATTTGACTTCGAGGTTTTGGTTTTTTTTTTTTCAATTAGTAGTCCTACATTTTAACCTTACTGAATGCAGAACTGAATATATTCTTAAGTTAGATTAGAGAGGTTTGAAGCAATAAAAAATGTGAGGCTTTGTTGTAGCTTTCCCAAACTCTGCTTTTCAGTTCAGTAAGTAAACATGACAGGATGCTGAGTTTCCCCACACTAATCTTACTGCTACATATTTTTGTTCCTTTGAAAACATTTTACCTTATTCTCACATATATGGATGGTATGTTTTACATTTCTTCTGCTTTCTATAGTTCCATTCTGAAATTATTTAAATATTTTTGCAAACTGTTAACTTTCCAACACTAAATGAGAAACCAAATTTGGAGACGATGACACTAAGACCATATTTTAAAATCTACAGACAGGTAACATTTCACCAATTTAAAATTATCTCATTAAACATAAACATGCCAACTCATTTCCTTCACATCAGAATAGCATGCAGTTCTTCTAGATAGTAAGCAGTGAGTGTTCCATAAATTAAATTGATTAAATTATGTATAGGTATAAATGTATCTTTTATTTGCTGGATATAATTGTCATTGTGGAGACAATGCTGGGTAAACTCACCCTTTCTAGTTATTTCTGAACTCTCACTGACTTGTTCAACTCTGCTGTTCTGGCTCCAACTCCTCTCTAAAGCAGACTGATTCAAACTGGCTTCTCTACTGCTCGACACTGCACTGAACTGACCTGAACTGAACTGAACTGAACCGAGCACAATTGAATTCAGCCAACTGAACTGAACTGAATTGCACCAAACAGAACTGAACTCTCTCCTCTTTCTGCTGTTCTCTCAAGTCACCTCTCTTTCCTGTCTGTTCTCATGAGAGTTGAGCACATCCTATCCCGACTCATTCCGTAGAATATTTTTCTGATTCATCTCTTTGTCTGGTCCTCAATAAGATGACACTTTCAAACATGGCTGTTTCCTTCTATAAAGTAACCTTACCAACAATGTTTGGGATTAAAGGTTTATACTGAGGATGTGTCTATATTCCAGCAAGAGGAATTAAAGGATGTGTTGTGTGTCTACATTCCAGGCAGATCATACAGACCTAGAAGGTATTTGGACGTGATCCCGTGCCAGAGTAGCCATGTTGGATTAAAATTCTTTATATGTAGGATTTCTTTTACTTCTGCCATTGGAATAGACACCAATGCTTTAGATGGTAGACCTTTCAAAGGACCATTTTTTTATTCAAAAAGAAAAGAAATATTACTGCGTTTCCTTGGAGTAGTGACTGAAGCAACAACTAGGACATAGGAAGTATTAGATAAAACAGGAAGATATGCCAGCGAGTATGAAAGTGTCCAGGAATGCCCAAGGGATGTCTCCAGAAGCACAAGAGCTGCCCTGGAAGGTCTCCACATGATACAATTAGAGCGAAGATGGTTCTGATTGGAACCTTTCAAACTAAAGAAGAGTCTATTGTTTATAATGATATGAACACATGTATAAAAGGCAAGTGATATCTCTATCTATCTATCTATCTATCTATCTATCTATCTATCTTTCTGTCTGTCTATCTGCTTATATATATGTAATATATATACAAACATATTATATATAATATACACACATATACATATTGTCTTAGTCAGGGTTTCTATTCCTGTACAAACGTCATGACCAAGAAGCAACTTGGGGAGGAAAGGGTTTATTCAGCTTACAGTTCCACATTGCTGTTCATCACTAAAGGAAGTCAGAACTGGAACTCAAGCAGGTCAGGAAGCAGGAGCTGATGCAGAGGCCATGGAGGGATGTTTCTTACTGGCTTGCTTCTCCTGGCTTGCTCAGCCTGCTCTCTTATAGAACCCAAGAAAACCAGCCCAGAGGGGTACCACCCACAAGGGACCCTCCCCTCCTTGATCACTAATTGAGAAAATGCCCCACAGCTGGATCTCATGGAGGCCCTTCCCAACTGAAGCTCCTTTCTCTGTGATAACACCATTCTGTGTCAAGTTGACACATAAAACCAGCCAGTACACACACACACACACACACACACACACACACACACACACACACACACGTGGAAATGTAAGAAGAGTATATGGCAAGAGAGGAAGGAACAAATGTCAAAGATCAGTGCAGGTAACTCTGCAGAGTTGTGGAGGAGAGAGACCATGGGATGGAAGAATTCTTGAGAGTGTAAGATGTACTTATATTTTCAAAGAGAAAGACCAGCTTTAGTGCGCTGCTTGCCCCTGCATGAGAGACCTGGCCAAATGCAAGTCTTCTGCCTGGAGTTGCCTATGACAACAATGGGAGATGAAGTTAGCTATTAATAGCCCCTGACTTCTTAGTCCTAGCAATTCCTGGTACATAGATCGATTGTTAGACTGGCTTGCAGATGGGTAGTCCAACAGTTTCTCTTTCATTATGCAAAGGCAAAGACTGACAGTGGCCTATGCCACAAGGCTGGATGTCTCAACAGACCCCATCTGTTTCTAATATTAAGAAAGAAATGCTGCAGCAACAGGATTCATGAATGTACCAGAAAGAGTTGGAAAGGCCCACATGTCTTCTTCCAGGTCTTTTTATCTGGGCTGACACAAGAAAGCATGACTCAAATTTAGGTCAGGTCTTCTTGTTTCACATAACTTGAGTAAAAAGCTCTACACATCTCCAGAGTTCATTATTCTCCCTGCCACAGTCTCTCTGGGAAGGATTATGTGTCCAGTATGGAGAGAAAAATAAAGCAGTCTAAAGATATATAAGCAGGCGATAGCACCTGAAAAGTGGTAACAGGCTGGGTTTCTGTGAGGCAGATATCAGTGAATTGCTATGTAGCAGGGACTGATTGTCAATTGTGTTTTTTGTCACAGTCTTACAATGTCTCATTTTTTGACTCAAAAAAATAAATCATGCTTTATACATTTTTTTATTTCAGCCTGTAAACTTCAATATTCAGAAAATTCTAGTTTACAGACATTTAGGAAGGAAGAGAGTAGGTGTTGCTCTTTGATCCTGTATGATAGCCAAGTTCAAACACACACAGACACACACACACACACACACACACACACACACACACACAGATACACATACACACACACTAGCTGCAGAACAAAGATGACTAAAAGCAATGCAGACTAAGCCTGGAGGAGAATGTCATAGCAAGAAAATACAGACAGGTTAATTCTGTCCTCATTTACCATACTTTACAGTTCAAGGGAGGCATATTAGTTACCCATCTTAATGATATGAAAAAAATACCCACTGAAAGGCAGCTGGAGGCAGGAGGGGTGTGTTTTGAGTTACAGTTTGAGGATGTGGTACACTGTAGTGGGGAAGTCATGAAGGGAGGAGTTTGAGGCAGCTGATTTACATAGCATCCTTAATCATGAAACTGAAAGAAGTCAATGCTGGTGCTATCCTAATTTCTCCTTTTGGTTTAGTCTGGGACCACAGCCCAGAGTCAGGCAGATCTTCCCTCCTCAGTTTAATCTTTCTAGAAACACCCTTATAGACACAACCAAATGTGTTTTTATGGTAAATCTTTGTCCTAAATTGACAATCAAGATTAATCAGAACAGGAGCTTTGCCCAGGACAATCCACCTTAACTAAACAGCAACACTGTAAACCTTTTATTTAGCAGGCTAATATGGAACTGTTTGTATGGATTTGGCTTTCAATTGAGGAAACAAATAAGCTATGCTCTAACCATCAAAAGGATGACAAGATCACACTTCCATGGGATAAAGTAGGACAGGAATATATGAGCATGGAGAAGACCTTGCAAAGCAAGTAGTGCATGCTTCAGAAGACTCTAGATATGATACTTTGGCTGCATACAGAAGGCAGGACGATAGTCTTTAAATACATGGTTCCAGGCAGTCAATTCACAATACTAAATAGCAGTACATACAAATGAATAGTCCTAAGGTAGATACTGGAGAAACATCCCCAGTATCTGTCTTTGTCATTTAGTAATGCTGCCCCATATTTAGTTACAGGGACTTAGGGTTTATATTCTTTTAAATCTGTTTAATCTCATCTGATTCTGCCCACTCCAGTTAGCCTGCGGTCCTTCTGTGTGCATGGTCCTTCCTTCCACAGGAATGTGTGAACTATCTCCCTCTTCTATTTCCTTTTATGTGTTTACCAACTCTCTAATGTTTCCTGTTATGACCATGTTCCACAGCTTCATATGTCCATTTCAGTGTCCCCCCCCCGTTTCCATATGTGGAAAGTTCTAGAAAATTTTATACATACAAGATTTTTCTACTTTCTAATCATATGTGCGCAAGTCGTATTTCTGTTACTATGATAAACTAACATAACCAAGGCAGTATATAGGAAGATATTTTTTTCTGGCTTATGATTCCAAGGGGGTAAATGAGATAGCAGGCAAGCACAGTGGCCTGAATAGGAGGCTGAGAGCACACATCTTCTAATGCAAACACAAAGCAGACTGGAAGTCAATCAAGACAATATAATCTCAAAGCGCACTCACAGTGATGAAATCCTCCAATTCTAGACTACCTTCTCCAAACAGCACCATCAATTGAGACAAAGTGTCCAAGTACCCAAGCCTGTAGAGGACATTCCTCATTCAAATCACCGCAGTCTGAGTACTTCCAACCCTTAATTCTTCATGTCCAAAAGTACAACTGTAAATCTACCTGAAGCTATTTTTGCCAAAGAACCAGCCAATTCCTTTGTTGTAACCAAATGGATATTTCCAGACACATGTGACACAGCTGTTAGTTTTTTCTTAGAAATGGCCTTTAAGCTTTCCTCCATATAACAAACTACAAGTTTCTCCTCCCCAGAATTGTCATTTTTTCTTTAGCCTCCCTTCTTCTATCCCTGAATAACCATCAATTTTGGAATATTCATTTGAGGACTTCTATTATAGGATAAACATTGTGTCTTCTGAAAATTCATAATTTGAAACCTAATCACCAGCCCAGTGATATTAAGGGGTGGGGACTCAGAGAGATAATTCAGTCCAAAGTCTTTGTCTTCATGGGTAAGAGTAGAGCCCTTATAAAAGAACTCAGAGAGCTTGTTCACTCTTCTGCCATGTAAGGATGTGACACGAAGGTGACACATATGAAGAAGAGCATTTAAACAACTCACAACATTTGTTGGTATCTTACACTGTACTCTTAACTACCAGAGTTATGCATAATATGGTTCTGTTGTTTATACCTTCTCTGCCCACCATGTTCTCTGTTTCAGCAACCTGGATGAACTAAGGTTTTGCTTTTTTAATTGAAGAAGCTATTCTATAAAATGCATAGCATTTTAAAAGCCACACTTTAAGCCTGGAGATGGAGTTTAGTAGAGTTAGCATACATGAATTGCTGGGCCAAAGACATGCTAAAAATAAATATTCATCTAATGGAATTCAACGTATATTAGTTTCCTTCAAAGCTACACATACAGCTCTGAAGGGTTTGTATTGCCATAAATGAGCTCTCTGGAGACTGGAAGAAGCTTTGTAAGGAATGTAGTGTGAGAAATGCTGTGGTTGTGTTTGACTCCACCTACATTTTTTCCTAAGACACGTACTTTGTTGTTGTTCAGTGAAAACACAAAGGTCAAATTTAACTTGAGAAATGTAAAAAACCGTGTGGGAACTGGATGGTACAACAGAGATGGAAAGACAAGAAAGCAATTATGACTGTAAAAGTCACATTGAAGCAACCAACACATTTCATCAAAAGCAATGGGCCATTTAAAACAACTTCCTTTTTATGCTTCTTGTTGCATTTGGTGGCAATCTTTCAAAAGAGAAACAACAACAACAAAAAAATCTCTACCAGCATCAAATAAACTACCACTTAAATTTCCTCTCAAATGACTGAAAATAATTGTTTTCTAAATAAAAAAAGAAACCTTCTGAAAAGTTAGGAATGTTTTTCTGTTGTTGAGAAATATTCTGCTTTTTTTTTAATGTGGCTCTGCCAATAGCCCTGTGCCCACACAGAGAGTGGCTTTGAAATAAACACTCATCTTCCTAAGAAAATAATGATTTACACAGAATGAGCCAAATATTTTATGTCCGGATTGAATAGATTAAGTGGCCAAAGACATGGGAAGTGCAGAGTTCTTTGCATAGGAATGGAGGGCACTCTGAGAGAATGAACCTCTTGGGAATCAATATGCAGAAGCAGTCTGTGGCCAGTTTTTCCATGGTTGCTGTTGAAAGTTGATTCTGTAGTCACATCCTTACGTGTGACTTAGTCAAGAGAGAAAGTGTGAAATTAGTCAAGAGAGAGTTATTAGCACATGCCCCAATGATTAAAATTACTTGCAATATAAGCTTAAAATCCTGACTGAAAGTCCCTAAGTGCCAGGGGTAGTCAGGTGTTCACCTGTAACCCAAACAATATGGGAAACAAAGACAGAGAGATCACTGGGACTTGCTAGCCTCAAGACTGGGATTCAATCAGAAACAAATCTCTCTCTCTCTCTCTCTCTCTCTCTCTCTCTCTCTCTCTCTCTCTCTCTCTCATACAGAATGGCCTTCCGAGAGGAGAGGACCAACAAGCAGCTGACTGAGACAGATGCAGATTAGACCATTAGACTGAAATCAGGGATCGCTGTGGTTGAATTAGGGAAAGGCTGGAAGAAGCTGAGAAGGATTTAAGAGAACTTCAGACCAATTTCCCTTATGAACACTGATGCAAAAATACTCAATAAAATTCTTGTAATTATGACTTAATCGGTATAACTAGGGAGATGGGTTTGGACGATTGCTCAGTGGAAAGAGTTCTTTCCAATCTTGAGGACTCCAATTGTACCCTCAGTGTACACGTAAATCCCAATGTGACACTGCACACCTGTAAGCCAGTCCTGGGGGCCAGCGAAAAAATTACATTTTTCTTACCAGCCAGTCTAGGCCAAAATGGTGGGGCCCAGATTCAGTGAAAAAATATTCAAAAATATTTCAAAACATAAGTAGAAAAATGATTGAGATATCTTATGTTAACTTCTGGACTTCACATGTCTACACGGGAGAGTCAACCCTCATATCAAGTGTACATACGCTACAGAGAGAGAGAGGGAGGAAAGAGAGAGAGAGATAGGAGAGAGAGAGAGAGAGAGAGAGAGAGAGAGAGAGAGAGAGAGAGAGAGAGAGAGAGAGAGAGAGAGAACATTTTCCCCATTATCCATGTAGTCTTTGCAAATATTTTTAAAATATGTTGTACTGTTATGTTAATGAATAGTGTATATTCTTTGTGCTGTGTGCTTTACCCTGATCTATGTGTTACTGCTTTGGTCTTTTCTGGGGTTACAGATCAGTTGTCAAGCATTGGAATGAAGAGCTGTAGCTATGGCCTTTCCTCCTTGGATTCCAGGGTTTTATATCACTCCAGGCAGTGTCAATTTCAGTTCAGCTGTTCGTGTTTGAACATTTAGGTAACTTGCTTCCAAATATTCATGGCACTGAGCTATTGAAGGTCAAGTTTCTGCTAAGTGGCTCTTTCGTACTAATATACTTTTGGAACAAGAGGTCATCAGTTGTACTTACTGACATTTAAGCTAATTGGTATTTAGGCACCTAATCATATATTCCTCATGCTTATCAGTAGCATATCGTGTATGTGAAATTTTGTACTGCTGTAGACATGAATGAGGTGTGGCACCTGCCAAGACAGTGTCATCAGACTGTACCTGTCCTATTGGGATCACCTTGGAAACTGTAGAAACTTCTGTCAGTTTAGGCACTGGAGTCAAAGCCTAGACCACAACAGCTTTTACAATTTTCCCAGTTAAGTTTTATTTAAAAAAGCAAGGTTAGAACCTCTGAGTTATATATCAAGAAAAATAATATCCAAATACATTTTGAAGAGATAGCCAGCTAATCTCTCTCTCTCTCTCTCTCTCTCTCTCACACACACACACACACACACACACACACACACACACACACACACACCATGTGAGTTCAGAGGACAGAGAGATCACATTCAATAAAAACAAACAACAATGTTCTGAGAGCTGAAAGGGTTGGAAAATATTTGGAGAGGAAAACCTGACTGAATACAGATGCATCCTTGCAGAAGGATACTACGATGAAAGAAAGGCAAACATATAGACGTGGCAAGGGCCTTTGTTGATGATGAAAACAGAGTCCCAGCAGAGAGCACTATTAGGGCCAATAGGTAATAAGATGAAAAGGGAACTGAACTTCAAGTGAAAAGATCTTAAACACTTGGATTTGGGATATTATTATTATAAAGTGTGCCTAATATAGATTGTTTTATTTAAATATCTAGAAACATAAATCTCTTATTTCCCAATCTAAAAAGTAAACATTTTAATTGTTTTGAAATATTTTGCTCTTCCTTCCATAACTCTCACTGTTTTTTCTTTAGCAGAAGTGATTTTCACCATAACCGTGGGTTCATTATTCTTAGTTATTTCTTCATCCTCAAACACATAGATATAATTGAAATGTATGTAGATGCTTACATTCTTAGAAAAAACTCTATTTTAAAGATGAATTTTTTTATATCTATTGAAGCAAATACATATGGCAGAGTGGAAAAGTTGCATCTGGAAGTGGAGTTTAGAGGAAACGTACAAAAACAAAACAAAACAAAACAAAAAAAAAAACTGTGTCAGCTAGGAGGATTTGAAACTGGCCAGTAAACTCAGGCTTAGAGTGAAAACAAATACCAAAGAAGGGAGGGAAATCTTAGAGCCTTGAAAATAAAAAATGAGGCAGGATGAGTCAAAACCAGGTACAAACTTGGGAGTAGAACCCTGTGGTGGTGTTGACAGGTTCAGTGAGTCACAGAGGACAGGCGGTTTCCGGGATGTAGCTGTTTGTGGAACGTGCTGTCCTTTGGCCACTCGCTCACGGTTGAAGCACTCTGATCTGTAGCCTCTGCTGAGCCTTCCCCCCCTCCATCCCCCCTTCCTAACACTCCTTTTGCTCTTTCTTTGGCTTCCCATCAGCTTCTAGTTGGTGTTAGTTTTGACACCACATACTCTGAGTGTTCTCATTCACTTGATGTGTCCAAATAGATAGACACCTGTGTCGCAGCTCTCAAGGTAACTTCCTAATTGCCTACAATATCCACCTCCACAGACACTCTTTATGCGTTCCAATAAGACTCCCCACGCAGTTCATTCTCCTTTCCTACTAACCTTTATTGCTATGGATTCCTTCTCCTTTGCTTTCTGTGGTCTCCAAGATCTGTCTTCTTTCCTACTCTAGAAATGCAGGAACAGTACTCAGACTTCTCCCTAAACATTATCTGCGAGTAATGAAAACAAGGGCTCAGTGAGTTCAACTTCTCTATCCCTTTCCTTGATGCTCTCTGGCCTAGTATAATAATTTCTGAATTATTTACCTCTCCATCTATAGTCTTTAGTATTTGTCATCTGTAAGTAATCTTCATTACTTTCTGAAGAAATATTCTGTTTTTTAGTTTGTTTTGTTTTGTTCGTTTGTTTTTTAGCTTTTATTAGGATTCTACAGAGTTGTCTTTCAAAGTCAACTAATGGTATTGCATTTGAAATGAAAACAGCAGAATGATCCTTTGTGCAGATATATAAAAAAATGAGTTGTATAGCAAAGATGCTCATCTAATCCTCCTATTTATGAGTGTTTCATCGAGCTGCTGCCATATGCCAAATATTCTTTTCCATGCTATTACCTACCAATCTTACTAATTCTTAAAGGCACAGTAACACTATTGTTTATAGTCTCACATGGGAGGCTGCTCTTAGTGATACCGTGTTACCTGAGGCACACTGTGTATGCACAGCCGGAGCTACACCGTGTCCCCATGTAATGGACTCCCAGATTTTTCCCAATCCAGGTGGAAAGACTGGGATTGCAGGAGTGCAGCGCCATGATGTGTAGTTGAAAGCTTTCCTTTTCACATCTGGGTTATTAACCATTATACCAGCTTATGTCTTTACTAAACACAGACATTGAATGCCCTGTAATGGATGGGTCCAAAATTGAAATCCTCTTTACACCAAACAGTTCTCACTTTGCTCCCAGTCTAAACAGCTTTGCTCCCTGATTTATGTCCCTCTACTTATTTTTGTCTTTTCTTTATGCCACATTAAACCAACTCATATTTTATATAGTGGGGTTTGTTGTCCACCATTTCCAACCACATCCTTAAGATCCTGTCAAACAAAATCAGGTCACTTCCGGTCAGAAGAGAGGAACAGAAAACATGTTCCTTCATAGTGTCCCATGTTTCTCTCATGACAGTGTATTTTAATAGTTTCTTTAGAAGCAAAAACAAACTCCTTTGTCTTTACGGCAAAAGGCTGACCAAACAAGTCACTTGTCAATCACTTTTCAGTCACTATAGCAAATAGATGAGAAGAGCTACAGGGAACAAATGACCCTGGAAGAATGAGAACCAGCCTCTCACAGGAACATCTCCCTTCTCTATGGGCCAGTGTATCATGGTCAGACCTCAGGCCATCTACAAAGGAACAACAGAAATGGACTTGCGAAGAGGTGGGGGCCGTGCTAGTTTTGTGTTCCAGATTCAAAGGTTCAGCCCTTAGTCAATTACCTTAGTACTTCTGGGCTCATGAGAGACAGCACAGCATGCCTGGGAATTCATGGTGCCTGAGAGAATGTCCTCCATCTCACAGCCAGGAAGGGCAGAGGAGGAAGAAGAGTTCATACTCTAGAGCACGCCCATGCTGACCTAAAACTTACATTCAAATGTATGCCAATAAAATGGAATGCACACAAGCACAGAGAATAGCATGATAAATCATTACTTTAATATTTACACACGTTGTCAGAGCATTAAATGCAAACTATACTGCCTGTACTCTGGAATTAATGAACACGACATAAAACTGTGCTTTGAGAATTGGTTCCTGAGAATGTCAAAATCCATTCTTAATACCATGATTGATTAATATTCACTGCATGACTCGTGTTATCCTTAAATTTTGAGCACGGGCTGGATGTACATTCTACAGCGAAAAGAAACTAAAATATTTTCTATCACTGTCGGAATAGGGTTCTCTTTTGAAAAGTAAGGCGTGAAAATGAGAGCAGCCATTAGTATTTTATTGTGCTCAAAATGTAGGAAAAACCCCACTAACCTTTGAAAACAGTTTTTAAATGCACTCTTTTTAATAAGGAGCAGAGCGTTACATAGACAACAGCAGAAAATCATTCCCCCAAAGACAAGGTACTGTTGTCTATCTATGAAGAGTTTACTTCATTTTACAACCACTTACCTCACACCTGAGGAATCACACTACCAAGCTTATGTTTATTTGCACACAGACATAAGATTTCATCAAATTTCCTGAACTTTTAGTTCTCAGCGTCAATGTGTACACTCTATTTCTGGCTTTATGGTCATCCCTGAGTGGAATTTTGTCATTAAGATTTACTTTTCTCTTATAACGTCAATAGGCTCAATTCCCCAACAAAAAACATAGTTTAACAGAGATGTTTTTCATGTGGATCTTCGATTTTATCAGAAAATATTTGTGACTCCTCTTTCAATTTAGTAATGCCTTTTGTGTCTACCATTTTGACTGTATTATTCTCCATGATAATCTTTAATTTTAACATTTTTTTCTGTGTATTTCTTTGATTTTGTCGGAGGTGTTTTTCATGTAGATCTTCGGTTTCGTTGTTGGGGGGGGGTGTTTGTACTTCCACTTTCAATCAATTTAGGAATGTTTTTGTACCTACCATTTTGTCGGTATAATTGTCCATGATTACCTTTAATTTTAACGTTTTTCTGTATTTTTCTTCAGTTTTGTCAGAAGTATTTTCCATGTGGATCTTCAGTTTTTTCAGACAATGTCTATAATTTTACTTTTAATCAACTTAGGAACATTTTTATACCTTCCATTTTATCTGTATAATTTTCCATGTAATAGTCAGTTTTAACATGTTTTTCTATATATTTCTTGAATTTTTTAAGGAATATTTTCTTTGTAGATCTTCAATTTTATCAGAAAGTGTTTATAATTCCAGTTTCAAAAAACTTAAGAATATTTTTATGCCTACCATTTTATCTGTATAATTTTTCCGTGAAATACTCAATCTTAACGCATTTTTTATATATTTCTTCAATTTTATCAGAAATATTTTCCATGTAAATCTTCAATTTTATCAGAAAATGTTTATAATTTCACTTTCAATCAACTTAGAAATATTTTTATACCTACCATTTTATCTGTATAATTTTTCCATGAAATAGTCAATCTTAACGTGTTTTTCTATATATTTATTCAATTTTATCAGAGATATTTTCCATGTATATTTACACAATGAAATACTATTCAGCAATTCAAAACAATGAATTCATGAAATTCTTAGGTAAATGGGGAACAGGGGAAGGGAAGAGGGCTTATGGGACTTTCGGAGAGGGGTGAACTGGGAAAGGGGAATCATTTGGAATATAAATAAAGAATATAGAAAATAAAAATAAAAATTAAGAAAAAAAATTTTACTTTTCTCAGTGGATTCCAAACAAGAGAGCAACAACATTGAAACAGAAAAATTCAGAAAGCCAGGCCAAGATGTTTTAGTGTATGTGTAGTATCACAGAGCCTTTCTATTTAATATTTCAATACATTGGTAAATATTCAAACAGTACGGTCCTCATGCTGAGCAAGTTCTACCTAATGTGAAGTGTAAACTAGCTTCCTTTTGCCACATTTTCAAACAATAAGCCAGTGATTCTCAGGTCCAGGCTTTGACTTGTGCATGTGGCCGGTTGCATAGAGGCATGGGTGTTTAGTCATTTTCCGTCAATGCAGGGTAAGCAGTTCTCAGATTTAGCTAAAATGCTTTTTCACCTTTTTTCCCCCGCCTTAGTTCCATGTTCTTCAACAAAATAAAATTTGCCAGAGGAAAATATCATTCTTGTCAAATTCAAATTGTTGGCCATGAGCTATTTTTGCCTTATTCTTTCTTTTTGGCTATCTTACATAATACATTAAATGCTTTGCTGTAAAGAGGCAGATAGTGCAGGTCTTGAGAGGACCAATATTTGCAAGTGGAATGTTTTGTGATCACAAAATAGAACCTGTTAACTGTATGATTGACAAATTCTAAAAGTATAATAAGTAAAAAAGATAAAAGTTTCCAGAGGAGCAGTTATTTCCTAGGTTTGTAGATGAGCTTGATTTAAGAATAAAGTGCCCATGTATTAGGTAGGTCCCACAAGCGCTGTGTATTTTAATTGAAAATAATTGTTAATATGCATTGCATAAATTGTCCTGGTGGGTAAGAATCAAGAGAATGTAGACAGTCTGAGATAATCTGAAAGCATTGAGACCATAGCACAGAACGACTGCTGCCAATATTCTCACTAGCATCTTCTACTTGTGAAAATATTTTGAGTGTTTCTATGGATATACAATAACCCTATTTATTTCATATTTAAATATGTTTGATAGTCCCCTTTGGAGGAAAATGAAGGGCTTGAATAAAACATATATCCTTTATAGACCCTTAAATTAAAAATAATTCTTATGTACATGTATCACATATTACAAATGATACATAACACATAATATATAATATAGGCTATTAAATAAAGAAAAAGGATATAATGTATATGATAAGGTCATATTTTTCTCTGAATACTATATCCTTATGTTAAAAAAAAGAGTATGCCATTATAAATAGAAAGAAAAGAAACTTGTAGTTATAATTGTCCCTAGAAAGTAGTAAGGGAGGGAGAAAAGAAATGTTTGCATCCTTTTGAATTTTAAAACTTTGTGACCTGGGAGGTGAATGAATCTCAAGACTCAAAGGGACGGACCTTAGATGAAATGCTCAACAGTCCCAGAGATCCCAGGGACAAAAACATCCACCAGATAGTACACATGGTGTTACCCATGGCTCCAGATGCATAGGCAGCAGAGGATGGCCTTGCTGGACATCAAAGGGAGAAAAGGCCCCTGGTCCTGGAAGGGCTCGATGCAGCAGTGTAGAGGAATACAAGGACAGGGAAGTGGGAGGGGGTTGATTGGGGAACAGGGGGGGAGGGGAGTTGGGAGGGAGTACCTATTAGGTGGCAACAGCATGGAGGGCTGGGGCAGAGTTCTTCAGAAGGCAGTATATGTTTTGAATCAATGTTTAATATATGGTACAGTTTCTCCCATAGCCAGGATCCATGGGTCCAGGAATCAAGGGGTAGAAAAGGGAATAGTTCCACTTACTATCAGTCCTAGTGACCCTCTAGGAAAATTTTTGCTTCTTGTCCCCATAGCTTTAGGTTCTACTGACCTAGAAGTTTTTTTTTGTTTGTTTGTTTGTTTGTTTTTCCAGAGTGGGGAGTGCTACTACTAGGAGTCACAACAAACATTCCATTGAACTGGAAGCTCAGACTTCCCCCTGGTCATTTTGGGCTTCTAATGTCCTTAAACCAACAGGCTTAGAACGGAATAACAGTGTTAAGAGCGGTGACAGACCCAGTTTACCATGGGGAAATTGTATTGGCTCTCCACAATGGAGGTAAAGAGGATTATGTCTGGAGTGGAGGAGATCCCTTAGGGTGTCTCTTAGTATTACCATGTCCTGTGTTTAAAGTCAATGGTAAACTACAACAGCCTAATCCAAGCAGGATGACAAAAGATGCAGACCCATCAGGAATGAAGGTATGGGTCATTCTTCCAGGAAAAAAGCCAAGACCTGCTGAGGTGCTTGCTGAGGGCAGAGGAAATACAGAATGGGTAGCAGAGGAAGGTAGTTATAAATACCAGCTAAGGCCATGTAACCAGCTGCAGAAACAAGAATTATAAAGTAATATGAATGTTTCTGTTTTACTTTGTTAAGAGTACATTTATCATTCTTCCAATTTCTTTAACGTCAATTTGTATTTAAGTTGGGACACTAAAAGAATGTTCCCAAGGGACATTGCCCCTTTGTAAATTTACAAATGGAGTTTGCAATTGTACGAGGAATAGTTATATCATGTAAGGCTTATTCATAACCTTGTTATTGTTTCATGTCGACATGAGAAATTATTTGTGTCAAGTTGACAGGGGGTGGATTGTAGTGGCTATTCCTGGTTGTCAGCTTGACTATATCTGGAATGAACTACAAACCAGAATTGGAAGGTTCACCTGTGATCCTAATCTAGAAGCTGGGAGATAAAAATTTCTGACCTGGATTTCAGTATGGAGATCTTAAGGCATAGTGGTTATGAATCCCAGAAGATTAAAGACAGGGAGATATCTGAGTTCAAGGTCATCCGGGACGAAGTAAGTCCCAGATCCAGGCATGGTGGCATATAATCTTTAATCTGGGCCACACCTTCTGCTGGAGACCTACATAAGGACATTGGAAGAAGGAAGATTCGCTCTCTCTTCTGCTTGCCTTATGGGAATGAGCAACTGCTAGATCTTTGGACTTCCATTCACAGCTGCTGCTGATCATTGTTTGGGACTTGGACTACAGACTGTAAGTCATCAACAACTTCCCTTACTATAGAGACTACTCATAAGTTCTGACTCTAGAAAACCCTGACTAATACACTACCCTACTGGTCAATCTCCACCATCCTGGTATCACAACACTTGTGGTCAAGAAATATTGATTTTAGTGATCAAGAGCCACAAAATATGGAAGGAATGTAGGTGACAAATTAATCATGTGAAAGAGAAGCTAGAAAGTGTTTCCTTACCCGTGAAAATGTAAAGGGACAATGAGATCTTCTGAGAGTTATTTACATAACTTGGACATAGCATTTTATTTCTCTTTCATTAATGATTATTGTCAACCACTTACTATACCTCCCACTTAAATATTAAACTGCTTCATAAATATTTATAGAAAAAATGCCAATTTGATATGATCCAAAGTGTTGCGATAAGTGAGTGTCTTGAATGTATCCCGTGCAGTCAAGGAGACAATTGTTGCATAATAGTGCAAGCTAAAGTCTTGGCAGATTTAAACAGAACTACCATGCTAAACTTTACATTAAAAAATTCTGTGTATTTTTATATAGATCAAATTAAAAAGCAGATTCATTAGTAGATTGTAATATTCATATCTCCTTTTATAAGATGACATGAAGCACACATACTAAATAGTTTCTGAAGGCTAGAAAGTAGGAATGTATATTTTCTTATAATTTATTAATTTGCATTATTTTGTTTATAAATTCTTTTTAATTCATTTATGTTTAGTGATCACCCATGTGATATAAATGCCATTATTCTGAATGTGAAGCTTAACATCATTTCTGACTAATATTTAAGGCTTCTCTTCCTATATGCTTATAGTATATTTTGTGATTTCTATAACCTTAATATATATATGTATATATGTATATACATATATATATATATTAATTTTGTGCATTTTTCTTTTATCCAAAATAGAAATGTTCACTAAGGGTCTGAAGCTAGAGCTGCTAAAGAGTTTCTAGGCAAGGTCACTTGTACATGATCTGACATATTAAGCTATTACTGGAATTTCAATAGCACAATTCCTTCATAGACTGCCAAGTTCTTCAACCAACCTCACTTAACCCTGCTGCTTCTCTTGTTTTCCTGGAATTGGAGTAGTCAATACCAGCTCACTGGTTCCTCTCACTGCCCATCTACAGGGTTTATCTAATGGGAGGAGGTACAAAAATGCCTTACATCCTTCAGAGCTTCAAGTCAGTTTGACAACAGACAGATCAACAAGAGGAAAACCATATTAAATTAGGTACTTGGAAATGATAGCCCCAACAATCCAGAAAAAAATAATCATCTGATGTGTCTGGTTTGAATTGAACCTTATGATAGCTTCTCACACAGCATTTAGATTTGGAAACCGATAAGGAAATGGGTCTTTTGGGGGTGGAGTGTGGCAATTAGAAGTTATGACAGTCTCAGGGAAGGGAACTCGAGATAATGAAGATTGTCTTAAGCCAAGCATGGTGCTTATAATTTCAACATTTGTGCATACAATTCCAACAATTGAAAAAAGGTGGCAGGAGGATTTCCATGACTTCAGGTCAGTCTATGCTGGGTTACATCGTGTTTTTAAGGCCAGTTTGGGCTACAGTAACACCCTTTAAAGTCAAAACCCAACAGTGTCACCACCAACAACTTGTAAAATGGTTGTCTTGCTGTTAATATAAATTCTTTGTCACAGATTGAAAATGAAATGTCCACCATGGGGACAAATGCTTACTCAGTTGATCCTTAGTTGCCTGCACTGCTTTGGGCATTTATGGAGCCTTTAGAAGATAAGGAGTTGGTGGCAGAGGCAGGTAGTTGAATGTAACTTATGGGATATCGCCTCACTGGTTCCAGCATCCTTAAGTCCCCACTGCAATGTAAACTCTGTCAGGGCTTCCCTTTTGTAATAGGTTATCACCTCTGGAATAGTGAGGCGAATAAGCCACTGTCACCTAAATTTCTTTGAGAGATATTTCATCAGTAGAATAAGGATGGTAATTAATGAACTTTTGGTATAGCCCTCTTTCTGACACAGCTTCTTGACTAACAGATTCTCCATATAGTCCTAGATCTCTTTGACAAGAGGAACACTTTCCAGAGAGCCTCCTACGTCTTCAGTTTCAAAGAATAACCATTGGAAAACAGGCCAGCAATATACTTTGAGGAGGATTTTCTAGTCTCTTACATCCAGATTAGGAAATGGTTTAACTCATGCCTAAATATTTATCAACTTTAATATGTCAAGAAAACCTTAGTAATAACTTCTGAGAGTCTGAATAGTAAGGAGCACACTCAGGTTCAGGAAAAATCATGATGAAAGATAAATGTTGAAAGAGTTTTTGAAATTGGCACTCCGGAGGCAGAGGCAGGCAGAACTCTGAGTTCAAGGACAATCCGCTCTACAGAGTGAGTTCCAGGACAGCCAGGGCTACACAGAGAAACCCTGTCTCGAAAAACAAATGAAGAGACAAACAAAAAAGAACAAAAAACTCCCAAAAAACAAAAAGCAAAGGAAAGGGAAGAAAGGAGAGAGAGAGAGAGAGAGAGAGAGAAAGAGAGAGAGAGAGAGAGAGAGAGAGAGAGAGAGAGAGAGAGATTGGAGGACCTATGCATAACTCTAGCTTCGGGGAATAAATGTGTATTTTTGTGCAAACTGTAGTTTGTTAGGCATTAGGAGGAAGCAATTGCATTGTGTTTAAGACATAAGACTCATAACAAAATGGTCTTAGAACTCTTATATGTTTTTACTAAGTAGATGAGGGTCCAGTTATGCTTCTGCCTTTGGGGTATTCATGTATTATAGTCACACTGTTTTGGAATGAAAGGAAGAGAGCTTGTCCAGACAGGTTAGTTAGGATTTGTTGTCTGGAGTGCTGACATGGGGGATGGGGCGAAGAAGCCTTCTCTGAGACAGCTTTCATTATTCACAGATTATTTTTTGTTTGTTTGTTTTAATTCGGGGGCGGGGGTAATATAAACCTTGAAGAGTGGGTATGAGTTTTCAACATGAGTGTGTGTTATTGGCTGGGCCTGAGATGCTGAGATCTCATGAAGAGAAATTTCAGGTGCTTGCTAGACGTGTTCTTATAGGGAGAGAGGAAGTTAAATGTATAATTTGGCCATCAGGCTATGTGACCACATCAAAGGCGCTGGAGGTGAGTGTCATAGAGCTATGTGCCCAGGAGCATGGAGGCCCAGAACAGGGTGGGAGCCATTCTTACTCCTGCTAGTCTCCAGGTGAGAATTTTAGGATTTGAACCTGTCTCAACCTCCCTCTTGCTCCAGGCTCATTCCCCTGGTGATATTTGACGCAGGTTTTGACTTTTGTTTTACAAAGTGGGAGGAGGTATCATCATAGACATTATCTTCTATGTGGGGAATGGTTTGATACAGAACCAGAACCCTGTTGGCAGTGATTTTTGCAATGCTAAAATCTGTTGTTTTAGAAATTGAATGAGGCGGGGTGCCAGGAATAATATGGTCGGCCCCAAAGGCCACTATGAAGTCAAAGGGGGTGGGGGGCAGGGAGAAGGCAATCTACCAGAGTGTTTGAGTACTATGGGACAGAGGTAAAGAATTGGTGCATAATGTGCCCGGAGATCTCGCCTGAGATCTTTGAGCATGTGTGTGTCTGTTTCCTCCAGCCCAGATTTACTGATATAGAAGCAACTCTTTCCCTGTTTATCAGTCATGAAGGCCAGGGCCTTCCAGTTTTAGAGAACAATCTATGCCAGGGAGGTGATCTATCACTGGAGGGACTCAAGACTGTGGTAGAAGCCAGAGCCTTGCCAAGCTTATGCTGGAAGTCACTGGCCAGATGGTGTGTTTGGAGGAGGGTTGCTCTGTCTGCTCCAGGAGCGCCCGTCAAGTCAGTAAGATCCAGTCCCAAGAGCAGAGGGATGTAAAGCACTCTTTTCTTTAGACCTCACAGCTCTAAAGCAAATTCTTCAGGCTCATAGAGGTAAACCCGGGGAACAACCATTCTGGGGGTGCAGAAGCCTTTAAAAGTATAATTCAGGAACCGGTAGTGTTGTTGCACCAGAGAAGGTGGGAGTGGGGGTGGAGTGGGGATGGGATTAGCACATATTGGTTTGGTGACTGTGATGTTACAGGGACATGTGGGATGGGATCTTGAAGAGGGTCCTATAAGACAAATGGGAAGGGGTAGATTGAAGAAAGGAATGCTTTGTGACTTTCATGTGAATAAGTCTCCATGAGGTTCTCAGAGCAAGATTCTAGTGGGAATAGTTGCCAGTAGTGGCCGGGTGAGGGAAACACAGAAGAAGCTCTGAGAGGAGCTGGGGTGGGTGGTTAGAGGGAGGAGGTCAGCTGTATATTGGATGTATTGTAGCCAGGAGGGAGTGACTTGGACCTCCTGAGTTTGGTTTTCCCGTTGAAGAAGGTTAATGTGGGAAAAGACCGATTTGGAGGCAGCGACAAGCTGGAGAGAGACATGTAGGTCTACTACACTATGTTGAGCATAGTCACGTAGAGCTTACCCACAACTCCTACTCATATCTTCCCAGGGATCGCTGATGGAAAGGTGAAAATGAGTTTTCAGATCATCAAGCATGGTGCCATCATGTCTGGCAGATTCAATTCTACATCCCCAATGTCTGCAACCTCCGTGTATGGAGGCCTCCTGGAGGGAGTCACCTGTGTTGCAATAAGGAAAGCAGAGGAATGAGCTGGGGATAGTGAAGATGCGATCAGGCTGTAGAGGTAATTTCCACCTGGTTCAGCATCCTTCAAGTGGGGAGTCCTGGATTCCTACGATTTTGTTCTGTTCGTCGTAGGTTTCCCTAGCGAAGAGTCTCCAGTTGTGGGTCTTGGGAGGGCACATGGCTTGGGCACCTGCCACCAGGTCATGGATGCCCTCTCAGAAGATCTTGTTGTTCTGTTGTCTCCTCCACCTCCTCCTTCCTTGATCTGTCAATCTAGAAGCAGGCTATCTTCTTGTTTGGTGGGTTGATGAAATAGGCCTAGACTGGTCCTATGGAAAGAAACAAAACATCTTCCAATTGTAAGGAGAGGGGTCTGGTCCCTTCTGAATCCTGTCTAAGGGATAGCACCATCAGACTAGGATGGGAGGGGTTATTCCTAGTCTGGGCTAGTGGAGGGAGATAGAAGATATTTGGCACTTTTGTAGATGTTAAATATATTTAGAGTAGTCAAAGTCATCCTTAACTGTATGTTGGGGAGTGGGGTAGGCATTTGCCTTTTGTTTTGTAAGTAAGCCTTTTAAGGTTTCTTAAAAAAAATGATGCTTTCTTTCCATTATCTCTTGGCCCTGGGGTTTTTGAAGAATCCTTGTGTGGTGGGCAATGTCTCATTTGAACTGGGAGATGGTAAAGGCAGGGCCATTGTCAGGGTTCATCTGTTGGGGAATGGCCATGAGGGAAAAGGTACAGACAACCTGGTGAGTAAGTCTTTTTGAGTTTTCTATCATTTGGACTGTAGGCCATACAAAATGCATGGACCAATGGTCACCGAGACATTTTGTCTGCCAAATTAAGGAATGTAGGTGACACCAATTTGCCATAGGGCATTGTATTTGAGACCTCAGGGGTTAGTGCCCATAGTTTGTAAAGATGGCGTAGTAATAAGGGATGCACCAGAGCAGCATGTTTTTATTATCCTCTGAGGTATAACTAGAGGGATGTAGAGGAAGCAGTCAAGAAGCCCCTTTATATTTGTGTGTGTGTGTGTGTGTGTGTGTGTGTGTGTGTAGTGAAATTGATCTGCTTGCGCAAGGGAGGTTGTGTACATTCCTGTCCGGGCAGTCTGATCAGTGAGGGCATTTCCCTAGGATACTGGACCTGGCAAGGCACTGTGGCCTCTGATATGCTGCATGTAGAAGGGAGCGGCTCATTCCCGTAAAAGGGTGAAAACCTGTGTGAGTAGAAGTGAAAATAGATTGGTGTCTAATTTGATAAAGGATTTTGACTTTTAGGGGAGCAAATTAACAGCATATGCACTGTCTTTAAAAAAAGACTAAAGGGCTTAGTGACTTCTTCTGGGGTTAAATAGGTTGCATATGGCCCCTTATATGGGGGGGGATGATTGGGCAGCTCTTTGAATTGGGTAACAGGGGCTCATCCTCAGAGGATTATTATATATTTGCTGCAGCTCCTCTCTTTCCTCCATCCATAAGTATTAAAGGGGCCCCAGTGATGGGTTTTTCTGTAAACAGCTAGGAGAGGACAGCCACTGCACCAGAGGGAAGGCAGAAACCTATTTTTCATTAGGGTAATGGTTATCCATTTGTCCTGGGACTCCTATTAAGCTAAGAGCAAAACAGGCATGATTTCTGAGTAGCCCTTGAATATTGGAGAGATTGAGAGGTTGGCCCAGAGTGGTTCTTCGGGGTGGGGTGGGGGGATTACTGAAAACATAAAGCATTCACAGTCTCAAAGGTGGAAGAATAAAGAGTAGATATAAAATTTTTATGTCTCAAAACCCGACTTGGCCGGAAAACCCAACATAAGGAAGTGAGACTGATAAGATCTAAGACCATTCGGCAAATACAGTCGAAGGGGTGCCACACTGACGTTGGAGATGAAAGAAGAGGGGCTTAACCTGTTGCTCCCAGGCTTCAGTACGCCACCCACCCTCGCATGTGCCAAAGACATGCTGAAGTCACATGACTTGAGGGCATGTACGTGCAGGCCTATACTCTCCACAAGCTAGAGTAAAACCGAGGTCAGGGAATCTGAAAGGAGCGTGGGTAGTGTGGAGGATTTCAGAACTTGACCAAGATGGTAGAGCTAAAGTATTCATGTCAATAAACAAGATGTCTCTCTTTTTATATATGTATATGTATGTATACACAGATATACATATACATATATAATTTACTCTGTAAGTGGAGAAATAAGGCCTATAAAATGAAATTACTTTCTTATGTAGTTTCATTTGCTTATATATATATATCATAGAAGAATTTAAAAAATTTTATACCTGCCATTTATTTATACATCTGAAAGAAAGGTAATGAGAAAGGGTCTGAGGACTGGAACCCATCTTCAGTGTGAGAGAACCATCTGGAGCTTACTCAAGGTGAGGTAAAAACCATCTGTTTCTATGCTGTCAATTAATAAGATGCATGGGGCTCTTTCTCTGTGCAGACCTTGCTTTCAGAGAATACTTTGTAACCAATAGTTTATATTGTTATATGAACTTAAGTTGTACATTTATTTATGTTTTCAGGTATGTAGTGATGGAGCCAGAAAACAACTTGTTACGAACTTGGTTCTCTCCTTCTACCAGATCCTGGGGATCCTCAGGCCAACCAGCTTGTAGACAGGTATCTATACCCACTGAGCCATGCAACCAGTCTAGGTTATACTGATTTATATTTATAGTAATTTTCAATTCAGAGAACATTATTGTCTTAGTAAGGGTTTCTATTCCTGCACAAACATCATGACCAAGAAGCAAGTTGGGGAGGAAAGGGTTTATTCTGCTTACACTTCCACACAGCTCTTCATCACCAAAGGAAGTCAGGACTGGAACTCAGGCAGGTCAGGAAGCAGGAGCTGATGCAGAGGCCATGGAGGGATGTTCCTCACTGGCTTGCTTCCTCTGGCTTGCTCAGCCTGCTTTCTTATAGAACCCAGGACTACCAACCCAGAGATGGTGCCACCCACAAGGGGCCCTCCCCACTTGATCACTAATTGAGAAAATGCCCCACAGCTGGATCTCATGGAGGCACTTCCCCAACTGAAGCACCTTTCTCTGTGATAACTCCAACCTGTGTCAAGTTTACACACAAAACTAACCAGTACAATTGACCCCTTGTCAACTTGACACACAGCATATCACTATTAAGCCTCAACCCTTACTTTCTAATTCATGCCCAAGATCTAAATAACTTTAAAAGTCCCACAGTCTTTACATATTAAAAGTTCAATCCCTTTAAAATGTCCAATATGTTTTAAAATTCAAAGTCTTTTAAATATTCAAAGTCTCTTAACTGTGGGCACCACTAAAATACTTTCTTCCTTCAAGAGGGAAAAGTATCAGGGCACAGTCACAATCAAAAGCAAAATGCAAACTTCAATTGTCCAATGTCTGGGATTCAACTCATGATCTTCCGGGCTCCTCCAAGGGCTTGGGTCACTTCTCCAGCTCTGCCCTTTGTAGCACACATCTTGTCTTCTAGGCTCCAGCTGCCTGCACTCCACTGCTGCTGCTGTTCTTGGTGGTCATCTCATGGCACTGCATCTCCAAAACACTGCTGTCTTCTGCTATAACTAGGCTTCACCAATAGCCTCTCATAGGCTCTCTTCATGGTGCCAAGCCTCAATTCCTATGCATGACCCCTTCAATCCTGGGCCATCAATTGCAGCTGAGGTTGTACCTTCACCAGTGAGTGGCCTTCTACGACCTCTCACAGGGCCAAGCCTCAGCTGCTCTTCATGACCCCTTCATGTCTTCAAAAGCAGTACTACCTGGTGACTCTTACACAGTACCAAGTCCAGCCACAGCACAAAGTAAAACCATGGCTATCTCTGGAACACAGCCTCTGTGCTCTCAGAAAACACTTCCTAGAAGATTTCACTTCAGTGATGCTGGTCTCTTCTTATTCACTGCTAATTTCTTAGCTCCAACTAACCAGTATCTATAGTCCCAGTAACACAAAGGTTTGTTTTAGTGATTCTGGTATCTTGTTAATCACAACTGATTCTTCAGCGCCAGCTAATCAAAACCACATAATCTTCACAATCAAAACATGGCCCTGATAAGAGTCTTTAATCTTCCCTCTGTAATTTTACAAGCCAGGCCTCCATCTTCTGCACTGTCTTTAACATTCTCTTCCAAGCTCCTACAGAACTTTCCACAGAGCTCTTAACATTCTAATGGCTCTTCTAGCCCAAAGTTCCAAAGTCCTTCCACAGTCCTCCCCAAAACATGGTCAGGTTGTCACAGGAATACCCCAGTATGCTGGTACCAATTTGTCTTAGGGTTTCTATTCCTGCACAAACATCATGACCAAGAAGCAAGTTGGGGAGGAAAGGGTTTATTCTGCTTACACTTCCACACAGCTCATCACCAAAGGAAGTCAGGACTAGAACTCAAGCAGGTCAGGAAGCAGGAGCTGATGCAGAGGCCATGGAAGGATGTTCCTTACTGGCTTGCTTCCCCTGGTTTGCTCAGCCTGCTCTCTTATAGAACCCAAGACTACCAACCCAGAGATGGTGCCACCCATAAGGGGCCCTCCCCGCTTGATCACTAATTGAGAAAATGCCTTACAGCTGGGTCTCCTGGAGGCACTTCCCCAACTGAAGCTTCTTTCTCTGTGCTAACTCCAGTCTGTGTCAAGTTGACACACAAAACCAGCCATTACAATTATCTCCAGCAAAACTCTTCTAATGGAAATGTCAATAGTGGTAGAGCATGTGTAGAATTACTACCCTTTTACCTTGCAAAGCAACTCTTACCAATCTAAGAGGTTATGGGTTGGACAAAGAATATCTGAAGGCACAAGGGTGTGGTGTATAAGAATAAGGAACATGGCTGTGCTAAACTGGAGTAAATTTCCAGAAGATTGATACATTGAAATACTACACTTTCATACTTCAGGATCTAATTCTATAAAGAAGTTCAAAAGTGTGACTGTTTTTCAGGGACCATCCGATATCACCACTATTCTTAGGAAAAGATACAGATAAGGTAGGCTTATGTGTGCAGAGGGACAAAGAAAGTGGCCATTTGAAAGCTAAGGAGAGAAGCAGCAAGACAAACATACACCTAATCTGATCTCTACTCCTGGATTTCTATCCTCCAGAACAATAAAGACATCTATTCCTCTTAAGAATCCCAGTCTGTGGTCATTTGTTACTCAAAATCTAGTATAGTAACCAAGTACCAAGGGAGGGGCTATTGATAGCTAGAGATATTAACAGGGACATGATTTATCGTATAGACCCATATGGCTAGGACCACAGAACTATCTATGAGTAAGCTCCCTAGCTGCTCATCTGATTTAACAAGCACGTGTACCTGTGTTAGCTGGACTCTCCAATGGCTCCTCACCTGTGAGTATTCTATCGCCTAACAGTATCATTGTGACATCATAGAATCGCTTCTTTCACTGGTTGCTTATTGTTTTCTTCAGGTGGTGATGACGTTATTCTAAATTATCACTGCCTGTGAAGGAGGAAAATAATTCTGATTCTCTTAAGGTAGACTTGAGACCTTATCATTTTCAAAACTTTGAATTTACATTATGAGCTGAGCTCTTCTTTCTTATAAATGTCTTACAAATATCTTTGGCAGCATAGTAGGCTCTCAGTGTGCAGAAAGAGATCTCGAGCCTTTCTAAACAAAGAGAAATGTATAGTTAAGACAGAAGAGCAATTGCTTGGTCCACATGTGTACACTCAAAAGATAATAGTGAATATTAGAAATATTGTTCTTTCCCCAATAGAAAAAGGAGATTTTGGGTTTGCCCTTAGCTTATTTGATGCTCACATAGTGGAATACCTAAGACTGGTGCATTAATTATATACCAGACAGATTTATTGGCTTATAATCCCAGTGTGTAAGCAGTCTAGGATAGAGGCCTCAGCCTACATCTACCAAGGACCTCTGTGATGCAACAAACCATGGCAGAAAGTGTGTGTGCATATGCACAATGTGACAAAAGAGGAGGAATCTTGTTCTTTCATAATACTCTTGTAATAATTCACTCATTAATTAGTTCATGATGGTAGAATCTTTATACCTTATTCACCTTTCCTGAGACCCAAATTCCCAATACTGTCACCGTGGAACCTTATATCAGTATACCTTTGCTGAGAAATACACAGATTATATCATGATTAAGCACTATATTTATATTTCACATGACATTTACCATATCTTTTCACAGAATATCAATAATGTAGAGTAATGCGGTAGGGTAGGAGTTCTTATGTAATAATCTGTGACTCTACAGTTCCAGCTGCCATGCCTAATAAAACAGATACATGAGAAGCAAAGCCGACAGATACGCAAGTTCTCAAAACGGGTTTTTGTACTAATTTATATTAATTCACAAATTTCTGTTCTCCAATTATTCCAAATGCAATCTTTCTAAAAAGGAACACATATAAGTTAACCTACAAATAAGCTATCTCAAGATCATATACTTGGACAATTGACAGTGTGCTAAAAATCATCGAATAAGTAAGAAACTTTCAGAAATGAGTTGGAAATTAAATCTCTAGGTGGGTTATTAAACTTTTCTTTTATCTACTAGGTAGGTACTAGAGATTTTAAAACTAAGACTAAAGAATGGAACTCTGAGGGTTATTGTACTGCCAAATTCCTGAAGTTAACGTTTAATATCTGGCAATAGACTTTTAAAAAAATTGTAATAGTTCTTTAACATACTTTTTAAAAGTCGTTGTCTTGAAGATCAAATATATAGCCCTGTGTATCCATGCTTGCTACTACTGAGATGTATCTCAAATCTCTGGTAACTTTTGTAATTTTGAATGGAAGAAAATGACATTTTAAAACTCTCTCCCCTGTGGAGAATCACGAAGCTACTTTATGAATTAGAAGTTTCAGAGCTGTGGTAAAGTAACTGGGAAGTCCATTCTCAAACAGACACATGCTCTCTGGGTCTGTGTTCTCATAAGCAATGTGTGCTTCGGAATTCTTGCAGTATCCCTAAAATTCTTTGCTTCCAATCGTTTCACAACTTCCATATTTTAGCAAGGATTTAGAACTTAATTATGAAGTAAAAATTTATAATTTGTCAAACTAACATGACAAATACAAAAGGATGGGAAAAAATCACAAAAGAGGGTTGAAAACATCCAAACGGAAGATTAAATATGGTTATAAAGTACAAAGAATTATTGCAAGGCTTTTTCCAAGTTACTATGATTATATAAAATCTGGTATTTCTTGGATTCTTTACCAAACTTACTTTCCTTGCCATGGATTAAATTACACTGTAATTTGTATGTGCATTGTATTATTGTATTTGTAACCCTGTGCTCATTAGTCTACCCTTCCCTGGGCCACACCCTTACTCCGTCTCCCTAGTTTAGCTGGTACAATTGAAGATATTTGATTTCCAGATTTCTTCCTTACTGTTAAGCTTTTTCTACAATTCCGTTTACAGTAGACTATTCCACATGCGGTAGTTAATCGTTTGTTTAATTTGGCAACAGGGATATTAGAATGATGTATCATCTAGGCAGTGATTCTTTCATAATGTTGTTTGCCTTATGTCTATTCATTTATATTCTCTTCAGTAAATAAACCTTAAATCCCCAGTCTAGCAGTGACTGGTACACATTCCAGTGTATGAAATAAACACAGACTGTCAATACTGATATATGTAACGAATAGTAGAGAAAAGTACAATCCAGAAGGACTTCTAACAGTGCTCTGCTCATTTGACTTTTTCTTCCTGCAGGTTCATGGCTTGTGAAATTCCTAGAAAGGTGGGTGACCTAGGAAGTAGCTGGAGTTCTGGGCCCGCCCAGGTTTTGGGACATTACAGGTCCGGAAGGACGTTGATTGTTTTGGAGACGTTGGACAAGAGGGTGATCTGGTATACCATCCTATGGCTCTAGCCTCAGACTTTGGGTTAGAACCTCAGAGTTCACCAAGAGCCTTAAACCGGCGTAGAGTAACCTGCAGGATGGGTGCTTCTTGTTGTCCAGCCCGCGCGATGGGCGGAGCTTAGATGGAGGGCGGGGCCCACCAGTGGGCGGGTCAGCAGCCCAGCCACTCCCGCACCTCCCTCCGCGGGTCACAATGTAGGGTTAGGACGGATAGGGCGGGGCAGAGCGGGGGCGGGGCTGGAGGGCGGGGCGGGGGCGGTGACGGCGGCGAGGGCGGGGCTGGAGGCGGAGTCGCGGCGAGTGGAGGACAGCGCCATTCCGGGTGGCCGCTCCCTCCGTCCGCTTGCCGTCGGCCCGCAGTGGTTCCCCCGGAGCGGTCAGGCGAAGCTGAGTGCGAACGCGTGACGCGGCCCGGCTTGCTCGTGCTTTCCCTCGCCTGCGCCCATGGGCCGGGCCGCCGCGGACCAGCGGCGCTGAGGATCGGGGCGCAGAGGACCTGAGGCGGCAGCGGTGGCGCTCTCCGGCAGCGTCTCGCCACTTGCCCGCGGGGCCCGCGTTCGCCCGCCGCCATCGCCTTCGCGCCCGGCTGGCGGGGGCGCCGTCTTCCCGGGCCGTCCGCGTCGCTGCCCCGGGCCCGGTAGAGCGCGACAGGCGGGGCCGCCGCGGGGGCCATGACCGTGGAGCAGAATGTGCTGCAGCAGAGCGCGGCGCAGAAGGTGAGACGCGGGCTGGCCACCGCTCCTCGACGGGCCGCGTGGCCTCCCGCTCGGCCGGGCCACCCCGGAGCGTCGCGCTCGGTTCCGCGGGGCTGCGTGCGGAGCGGGGTGTGTAGTTGTGAGAGGCTTTGCGTCCACTCCCTTCTGCAGATTGCTCTCCCAGAACCGACGGCGCCGCGTCCCCAGAGTGACCCCCGCATTCCTCCAGTACTCTGCCAGGCTTTGTAATTAAACTTTCTTCTCCTTCGCTTTCTTTTCCAGTCCCCTTTCTTCTGCAGGAATGTCACTTGTCACCCCTTTTGGACAGTTTCTCTTTCGGAGGTCTTATTATTCCAGGCCTGCTGTCCTGGAAAAAAAAATGACCTCCCAAAACGAATTACCTGTCTTCCAGGGCAGGTACATCGCATTGACCCAGGGTGGAATCACCACACGTAGAGGGTTTGGTTGGTTATTCTTTCTTTTCTTTACTTTATATTTTTCTCTCTTGAATATAGAAACTATCTCTGTGTAAGGAGACCTTTATGGCTGTTATTCAAATCTTTTGTCCCCTAAGTTTGACCTTGCTCTCTTGTTTGCTCATTCTTTAGAATAAGCCAGACACAGAGTTGCGGGGGGGGGGGGGATCGCCTCTTGCTTTTAGAATTGTATCTTGCTAATTCTAGATTTTACTTTAAGAATCTTAAATGCTCCCCCATAGCTTGCTCCATGTCCTGAAGAGAAGATGGCCATTCCTTGTCCCGTCCCCCCCACCCCCCCCATTGGTGTGAAAAACATTTTGAGCACAAGGGAAATGTTGGCATAGTTGACTTCTAATTGTAAGAGCAATTAGGTTTACAGTGAACAGCCAGAGCCTTGTTTAGCTCGTCTGTGTGAGTAATGGATGCCACACCCTGCTGTAGTTTTGACACACATACTTGAAGACTACCTGTGCTTGTCTTTAAAGTGAGGCCTGTTGTACTAAAATAGACCAAATACCTTCAAACAGCCTGCTTGTTTTTTTTTTTCTTTCCATTAGAATAGTTTTAGAATTTTATGTTCCTTGAGATAACCAATCTTTCTGGAGATGCCAGAGAATTTTTTGGAAAGTAGGGATAGTGCATTGTTATTTTAGGCACTTTTGTTGAATTTGTTTTTTGGAACCTATTTTAGTCTATGCTTCTTGCACATTGAGAAAATTAAGGCAAACTGTAATGTATTTGTGGCAAAAGAATTCAAGACTGAATAACAATAACAAAGAAAACAGTTGGCTTCCTAATTCTGTAGGTTGTATCTAGAACACTGTAATCTTTAGATTTTGATGTTGCATATGTTGCTGTAGTTTTGATTGGAAGGTCATGTGATCTTAGGAATACTAAGCAATAGGCTCAGTAGCATTTTTGTTATACTCATTTTGCATTTTAAAACTTCTTTATTTCAAAGTGGGAAAAGTTGCTCTTTTTTTTGCTTCTCTTAAACTTTAAAATTGCAAGGACTTTATTACGTTTGTGGGTGTTGTCATTCATTTTGAGAATCAAATTACTGAAAGTGATCTTTAATATCTAGTCCAATATTCCTGTTTAATGAGCCTCCTTTCCCCAAAGAGAATATTCTCTAATTCAAAATATTAACGTGATGCTGTTTTTAGCATGTGTTAAGTATGTTAGATCATTTCATTGATACTTGGTGAATGCTTTTAGAGCAACACCATATATTTTTATACATCCACAATATTTACTTTCAATGGTGTTAGGACTTCATACATGCTAGCCAAGAACTCTACCAACTGAGCTACATCCGTAGTTTCTTAAATGTGTTTCTTTACCTTGTTAATACACCGTTACTTTGTTTCCAGTATCCGGATCAGAACAGGGTCAAACAGTATGGTTATAAATTCTTTTGAAACAATGTAACTCAAAAGTTGAAGTTTTAAAATTATGCTAGAGAGTAGGGCTAGTACTTCGCCCTAAGAAGTAGGAAGTGAACTCCACACTTAAGAAGAAACAAAAGTGAAACTGATTTTACTTAGAGGCTTCAAAGACTGTCTGAAAAAGGAGGGGCTATCTGGATGGAGCCCGCTGGTATGTAGGTAGAATTTTAGCTAGTTTTTTTTCCTCTAAAGAGTGTGCAGATCTGTTGACAAATTTTAAGTAAATGACCATTATAGTTTTGGAATGATTTTCTGTTTTCAAGATTTTTTTTCCCTTTTACTGTAATGAGCTGTAAGATTACTATCTTTTTAAAGCAACAGGACACAAAACAAGTGTTTCCTTTCTTTCTCTCTCTCTTTCTTTCTTTCTTTCTTTCTTTCTTTCTTTCTTTCTTTCTTTCTTTCTTTCTTTCTTCCTTCTTCTTCTTCTTCTTCTTCTTCTTCTTCTTCTTCTTCTTCTTCTTCTTCTTCTTCTTCTTCTTCTTCTAAAAAAACCCTACTAAGTAACTTGCAACAATGTAATATGAAGGGGCTGTGTCTTCCCTTCCTGTAGTCTCTGCTTAATTCATGAAGTTTTCCCAAACCAAGAAGTTAGGAAATGTTGGAAAACTGCAGAGAGGGCAGATTTTGAGAGGTTTGAGATGTTACAGGAGAGGATTTGACAGTACATGGAGTACAGGTAAACCTGCGGTTATTTTCTTCTTGGACGGGTCTCTTCATCCTTTGTGCTTGCTATTTGCCTAGGTGTAGGATCTTTATATCTTAGAAGAAACTAGATACATAAATTCACATTCCAAATCCCAGGTCATGAGGGAAGGATTGGTAACTTCCTCCCAGGAATCAAGGTGACTTATAGTGGAGTCCTTCACCAGGAAAAGCATCCTGGTGAGTGAGTTAACCTGTTCTGTTGCAGGATAGGACTTGGAACTGTTCTTCCTCCATAGTCGGACTCAGTAAATATTTAATGTGAACGGTTCTTAGAAGGAAAGCAAGTAGAGTGCCTACTTAGATTCCTAAGTAAGAGCTGACATTTGGTGACTGAGAAACAATGAGGGCTTGTGACAAGCATTCAAGCCAGGAAAGTAAGGGGTAGAAGAAACGAGACAGGATGTGGATTAGATCGAAATCTTGCTCTGTGACTTTGGGCATCTCGAGACATGTCCCTAAGTCTTCTTGGATAGCTTTACACTTTGTAGACACGAGAAACTTCTTCAGATCCGAGTGTTTAACGGATCTAAACGGGCACTTATTCTTTAAATATAGTATGAGGATATATAGAGGCACAAATATCCTCTTCAATTGGAAAAAAGTCAAGACAACAGATTATTCAAAAAGTGCTATCATTGCTCAGTGTATAAAAATAAAAACAGTAGTCAGAAAAAAAATCCTATTAATTTTGCCATAATTATCCAGGTATGCCCATCACTGAGAAAGCTGGGACAGAAGAGTTCTCATTTCAAGGCCAGCTGGCTACCTAGCAAGTTAAACCATAGCAGTCTTAAGAGGGAGAGAGAAAGGAGAGGGAAAAGGAGGAGGGGAAAAGAATAAAAGATATTTGTAAATTTTTATAATGGTTACCAATCATATTTTCTAAACACACCATACCATAATTCAAAACCAGTAAAGCAGTTCACTAAAAAATACTATCTTGGGGGGCTGGAGAGCTAGATCAGTCACTAAAGTGCTCTTTGCCCAAACGTGAGAACCCGTGTTGAGTCTCCAGTACCCATGTAAAAAGCAGACATAGCAGCACCCATTTGGAACCCAACACTGGGAAGAGAGAAAGATGGATCCATGTAGCTCACAGATTGCCATCTTACCAGACTGAGTAAGCATCAGATCCAGTGAGTCTCCAAGTCTATGGTAGAAAGTGTTTAAGGAACACATCCAGCATTGGCCACTGGCTTAGTATTACGTGAGCTTGAAAGGCAAGTGCTCTCATCTGTTCAGCTACGCACCAGGGCCCACTGCTGTTCCAACAGTCCTTAGGGCTCAGTGCGGGCGAGATATGCATTCAGCAGAAAGCAGATTTTGAATTCTTTTCCCTGGCTAGGATTCTGGTGTGGGGATATGTCTGTCGTTCGATGTGGGACAGCAGCAGTGAACCGCAGCTCACAGTCTATCACTCAAAAGAGAATGAGCTGGACTTTGCCGAGTGCATTTTGCTATTGACTTTTGGATACAGATATTAAGTTTTGTGAGATATTCAGCACTGTATTGTAGAGTAACATTTAGACTTTTTTTTTTTTTTGGTAGAAGAACAAACAAGTGTTTTGAGCATGCTAAGCTATGATTTAGGGTTGGTTAGTTTGGGCAAATCTTGGTATTCACCTGGAACCATAGATTTTTTTTTTTATGTTTTGTTTTGTTTTTTGCTCTTAAAATGTCTTTGAGCTTCAAATAACTTCCATATTTCAATTTGTTTCTGAATATTTCCATGGTTGTGGCAACATGAAGACATTGGTATACTTCTGGTTCTTCCTAGATTTTTCATTAGGAATTTTTTTGTATTATACACACACACACACACACACACACACATACACACACACACACACATACATACACACACACACACACACACATATTTGTCTTAGACAAATACATGGGAACAGAAATGTTAAAATAAACTCTGAAGTTGTTGCGCAGGCTACCACACTTTCTTTCAGAGAAGCCCAGTTAGTTTGTAATTTCCTCAGGCTTGCTCTTTCTACTCTTTTACGCTTTAGCCTCTTTTAATGAAATTCATATTAGTTTGTATTTCCTTATGACTAATGGTTTTTGGGGTCTTCTTTTGGTGATTATGTTTTGAATAACTTTTAAATATTGCTTTTAATATAGTACCCAGTTTTCCATTGACACAGGTAAGTAGCAACAGCTGACTATTTTTTTCCCCAATTGAAATGTTAAAAATGTTGTTAAAGCTAAATACTAAGTATAAATGTGTTTGTAAAATTAAGTCATGCAATCCATTTTATTTCTTAAAAGACTTATCTGATTAAAAAAAAAGGGGGGGTCATTGCTGAAAACTAGGAACCATTTTCTTTGCCATGCCTCAAGTCAAACATTCAATTTTCTTTAATAATTGATTGTACATGCACTCTAGAAATCTTCATAATGCATATTCTATTACTAGTGTATAAAATATTTTCATAGTGGATGTATTGCCATATGTGTGCAGTCTCAGGACCTGTCTAGGTTACAGAGTGAGATCCTTTTTTAAACTACCGTTGTCAAAAACAAACAAAAATTCACTTCATCTAATTTAGTTGGTAAAGAAGTTTGGAAACAACATTGAGGAAAATGGTAGGTATGGGATGATTTTAGAGAAAGATAGATATTGGGCAAAACTGTTTGTTATAGTTTTTGCTCCATCTGAGGACAAGGAAGATGATTGACTTGAACTGTAAACCCCCCACTGCATCCAATGGTATTTTATTGATACTTTTCAGTGGAAAAGGATTGGACACATGAAGGGTATTAGGCATCAGAGAGGAGTTGTCTGCAGAATTGAGAGCTAAGTTCCCACTGAAGTAGGAAAGTTATGTATAGAGGAATATATAGAGAAGGACCAGGTAAAGACATGATGCTCTGTTAACACCAATGGGGACAGCTATTGCACAGCGGACTATGTAAAACAGTGCTTATTTTCATGACAGTGTACATGCAGAGTCAAATGCCTTAGATCCTTAAGGCAGTGGTGTGAAAACCAGCTTGGGCTGGAACTCTGAGCTTTCTGTGTCCTCCTCTGATGCCTGTGAGCTGGGTCTGGAGGTTTCAGCTAAAAGTCCCTCAAGTCTTTCCCTGAAGCCTTGAATAGGCAAAGGGGAGGGGGAGAGGGAAGGGGTGGGGACTCGTGGAGGGCGGACCAGGAAGGGGAACAACATTTGAAATGTGAATAAATAAAATAATATAATAATAATAATAATAATAATAATAATAATAATAATGAAAGTGGAACAGTGAGTTCTGAGAAAGAGAATGAAAAGTAAACTAGAAACAGCTTTATTGATTGTGTCTTTGGAAGAAGGTGCAGCTCAGCATAGTTTGCCTAGAGTCAGCAGACACTGTGCACCAAGCAGATTCTCTGAACTGACTTCTGGTTTCCCACCTAGTGGAGCAGCAGCTACAGGATAATGGTAGCACTGCAGAACTAGAAGGATTGTGTCTATGCCGTGGGTGGCTGACATTAGAGGGATGACAGCAGTCAACCTGAGCTCCTGGTGAGCTGTTGCTGGGCAGGTGAACACAGGTCACCGGGTGGCCAACCTCAGCTTTGGACGTGTGATGTGGCTCCAGGGTAGCTAGTTAGATCTTACCATTAGCTTATGTTGGGCTTCTGTGGTACTGGCTTGTGCAAACCTCATGATCCTGAAGATCTGGAGGAGGAGGATGTTACATTCCAGGTGGTAGGCTTTGTAGGTAGTATGTCTTGTACTCCTTCCTTGACTGGGGAAGCAGGGAGAGGTCTGTAAGCTTAATATCCAAAGGCAGGGGGCTCCCCACTTCTTTCTCTCTCCCTTTTCCTCCCTACTTCCTATGAACTTTCTATTCACCTATTTTTTTTTACACGTATTTTAATCTACTAATCTCTCTCTCTCTCTCTCTCTCTCTCTCTCTCTCTCTCGGAACAAATGCCATGCATGCATGAGGAGGCCAGAGGACAGTTTTCAGGAGTGGTTCCCTCTTCTCGTAGGTATTCTGGGGATAGAACTTAGGCTACCAGGCTTACGGACCAGCATCTGTACCTGCTGAGCCATCTCAATGTCCCATTTGCCAAATCGCTAACTCAGTTATTTCCTTTCTTAATTTTTGGATTTAAGAATCCTTTGCCTATTTTCTCTATTTTCTTAGATGTGACTGATCTTTTAATTTTCTTACCCATTTCCTTGAATTAAAAATATTTGAATGTTGATGTTCTATTTTTATTTCATTTCCCTTAGATTCATCCTTCTAACTACATTTACATTTTCCAGTTTTCTACTCCCAAGTTTAGTTTTAGCTTTGATGTTTTCTATAATCTGTTTGAAATTGTTTGTATGCGTGCTCTGAGGTATATGAAAGTTCATGTATGTTTTAAATTTAGTGACACTTGTATAGCTAATATACGGTACAGACAAAGAACTCCAAGATTCACTTCCTGTGGCTATGGGATTGCTCCAGCATCTTTGTATGAAGGGTAATGGTGTAGATCTGAGTTAAGGCTAATTGACCATCCATTAGGGGGTTCGTTATTTTCACCTCCCTTCATTCTATCCTTAGTCTATATAATGTCACAAGCACTGTGTTTTAAGGAGGTGTTTCAAAGTAGGTTGGGGAAGTTCTCTGGCATTCTTTTTTGTTTAAAGAATGTTTGGCTGTTCTTGGTGTTTTTGCATTTCCATGAGAAATTCTAATGTTCTTTGTACAGTTGAGCCAAAATGAAAGTAGGAGTTTTGAGTAGGATTGTATTGATTATAGAGATCAATTCTGAGTGCCTAGACTCGTTTAATCTACCAATGTTCTACAGTTGCCCATTAATTAAATTTTAATTTCTTAATAGCATATCATTTCTAGATCTTGGTGTATCATTTATTAGTATTGACTTTTTTGATACTATTCTAGAGGACATTTTTTTTTGTTGTTGTTATTTAGGTTTGCGTTTCAATTGTTTTATTTTTTTGGCAGATAGATTATAATTGATTTTTTGCATAACCTATGTCCAGTGACTTTGCTAAACGATCTCACTAGTTTTAATAGAGCCTGTACTTTATAACCTTCCTGTGTCTCCTTTGTTTCTGTCCCTCTCCCTCTCCCACCCTCTCCCCCTCCCTGCCTCCCTCTCTCTCTCTTTCTCTCTCCCTCTCTCTCTGTCTCTGGCCCTTGTGTGTGTGTGTGTGTGTGTGTGTGTGTGTGTGTGTTTCCTGATTTATTTTTCTTTCTTGGTGGTGTTTTATTGCACTCTCTGGAATCTCCTAAAAACATTGACTTGGAAGTCTTGCATTGTTCCTCATTATATTCCAGGAATGCTTTGTCTTGTCTTAAGTGTAATCTTTGCTACAGTTCTTTTGAAAGATATATTTCAAAAGGTTGAAAATGTTTTCTTCAATTCTTAGACTGCGAATATTTTGGTGAAACTGTGGTCATCCTTTTGTGTTTCTGGACACACCGAAGAAGCTTAATGATCTATTTATCTTTCCCAGTGCTTGTTGAGCTTTCTGATTCCTGCTTGTGAAATAATAATTCTTCTTCTTCTTCTTCTTCTTCTTCTTCTTCTTCTTCTTCTTCCATTTTCTTCTGATTTCAAGGCATTCCTTGTAGTCCAGTGTTTACATGTGCTTGTTTTCTTTTGTTATAACAAAATAACACCAAGCAAATGAAAAGAGTGGTAGGTTGGCCCTGCCCCTGTAGTGCACGGTTGGTTGGCCCTATTGCTTGTGAGCTTGTGGAGTTGTGAGCATGGTGGAGTGCCTGTCCAAGCCAGCTACTCAGATTATGGTGGCCAGAAAAGAAGAGAAAGAGAGTGGAAGAAGTCAGACCCTTTTCAGGGCATCTCCTCCCTAGAGTCTGTCTTCTGCTTGGCCCTGCCTCCTTCCCTTCCCCTTTCCTTTTCTTTCCTTTCCTTTCCTTTCCTTTCCTTTCCTTTCCTTTCCTTTCCTTTCCTTTCCTTTCCTTTCCTTTCCTTTCCTTTCCTTTCCCCTTCCCTTCCCTTCCCTTCCCTTCCCTTCCCTTCCCTTCCCTTCCCTTCCCTTCCCTTCCCTTCCCTCCTCTCTCTTTCCTTCCTTTCTTCTTTTCTCTTTCCCTTCTTTCCTTCCTTCCTTTCTCTCTTTCCCTCTCTTCCTTCCTTTCTTTTCTTCCTTTCTTTCCTTCCTTCCTTTCTCTTTCCCTCCCTCCCTTCCTCCCTCCCTTCCTTCCTTCCTTCCTTCCTTCCTTCCTCTCTCTCTTTCTCTCTCTCTCTCTCTCTCTCTCTCTCTTTCTTTCTTTCTTTCTTTCTTTCTTTCTTTCTTTCTTTCTTTCTTTCTTTCTTTCTTTCTTTCTTTCTTTCTTTTGTATTCTGAGACAGGATCTCTACATAGTGATAGCTGTCCTGGAATTCACTATGTAGACCATGTTGGCTGGCAAGGAACTCTCAAAGATATGCTTGCCTCTGCCTCCCAAATGGTAGAATTAGAGCCCTAGCACTGACCCTTTTCATTAGCATCTTGAGCCTTTTTGTTTTCTTTATAGTAAAAGTTCAAGAATTAAAATTTCTAGGTGATTGCTGTTTTCCTCAATATGAGTTACCCAGGAAGAAAACAGAAAAAAAGGTTTAGCTCTTGGACAGGAATTTAGTGAGCCTATAAAGTGTGTGTGTGTGTGTGTGTGTGTGTGTGTGTGTGTGTGTGTGTGTGTGTATGTGTGTGCATGAGCCTGTATTTTTGTATTTTACGGTCTAGGCCCACTGCTTCCAAGTTTGTATATTCAAAATGAACTTAATGCTACATCTTCACCTCAGTTCTGGATTCCAATTGGCTCCCTGCTTTGTGCATAAGGATACAATCACCAGTCAGTGTCATGACTGTCTTCATTTGTCTTGGTTTTATGTAGACTGAGAAACTTGTACTCTGTGTAAGTCCATTTGAGAAGCTAAATGCTAAGGGATGATGGAGGGAGGGAGACAGAAGACGGCTTGAAGTGGAGTGTTACAAACACATAGAGTTCAGTTATTACAGAGAAGATTTTCATTTGAAAAGAGCAAGGACAATGAAACCTGAAACGAGCTGATGTTATCTATTTACTACAAATAGCTGGACTAGAACTGCGGCAGAATAACAAACAAATATTCCGTCTTTTCCCTTGCTTTCTGGCACAGAGTCCTGAAAACTCTTGAAATTGACTTTTTTCTTTTTTAACCTTAGGAAGATGACTCATCATGCTTGATAGAGAGTCTGGATCATTTCGGGATGGGAGCTGCCTGACAGAAAATTAACCAGTGTCACTAGAGAGTTGGAATTTGATGTATCACTGCAACCTCCAGAGAAGTGACAGAGGATGAGGGCTATTTAGTCACTAGTGGCCAATGATTACATTACCCATTCCTTTATAAAACTCAGTCCTTATATATTTTTAATTGAATGCCTAGTAATATTGTCGGAGAGTATTTAACCTACATGGCTAAATTTCACCTTCTTAGATTTTTTTCACCCTAGACATTTATTCTCTCAAGGTTCGATGTTCCCTCCTAATTCTTCTGAGATTTTCTTAATTACATAATTAAAATAAAAACTATTCAGAACATTTTCTAGTTAAGGGCCAACCAGGACAATAAAAGAGAACACAAAAATGTGTAATAAGGAAGGTTTTCTATAATTCACCAAGAACAGGTGTTTGATCAAGAATTAGTAAAGGAGGAGATAGGGCTCATGGAAAGGACCTATAATCCCAGTTAGGCAGGAGGTGAGGCCAGAAGCAGGATGCCCTGGGCTACAGATTCACTTGAAGATCAGCATGGGCAACTTAGTGAGACCCTGTCTCAAACGTGAAAAGAGATGCTGCCTAGAAGACTCGCTGGTTATGAGTACTGAGTGCTCTCCAGAGGACCTGGGGGCTTCAATTCACAGCACCTCAACGGCAGCTTATAACTTCAGTCCCAGGGAATCCAACACTTCTGTAGGCCGCAAAATATTAGTGCAAATTTATGTGTTGCAGCTTTTCTCTTAACCCAGCTAGTTCCCAAATAATTGAAATGGCTATTAGATTTATTTAATAGGTTTAAGGCACAACAACTGAGCAGTATTAATCTATATTATTTCTCCAAACTAATCTGGGTATCTCCCAACCAAAATCCTTGAGATACTTGCATTTTAGCACTGTTTTGTCTCTCTTTGCTTCAGGTGAATTTTCATGGTGTCTCCTGGACCTTCTCCTCCTGGGGAATTCCCACTTCCTCTCTCTCCCTCCTTCTCCTCTGGCTGGAAGGAAGTCCAGCCCTATTCTCTCCTCTGCTCAGTCATTGGCTGACCAGCTTCTTTATTGACAAATCAGGGAATGATTGGGAACAGTGTTTACTTAACAGTGAGAGAAGAGATTCTCAGAGTAAGGATTACAACCAGATTTTTGTGGCGGTGTTCATAGAAATCAGCATTTGGACAATACAAGGTTAATCTTTATACAATGCACAGTAACATTATGCCTGTACATAGATTAGCCATTTAATAGGACAAAAAAATTGGATTTGCTTTAAGGAGTTGTTTTATGACATTGAACAGTGAGGAATTATGGGACACTTTAATTTGAATGTTCTACTTTGAAATTTATGTTGGTTAGTTTTGATTTCAACTTGACATAATCTATAATCACCTGGAAAGACAGTCTCACTGAGGGGTGACCTGTTGGGCATGTCTTTTGTGGGGGGGATAATCTTTATTCCTTTGAGATGAGAAAGACCCACATATTAGGAGTCACACCATTCCCTGTGTTTGCACCTTGGACTGTGTATGAGAGTAGAAAGTGAGCCAAGGGCAAGCGTATATATGTATCCATCTTCTCTCTCCCTCTTTCTGTGGGTGTGGCCACCTACTGGCTTCCAATGCCTACCGTTTTGACTTGCCCACTATGATAGAACATAACCTGGAACTGAGCTGAAATAAGCCCCTTTCTCCTTAAGTTGCTATTGACAGGATGTTTTTTTCATAGTAAGAGGAAAGAAAACTAGGACAAGGATGTTGATTAACTACTTCATTCTTCATTTTGTATGTCCGTGTGTGTGAGGGCTAGAGGATTATTGCTGGGCTATCTTCCTCTGTTTCTACTTAATTTTCTGAGACAGGTCTCTTAGTTGAATCTGGAGTTCAGCTCGTGGCTGGCTAGCTGGCCACCCCAGGGATTGTCCTGATTCCTCCCCAACACTAGGTCCTGGTCCCTGCATCAGTCCTTTTGGGTGGGTATGTGACCACCATGCTTAGATCCTCAGGCTTCAGTGGCAAGGTTTAGGCCCTGTGCCATCTCCCAGTGTCCAAAGCATGTTTATTTCATTAGTATAAGGGATTTTAATTTTGCACTGAAAATTAATTATGAAAATGTAACGCAGAAATTACAGATACAAGCCAGACAGTGATGGCACATATAGCTTTAGTCCCAGCCCTGGAGAGGCAGAGGTAGGCAGATCTCTGAGTTCAGGTCATCTTGGTCTATGGAGCAGGTTCTAGTACAGCCAGGGCTACAAAGAGAAACCTGTCTCACTAAACCAAAACCAAACCAAACCAAACCAAACCAAACCAAACCAAACCAAACCAAACCAAACCAAACCAAAACAAACAAAACAAAACAAAGAAAAACAACCAACCAAACACAAAAAGAAATGAGAAGTACATACGTAACCGGAGAACTATATTTGCATCAGAAACAAGCTAAGTGCTTATTTTATGTAAACCACAGATATGGAAGGTAGAATATATATGACTTGATTCTCCAAATTTTGTTTGCCTATGTGTTTTCTTGAATGTAAGTACTCCCATTTAAAATCAGAGTGTATACTAAGAGACTTTGCCAGTTTGGTTTCTGGAACTGAATATGTATGATGTTCCCATAGAAACCATGTTTGCTCCTGTAGGGTTCTGACTTGGCCTCAAAAATGTACTTAATTTTGTAGGAGTTTTGGTTCTAGTGCTGTGTAATAACATCGGGAGACTTGTACTAACTGTTCCTACTTATAGTTATTTTATCTGCGGTTTAATAGGGGTGGAGAATTCATGAAATGCTGTGGGGTATTGCAGATTGGACTGAAGAACGGGGTGACGGGTGCAGATAAGAATTCTTGGGTGAGAAGGACTGAAACTTACATTTATCTAGGACTAGCTGTGTTCCTTACTCGTTGTTGCTAATTTCCTGCAGGTCAACTCATCTATTTTCTTGGTTTTTGTTTTGTTTTTTTGTTTTTGTTTTTGGTTTTTCTGAGTCCCACAGCAGCTGCACAGCATCCTGTCAGATTTCTGTGTGGAGGCGTGGCTGAAGTGCTGCAAACCCCCAACCAAAAAGAAGCTCCACCTGGTGACTGCAGGAAATGCAGCATTGCCTGACGCCTCGGGCTCACTGTGGGGGTCCTCTCTTAAAGTGAATAAGAATGGCCAGAAGAATTGCAGACAAAACTAGTTTAGGTCATAAATTACCCAAGCCTCACTTGGTGTGCAAGACTTTGGAAACAAAACAAAACGAACAAACAAAAATACTATCTCACAAATGGCCATATTAATGGAAGACCTGATTTTTAGCTCTTTCAGAGGCAGCTGATAATCTTATCTTCCTGGGGGGCTTTTGCATCAGGAGAGACCAAATGAGTTGAGGATGCCACTCCAAGCCCGCATTTCTTTTTTTTTTTTTTTAACCTCAGTGATCTCTGCTTTTGAATGGGATAATTTGAGTTGTTTTTGATTAAATAAGTGCTTCAAAAAGTTCTGTTTACCCCGGTTTAACCTCTTAGCATGTTAACTATGTTCGTTAGTATTAAGTGTGATAATTCACGAAGTGAAACGTGTGCATTCTTGAGAGAGCAGAACAAGATGGAGAAAACTTGATTTCCAAGTTTTAGTGTTCTAGGATCTAAGAGCTGGAAAATTTGCTTAGTATTTCATTAGTCCCTCTTTCCTTGGACGTGAGTTCATCTTTGCAAACCTGCTATATTAATCTTAGCTAATATTATTTAATTTAAATAAATATTACACGTTAAAGAACATAAATATTAATGTGTGTTAATATCAGCCCCGCTATATTAATATTATTAACATTGAGCCTCTGTGTGCTTAGCACTATACTAGGCGCCAGGCCTACAGCGATGATTTCATTGTCCGGTGACTAACCTTTCTATATTATATTAGAATTTATGTAAATCTGAAGAAAAAAATTGTAACATTCATAGATGACAAATGTACAAAAATCTCCGCATTAGAAAAGAGAATGACGTTCGGTAGATTCCCAGTGACAGTTAGGGGACGGGAAAACAGAAAGTCTAGGGTAAGGTGGGCCATAGAGGCAGAGGCCTCAGACTTCCATCTTTACGAACTGTGATCAGTTTAAAGAGCTGAAAGCTATGGAGAGGACGAATACACGAGGTCCTCGTAGAAGTCATGAAACAGGCTATTTGAAGGAACTCCTCAAATAAGGGAAATAAAGGTTAGAATGACCCATTATTATAAAGCCTCAGAAAAGGAAGATTTTTCTTTTCCTCTATGTTTCCTATGTGTCCAGTGAGAGGAAAGTTGGGACTTAAGACAGGAAGGTTTGGCATTCAGAAAGTGGTATGTATGCCAGTGGTTGTGTTCTGACAGAGTCCAGGCCCCTCGGATTTAGCCTTCCTTTGGGTGTCTGCAAATTCGCCTGAGTCCACGCTGCTCTTAGATGTTAGAGTTTTGTCCTTCTCTTACCTACACCCCTCCCCAGTCTCTCTTCCTTCCCTTCTTTCTTTTCCTCCTCCTCCTCCTCCCTCCTCCTTCAGGGACTAAACATGAGTCTTTATTGGCCAGGGATAATTGAGGGGGTGAGCAGGAGGAGTGGGTGGCAGCCACAGTGTGGCTTTTAGGTGAGGAACAACTCGCCCAGGGAGTGGTCTGTCATCCCTGGCTTACTTTCCACCTGGTTGTAGGTCTTGCCGTTCTACACGCCCACCGTGTTCCTTACCATTTCTGGCAGGCTGATCATGTCCTTCAGTGGACTCTTCCCCACCGGAGGGCTTTGATGGATAGCTTCTCCTCTTGGGCCTCTCTCAGGCTCATAAGTGAGTGCTGCTTACGTCACGTCACGTTTCAGGCGATGCTTCTGGCTGAGGCTGTGCAACTGCATCAGCTGCTCCTAGGACATGCCCAGTAGCTGGTGTAAGGACCTCTGTAGTAGGTAAATCTGTGAGGGGTTCCGTTCTTCTGCTCCACTTCAGTCACGGCCTGCTGCTGGGAAAAGGAAGCATTCCTTCCATCCTTCCTTCTTTCTTTGAGACAGGTTCTCCTTAATCCTTATGTAGCCCCTGCTGGCCCTTGAAATCCTACATCAGGCTCCCTCGTGCTAGGACCACAGACCTGTGCCGCCATGCCTAACCATCTTCAGACCCTTACTGAGTCTTCCTGAAGCAGAGAAGACTTTTGCCATGTGGTACCTTTTTTTTGGTCTCACAAAACCATTATCATTCCATTCCTTTCTTTAAGCCACCTTTGACAGCTTTAAGTTATGATTGGAGGCTTCTGGGGAAATCTCCCTTACCCTCACAGAGGCCATGTTATGCATTTGACGTTCTTTCAGTGAATTCTTAGTTACCATCAGAATCACATTATGAAAGTTTGCAGTTATCAGTAGATGCAGAATGCATTTGAAGAGGAGATACACTCACTCTCCTTACCCTAAAGTAGTAGACTGCGGGGTCCTTATAGTAGAAGCCTGCCACTCAGTGCCTGGCCCGTAATCTGAGGTTTGAGTCTTTATTCTTAGAAAATATGAAGACTTTTCTTTTTTCCTAGTGGTCATTTTAAAATTTGCTGGCCATGGCCACCTTCGAGGGGACAGTGACCTTGGAGTTCCTTTTCTTTGTATTAACCTGAATTTTATTTAGTTTTGAAATGGAGTCAAAGGACCCAGTGGCTGACTAAAGAGCCACTCAACTGTTAGTCCAATTTTTCCTGCCTTGTTGTCTGTATTGCTTTGCTTTTTACAATCATTGAGTATTTCACGTAAGCACTGGAGGTTAACCACAGAGTCTTCAGATTTCACATCATTGCTAGTGACTGAGTTGAGAGAAATCTCCTAAAGACAGTAGCTATCAAATTTCAAAGATCTGTTTTTTATTCCTGTCTCTGCATGTGCTAATCTCTTGAGGAGACTTCAGGGAGCTTCCATGAGAGTAACTTCTCAGGGAGGAGAGCACACACTAAGATTATGAGCTGGAGGCATTTAGAAACCAGTCTTTTGTACAACAAGGGCGCAGCGAACAATTTACCCACCCCCTCCCCCTATGGCTAGCCGGTTTCCCACTTTTGCATTCTCAGCAGTTATGCTCATGTTAAATAAGGTGTCTTTCAGTTAACAGGGAGCTGACTGGGACCACTCTGCTCTGCCTGTCAAGATGTGAGTAGTGATGAGAGACTTTCCTAGTGTTAATTGTCCCTAGTCCTTGAGTACCCAAGACCAATATAGTCTATAGTGGTAGACCATAAACCATGAGAACTAGGGCTTATTGCACTAGGCTTTAAAGCCAGCGATTTTCTTTCTTTCTTTCTTTCTTTCTTTCTTTCTTTCTTTCTTTCTTTCTTTCTTTCTTTCTTTCTTTCTTTCTTTCTTAAATTTTAAATATGCAGGTTTGAGGCTTGCAGTACTAGTTTAAGCGTGAGTGGCTCCAACATTTGATAGCTGCTGTAACCCTTCCTTTTCGGCTGCAGTGAGTGGAAAGTGCAGACACCAAAAGGCAGTGCCTGCTAGTGTGAGAACTCCTGGGTGGGCTGCGCGTGGTGGGACCTCAGGTCCAGCAATAGGCTAGTGTTACAGCACCGAGACCTGTATCATCTGGGGACCTTCGGATCTTAACCGCAGGTAGTGTTACAGCCCTCCGGCTTCGGGTGTTGGGATTCTTGGCTCCTAAGGCTTCCATCTCCTCGGAATCCGGCCAGTGAGCAGAGGCTGCACTGCGGTTTGTCTTGGCCTCTTCTGCTCACTTAGTTTCTGTCCCTGGCTGCTTTCTGGAACTCTGCAGCCGACCTTCTGGTGTTGCCACCACCTTGTGTTAACGGGTCAGAGAAAGAGACTGCTCAGAGGGCTGGGAAAGTGCTCTCAAGTCAGCTGCTAACAGCAGAGGACTCACTCACAAAGACTAGAAGTCTAGTGAGTATCTACCGGCCCTCTGGAGCAAGGTGTTTGCACCACTCCAGATAGTGTGCTTCCTGCCAGTGCAAGTTGCCATTTGTGTTGATCCAGCTGGCTCCTTATGGTCCCTTTCTGGTTTGAATGACAATGGCTTTGGGGTCAGTGCCTGAGTTAGCAGAAGGCTAGTTCTGCAGAGTGCATGTCTTTCCTAGGTTAGTGCAGACTGGGATGCTCCTAACTGGAGCAGGTCCGCAGCAATGGCTGTGTTGGTCACACTGCAACTGTTGTAGTGTTCTCAGAGGAATCATCAAATGTCTAGAAAAGCTGGGCTGCTGTGATGTCATCTCTCTGGTTTCTAAGAGCGAAGGCTTTCTGGCTGATGGTTCTTGGAATGGATAACCTTAAGGGAGGCACCTGTCTTTCTGGTCTATTCTCTGTCGTTTTACTCATTTACAGAGCATCAAATGGATATTTACAGTGTAGATGTAACTAAGTAAAGCTCAACACAGAACTACGAGTTCTACACGCATGTACCAATCAATATTTAGTAATATTTAACCATTATCTATTTCTTTTTTTCCTCTGGCTCCCATATTCCATAGAGGTAGGCTCCAGAGGTATCTCCACTTTTCTTCTGAAACATTAAGAAAAAAGCCTGACATTTCATAATCTACTGATGAAGTAAAGGATTTGTACTGCAACTGACCTTGCTTCCTTATCCTTGAACTGGTATATTTCGCAGTTGTAGAAACGGAATAAAAAGGGAGAGCTTGAAGGTCTGTGTGCATTTTGGCATCTTCGCTTACTGATTTTTGTGGCATCCACAAACCACCACATCTGTTGAATTCTGTTTTGCTCTTTGGCCCAGCAGTGGGAACAAATAAAAGCTGCCCTGCTCTGCTCTATAGCACCCGAGAAATTCATATAGAGGAGGCCATTGGGACCCAATAGTGGAAATAGGAGATTGGAGCGAGCCCACCTTGCATCTGAACTTGCTAGAGAAGCTGAGGTCCCTGTGCAGTATTGTAGTGAGGATAATATGTCAAAGCACAGATTTGGTAAGTGTGAAATGCCTTAGTTACCTGGCTTGTTGGGTTTCTTTCAGCTCACAGCACTCAGAGATTCAGTTCATCAAGGCAGAGGAGGTCTGGTGACAGGAGCAGGAGTTTATTGGTCACATTGTGTCCATAGTCAGAAAATAGAGAAGACGTTAAGCCCAGCTTCCTTGCTCCTTTGGAAATTCAGGCTAGGAGACCCTAGCCCATGGAATGGTGCCCACTGCCCATTTAGGGTGAGTCTTTCCAATTCAATTAAGTTAATCTGGAAAATCTTTCACAGGCATCCCAGATTTAGTTTCCATGGTGATTCTAAAGCCAGTCAGGCTGACCGAAAAGATTAACTGTTACACGAAGGTCCAAATCTTACCAGACAAACCAGGATCATAATCACAGCAGAAATATCAGCAACATGGACATAGCTATGGGACATGAGAGCACAGCTTGTGGGGTAATGACAAAGAGGACAGCTTTGCAGCCTGGTGACTTCTCCTGCAGTTTTCTGTTACCACCCACCCCAACTCATCTCTATTTCTTGTCAGTTTAGCTAAGAAACTTATCTGTAGCTTTTCTCTCACTTCCTTCCCCTTTCCAGTGTCCCACCCCCTTATCTCCTCTTTTGTTCATTCCCAGTCAAAATTTGTGAAAACATGAATCATGGTAGAACAGGGCTCTTTTTGGTAATGTATCATACTGACTGCTCAGAAAAAAAGAAAACACTGAACATTTATGATATACAGCAAAGGTCCAAAGGCTCTGCATGATTTCTCTGCAGTTCTTAATGAACTGTGTTAGCCAACTAGTTCCATAAAAATCACCTTAGCTGCATCCCAAGGCATTGCCATCATGATCACTGGCTTACAGACAGGCTGAGTGGCTCTTTCCCACATCTGCCCATTTAACAGGGGAGGGGTGAAGAGGGAGTGGGCAGTGGTTGGGCTTCAGTGGACTGCCTGAGTCTTCTGTGGATCTGTAAGGCACTTCCAACCCCCCAAATACATCCTGTCTCTGCTTCTGTGTTGCCCTCAATGTGCCATTGATGAGTGTCTGTCTTCTTTGCCGCAGGGAAATATGTCTTTAGAGGAAGGAAGTAGAAAGTACTGTCAATGTGTTTGTGTATTATGTAAGTTCCCTCTCTAGCTTCATTATATTTGAATGCCATGCATTTGTTTTTAAAATAAAAGGGTATTTGCTTTGATCATACTATGCCTAGGTTTATTTGTGTAAAATCATTTGAGGCACATTGTTCCTGGAATCAGTCTCTGGTGGGATGTTGGTCTTTATGTTATTCCATGTATATTTGGTCATCTTGTTAACATTAATGTGACACCTACTTTCTTGGTTCAAGGACATTTGGATTCTTTCCCTTACTCCAGGATTGTGAGGAATAGCCATGAACATTTCTACAAAATAACTAAATTTCTTTGGGATATTCATTATTTTGTCTGAGATGCATGATTAAATAATTTGCCATTGAGAAAAATAATGTAAAGAAAACACTGAGGTTGTAGGCACTGTATATTGCAAATAGGCCTGCGACATTTTCTTAGCATGTTATAGTGACTAAAGTAAGCTTTACTATACTGGCTGGTTTTGTGTGTCAACTTGACATAGGCTGGAATTATCACAGAGAAAGGAGCTTCAGTTGGGAAGTGCCTCCATGAGATCCAGCTGTGGGACATTTTCTCAATTAGTGATCAAGGGTGGGACCATCCTTGGGCTGGTAGTCTTGGGTTCTGTACAAAAACAAGTCGAGCAAGCCAGGGGAAGCAAGCCTGTAAGAAACATCCCTCCATGGCCTCTGCATCAGCTCCTGCTTCCTGACCTGCTTGAGTTCCAGTCCTGACTTCCTTTGGTGATGAACAGCAGCATGGAAGTGTAAGCTGAATAAACCCTTTCCTCCCCAACTTGCTTCTTGGTCATGATGTTTGTGCAGGAATAGAAACCCTGACAAAGACATTTACATTATAGAAAAAAAATCCCGTACGTGTTTTTTAATATATACTTAATTTCTAATCTTGGGTATTGATACCACTGTCAGTTTTACTGCAGTTTTTCAGAAATACAAATCAATAGGAGAGGTTTAAAGAGAAATAATGATTTTCTTATTACAACCTGTAGATTGGCAGTTTGAAGCTTTCATTGAACTTCTGGATACTTCCTGACCCTTTACATACTTTTCTTTTGTATCTTAACATTTATTATATTATTAGCTGCCTCCATCTTGGTTCCTTAATAAGATTTTTATGGAAGTGAAGTTCTTAGATGGCCATTACCTAGCAGCATCTGGTGTGATGCTTCTTCTCTTTGTTGCTTTATCTCTTTGAAAGAATTGATACATCTCTAATTTCACTGTTATAGTGGATTTTGCCTACCAGAAAATTATTTTCTGAACTCCTCTGAAGGAGTGAGTGGCTTGACACTAATCTGCAGAGACCTTAAGCAGAGGAAGTCTTAAAGAAGTTTTTAAAGTCAGGTCCCTTTGTCTTTGGATGGGTTTTCTAGTACTTTTCTGGGATATTAGATTTGGAGATTGTATTAGTCAGGGTTCTCTAGAGTCACAGAACGTATGGTTAGTCTCTATATAGTTAGGGAATTTGTCGACGACTTACAGCTTGTAGTCCAACTCCCAACAATGGTCAGCAGTACTTGTGGATGGAAGTCCAAGGATGAAGCAGTTGTTCAGTCCCACGAGGCAGTCGTGGATGGAAGTTCGAGGATCTAGCAGTTGCTCAGTCCCACGAGGTAGGCCAGGAAAAGCCAGAGTGAGTCTTCCTTCTTCCAATGTCCTTATATAGGTCTCCAGCAGAGGGTGTGGCCCAGATTAAAGGCGTGTGCCACTGAGCCTTCCAATTCTTGATTAGTTCATTCCAGATTTAGTCAGGTTGACAACCAGGAATAGCAACTATAGAGATATTCATGCAAAGAACTTCTATGGCTTCTTTTTTTTTTTTTTTTAACTGAAGCATCTGAGAATCATGTGTGGGTATCGTACAGTCTGTCACTTAAACGTTTCAAGGGTATTTTCTAAGAAAAAAGTTGTTCCCCTACTATAATCCAGTTCAGGAATGTGACACTAGTGTTGTTGTTACCCACTGAGCAGCTTCTGTTGCTTCTCCAGTCACCTCCACAGACACTGTGCAGGGCACACAGTAGCGTTGGCTAGCCTCTCTTGTTGCATTGTGCAGCAATGCAGCGATGCTTCTGGATTTCCCTTCTGGCAGAGACCACTCTTTGTCTTTGGTGGTCCAGACATATTAATGATGACGGAACAACTCATTTGCTCTGGATTGCTTTTTGAGGTTTTGTCTGGTCAGTCTTCAAGATTAGATTCAGGTTTTATCATTGCGTCAAACTGTCACAGGCTGCAGTGTGTCAGTAGGTGCATACTGCCATTTTGTCTTGTCACCAGTAATATTAACTTGGATTTCGTTAATGAGGAGGCTAGCTAGGTTCCCAGCGCAAAGCTACTTTTTCTCATTATTTATAGATTGAAACTTTGCAAATACTCCTTTTCTCAGCATACTTTCACCCAGTAGGTTAAAGAATACCCACAAATTCCAATCAGAACTGGTATGGAGTAAAGGATAAACCATTTGAAGTAATAATTCAGGAGGCCTCCACTATTCTAGCAAGGAGACTTGTTTGCTGTCTTATTTTTTTCTGTACTTTATTTCACAGTGCTGTTCCACAGTTTGAGAGAATCGTGTTTTAAGAAATACAGTAAAAGGGCATGTAGCAGGGATTGTTGATAGAAGATCTTTGCAGGCTTTGGTAGTAAACTGTTGTGCTGTGTAGGTTATGTGATTCCCTAGACTCAGAGTGTGGAGGGAAGTGACGGAAGTGGACCAAACCAGTTCAACTGAGTCTGTTTTATGGCAGTTAGATTGGAGAATCAGATGATCTTGTCATTGACTGGATCCTTGGACCCTGAGATGTGTTTACTGGTTTACTACGCAGTCTGTGACACACACATCTCCTAACCATCCCAGGAGGCATGCCCAGGCTTAAGCTACAACCTGGTTCAGATCCTTGATGAGGCATTGTCTGAGAAGACGAAGACAGGATGAAAACTCTTGGCTCAGTGAGGCTGCTTGGGGAAACAGGGTAGAAGCTGAGGATGAAAAACGAGTACCGGAGTGGTACCACTCACCTTTGATCCCAGGGGGATGTCTATGAGTTCAAGGCCAGCCTGGTCTACATGAGTTTCCAGGTCAGCCAATGCTGCATAGTAATGCCCCGTCTTAAAGAGAATCTGTGGAGAAACATGAGACTATCCGCAGGGCTCCCTGATGTGTGTCGTCTTTCCTCGTCCTAAAGAGTGGCATTTTTATTCTGTGTCTTCCAAGGTTTACCTCTTCTCTCGTTCTTTTCTCTTCTTTAAAAAATATTTTCCTTGTTCCTACTGTAATAATTCTGATTTCTTTTCTGCCCTCTAGCACCAGCAGACATTTTTGAATCAGCTGAGAGAAATTACTGGGATTAATGATGCGCAGATACTCCAACAAGCCCTGAAGGTATGGCCTTAAGTTACAGCTTAAATTTGTGGTGTACTTTTGTCTCTCTTGTGTACTGTATTAGCTAAACCATATATTAGTAGAGACAGAGGAAAGCAATCTCTTATAAAGGGAGAGCCTCATTTTGTGTGTTGCAATTGTAAACAAGTAAATTTCATGTTATCTTGGAGTGATGTGTAAACCCTCAATATCAGATTCTTTTCCTGCAGAATAGTAGGGCATAATTTCAGTGTTAATGAATAATGTTATTCAACCATGTTTTAGTATATGAATGCAGTTCAGTGTGTGGGTTAAAATACAATATAAAGAAGGAACACAAATTAGAGAATTGGTAGAGTCCAAAGCTTACATCTTTTTCCTTCTGAGACTGAGAAATATATATTGCTTTCAGCTGTCATGTTAATCATGGTAACTTCATTTGGGTAATTATGCTGTAAGGATATTCCACCTCAAATTTCAGTAGTGTGTGCAACAAAGCCAATGTGTCATTTTGGTTGTATCCTAGATACACTCTCATTTCCTTATGGAGCTGCTGAGATGAGTCAAATCCCATGGCTAGTTCACAGGGAGAAGGATCAAGCCAAGGAAGTATATGCTTGAAATAGAACTGTATTCTGAGCTCATTTGTTTGGAACATTTTTATCACCGTAGTCACATGCATAGACCTAAGCCTTTGTAACTTATCCATGGGAAAAAAGTTAAAACTGTCCCCAATACTGAGCTAGAGGGCTTTAATTTCCAGAGATAATTTACCTTTTTAATGTTTTTTTGATGGTTATATAACGAATACCATCAATGACAGCAATAACCAGCATTTCAGTTCTTCATGTGGGTTTGTTCATTTATTCTTACATTTACAAGAGACAAATTCTTCCATTCCCCACTCTGAAGATGAAGAAACCAAAATGTTAAGTAACCTACCCCAAATCACATACCGGTGTGTGGAGGAGCTGGCGCAGAGGCTGCTGCATCGACCATCGGCTGGTGTCTGAGGGAAGGACGTTGATGAGGCAGGGCTGCAGAAGGTGTTAATGCAGAGCTGTGCCTGCTGTCATTAGAGGAACACAGTGCAGTGCCTCAGTTCTTAGGAGCGTGACATTTAGACGGTCACCACGTGACTAACTCATTCCAAGGCTATTTTCAGAAAATGCCTTTCCCAGGAGATCACAGAGGATGATGGTGTAGCCCATCACTTTGGAGGAAGAAACCCCCTTCCTGTTTAACTTTTGGGAAATAAAGATCAGTTAAGTCTTGTCTACATTCCTTTAGTGTAAGTGGTTTTTCTTCTTCACAAACTTTCATTTCAACTTTGAAGATAAGAGCAAATAGGGCACTTAAACTCTAACTGATGGTCTTTCCGGTTTCTCAAGGGGTTTAGTAATGAGTTGATTCTCCTAGCAGCATACCAAGAAGTCCCATGTGTTGGGAACCACAGCTGCTGACTTCATCACTGTAATTTGAAAATGCTGTTAACTACTTTCCTTAACCCTGTGGCCAAATACCTGACAAATGTAACCGGATGGCTGGAGAGGTGGCTCAGTGGGAAGAGCACTGGCTGCTCTCGCACAGGACTACATTTTGGTTCCTAACACGTCATTGGCTTATTCCAGCTCTACTGGGTCAGATCTCCTCTTCTGGGCTCTGTACTCCTGTACACAGAAACATGCACACACACACACACACACACACACACACACACACACACACACACATCACTTTCAAAAAGTCACAGAAAGGAAGGCTTTGTTTTGGCTCACAGTGTATGAGTGCTGTCCCGTGGTGGGGAGTCACAGTGGCAGGAGCTTGCGGGTGCCTCCTCACACCTTGGCAGAGCTGGAGGCAGAGCTGGGAGACCCTTGCAGTCCACGATCATTGTGTTCACACAGCCTCACTCCTGAGAAGGTCACACAGCCTCGCCAGTGGTGCCTTCAGCTGGGTACCAGTCTTCAATTCCCTGAGCCTGTGAATTACATTTTATATCCAAACCATAAAAAGAATCTATACTTAGCCATACAGGCTAAATAGCCACTGGGTTGTAAAACCCCTGCTCTCTTGGGGTTTTCATTATATGAAGCAGGGCATTGAAAACACTTAGCAGATTTCTTGGCACACAGTAAATGCTTTTTCAATGTTAGCTGCTGTCACTGCGGTTCCTTGGGTGAGTCGTGTACTTACCTAACAGTGACCTATCGTAAACGTGTATCTTGGAAGAGTCACTTAGGAGTCTCATAATGTACATAGAGGAACCACACTGCAAAGCTGTGTTGTCGCCTTCCCACCACCCTCTCCTCAACTCCCTGCTAGAATGGGTCTGGGGCAGGAATTGCTTCTTCATTCTTTTGGCTGTTGGTTATTTTCCAATTATGGTCATCCCAGAATTCTGTCTTATCCTTAATAGCCTAGCAGTGATTTATCAGACTTTGCTTCTATAGTTTTCTTAATGCATAGCCAACACAAGCTTTTTAACGTGAACATCATATGGTGTCCAACGTGCTCTAGTGCCTTTTCTTTTTTAAACTGTGAGGTCTCTTACATTCTATCCTCTGATACAGGGATGACTTGATTAATGTCTGAGTTCATGTGCTGTCTCAGTTAGCTGCCTTGAGATAGTGGGACATTTTCCCTATCAGGAGTCCTTTAGAGAATCTGAAGATAAAACCGAGCAACCCTCCTCTCACTGCTTTTTCCAAATTCTAAATGAACTTTTGCATATTTTGGTTTGTGTGTGTGTGTGTGTGTGTGCGCGCGCGCGCGTGTGTGTGTGTGTGTGTGTGTATGTATGTGTGTATATGTGTGTATGTGTGTGTGTATGTGTATGTATGTGTGTATATGTGTGTATGTGTGTATATATGTATGTATGTGTGTGTGTGCGCGCGCGCGCGCGTGTGTGTGTGTGTGTGTGTGTGTATGTATGTGTGTATATGTGTGTATGTGTGTGTGTATGTGTATGTATGTGTATATGTGTGTATGTGTGTATATATGTATGTATGTGTGTGTGTGTGCTTGCCCTTACACACACACATGCATAGTTGATATCTTGATATTTTTGCCTAGTAATTTTCTTTGCCAATCCATACTGTCAAGTTCTAATACCTCTGATGTCCTAAGAATCCTTGACATTTTGCTCTAGTTTCTTCCTAGCTGTGTGTCCAGTATCCATGTTAGAGAAACTGTCTAGATTACATATTTGTTTCAAATTGGAAGCAAATGATTTGATTTTTCTAAGTGGATAAGAAAGTAAAAGAAAACTAAGAAAATAGACAATTGATTTTAGAACCGTATTAGAAGTTGTAATAATGAATATCCAATAATGAATATCATTTCAAGAAATATATTATAGTTTATGGATAGGGAAATTTTACTATTCAGTTAGAGTTGTATTAAAATAATTTCAAATCAAAATGATTTTTGCCACAAAACATCATGCATAAAATTACGTACATTTTGTGTGATTATATACCATTACTCTAAATTCATTGCATGTTCCTTTCTTGATATTTGAAGGATAGTAATGGAAATTTGGAATTAGCAGTAGCCTTCCTCACTGCAAAGAATGCCAAGACCCCCCCACAGGAGGAGACGGCCTATTACCAAACAGCGCTTCCCGGCAATGACAGGTACATCAGTGTGGGAAGCCAGGCAGATGCAAGTAAGTTTTTCTTCTTAATGCTTTATAGACATGAATTAAACTTCTTTGTTGATAATGTATTAGTTTTACTCATTAAGCAAGGTGAAGCATAACTACAAAAAATAAATGAATACAAATTTTTATTAGTGACATAATTTTTTCTAGGTTAAAGACAAATAATGTTATCTATGTTTTAACAAATAATGTTATTATGTTATCTATTGTTTTATGAGTATCTCATATAATCTAGATGCCTTTGAAATATTAAAGAACTGTGTGAATCATATTCACATAAAGTATAGAATAGTCATTTGTGGTTTTCAACTTTCGGTAGAAGATGAGTATTGCTTTGAAAATATAAGTTTATACGTTTAGTGTATTATAAAACTTTCCTCTCTCACTCCACATTAAAAATAAAGATTTGAAGAGAAGCTTATTATCATGTAATCAAGATCCTCCATTATTCAAAATGAAAAGACACAGTAAAATCTTGAGTGAGTTGTTGGGAGACACCATCTACTCTCATGTGCACCTTCAGTGAAGACACATGAAGGATTCCCCCTTCTACTTGCACACTTAAGTCAAGATACATGAGAGACTTTGCCCAAGGTGCTAGCCTATCCTCATCATGGTGAATATTGTCATGTAGCACACCCTTTCCAGAATATACTCATATTCCCCAGGTCTTGCTATAGTTCACTCACTGTAGTACAGGTGGTGTTGTTAAAGTATGTGCTTGGCCATGGTTTTATTATTAGGCTCCCCAAAGTACAAAGCTGGTATATATAAAATGTAGGCATTTAGTTATATGTGATCTAGATTTGAGACATGAGATGTCTAAGGAGCATTTCTGGTTTCATTCTGAGGCTGTAATAACTAGGAACACAGAGGGAGAGCCCATCTCCCTTTTCCTTCCCATGTAGCTAACAAGTGATGGCAGCTGTGCTACTTGCATGAGGGAGATGCTCTTGCTTATGTCAAGTTTAAGACAGACTGAGGCTTTGCCCTGGCTTCATCTCTGACCTCTGCTTCTGTTTTCTCCCCTTCCTTTACACTCTGACAGTAATGCAACCTGAGTTGAAGTTCACAGCACCCATAACTGGTGGGTGCTACTTTCTCTCTCAGGGTCTGCTCTTGCTGTTCTTCCAGTCGGGAAGCATCTTCAATCTCTCTCTCTCTCTCTCTCTCTCTCTCTCTCTCTCTCTCTCTCTCTCTCTCTCAGTTCTTTTAATCGTAAGAGTTAGTTCAGCATCTACTTGCTGGAGAATGGTTTCCCTCTCCTCTTGCTTGGAGTGTGTTTCCAGCATCCAGGGTGTGCTTCTAAGCAATGTCATTTGGAAATCACTTGGACAAACAGTGGTGCTACTAATTTTTGCATAGAAAAATCTCTTTTAAGACTAAGAAAAAGGAATAAACTTGAGAAACTTATCAATGATAGAAGAGACAGAGAAAGAGGGAAGGTAGAGTTCTAAGTACAGGAAGGCTGTGTGTTTGAGATTGACATCCACTTCTCAAAGGGCCAAAGGAGTTACTTGCATGGTTTTTTGAAAAAGGAAAAGAAAATGGAAGGGGTAGAGAACCATCTGGTTTTGACTGAAGCCAATAGTTAAAGAGATGAAATAGTCCAGTTTCATGCTATAATTGCGGAGGTAAGATTTTTTTTTTAGAAGACCTCTTGCATACTCTTGCTGTTAATGATACGTTTATGAAACAAAGATCAACGGACAAAGGAGCAAAAATAGAATTCTGAGACTGCCATAAATAATGGAAGGCTTATTTGCTGTGGAAAAGGAGAAAATACTGCTTAAGCCAAGTGGTAACACCTGTTCAAGACTTTTGTCAAGGACCAGTGACACTGCTGTGGGTCCCCAGTGGTGACTCGCATAAGTTCCCTTAGAGAGAGCAGAGCCCACATTCAGAAGACTGATGTCTCCTGATAAACTACCCCCTCTGCGTCCGGCTGTATATTTATAGCCTTAGAAAACTATTGTGTGACTTTACTTTTCAGTTGGCATAAAAGGTAGGTGATTGAAGTTTCTGGTTGCACCTCAGCTGGTTGTCATTTTGAATGCTTTGTTTGCACTGTGGTTTCATTATAAAATGCACCGTGTTAAGCTAGAAGCTGACTGGGTAGTGTGTCCATTGCATAGTGATCATTGAGACACAGACTTGTTGAAATTAATGGCGTGCTGCACAATGACCCTGTTGGTTACACTTTAATGTCATTACTTTTAGTAGCAATATTTGTTTGTATTCTGTTTTGTAAACTTATTGGAAGCATAGCTCTTATTAGAAAGTAGTCTTGATTCAGTGAACTTAGTGATATTGTGAATTAAGTAAAGAGATACATACATTTGACTGTGAAGTTATTGCTGAGAAATGAAGGGTCTGTGTGTGTGTGTGTGTGTCTATTCTCAGTTTTTATGGAGTGGAAGCTTATGCATGGAAGGAAAGATGCAAGACTGACGTTTTTGAGAACTAATCTATCTATATAAAGTAATCTGGCCTGTTCTCCACTAACTACTCAGGATCTAGAACTGCTTTCAGAAACATCAGGAATCCACAGAATGTGACAGTTAATGTTATTTATTCACTTGTTGAGAAAAATCTGCTCCCAACAGCTTCCCATTCTGGATTCAAAGAAGCACCTGAGCATCTTACCCCTAGGTGAGGCTGTTCGCTTGTGGCTAGGTCACCACTGGGCAGAAAATTGCCAATCTCTCCTGCAGACCTGTACTGTCCGGAAAAGAGACACAATTTACAGGTTAAGACAGCTTAGTTCTGCCGAGACAGAATAGGCTAGTCTTTAATTTCTTGTTTCTCAAGGTCTGTCAGATGATCCTAGGCCAGAAGGCTGAAGACATGCTCCATCTTATTGACTACTGGGGCTGTATAGGCAGTTAGCTGTCTCTACAGTTTGTCTCTGTTCTGGAAGCTGTGTTCGGCTTCATATATATATATATATATATATATATATTCAGTTTATGTTGGTCATTCTCAGATTTCTGACGGGTTATAGTCTCATAGCCAACCCAGGCTATTTACATTGAGAGAACATATTTAAGAGGATGGTTTTCAGATCACATACAATCTTAAAGCCAGGACATAAGTCAGGTGTAAAGTTATAAGTCCTTTAAGTTAGTCCTTTAAGTCGAGGAAAGTGTTCTATCTTAATGACATGAATGATGGACTGGGTGTTAGGTCTGTCTTATACTTTATAAGATTATGAAATGGTAATAGTTGTGCTCTATATCTCAGAGAAAGGTTTTGTTTTTTAATTAGAACAGAAAGGGGGAAGTGTGGATGGGCCTCTTGCTGCTTGTATTTTGATGCTAATTCTACTCTCCTGGGGGGCTTCAGACAAGGAGTGAGTCATGTACTCAGGTGACTTTTTATGAACCAATCCCCTAATGAATAAAGGAGCCAATCACTGGGCGAGTAGGTCGGACTTCTGGGTTGGATGGAGGAGGAGGAGAGAGTTAGAGCCTTTTGGACTGGGATGGCATGAGGACAAGATGTAACTATGAGTGAGTGTCTCCCTGTTTCAATGGCAGATCTGTCAGAATTCGACACTGGAGGATTTAAATTTAATAAGGCTTACAAGATTAGGATTCTAGTTGTGCCTAGTGATTGGGTGACCAACATTTCTGAAAACAAACAAACAAAAAGATGCAAGACTGGAAATTGTTCCAAATGAGAGCCTATGTGCAGACTTCTGAGTGAGGAATTTCTCAGGCATTGATGTGGACTCAACTGCTTCATTCTTCGGCGTGTTCTCAACTTTATTTGCAGAACATTAACATTTGAAACTCTCCCCTAGATTGTTTCAAATATGGCAGTTTTATTTTCAGTAAATTATTACTTTCTTCCTTCTCCTTAGCCAAAGCTTGAGGGTGAATGAAGTCATGTTCCCAGACTACTGACCTCAGTACTGTCAATTTTTTTTTTACTCTATATTGAAAACTCATATCTTCAATACATAATGCCACTGCCTTGGTACAAGTGCAAATATACTATATATAACTATTTGTGCCCGAGTGCCTATTTTAGAGAAAAAGAAACCATAATGCTTTCTAGCAGTCTCACTTGGTGCTACTATTGAATTTTTAGTTATGCATCTTCTGACCATTAGAAGTTATGTTACTTGATTTTTAAGAACATTGATATTTAGACCCATTTCTGTAATATTGAGGAATTAATTACCTTTTCTAAGCCTTTAATACTGGACCCATCTCATATTTCTAGTTTTACCTTTTATTTTTGAGAGATAAAGTTACAATTTCAAGGAAACTTGTACTCTGAACTTCAGAGTTACTGATCTGGGTGCCCTTTGGTGGTAGCATTTGCTATTGTAATTTAAAACTGTGGTGTAGTCTGGGAAAAGGCTCAAATTATTTGCAATATAGTTTGCAAAAACTCTAGACCTTTTCATAATTTGTAGAATCCTTAGCATTAAGGATTAATGTTAGCATGCACAATTTCAAAGGAATGCCTCCTGCTTCTAGCTTACATTGGGAATGAAATTACGTGAGATCATGACAGTGTCATCTATTGCTGCAGAGCATACTCAACAAGTGTGGGGTCTGAGCTTGAAATTCCCAAATCCACATCCAAAACTTGTGTAATTCTACTGTCATTGAAGGCAGAGACAAGAGGATCACTGGTCTTTGTTGCCTTCCAGCCTAGATCAGTTTAATGACAGACCCTGTCTCAGGGACTAGCATGGGATGAAATTGGGGAATATGCCCGACATGTGCCTCTGACCCTCTGCACACTTCAACCCCTACCACATATACACCTAAATTATACTAAATTACAGTGCACCGTATTGGCTATTGTACTTAAGAGTCAACAAAAGAGTAACTGTGATGGTTTTGGGTCTTGGTACTTATTGTCTTAGCCATCCATGACTTATACAAATGGTTTTGCCCAGTTTGAAATTTAATAGTGGTACTTTTATACCACAACTATTAAATTGTTTTAAACTTTTTTAAAACAGGACAAAAACAGTATATATCCACCAGAGCAAGATGCACCACAGTTGCACAATCAAAAAATGGATCAAAAGATAAGAGGGATTTGGGTAGGTAATCATAAGTAGAAAGTAATATGGTTTTATTTACCGTTAGAGAAACTGATATAATACATTAACACGGTTTCTAATTAAGTACTAGACTCTTCAAACTCTTGAACTGCTGTAAGTGCCCTCCCTCTATACAAGCTGAACTGTATTCAGAATGGGAAAAACTTGGAGGTCCCACCCTAGGACTCAGTTAACTGTTGGTTGCTTGGCTAAGGTTGCTTCTAGCTTAGATGGTGGTGGTGGTGGCAGGGCTTCTGTTCTCACCCCTAAAGATCCTTACCTTTCCCAAACCTCACAGTTTTATAAAAAGCAACTTTAGGTAGGAAAAAAAATGAAATCAATTCAATGAAAGTTAGAACTCTGTCTAGAAGTTTCTGTTTCCTGAAACTATATTGGCCATTCAACAGCCAAAGTTAAAGTTAGCGATAGATTGGAATGATCTGAAGATAATGTAGCTTATTAGATCCACAAGGGTGCTAAGAGCCTGTTAGGTACATTATAATAGATGTGGACTGTGGATCGGCCTGGATAACTTTCTAAATTTATTGCATTCTTTTTCAAGTGCAGCTTCTGTTTTCTAGACTGGTACTGTACTCAAGTGCTACTTCTGCTTCTGTGCTGAAATTCTCCTTAGTTGTAGGAGAGAATGGTAGCCATGGCTCACTATCTTGTAGTTGTTCACTAACAGGCAATATTAGCTTCAGTTTTTCACCATCCAAAATGAGAAACACAGAAAATTAATGAGAATTTTTTTCATTAATTTGTTTACTTTACACCCCGACCATAGTCCCCTCCTCCCCAACCCCTTGCACAATCCTCTCTCATATCTCTCTCTTCACTCCTAAAATCATTTTTTTTCTTTACAAATGCTACCATTATGAATTTAGTAACTGTTTGTAAAAGTCAGACATATGTTTGGAATAGCTAAGGTTGTTCGGTATAGTTTCCAGGAGTCAAAATTAAATTTAAATAATGTAGACATTTAGAACATCTCATAGTATTGTAGAAAGTCCTGTTCACACAGAACAGTTTTAGAGACTGCGAGAGCAGTCAGTATAGTAGGGCTGTTTGTTATGTGCTGTGGGAAGAACTGGAGAGTGTATGTCTTTTTATATGGAAGTATTTTATAAATGTATTGCCCTCAGTCTTTGAAGAAAATGGGAGCATATACTCATATCTTATTATTGTCACTACACATAGCCTGCTTTTAAAACTGTTTCCTATTTTGGTGTTAACTTCCATGTGTTTTGATGTATACATCCTGATCTTCAGAACTTTTAGGAAACCATAGAAAGAAAGTGTTTGCTTATGGAGGACAGTGAAGAAGAATAGTGCCAGTTCCCAGACATTCACGAAGAACAGAACGGCTGGGCCAGGGTGGTGACTTGAGTGTGGCTGTGGTTTGGACCAGGAATTGGTATTTTAGGTTCTGACTTCAGAGAAGGCTTCTTGGCTGAGGTGACATTTGAACAGAGACCTGAGGGAGGTGAGGAAAGGAGTCACAGGGCTGTGTGAGGAAAATGAATGCCCTCCCAGCCTGAGAACAGATTGGGTTTGGCTCAGTGGATGAACAGCGAGACCAGGCTGCTGAAGCTAGACTTGTGAGGATCGGAGGTGCCCTGACTTTTCTCATCTGTGTTCTTTCTTACAGACCTTCATTTCTTAGCATGCTCCCGTCCTTCGAGTTCCCCGAAAACAAGCCGGCAGTGTACAGTTCTGGTTTTCATTCCAACTTGTTGCTTCAACTCTCCTTAAATTCATTTCTCCTTCTTCCGTCTCATTACTAGGGATTAAACCCTGGGCCTTAGCACATGTGAGGCAGCCTTCTAACACCCTTTTTATCACCTAGGCCTCCACAAGTTCAATGTTTCTCTCTCAACTGTCCACATGGAGTCTAGGAGTCTTTATTGGTGACAAATATAAAATTCATTTACCAAACAAAATACAACATTCCCCTGAACTTAACTTCATGTAGATAAAGAAATAATGAAAACATCCATTTCCCCTTTTCAAATTAAAATCTTTACATTGTCATTCAATTAGATTTTGGGTTAAATGATGCACTTGTAAACAAACTCAATTTTTAAATTGTATTTTCATGATGAAGTGAATTATAAATCATGCAAGGACTGAAAGTGTGTGTAAAATCCAATAGGATACATGTATTTGGGACTCAGAGAAACATATGTATATGTATATATAATATATATATATATATATATATATATATATCAAATTCATGGTAATTTCTTAGAGAGCAAACATTTATAAATATGAGGATCATGCACCACACTTCTGACTTATGAAATTATTTTAATTTAGACAATCTTGCAAATGTGGGTACCTGTTCCGATGATGATGATGATGTAATCTACTGAAGTGGTATCCAGCCAGTCTGTCTATTAAGTAGCATTGTTCTCACAGTGATAGGTCAGGGAGAGTAGGTAGCTAAGGAGTTTACAGTGTTTTTCTGAAATCTTACCATGACACACACATAAGCATATAATGTACTGTTATTTGGATGGATTTTTTTTTTCACCAAGGCTATTGATTTAAAACTTACTTCTGCCAATTACCAATCGTTTATAGCCAGATTAATTCTGAGCTTTTTTTTTTTCTCTAAATATAGGAAAATGCTAGTTTTCGTTATACAACTGATAGCTCTCTATCATTTAATGTACTTGTTCTACTAATTCCTGAAAAGGAAGTTCAGGGAGGTACGAGACTGGATTTCTCAGCTGGTCTGTCTTATATGCCAGAATTCAACAGAAGAAGGCTTTAATGCCGGTGAAGGAAAGGCGTTCCAGCAAGAGCAAGAACAAGCAGGCAAAAAGCGTAGGCTTCCTTCTTCCATGTCCTTTAGACGGGCTGCAGCAGAACGTGTGGCCCGGATTAAAGATGAGTCTTCCCTTCTCAAAGTGGGTCTTCTCACTTCAAATGATTTAATTAAGAAAAAAAAAATCCTCACAGGTGTCACCAGCCACTTTGGTTTTAAGTAACTCCAGATGTAGTAATGTTGACAACCAAAAATAGCCATCACAAAAGGAAAATTAACTATGTGTGAATTATAGAAAAAAAGTTGTATTTTACTGACTAATTTCTCATTAAGTAAAATGATACTTAAAATCTAAATGAGTTGGTATGTGCTCAGGTCATAAAATTCTTTCACTGTGACCACATTGTTTGAAAATCATGGGAGAAGACAAGCAGCTTTATGGAGAGTAATGGGAACACCATGAGGAATATTGTAATTATAGTGGCTTTACAGATGAGAACTTTTCCTTTGCTGGAAGAAAATGTTTTGGTCAAGGACTGATAGTATCTGATCTCAGCTAACCCTTTCCATCATTAAAATGTTCTGTTGACTAATACCAGGAGAGGCGGGCTCCAGTTCCTGTCTGGGTTACAGTTGTTCCTATTTTTCCTACTTCTGGAGGATTAGAGATGCAGAGAGAGAGAGAGAGAGAGAGAGAGAGAGAGAGAGAGAGAGAGAGAGAGAGAGCACAGGAACCGCTGAGCATGGTCCTTGTAGCTCAGGCAGTTTTAGCCTTTGATAACAGCAGAAGGAACAAGTATCTGCTGTGTGTGATACTGACAGGGCAGGACAGGAAGTATGCATGTGTGTACAGACAAGAATGGGAAAGGAAGGACACGCAGGGTTGGGCCACCGTGTTGAGGACAGGGCATCCATCCAGAGCTGCTGCCTTGCTGCCATGTTCTGGCCTCTCACAGAGGTGACTGGCACATAGGGCTTGTAGCAACGTCTGCTGACATTCATCAGGTGACTGCACTTTATCTCTTCTCAACTCAGTTATAAAAGTCAGATCACAGAAGCCCCTATTCTATCCAGCCAAAAGTCTTGGAGGACATGATTGTATTTAATAACAAGGCACACTTTTGATCTCAGGACTCTTATAAACTTACAAATTTATGGTGCCCTTCAAAGTGCTTTTGTTGATCCAGAATATTTTCTGACTTATATTCAGAGAAGCTTAGAAAATCAATTTTTATCAAAATAGCAACCTATTATGTTTACGTAAACATTTTGTATAAAGTATATTTCTGAAACAAACTAGCGATAGGGTATCTGCTTTCGTCTGCTGTCAGTGTCTCGCATGTATGGTATTGGAGAAGAGCTGAGATCTCAGACCTGTGTTGGAGGGACTGCATTCTTCTGGAGTGTTGCTGCTGCATTGATTCTTCATGTGAAAAAAGCCTGGCTTTATACAGACATTCATTTGAAAAAAGGAGGAGGGTTTTAATTGATTATCCAAATAGTAACAGATATTCTGTTTACTATCCCAAAACTTGGTGGTTCTTAATTTCTGAAGGATGAGTTGTGGTGGGATTCACAGTTACACTGATGTCTGTGCTAATCATTAATTGCTTTTCCTCTTGGTGCTGTTCTATATTAAAATCTACCACTACCTTCCTGCTTGAATGGATCTCTTACTCATACATGATTCTGTAAGACTGCATTGATAATTGCAGTTCCATCTATATTATAAGAGAATACTATGTTAAAATATCAAATTGTTAGCATGATATGAACTGGACTTAGTAGAAAAGTCTTTAGAGACGCTATCAGAATCATACTAATTGAAACATGTTTTTGTTTCAAACTTTCGAGCTTGGATGAAAGTTTCTTCTCAGTCATTAACAACAGTTACTCTGCAGTGACTAGTGAAATTGAAGTTTGGGGATTCATACTTTTATTTGTTCTTTTAACTAAAAATAGTATGAAAAATACTAAGTTTGCAGCTGTAGCCTTGGGCAGGTATTTGGAGCAGACTTTGCCATACCTGCTCTGTGAATTTTTAGTCATTAACAATTTAAGAACCTGGTAAATTAAGGTTCAATGTTTAGTAAAATTACCTTTTTGGATCAAAGTTTTATCTCATAAGAGAAGCTGATTTTTTCCAAAAGACCAGTTGTGTTTATTTATAACCCAATAAAGGGAATTCCACATTGATACTGGTGCCTTGATTTGTGCTAAGATGCAATCCTTTGTTCCTATCGTTTTGTATCAGCAATGCAAATATCAACAGCAGATGGATTGCACGTCCATATTATTGTGATCACAGTCTTTACCCTCAGGACTCCTCCTCTCTTCAAAAGTGTATGTTAGGATGAATAGATCACACCTGACGAATTGGTTGTGGGGAAAATGGGATGTAAGAAATGAAAGACTTAGACTTGGAGCCTGTGTACCATTCTTATCCTCACACTTATGGGATAAGTCAAAGTGTGCCATCTTTTCTTATGGTTTACACTTGTGTTAATTGAACTCCAATTCCTAGACTGTAAAAGAGTGCATGTGTAGGCTAGTACCTTTCTAAGTAGCTTTCTAGTCAGTTAGCCATGAAACCTCAAATATGCTTGGTGATTTTTATAGAAGGAATTTAATCCAAGCAATCTAAAAACATCTTGCATGCAATTGAGGGAGGGGTCTTGAACTTGGTCTTAGGCAGTGACTGCACATCATTGCAGGATTGACCCTCACAGTGCTTCTAATTCCTCTGCCACACCAGGAGAGCAGCCTGTATTGTGGCTCTGATCAAGTGCATACTTCTCACTGTAGCTTCCGCTCAGTGAATTGAAAGCTAGATGCTTAACCTCCATCTGCCTGGATATTGGAATGCTAAGAGGATACTGGTTTCACTCTGAGTGAGCTTTTTGCAGTTCGACATTGGCTACTGGAGTGCTACTGTAAAGCAGCATGTACACATCCATTAAAGACTGGAAAAAGCAGCAGCAATAGGATCGTGGCCACTCTGATGCTTCTACCTCCATAGTCTCCTGTTAGTATTGATGTGACCAGAATTTGATTCATAATCTTCTTTTGCAAGTAGATATGGAAGACAGGTTTGTTTGTTTTGTGAGGGAAACACAATAGAAGTATAGGGGAATGGAGTTCATGCACTAATTGATCCTGTTCCTAGAGCTTGACTTTCTACTTTCCTGGCATTTTTCAAATTTATTTCCTTTCCAACACTGTCCGGGTTCTAGCCATTTTAATGACTGGGATGGCTCTTGTTTTGTGATGCATTTCATACCTAGAACATCCGCCCCATTACTGAGTCTCCATTACCGAGTCTGGGCTGGGAAGCTCGACCATCTATAGCTCTGGCCTCCTAGAGCTCCATCTTCTTTATAGCTCCACTCTCCATATAGCTCTTTTTCCAGCCACAGCCTCCTTAGCTGTGTCCTGAGGACCACGTGCTCAGTCCCTGAAACCTTGTACTTGATGGCATGTGAGGTGTCCCACCATTCTAGTTACTGAACCGTGTGACTCCAGACTATGTGCTTCACCTATTTTTCCAGCTGCGATTAAAGACTTACTGTATTTTTATGAGGGTTTATCGTATATGAGGTCATTTAAAGAATCCTCTCTATGGCCAACTATTTCTAATATTTTAAAACTTCTTGTTTGCTCCCCTTGGACAAAAAGTGGGAGGTAACAATAAAAAGATTTTTTGTAATTGTCAAAATGCAGCAATAAAATTAAAGCAGCTTTCCCATTTTTTTCCTCTTCTTTTTCTCGTGTAATATTTTAAACACATTTGAAGTTTAAGGAACATGAATAAAAATTGTGTCCAAAACCTGAAGACAATTCTGATTACTCATTCTTTTTCTCATTGGACTGATTCATTTCATTGCTTACATTGTAATAATTGTATTCATCATCAGCATCTTCTCTGTCAAGGAAACTGACCAGTACACACTGCAGAACTGCCTGAGCATGTTTTACTGACATTGATAAAAGGTGCAGGTTGTATTCATCGGATGTAGAAGTAGAACTTGTAATGTTCAAGTTCTCTTTTAGGAAGTGGGCGAAATATGTTCATTTGCAGACATCTGTGTAAGTAAAATTCTTGTTTTCGATGAAAAGAAGGATTCATGCCCTAACTTAGTCATATGGCACTGAAGTGTAAAAAACAAAAAGTGACAGTTCCTTACATCTCCCTTTCCTACGTCTTTCCCTAGAGATAACGACTTTTGAGAGTATGGCTTATTCTGACAGATTGTAGAACGCTCGCGTGCACACACACACACACACACACACACACACACAGAGGCATTCACATGCACGCTCATACTCCCCATGCTGTTTTCAGTCAGTGTAATGAACACACACAGAGAGCACCAATATAATGTTTGCTAGGTGCTCACTCTGCTGTTTATTGATAAGGCATATAGTCCCTGCAGTCTTTCTGCTTATTTACTTTTAATAAGAGTTTGCATAGTTAATCAACAAATACCAAGGCTTTTCTAGATTTTATTTAAAAAACTATGAAGTTACTGACAGAAGTTAATAGTTGCTATGTTTAGATTGCTAAAGATATACTCATACTTACAAAACCGAGAATTAACTTGCTTCTGGCTTTTAGCCAGCCAAGGTTTATTAGGCATAAAATATCTATGATAGGAGTTCATTTTTATTTGTTTGGTTGAGTTTTGAGAAAGATAATTTGCTTTTCAGATGTAATTGATCTCACTGGAGATGACAAAGATGATCTTCAGAGAGCGATTGCTCTGAGTTTGGCGGAATCAAGCAGGGCATTCAGGGAGACCGGCATAACCGATGAAGAGCAAGCCATCAGTAGGTAAGGACAGTTTGTACAAAGCCTGTGTGTGAAGACTTCTATATTCCAGGAAAAAAGATAGGTTTTAACTTTAATAAGATATACTTTATTCTGAATGAGCTATTAACATGTACCTGCATTCTTTCTATCTTTATGTAATAAAACATCATTTAGTTTGGAAACTTTAATTTATTCTATAATTGTAAAGCACATAATTTTGTCACAAGTTTATTTTTTTAAATTTTTTGTTTCCATCTGTAATCTGTTGATGCTGCTTTCCAGTTCACTTTTAGAATTGTTTTTTTTTTAACAAGAAATTTATTACAGGAGTTGAGGTTTTTGGGTTTTTTTGTTTTTGTTTTCCTTTTTTGTAATGAGCCAATGGTAAATATTTTGGATATATGGTATCTAATTATGTTGTGTAGTGATACTCTTTAATGCCTTTGTATGTACGTAAGCATGTTCATGTGTGCCTGTGTGTGGAGGCTAAAGACCAGCTCTGAATGTGGTACCTCAGAAGCTGTCTCTCTGTGTTGAGACTGTCTCTCACTGGGACCTTGGGTTCACCAATGTGATATGGGAGATATGTTGTAAAATAAAAGTTATACTTGACAAAAATGTAATTAAAAGTGCATGTAAGCTTTTGTTTATATCAATTTATATTAGCATATGAATATGAAGCCATGTAGAATTTTATATCTCAGATTAGCATCTATAATTCTGTGTCGTGTATTTTCTTGATGTTTTGGTTGTGAGCTTAGTTTTTGTCCTGAAAATTCCTGAACGTTTATTGAGTTTATATTTACATTGCCTCCACACAAATGTGTATTGCTGGGGTATGATTCTTTTCTCCACTTGTAATCCCTGCTACTTGTTTACATGTTTATTTCCTTGAAAATTTTGAGACAGGGTCTTAGTGTGTGTATTAGTCAGGGTTTTCTAGAGTCACAGAACATATGGGCAGTCTCTATATAATTAGGGAATTTGTTGATGACTTACAGTCAGTCTGTAGTCCAACTCCCAACAATGGTCAGCAGCAGCTGTGAATGGAAGTCCAAGGATCTAGCAGTTGCTCAGTCCCACGAGGCAAGCAGGCAAGGAAGGAAGAGTGAGTCTTCCTTCTTCCAATGTCCTTATGAGGGACTCCAGCAGAGGGTGTAGCCCAGATTAAAGTCCTGTGCCACCATGCCTTTAATCCCAGATGACCTTGAATTTGGAGATCTCCTTGTCTTAATCTTCTGGAATTCATAGCCACTATGCTTCAAGATCTCCATGCCAAGATCCAGGTCAGAAACTTGTATCTCTGAGCCTCCTGATTAGGATCATAGGTGAGCCTTCCAATTCTGGATTGTAGTTCATTCCAGATATAGTCAAGTTGACAAGCAGGAAGAGCCACTACACTGTGTATCCAATGTTGACTTGAACTTCTCCTACCTCTACTTATACTTGCGTATATCTGAGTGACAAGATCTGTCTGTCTGTCTGTCTGTCTATCATCTATCTGTCTATGTGTCGCAGAACTGAGGATGAAAACCGTGTCATTGGGCATGTTAGTAATTCTTGTTACCAACAAAGCTATCCTTGCAGCCCATTGCCGATGTTTTCTAACTAAAACAATAGAAACTTATTTAAGTTACAAACTGGTTGACTTTGGGATAGTTCTAAGCAATGGGTGAAGAGGCAATTTCACCAGAATGTGATTACAAAAGCCTAGATGTCATGTCTTAGGTTAACAGCTCCAACCCTTGATGCAGTCAAGAGAGAAACATGAGACATCCGGTCTGCCAGACTACTGTGGCATTCATTTTACAGTATGCTGTGCAATAGGTTGGAATGCTATAAAATGATGTCATATAGTAGCATATTGAAAGTCTAGATGTGGTATGCAGTTTCTGAGTGCTAGAGCATAGTGGCTCCAGCTGTGTATAATTCCAGTTGCTGTAGCTTTAAGGACTGGAAGTGCAGTAGGTTTGTTTATATTGTGTCATCATACAGATATACCTCGTGTTAGGTTACAAGGCCACTACTAGGCAAAGGAAACTTTATCTGCGTTGTACTTTCTTAGAACCACTGTGGCATATGTAGACTGATCTTCCCCATGTGTGCATGTGCGTGTGTGCGTGTGTGTATGCGTGTGTGTGTGTGTGTGTGTGTGTGTGTAGCTAAGAATTGTGATTATATCGGTAATCTGATTGAGACTTTATATTTGAATTTTAGGAAATAATCTTCACTTGGTGTGTTGGTTATTGCCACTGTCATGTTCTCAATGACATCCAACTACTCCTCAAGCAATGCCAGCATCACATATCACTCCCTTGAGCACATTAGAGTGGTGTAGCAAAATCCTCAAAGTTCACCCGTGGTAGGTGTTGCTTAGAGGGTTCTGTAATAGCGTAGATCTTTTTCAACACCATATTTTCATTTCTTAAGAGTTCTTGAAGCCAGCATAGCAGAAAACAAGGCATGTTTGAAGCGAACACCTATAGAAGTTTGGAGGGATTCTCGAAACCCTTATGACAGAAAAAGACAAGATAAAGCTCCCGTTGGTCTGAAGAATGTGGGCAACACGTGCTGGTTTAGCGCCGTTATTCAGGTAAGGATGGAGCTCCGACTCTCAGTCAGTGCCTGAGGAGCAATGGGGGCGGGCCGTGATGTTTCTTGTTACATTTTAAGTAGAAACACAGGTAGAATTTTCATATATGTGACATGCAATAGCTTGATTTCAGTATCCCCTAGACCCTCTTGTCTTTAAAAAATTCCCAGTGTACCTTTTGTTGTTGTTCTTTGTTTGTTTGTGTCTGTCGTTATTTCCTGTTCTTTGTTTTTGACTGGTTCTTGTTATGTAGCTCAGACGAGCCTAGAACCTCAGCGTTTGAGTGCTGGGGCTATAGGTATGAGATATCACACCTGACTACATAAAAATTTCATTGTTTTAAAAACTTTTTTTTTCTTTAATTTTCAAACAAAATCTTCATGTACAGCCCAGGCTGGCCTCAGTACTGAGGTTACAGATGCATAGCACAATACCTACCATGAAACTTTCAATAGAAATGTTGTTTCCTTCTAGTTACATAAGATTAATTTCTCCTGGTTTCTTGCTGTTAGGAATTGGTAGTTTTATTGATTCCCGAAGAGATAAAAAGAAGATAATTTTGTGGGTATTTCTCTGAAAGTATAGAGAATAATTATAACAAAGGTAGGAAATTAGAGTTAACTTTTTGTGACTCAGATCAGATTTATTTATATATATATAAGGTAAATAGTCATATTTTTACATGACTACATGTAATAATGTACATAATTACAAGTTGATTCTTTAAAGAGACATTTTGTTTGAGGCTGGTGTTGATGTGCAAATATATCAAAGTACATATGTGAGAATGCTAAAAAGAATAAATATTGATAAGTCAAGGATAACACATTTTATTTTTATCTTAGAAAAATTCTTGGGGTATGTTTTGTTAGCTTTCTCTAAAATTAGAGATGTTTGTAAATACACATACCCATTATCTTCTCAACAAGGAATATTTGTTTTTGTAATATATTTAATATGATCTCTGATTTTTGGCTCTCTATATAATAATGATGATTGCCATAATTCTTTCATTCTGTTGGTATAATAATCTAACTTCAGATTTAAATAAATATTCTCTAAATATTTTGTTTAGTTTCATAAGTTTCATAGGAGAGTTAAAATATTTTTTTTATTTACTATTCCTAATAAGAACTTAAAAATCATTGGGCATATGTGCCATTTGTTCATATGCTCAAAAAGACTATTTTGTAGCTTCCCAAGTCTGTGATTTTTTTTATGATTACTTCAGCTCGCACACATTGTCAGAAATATTTCACACCGTCATTTTCTGCTAGCTTGTTGTCTGTCATTGCTAGGTGACTCATCTGTGCTTTTAACGTTTCTTTTTCTACAAAGTGTAGTATAGGTTTCAGGCCCCACCCCCTTTGCTTGGTGGCACATGTACAGTTTAAGTAGATTTCCTTTGGCTTTCTGAACTTATACCTCATTCTCATTATGCTGCAATAGAATCTGATAAAGAAAAGGTCTCACTACTTGCTTTTCTAATATTAACAGACTAAGCAATATCTGCAGATCTATGAATGTGTAGCAATTCTTTGACAGTAGGCTTCATTCTGAATTTTTCATTCACATATGTGTACAAAGCAATAGTTAACATTTACTTGATCCTTTGGAGTGCTATAGACATTAGAAGTTGTTTAGGACAGTCTTTATAGATGGTTTCTCTTCTCTTGTATAGTAGTGGCAGAGTTTAGAAATTTTGATCTATGGGGAACAGATGCAAAGATCTGAGTGTTCCTGAAGGTGTTGGCTTGCCTTCCGCGCTGCGCTGTGCTCACTAATGTTTCTCCATGGTCAGGCGTTTTTCATTGAGACATTCAAGAAGATGAAGTCCTACAAGCAGCATTTGTTAGCTAGATAAATACTGTTCACCTCTGACAATATTCACAGGAAATTCCCACTTGAACTAATAAATTAACAGAGACAAGGAAACTCCATATTTCTTATTCTTTTCCTATGTCAGTTTAATGTGACAGAGAAACCGTCCACCTACCCTAACTTCACAAGATGACCAAGCTTGTGTGTATGTATGAGGGGAGCATACTGGAAAAAATGTGACTTTTTTTCCTTAATATAAACTAGTAATCTTATTAGTTTTAATTTTTTATTTGCGTCTAGCCGTGACTACACCCAGGATGGCAAATTTAGCTACTGAAGAACATTTGTTTCTTTAGCAGAAGCCTAAACTCCCCATACAGATAATTTTCCACCTTTAGAAGATTAGGTTGTCACAACCTAATAAAAGTGACTTTTAGGGAAAACATAAATCTTCCACTGGAAATCTGTGTAGGTAGCAAATATCACAAGTTCACTTTAAATTGTATTTTTAACTATAATGCTCACCATTTTGTTGAGGAGCTTTTTATTTTGATATTTAGTAATTTTAATATTTAATTTTTATTTTCCTGATATTGCTTAATTCTTAGGTGTGATCTTACTTATAACTGTACTTACTTATAAGCTCTTATTGGAATTTACAAAGTTGGTGGGAATTCTTTCAGATTGACTTAAATGCTCCGCAGGGTTTGAGTTCCAAAACATCTCAGGGCTGGAGCTCACTCAGCTTCCAGAGTTATGTGAGATGAAGGTGAATGTGTCCCCTCTGCAGATCAGCACACAGCAGTCACTGCTGCTCAGGGGACAGGCCTTTAACATGCTAGGAAAATGAGCTGGTCATCTACAAGTCTTTCCTTAGTAAATATAAGATGGTGAAAACCGTTTCTTTTACACCCACTCCAGAGGAAGTTCAGAGCATGGCAGTGGGATTCTCATAGATCTTCAGCAGTGCCCTCCCAGTTCCACACGAGGGGTTCATGCCTCCACCGTCCATTTTAGTTTCTACAAGTCTTGCCTCAAGCATTCTTCCTCTACTTTATTTCTTAAGGCCACCATCTTGTTGTCGCCCCTTAGACAGAGTGTGCTAGCACTGCGAATCTCTGTAGTCTTGAAGTGTCCGGTAAGTCCCTGCTGTGCAGCGGTCTTCCCCTGTGTTGGTGGAGGGTCTGTGGTGCTGTGTTGCTCAGTTCTCCTTTGGATGTTTGGCACATCTGGGAGCTTTGCTTTCCCGAGTTCCTCTCTTCTGTTTCATTGCCTTACCCTTGCTACTGTGCTCAAACCCTTTTGATTTGTTTAAACTCTGGCTTTAAACTTCTTCCTCTCTGCTAAGTTTCTGAACTCAGGCTCTTTTCCTTTCCTCTCTGATTCGTGCTTCTGTCACCCTTTCCATCCACAATTACAAGGTGATCCACCTCATGTAAGACGAGGTGCCCTTTCTTCTTTGTCCTCTAGCACGTGTCAAGCCATGTGTATTCTGTAAGTAGTAAATGTATGACTAAGTGAGATAGGCACAATGCTGTGCTCCTGGGGTCCCTTCTTTTCAAATGGCCCATTCAGATGAATCATTAGTTAGTAGTTAGAGCCGTCCTGGGCAGCATGCAAGATCCCTTTTCAGAGGAACAAAAATAACAAGAAGAGAAAATGAATTATTTTATGTGCTCATAATGTGTAATTAAAACATCTTCACTGGAAACTGGGGGATGGTGGCTCAGGCCCTTCATTCTAGCTCTTGGGAGGCAGAGGCAGGCACATCTGGTGAATTCAAGGCCACTCTGGTCTATAATTAGAGTTCCAGGATAGCCAGGGCTATACAGAGAAAAAAAAATCAAAACCAAAGCAAAACAGAACAGCAGCAAAACAACAAAAACCACACACAACAACAACAACACAACTTGCTTGGGCCTTGGTTGCACATCTCAGCACTCAGGAGACAGAAGCATGTGAGTGTCTCTGAATTCAAATGTAGCCTGTCTCAGACCAGCCAGGGCTATGCAGTACAACCTGCCACAAAACAAAAACAAAAACAAAACAAACAAGCAAGGAACTAAGAAAGGAGGAGGGAGGCTTTAAGTCATCACGAATCCTGTCTCTTGTCCTATAGTTTCTGTTGGAAAGTGCTTTCTGCCATTCATCCTTAGCTCTCCAGCTAAGCTTTTCTAGCTAGGCTCTTTGCCAAGCTCATGGTTTTTCATTTGTTTTGTTGTTGTTTCATTTTTTTATATGTTTTTTAGACAAGTGATGAGCCAGGTTTACCAAAATTTATCTGCTTAAAAAATAATTTATAACCATTGATTTGCGATGCTACTTTTAGGCTCTGTAAAGTAATCCAATTTATATTCTGTAAAGGTTAAGACATTGTTGCTGCTGGTGTCAGTTTATATACTGTATCAAATGTGACTGGAAGAAGTCCAGTTACACTGTAAAACGTGTAGCATACCTACATGGATATAAAGTATTCCTAAGAAGAATCTTGAGATGTTCAGATGAACTCATATTTATGTGTATGTGTTCTAGTAGGTACTATTGAGATTTTTTCATTTTGAACAGAGATTATGATGATGGTCTAGATTATGAAGTACCTTTTAGTAAACACTCCTGTGGTTACTTACGGAACTTAGTGGTAGAGAAAGTCCACGGTCCTGGTTCAATTTCCAGCAGCTAAAACACCAACAAGACCCCATGCCAGAAGGCCTTTTCCTCAGTGTCTGTCCTATTAGGTACTTTTGCACCAGTCTATTTTTACAGTTGTGATATTTGTCTCTTAGGCTGAGTTTTCTTGGCTATCAAGAGAATAAGTAACATTTTGTCTTTCTCACAGAGAATCTGATGACTAAGTTGATTTGTACTCAATTTTTCTAGGTATATAATCTGAAGTAGAACATGTATAAAAATCTCTCCACTATATTTTATTTATTTTATTTCAAGAAAACTTCATGTTAATAACATAGTAGCATAAACAGCTTTCAATAAGTAAGACAAAGTTGTCCTTGTATAATTTTGTATTTTGCATGTAGGATAAATGTTAGTTAGCAACAGTAATATGTTGGAACTAAATGTAGGATAGTGGTTAGGGCACTTGCTTTGCATGCAAAAGGTCTTGGGATCAATTCCCTGAAACCACCATCCAAAATTAGTTTTTAAATGAGAATATTATTTTAGAATATATAAAAAAGTCTTTCTCATGAAAAAGGCATTCTTGTTCTCATTGCAACAGATCTTTTTATAAGTAGTAGAATTGTCAAGAATGAGCCTTGATAACAGAGATATTCGCAATTCCATTAATAGAATTTTCTCTTAGTTATCTTAAATTGTTCTTTTTCAGTCATTATTCAATCTTTTGGAATTTAGAAGATTAGTTCTGAATTACAAGCCTCCATCAAATGCTCAAGATTTACCCCGAAACCAAAAGGTAAAATTATAAAAGATTTTGAAAGCCAAGTATTATGGTCCTTATGTTCTTTTCTAAGTATTTTGGAAGCTCTTTTTCTTATTAAATTTGAAACTATTCAAATTTTAATGTTATGCCATTTATCTCTCTTACAGTAACTTCCTATCCCTATCCCTTTTTCTATATGATAAATGTGAAGTTCCTTCTTCTGTGTGTCACAGTAGCACAGCAGTTTCATATGCAGAGGTTAGGACCCTTTCCTTCCCTTTCGGGCTGTCAAATCAGAATACGTTCATAGGTGGCGCACTCCAATTTAGGTCTTTCCTTAATGACTCCTCATTACTCTCATCAGCATCAGCATTTCTTCTCACCTGATCATCCAGATCAATCCTTTAAAACTGGGTTGTGTACTCTTTGCCAGGTCAAACTTATTCCTCCTGTATTAGAAGTTAGTGTTGGGCAGTTGAGGTTGGCATAGGAGAGCAGTCTCCAGGGTCTGATTGCTTGGGTTTTAGCTATGGCCCTAAAGCAAGTCACACTTCTTTCTGGGATTTCCTTCTCTGGAGTGTAGACAGTAACAGTAATAGAGGTGCTGGGCAGATTAAACAATAAACAGGCAAAGCACTGAAAACTGTCTATTACACAGTATTGTCAGCTATTAAAAAAAGTTTTAATTTTTATAAATTTTGTAAATTTAATTTTAATAAAACTTGGACTGATTTGTATGCATACGTTCCTACTTAATGAGTAGAAACATTTTGTAGAGGTCTGATGTAGTTTGGTGCAGGTATCAAGTAACCTCCAGTAAGGAGCCCGTGGCCTTAAGGACATGAGCTGTAGAGACAAAGTTTTAGGTTTCAGTGATGTACTGAACTTTGTGTGACCCATTGTTACAGTGATAAATTATTTAGTTACATTTTCCTTTTAGTGTTTAATTTTTAAAACCATTTTTTTTCGGCAAATACATGAAATATTTATAATGCACACCACAGGAAATAATGCCTGAAATAAAGCCAACTTTTAGTCTGTAATTTCTGGATCGGGTCAGTCTAAAGAACAACAACTTTTTAAAAGGGGAATCAGGACAATTTGTCAACTCCATACTGCTAGAGAAATTAAGCAAAGCTCTTCATGTGTAACAGTTTCTAAGGGAAGTTTTGGACTGCTGCCTATCCGTATCACGTTGGTATCATCGATTCTCCCTTCTCAAGTCTCCGTAGAAGGCGTGCATAATTTATATGCCATTAGTTAGAATTACTTGCAACTGTAGATGTGTATGTGTTGTGTTTACCTTTTATTTCTTTCATTTTGCTATGATATGGAACTCTAGTCTCTTATTCTTCACAGTTTGAGTAAAACCAAGTACGTCCTGTAACTTTATTTAAAAGCTACTCATTCTTGGGGTTTCTATATCAGAGTTACTTGTGAGGTCTTTTGGGGGTACTCAGCACGTGCTGGAGGAGTGTGTCCTGAGCACACGCTGAAGGAGCAGTGTAATGAGTGTCTCCTACAGGCCTGCGGCATGAGCGCACCTGGAGAAGTCTATTTCTTGCAGTGGAAGGAGAGTTACCATTTCCATTCTTTGAAAGACACTTATGCAGAAAACCAGTGCCACGATTATGGTGAATTGTCAGTCATAGATTTATGCTAACTTAATTTGAGATAATGAAAGATATATTTTGTTTTAAAGGTTTCCATATAACATTAGCCATGTTCTTTAAATAGTGAATTTGCATTGAACTCATGACATGTTGATATTACATTGAACTTAAAGACCAGTTTGTTAAAATACAGAATATACCTGGCATTGATTTAATGTTATTACAGAGATGTCATTTGAATGCACTGGTAAAATGCATCTTTTAAGATCTTTTAAGAAAATAAAGCTTCCCACAAACTTTGCAGACATTTAAAATAAGAGGTAGGATGCCTTAAAAGTCAGTTCATATTTTAGATAAAGGTTAGTATAGAATTGTGTACCGTTACTTGATAAGTTTTGTGTATAGGATACTTGGTATCTGAAAACTGATGAATCATTGTGTTCCACATACAGAAATTCTTTGAGCTGACAATATTCAAATATTTTATAAAAGAATGAAAGCATGTGTCTTCACAAGAATTTTCACATTATTTTAAGACTTGCGCTATAGTTCATGCACAATATAAACCTGTTTACAAAAGTAAATAATAATAGTGTTGAAGTTTTTATGCATGTTTGGATTTTCATAGTTTAGTCATGTAGAATAGGTACTCTGTTTTACTATGTAATGTAATGCCTTTAAATAGCCAGATTTTTCTAGCTGCAGGTATGGGCTGAGACAAATGTTTCATAATATTTGACTTTCCAAATAATCTTGGCAGAATGACTTTTGATTAAAAAAATGTTGCTTACATCCTTATACTTTATAAGGGGTGCCTTCATTTGTCATGTGTGGAATGATAATGGAGAAATAGATGTCAGGAGACAGGATATTTTGGGAAATTATTGTGTAGATTAAATTTCATAGTATTTATACTTTTAAAAGTTTACTTATATAGTACAGTTGTTGAAAGTTAAAAGTAATACAGGAAACTGGATTGTTTTCATGTATGTGGTTTGTCTTTTATTACTGCTGATGGAACATATTATATTTAAGTAAGTGTTCTTTGGAGTTCCTTATGGATCAGAAATTTTATTTCAGAATTAGTGATTAGCATTATGTGAGAATGCTTTAGTGGTGTATATAGTTTGGAGATTAAGTAAATCTTTGAATTTCTACTTGTTTCTTAGGACTCCCCTTGTAGTACATTGAGAGCACAGTGGTTTCTATGTAGGCTTTATTATTCTGGATATCAGTTATATAAAATTATGTTGATATTGTTAAAGAAATACCAATTATGCAAACTAAAAACCCTCCCATGTTTAATAGTATTAAGATTTATGCTAAAATAGCTGTTGCAAAGACTGTTATGATGAGAACTGAATTTCTTCTCTGAGGCATTACTAAAATCATTTCAAGAATGGCTTTTTTGTTTTGCTTTAAAATAAATACTGACTAAAAGCTTTTTTTCCCCCAGAAGGTTTGATATAATCTAATTAAATCAGTTAGAATTGAGTACCTGCTTTGTGTGGCAAAAAAAAAAATATATATATATATCAAAATCATTGAGAAGTTTGTAATCTTAATGAGAATAAAATTAAGATTTCAAGTTTGGGCTTGATCTGACTAATACTTTTGTTAACATTATAATTTAAATTGAAAATCTGCAGTAATTAAAATCAGTTTATACCAAATCTTATAATTTCCAAAATAAATGTGTAAAATAATTTTATTAATAAGTCTTAATTAGTATATAAATGGATATTAGTGTTTACTAGGACATTAAGTAAGGAATAGACAGAGCCTTAATATTAGTTCAGTAATCAGGATCATTGTATGACAAGTGGCAGTTGGTGGTCCTTATTCAAAGCACCGTTTCAGTAGCTGGAGTTTTGAGGCTCTGTTGCCCTCGAGGGTCTGGAGAGCCCCTGCATGAGCAGGGTCCTTTGTTTTGGTGGGATTACTAGAGGACAGCACTCAGATGGTGCCTGGTGTGTTGAGCTCTCACTGAACATTGACTCTTCTTGTCCCCTTGTCAGCAGCAGCTGCACTCTGATGAATGGAAGATTATAATGAACAGACCTAAATGAGGTGGATATTCTTGGCTGCGTAGTGATATAATTTGCTATGAATATGTGGCATTTATGCTGAAATTGTGAGGCTAGCTTGAGGTCCTCTGTTGTAGCTCTTAACTCCTTTGAGTCTTTAAGCTGATGCTCTTTTTTTAATAGGACAGAGTGCCAGATTCATTCTAATAGATGCCCTTTACTTTCTGGTTCCTGTGGAACTATCTGTTGATCAGTGAAGAGGTTGCTGATTTTATTGGGTTGCTTTTTTCTCTTCTTTTTTCTTCTCTCTGCAGGAACATCGGAATTTGCCTTTTATGCGGGAACTGAGGTATCTGTTTGCACTTCTTGTTGGTACCAAGAGGAAGTATGTTGACCCATCTAGGGCGGTTGAGATTCTGAAGGATGCCTTCAAATCAAATGACTCACAGCAGGTAGCCTCCTGCCTCTTAATTGCCTGTTTTCACTCAACCTTAGAAACCCCCATCCTCTTTTCCAAGGGTGTCTGTTGAATTAGGATGGCATTACTAAACTTTAACTTGAAGCCATTGAATCATTATTTTGTTATTTGGAAAAAAAAATCTAAATTAAGCAAAGAGTGAACAAATTGGAGGTAATAAGATAAGTAAATGGGTAATTTGTAGAATGATGGGAGTTGATGAAGAAAATCAATGAACAAAATTAAGAATATTCTTACGATTAAAAATTAGTTAAAATTTTATTTGTATGGGAGTTTGTGTTGTATGTATTCTGTGTCCCTGGTGTGCCTGGAGGCTAGAGGAAGACGTTGGATCTCCTGGGTCATTACAGATAGTTTAGAGCCACCATGTAGATGTTGGGAATTGAATCTGGGTCCTCTGAAAGAGTAGTCAGTACTCTTAATTTCTGGTCATCTCTCCAGCCCCATAAGTAGCAATTTAAACAAACTTGTAATAATTTAAATGTCAATATATTATATATGATTTTCTTGGTCCTGATTTAGCTAGTAGAGAACAGTTTTCCTTAATTACCTATAAAAGATTTTTTTTTTAAATACTGCTTTCATTATTTTTCTTGCTTTTAATGAGAATATCACAGTCCCCTTTGTATTAACATTTGGTATAAACACTGAGATGATTTCTTCTAAAAGCAAACAGTGTCTATAAACTGGTATTGCTAGTTGAAAAGTCGGAGAGACCAAGAACAGAAGCAGGAGCACACATGGTTATAGAAAATAACAAGTATTGAAAGAGACGACAGTACTCAGGTGCTCCAGTGGGTGGTGCACATGGAAGGCTCCAGAGCCCTGTCTGGGGGTAGTGAGACTCCAGAGCCCTAAAAAGGCGAGTTTTGATTTGTCTGTCTTCACACATGAGTCTTCATGTGTGTCCTTGTCTCTCTTGTTCTGTGTCCCACATAGATGGCCACTCGTGGATTAGGACTCACTTTTATCTAAGCTGAATTCATCACGAGGTTATTTTTACAAAGACCCATAATCAGTTAAAGTTACTTTTTGAGGTACTAAGTGAGTAAAAATTGTCTTTTGCTGCTTTTTTTTCCCAAGGGGATACAATTGGATTTTTGTACTGACATTATTCTTGTTTGACTATGTGACCCTAGAGTTCCGTACTCTTCCTAGACCTTAATAGCAACACTTCATAGGTGAAAGAAATTGTTCATTTCATTGATTCATGGCAGAGTATATAGCTAAGTATTTTTATAAACTCATTTGTTACATTTGAGTGTGTATATTTCCTAAAACAGAACCTTGTGATTATAATATCTTTTCTAAAAAGTCTTTATTTCCTGGTTAAACTTTGAAAATGCATTGCATTTTATGAGACGGTCACATGACCCTTTTCTGAGTAGGGACTTTCTGCAAGTGTTCCTTTACAGCATCTAGTATCTTTGCTAGCAGGATCAAATACTAATCAACCTTTTTTCTTTCCACAGCAAGATGTGAGTGAGTTTACACACAAGCTATTGGATTGGTTGGAAGATGCCTTCCAAATGAAAGCTGAAGAGGAAACGTAAGTCACTATGATGTTTAACACTGGGGAAGTCAGCAAGTGACAGTCATTTTGTTCTCTTGCTGCATTGCAAATATGCAACTAAGAGCGAGTTTTGGAAGTCCCATATTATCTGTATTATTAAAAGGCCGTTTAGAAGGCGTGGTAACAAATTTCAGGTAACTGTCAGTCTCTACTGTCAGGTTTGATCTAAGATCTAAAACTCAATTCCTGAAAGTACTAATCTTGCAGACATGTGTTTTTCCTACATTCAGGTTTTCTTGAGGGAGAAGGGATTAGTTAGTTGGGCATAAATTTAAAAATACTTTGCTGCGTATCAAGTCCTTTCTGTGAACTCAAGGACAGGATGAACAATTCCACCTCCAGATTCATGTTGCTTGTTCTCCATCTAAGCACAAAGCCTTGACTGTCTTGTGTTTATGGGAACTGGGACCGGTCAACCTGGGGTCTGGGTTCTCAGGTGCCGTTCACTTGTTCACTTGCTTTCTAAAAGGAAGTTCTCTCATCGGCTTGGAGTTTGCTGAGCCTCCTGTGACCACACTCCTGACTATTTGATCCTTTATGGGTTTTTTTTCCATGATTTTTTATTTTAAGATTTGTTATGCTTGTTTAATGGGTATGAGTGCTTTGCCTGCATGTATGTATGTGGAGCACATATGTCTGCATTGCCTGTGGAGGCCAGAAGAAGGTATCAGTCTCCCTGGAATTAAGAGTCTGAGGTGCTTTTCAGTAATTAAATGTGCATTCCAGGAACTAAATCCAGGTTCTCTGCAAGAGCAACAATCACTGTTAGCTTCTACGCCGTCTCTCCAGCACCACCTTTGTGTATTTTCTTGAGACAACCACTTAGACTGCTACTAAAAGGCTCTCTCGTGAAATCTGCAGCATGCTTTAAACAATATGTAGAACATAGGTGAAAATCTTAGGCTCAAAATATTACCTTCCTTCGTTTTTTTCGTAAATAACTTTCTTCTCCTCTTAATTTTTTTCTGTTTAAATTGTTTTCAGCCTCACTGTTTTATAAAGGCCATGATAACATGATTTGTATATACAAATCAATTAATAATACTACAAACAAGGTCCCGCTGTTTAGAGTCTGTGGGCTCCATAGAAACCTCACCTGCAGTGGTGTACTGTCACTTAAATAACTATGACTCTTAGTGGTGCTGATGCTGAGCTGAGCTGAGGATGCTTTGTTTTAGATTTCAGAAGATTATTAGGAGCCAGGCAGTGATGGTGTGCACCTTTGATCCCAGCACTTGGGAGACAGAGGCAGGTGGATTTCTGAGTTCGAGGCCAGCCTGGTCTACAAAGTGAGTTCCAGGACAGCCAGGGCTACACAGAGAAACCCTGTCTTGGAAAAACAAAACAAACAAACAAAAAAACATTATTAGGGAAAATCCACTGCATGCACCAGCACAGATCCTTCGACATTTGCACAATTTAATGTAATTCTGACTTAAATTGTTTTCAGAATAATGGCAGAAATTTGGGGTGAAGTATAAGCTGAAAACAAACCCTAATGGTTTTAGTTCTGCAGAATGCCAAGAGTGAGTTGCTTGTAGACCATTCTCTGTGAATTGAAAGCAAGCTCAGAGAAACTTACCCAGCGTTTAATTATACTTCATGCCCAAATTTAATCAGAGACGCTTCCTTTCGCAGTAGGTTGTGATTAACTGGGCAGTGTGTTAAGACTTTGAGATAACAGTGCTCAGCACTAAGTAGGAGAGCTAGACCACTCTTCAAGGTTCAGTTCACAGCACAGAAGGAGGAGGGCGCAGAGCAGGAGATGCAGAGCCACACACAAAAGGCACTTTCTTACATGGCAGAGCCTTTGCACGCAAGAACTCAATGTAGCTGCTTATCTGCACGAGGTTGGGCCCATCAGCATTTCATTGTGGATTTGGTGTGGGAATTGAGGAACTTTGGGCACTTAACAGTTGTTAAGGACAGGACATCATTTTCTTCACTGTAGCATCTGATAATTTGCTCTTTTTTTCAATAACTAACCTCTTAGTCATGCTCTGGCAGGAAACTGCGGCTATCCTCAGGGAGTCACACAGAAAGATGCCTTGAATGTAGTAAGTGACAGAAGTGAAAAAGGAAACATTATATAAGTACAGAAAATTATAAAAAAAATTGGAATTAAAAAGAAAATAGTCAATATTTGTATTGCTAATAAAAACATACAACTGATTAAAACAAAAAAGTGAAATTAATTTAGCACCAAGTCTGTAGTATTTGATGGAAAAAATTAAACATTTTGCAAACTCTTTGCTGTATAGGCATTTGAAAGCTGCTTTTTTTTTGGCTTATATAGAAGACATTGGCTGCCCTGTCATTAGGTGGTCCCTTTCTTTCCATCCAAACTCTTAGTGTGCATTTTTTTCCTGAGATCATTTGATGCTGAGATCACCAGCACACAGCTGAACAGATTATAATAAACTCTTTCTGACTGAGTGTCTCTAGGAATGTGTGTTGCTATGTAATTGCTAAGGCCTGTAAACCCTGTTTCCACGGTTGGTTTCTGTTTTAGCTTCATCTAAGCTATGTATCTAAAACTTCCTATGAAAGTTCAGCACTGAATCTTCTATTGATGTTTCTGAGTCCTAAGACCTAGCATCCTGTGAAGATAATGCCTTTGCAGTATTAATTCTGGACTTACTTTGGGGTGTCCCAAGCCTTGAATATATTTCTTGATTCTGTTATCTTTTTCTTCTTAAGTGACTTATTATGGGTATGAATGTTTTAAATGAATGTATGCATACCACGTAAGGACCCAGTGTCTGTGTAGTCCAAAAGATATTGTTGAAGTCCTGAGACTTGAGTTGTAGGTTATTGTTAGATTCCATGAGGATGCTGCGAAACAAACCTGTGGCTTCTAGAAAAAAGCATTCTTAAAAGCGGTCTTCAGCCTCTTGATGCAACATCTTTTGGAGTGTCATATACCTTTTGTTCAGTTACATGCATACATACATTGTGTGTTTGTTTGTGTATCTCTGCCCCATTCCTTTTTGTAGGGAGTTAAGATGGTTAGTTTTAAAGGTCAACCCGAAACAACTTAGATTCCACTGAGGAGAGCACCTTGACTGAAGACGTACCTAGATCAGGTTGTTGTGTGAGCAGCTGTGAGGATCTCTTGTTCATCAAAGTGGGAAGACCTACCCTGAATATGGGCAGTGCCGTAGCATGGACTAAGCCCTAAACTGTGTAACAGTGAGGAAAGCTAGCTGATGTGAGCAGGCACATGAGGGCAGTAGGTTTTCTGTGGTTCTGACTATGGATATGACGGGAGCAGCTATCTGAAACTCCTGCCTTGGTCACTGTTCTGAAATGTTGAGCTGTTACTCAGGATTTTAAGCCAAATAAACCTTTTCTCCCAGAAGCTGCTTTTTGGTCTGGGTATTTTATTGCATCAAGAGAGATAAACATAAAACAAAAGGCTTGAATTAAATTGTAGTGTTTTGATATCATCTTCCTGTTCGTTTACTCTTTGCCTTTTACATTTGCCATTGTTCAAATGTCTTCCCGTGGTGACACCATGATTGGTCCCTTGAAGGGAAGATTAGAGAAAGCTGAGTTGGGTTCTCCACATTATTCCTCACTCTTGTTTCATTCCCTGTCCACTCACATCTTGGAATAGGTGGCCTGGTCCATCAGATCTTAGTGTTCCCACGTGTGAGATCATTCCATGCCCATGTTCCCTCAGAGTTTGTTTCTTTCTTAGGAAATCTCATGTATCTTGCCCTGTATAAGCCAGTATTCCAGTGCCCCAAAGTAGGTGAATATAAAGTTAACAGAGTTGAGTGGTTACTGCACCTTGGTGTAAACCATTGTTCTTGAAGGCTGTGATACTTACCCTGCAATTCCTAGTTTTTCCTCTCAGGTAACCATCATAGAACGTATCTGAAAGCACACTGCTTGATCACCTTCTCTCTATTAGAACCTTCCGCCTTCCACTATCCAGTTTACTTAACCCTACTTTTGCCTACTTTTTATTACATTTCTTTGATCCTACTCACGGTTTATAAACTAATGCCCAAGTTTGTCTTTTTTTCTAAAATGTTCAGAAAACAGGTTTTTTTTTTCCTTCCCAGTTTCTTGTTTATATCATTAGAAATATATCCTCATTTACTTTTGAGTAGTTTTAAATTCTTTCTGGTGATGTTAAACTGATTTGGGACACACATACTGTGCCCATCATGAGGAGCATTGTTGGTTTTGCCAGGAACGCCAGAGTGTAAGTATGTAGAGGGAATGACCTGCTTCTCCTTTAATGAGGAACTAGCCTACTCCCCCACAGTTCTGCACGTATTATCTTTGAGTCAGAGGCCATAAACACCTAGGGAGACACTCACCACAGCTTTCCTAGTTATTGATTCACCTGCTCTAGACCATGGTGTTCTTCTCTTATAGCCTCTCTGATATAAACTCGTTCATACTCCCAATGATATTAGTGTTTTCTCCAGCGAAGTTTCCTTTGCCTTTGACTTTAGTAGTAAGCTTTATTTCCTCTACCTTCCAACTTTTTATTTCTTCTTGATTTCCTTTTAGTTGTTTTTCTCTTGTTTCTACTGAAGTGAGCACAGTCTGATGGCCATTATCTGAGGCTTAGAGTGAAGGGCATCAAGGAGGATCACAGTAGATGGTTTCTGAGTTCCCATGCCAGGGAAAGCCATGGAATCCTTCAGAGCAGAGCATGGCAGAATTCACACACACGGTTGGAAGGAGTAATAAGTATTCAGAATTAGTATAGCCATTCACTCCTAGTTGCTTCTGCAAAGTTACGAAGTCAAAGTCATCAGATAGGTCATTACTCTTTCTAAGAGTTAATTGGAAAGGAGTGTGATTGGAAAGGAGAGAGGCCTACAATATTGATTTTCTACATGGAAATGTCTATTCATATTAGTAATTATATTCAAAGAGTCAGAGTTTTCAACTTTTGGATGTTTGCTTCTATGTCAAATCAGTCTCCAGAAACTTTGATTGCCACAGTTTAGAAACATTTTTAATAAAGGTGTCTAGAGATTATCATTGTAGTGTATAAATACCTCGAGTTTATGAGATGTTAGCTGGTGGGGCTGTATAATCGTGTAGGTGACAACCCCCAAACTAATGACTTCTACTATTTCCTTTCTTGCCTCCCCCCCCCGTGTGTAAGTCAGGGTCCTTACTCAGGGCTGCAGAGCAACAGAAACCCCTGCTTATGCATAAGCTCGCACTCAGCACACAGTGTCAACCGGGCAGTGAAAAGTAACACTAACCCTCGAGATTTCTGCCCAGCAAGGTCCTGTCCCACTTTTGCCTCTATTGCATTGGTGAAAGCAAGTTATATTGTTGCAAGAAATATTAAAAATGAACCAGTCAACTCTGCACCGGCACCAGACCATGCTTCTGCACTAGTGCTGGCATCACTGCAGACTATTGGGAGCTACTGGTCTCTAGGCCCGCAAAGTCTCTGCCCCTGTGGGGCCATAGGGCCTCCACACTCGGTCCCCTCTCCTCCATCCAGCAAGAGGACCTGGAGTTCCTCTTGCTACCATGCAACGCCCCACATACCCATAGTCTGCCAGTTCACCATCCAATTAACCGGTAAAGCACAACTCTTAATGCTTGATTAGCTAGCCAATTAGATTTATGTACATTATAAACACAATTACAAGATGCCAATATAGTAAAAGTCTTATCTCAATATTTCTAACCTTTTGAAAATACCAGAAAAAAACGTCTGAAGCCTTCTTGGTTCTTCTCTCCTCCTTCCTCCAGCTCGCCCTTGCACACGCCTTCCCCTCCCCAACTCCTAGCTCCGCCCCCTATTTTCCCATCCAATCACAGACCTTCTCTGCACTGATGAAATTGGACAGGAAAATTCCTGCAACATTATATAACTTGCCTTGTTGTAGATTAAATCAGAACACTTTATACCCTTACGACAGCTGAAATAAATGATACCCAAGCACTGTGAAGTCAGGGTCTTTGTGCAATGTTGATATAAGAAATCGTATAGCAGGCAAAGAACATAATGTGGTAGTTCTCCAAAAGATTAAACATAGAGTCTTTAAATCTGAATCTTAAGTTGTAGGCATGTGTACTAGTGAACTGAAAACAGAGTCTGTTGAAGTACTTATATATCCATGCTATAAAAGTTGTCTACCCATTGGCCAAATCTCTACTGATGAAATAAACAAAATGGTGTATTATTCAGCTTCCAGTAAACAGGGATTCTGGTGCTTCATGGATGGACCTTGAAGTCATGTTCATTGAAGTTAAATTAAGCCTGGAACAGACAAATACTAGGTCATTTACATATGAGGCATCAAGTTGTCATACTCAGACACAGAAGCACATAGAGGATGGGATTGTGGTAAGGCCTGAGGGAGCCTTTTATGGGTCTAAGGATCTTGTGACCTGTGTCACACATCGAGCAAGAACATGATGGTTGTTTCTCTTATTGAAAGTAGAACTTCACAAGCGAATTTCAACACAAAATTAAGAAAATTTTCATATAGTTGTGAATACATCTCAACATTTTATATAGACCAGGAGAATAGTGTCTTTTAGAGATGCTTACTGTAAGTCCTAAAAAGACAATGTAAAGATTGCTGTCTTCCTTGTTTCCTTCAAACAAAAAGGGAACTATCTCATGCTGAGGTGCTGGGACAGCTGTCTGACCACAGGAAAGGACACGCACACTGTGGTTGGTCCTCGGCTTCAGAGCCCGGGCAAGCAGTTCCTCACTGGTGGCAGTTGCTACTGTGCTTTCTATGACTTCTCTCTGTAAATGTGGGAAAAGACTTAGCTTCTTTCCCAGAAAGCTATTTGGATTAAACACCGTCTTCTCTTCCCAATAAGGCCAGTGTCATAGAGGCCTGAATGTCTGAGATGGAAATAGACAGCGATAACAGGAAGAACAGTGACCTTGTGAGCGGAGTTAGCTTCTCTTCTGTGTTGGTCCCTTGCAGTAACTCATTCAGCCCTCATATCTATCCTGAGAGCTCAATTACTGTAATTATCCTTAGCTGGCAGGTGAAGAAATTGAAGAATAAATTTAAGAGCGGTGCCCGGGGTGACACAGTAAATAACAGAGCTGTGTGCGTGATAGCCATGTAAATGATATCATCTCGCCATATATTGTTCCATGTAATGGTTATTTTTATGTTTTCTCAATTATTTAGAGATCTGAAAGTTATAAGCATATTTATATCTTTTAAACATGCCTTAGGGATGAAGAGAAGCCAAAGAACCCTATGGTAGAGTTGTTCTATGGAAGATTCCTGGCCATGGGAGTGCTTGAAGGTAAAGTTGCCTGTTTGCTTTTATTACAAGTCAGGATGTTTCCTGTTGACCACTTTGTATCTAACTGTGTTTGCTGATGCTCTTTATTTATAACTGGGTCTGCTCGTCTAGTATCTGCTGCTTTATTAATGTCCCTGCCAAGCATCCTTGGCATTTGGAGAGCTTCCGTCCCAGTGACCTAACTTTTGCTCCTCTCAGGCCTTTTCTGTTCACACCCCCCTTAACTCCTCGAGTCCATCAAGATCACTCTGACAGATACCTAAATCTTCCTTTCGCGCCCACCTCTCCGACTGTTGTAAAACTTCATCATCCCTCTTCTGATACTAAGTATCTGAGTGTTCTGAGTACAACTTTCACAAAAGGATAGTTGTAATGTTTCATGTATAAGAGTTCTGGACCATGAGGTAAAGGAAGGAACTCAGAAGTGAACTCTTATGTACCTGCACTACAAAACTGCAAAACAATATAGTCTGCTCTCCATTTCTTCAAGGACTGTTTTCATTTCCCTACTCACTGCAAGTCTAGCTTTCTCTCTCTCTCTTTCTCTCTCTCTCTCTCTCTCTCTCTCCCCCCTTCCTTCCTCCCTTCCTTCCTTCCTTCCTTCCTTCCTTCCTTCCTTCCTTCCTTTCGTCCTTCCTTCCTTCCTTCCTTCCTTTCTTCCTTCCTTCCTCCCCCCTCTCTCTTTCTTTCTCTTTTTTTTGTCTTTCTAATTTTCATGGAATTATTTTGAAGCCTGCAACAGCTACCCTCTGCAACAAACACTCTGTATTGAATTCTAATATCTTAATTTCTTTTTAGAAGACTGTAATTCCCTCTGTATGTGAGCAGCAGATTTCATTAGCTCTCCCGATTCACACTTTCACTACATTCTTTCCACCTTTCTCTTTAGAAACTGAAGAAATGGAAGCCCCATCCCTTCCTGCTCTTAGAGTCTGGCTCTCCTGCTCTTAAGGAGCCTTATTTCACTCACTCCCCTTTGAGTCCTCAACTTCTTTATCTCCCTTGCAGTTCACCTCAGTATTTCTATGTGTTCTCTACTTCATATTACAGAAATTAAAAAGATAAGTACTAATTCCTACTCAAAAGTATGTATGCCCCTTGTAGTGAGGAGATGGTTTCACTTGATTGCTCTATAATTTTTACACACCTTGGTTTAGGTGTTGGCACCACAATTCTGAAAAAGGTAGACCTTGTGAAGTTATTGATTTTTCTACCTATGAGCAAATTCATTATATCCAGTTTAGTTTTTATCGATCTATTAATTCATTAGGGATTGACTCTTCCTACTCTTATTTATCTTGCCTCTTCATTAAAAACAAAGTTCTCTGGCCTCTGGGACACTACATTCATTTTAGAAGGTGTGTGTGTGCATGTGTGTGTGTGTGTGTGTGTGTGTGTGCATGCATGCGTGTGCATGTTTTTTATTATATGTGAAGGTAGGTTCCTCAGGGCTTGGTATATTCTCCTTTTTTTACTACAGTTCCCTAGGAAGTCATTTTCACCACCATGATATTGCACTATTAGGAAGCAAGGAGTTAGGGAATAGTCATACTCAATTCTTGAAATGGAAATCTCCTGGTCACTCTGAATCAGTGACTTTTACTGCTGCAGAACAGAGAGCGAAAATAGTCCTAGACTTATGCATTCAGTCCCTAGAAACCATCCATTATCCATGGGAGGAATATGGGACTCTCTAATGTTTAATTTTCTGTTGTGCTGTCTGCATCCTGTTTACAACCCAGCCACATAGCCCTGTCTGTTCTCCATTTTGTATATTAAGTGTGTGTGTGTGTGTGTCTACCAAAGCAAGGCACAGAGCTTCTGATTCTATACCTTCATGAATATGACTGTTCTGCATTTCTATTTTACTGAATACAATTAAAGAAACTTATAAGTAGGACTGGAAGACATTATAAATCTTGACAACCCCCCCTCCCCCAACTATATTACATTTTCCAAGATGTTCTTATCTTTCTTTGGCTCCTTAAACATACCAAGTTTTGGAGTCTTAATATTATGACTTTGCTGTTCCTTAGCAAAGAATACTCCACAGCCCAACCATCTGGCCTAGTTATCTTCTACTCACTCTTCAAGTTCAAATATCGGTTTAAATGTCAACTTCCTGTGGGAGTCTTCACTGCCCTACTATCTGTTTCTAACACTAGGTTAGCTCTTTTATACTCTGTTATCCATAATAATTGTCTTACTGCATCATTAGTTGGCTTATGACAAATGGATGACTGTAATGCCTTCCAATGAAGCTGAATTACACATACACACACTTAAGTGTGCAAATATACACACATACAGTGTTAGCACAATGTCTTATCTTTAGAGCTCATATACATGTGAGTCATAATTACTGTCTGTGGCTAGATGTGAATGAATGCATATGCATAATATATGTATGCCAGTGGAAAGCTCAACTAATCTATCATCACACATGCATAAAAATGTGTGTGTATGTGTGTGTGTGTGTGTGTGTGTGTGTGTGTGTGTGTGTGTAGGAAAGTTCTACTCACCCATTCTTCTCTAGAGCACAGTCTTTGATACTCCTTCAGATTTGGGAAAGAATCCATATATACCATATATACACTTACTTTTTGTAGCTGAAAACTAAGTTGAAGAACATTAATTAACTTCTCCAACCATCCTATAGGAAAAAAATTTGAAAACACTGAAATGTTTGGTCAGTATCCACTTCAGGTCAATGGGTTCAAAGACCTGCACGAATGCCTGGAGGCTGCAATGATCGAAGGGGAGATCGAATCCTTACACTCGGATAATTCAGGAAAATCAGGCCAGGAGGTGAGTTCGCCATGTCTACTGTCCTCCTCCTTCCCATTCTCTTTTAAATGGCCTAATGCAAATTCAAGGCTTTGAATACAGAGCTGGGAATGACACACAAAAGACTCAAAAATATACTTGTGTTTAATTATGGCAATCTAAGACATATTTGTGAAACTTGTACAGAATATTTGGTATGTAATTTATGTTAGATTCTAATCTCAAAATATTTCTTTTCTCTACTCTTTGTCTTTTTGTCTATCCGAGGACATCATTTCATGTTTTATGATTTTCCATTAAGTTAGCAGTCGTTAGCAGCATGGTAGTTAACTTAAAATGAAAATAAACTGGTCAGTTTTTACCTAAACACATGTTCGCTCAGAAACACGTGTTCCTGGGATTTGTCTGGTTCTGTATAGCAACCCAGGCTCCTATAGAGCAGGCATGTCTATTCTTAAGAGATTTCTATTTGATTGCATAAGGTAAAATGGAAGATTCTACTTTTTTGTGAAATAACTGACTTTAATGAGCCCCAAACCCATTTTTCTACATTGCTGGTTTAATTTTCAAAGCCAAGAGTTTCCTTCTCTCTTTGGTACCATCCACGTATCCATCCGTCTGTATCCACCTGTTGGAAAAGGTGTATACTACTATAGAAACCAGCACAAATCATTGTCTTCCAAATCAGTCACTGAGAAGCGATTGCCAATTGATATCGGGACATATGCTCCATGTATTAGGATATATGGATTGTCACTGTTTTATTTCCTGTTACATTTTTAGTGGACAGGATAGGGACAACTGCAAATTAAATGACATAATTTATATAAAATTTCTCAGTTTCTAATAAAACAATTTATAATTATTGATCAGGTGCTTTAGAAGTAAGTACAAAGTGATACTGAGCTGTTGGTGCATGCTTTTAATCTCTGTATTACAGAGGATGAGTCAGGAAGATCACTAGTTCAAGACTAGCCTGGGGTCCATACAGGATTCAAGACAGCCTGGTCTTTGAGACCTTTTGATCACTTCTCCTTCCCACACCCAATCCCCAAAGAAGCATTATGTGATAATGTTAATTTATATTAATAAGGAATGGGTATTTATTTCTTTGGGAATAAATTAATATATTGTACTGAAAAAATCTATTTATATGCTGCTGTACTTAAAACACTAATAGTTCAGGGCTACGTATACAACTAATGATTCCTTAAGGTGAATTTAGGAAATGTCTTTTTTTCATTTAATCTTGTCCCCTTGAGCTGCAGACAGAGATAATGTAATCTTTTCCCCTTATTGTAGAACAGAAGTGGCTGTTGCTAATGGAGGAAATGCCTTTCCAACACAGGCATGCTACCCAGTGTTCTGTGGTCATCCTTTTGTGAGTCACAGAGCCTGTGCGGAAGACTTACAGGCATGCTACCCAGTGTTCTGTGGTCATCCTTTTGTGAGCCACAGAGCCTGTGCGGAAGACTTACAGGCATGCTACCCAGTGTTCTGTGGTCATCCTTTTGTGAGCCACAGAGCCTGTGCGGAAGACTTATCACAGTTTGTATCACCTCACTTTTCTCAGCCACTGTAGGTTCTCATCATTGAAAATGTGTCTCAAGTTAGTTGTAAAAATGATATTTAATGTATTTTCTAGTTTTAGGATAAGAACAGTGAGCATTTGTTCCAGACAGGTGTTTTTTCCCTTTGAATCAAGTCATGGATTTGACAGTCTGTTTGGTTTCAGTAAGTGTCCCTCAGCATGCGACAGAAGCTGTCGGAGCTCTGGAGACCTTTTCTCCGAGTTAGAATTTGGAAAGTTACAACTGTGGCAGAAGAGCTATATGTAGATAAGGTTTCTCTCTGTCCTCTGATGTGGACAAAGGCTATGGGGACTTCAGACAGAAGGTTGGCTGTAAGGAGACAGTCTTAGTCCCTCTGTGTGCTGTAGCATGGTGACGTCAGCGCCAGGATCATATGCCGTCCTTAAAACTGCGATGGAGAAACCTAGCAGAGGCTGACCACGTGTCTGTTGTTTTCTTTCAGCATTGGTTCACTGAATTGCCACCTGTATTAACATTTGAACTGTCAAGATTTGAATTTAATCAGGCATTGGGAAGACCAGAAAAAATTCACAATAAGCTAGAATTTCCCCAAGTTTTATATCTGGACAGGTATGGTTTGTACAACATGTGGTAGGTTTCTGAAAATTGTTATTTCCTTCAAGCTAAGGTTTACTGATGCTTGATATTTCTGTCTTATTATCGGTTAAGGGAATATATTCATTTTATCTTATAAATATGTAGTTGTAAATATATTGAATGTTAAAATATTTTTGCATTTTATATATGATATCTTATAAAACTTAAGTTGATCTGTTGTAGTAATAATTAGATTTAACATCATACTGGTTTCCAAGATATCTGAATACACCAATGATGGCTATTTTTTTTCCTTAATAGGTATATGCACAGAAACAGAGAAATAACAAGAATTAAACGTGAAGAGATCAAGCGACTTAAAGATTACCTCACAGTATTACAACAAAGATTAGAGAGGTATTTCAGGCTTCATGATATTATGGCAGGAAAGCATGTGCTTGATGACTACCTAGATTATCAAGTTTTAACATGCTTCGGTAACTCATAATGTGTATGAAGTACATGATCATTCCAGATTTAATTTTGATTAATTATTTTAGAAACTAGGTTGCATCCTTAGTAGGCTTTAGATGATTATTTTAGAAACTGAAATCAAAGATGTGATTATTGTCAGCTTGTTCCCCTGGTGCTGTAAGTGGAAGTCAGGAGGCTAGCGCAGGGCACTGGAGAACTGGATTGAGAGGCGTGGCAGGTGACTGAGAGGGTTTGAACACTTCCCACCCTGACCTCCCAAGCTTCCCACAGCAAATCACTCAGGAAGAAGCCGGGCAGCAAAGGGAGGTTGCGAAGCCCTTAGAAGTGTGCTTGCAGTGAGTGGGTGCTATCATGTACCATAAGGGAGGGGCTGTGTGTGCATAGGTTCTCAAGTCACAGCTCCCTCAAATGTGGAATGTGGGTGCCATGCAGGCCAGATAAGTTTACAGGCTGAAATGTAGTTTGACTAATCCCAGTTGGTGACCTACAACTTTCTGAGTTAACATTTAATTTGCTCATTAATAACATAAAATGTTGAGTGTGAACATATATTTCCAGTGAGATTTAGTCTTAATAAGTTCCCATATGTGTATGGAAAGCCTTGACCCTGAGGCTAGTGCAGGATTCAGAGACAAGAAAGTTTGCAGATGGTCCTGAGTTTGTTTTCCCACTGGTGCTGTTTAGAACGGCATCTTAGGTGGGGCCACACGTATAACTTGAGATTTGGATCAGTTTTGCTGTCCTTCCTTCTGAGAACATTTAGTCCATTTCTCGAATGTATATTCAGTTACACCTTCTTTATTAGAAAGCAAGCGAGTTTCATTGCTGATTGCTGTCTTATTTATTGGCGTGTTATAAGACTTCAAGCCACAAATTATGTTGACAATATAGGTAAATCATGTGTATATTTTATTAATAGATATTTAAGCTATGGTTCCGGTCCCAAAAGATTCCCACTGGTAGATGTTCTACAGTATGCATTGGAGTTTGCCTCCAGTAAACCTGTGTGCACCTCCCCTGTTGATGATATTGATGCTAGTTCCTCAACAAGTGGTTCCATACCATCACAGTCATTACCAAGGTAAGTGGGACAGCGGGTAAGTGGGTCAGCGGGCCAGTGGGTCAGTGCAGCTGCGTACTCCATATCATTTCAGTAGGTCTACATTGATCTGTTGGAATCTTTATGTAGTTTTCTCTGGTCAGAATTATACTTTGCAATGTTTTGGTTTGTAGTTTCTGAACATCATATGTCAATAATGCTTTTAGAGTAGAATTTGTTTCTGGTAATGCAATTTGGTATTAGCGAGAGAGCTTTAGTTAGAATATGCATTAGATTTTCCATTTAAAAAAAAGGCATTCTTACTTTAAAGCCACAATTTCATCCTCATAAGATTTTAGTCCTGTACTAAATGTCTCATCAGGATATTTGATCAGTTTGTGTATTTCTTAAGATCATTTCCTCTTGAAACTGTGAGGGACTTGGATGCCATCTATATATTTATTTGCTTCAGTTTGGTCATTTAACTAGTAGTGTATGCTTTGAAACCACAGCACAACAGAGCAACAGGGACCCTCTGCTCCAGACCTGCCCAGTTCATCACCTGCATCAGGTGCTGCCCTGTCCTTGAGGTCAGTGATCCACAAACCCTTCACTCAGTCTCGGATCCCTCCAGATTTGCCCATGCATCCAGCACCAAGGCACATCACAGAGGAAGAACTGTCCGTGCTGGAGAGCTGTTTACATCGCTGGAGGACGGAAATAGAAAATGACACACGAGGTAAGAAGCTCGCAGAGTGTGGCTGCTGTCGCTTCAGATGATGTTGTGTACTGATAGGGAAAAACCACTTGGATTTCGTTTTCAAACACTTGTATCTTTTCCTTTTAAAAAAATCTTTTCTGAAAAGGTTTTGTGGGAGACACTGATCTGGCTCTCCATTTTTTTTTTCTTATTTCTTTTTGCTGTTAGTGTCAGATTCACAGGGACCAAAAGGGTTTCCCCAGATTACTTAGCTGATTAATGATGTAGCAGATGGTCTGATTTGCCAGTTCAGTGTTCTAAATTTATATCAAACTGGTATTCATAGCCACTCCATTGCGGAAGTGTCAAGGAGCCTCAGAATTTGTACTTACTGCTTCTGAACTCTATCTGATGCTTGCATAATCAGGAGGGAAAAACTGTTTTCCTTTAGGGATAACCATTTAAAAAGTGAATTTTTATTTTCATTTGTACCAGGACATTTAATCATGCTAGAGATGCTGAGCCCATCTTCAGCCTCATTGTTTAATGTAATCTGAGAGATTTACAGATATGATCCATGAACCCAGTACCAGACTATATGAAATTGTCAGGAGGTATGCAGCAAAATAAGGATTTGGTGTGTGGGAGTGTGTATGGATGAGCTCACGGATTGCTGAGCTTTCTTTCTTTCTTAAAAGACACTTTATTTTTAATTCATTTAACTGTTAAAATGAAGTTTTTGATTTTAAAAACATAATACTTCATGGTTATATCAGTTATTTTTTACATGTCAAAATATACTTTACTAATTCTAAACTTTAGCTACCAGGAATATAGAAATTGTAATTTAATATTAAAAGGATGAAGTTGCATTAAATAGCACTAGCTATCTTCTTTTAGACAGTCAAATTGCCTCTTTATGGGTAAGTATGACTAAAGAACAGTCCAGTTTAATAGAGTAGACACTGCATTTTAGCCTTAGTAACTAGAGGGTTTGTGTTAATATTGTACATATTTCAAATAACTTTTAATATAAAACTTGCTTATATTAACGATCATTTAGTTATGTAATGGTTAATAATAGTTTATTAAATGTTGCATGGAGTATTGAATAACTCCCTTCTGGACATGACAGACTGTGTATTTGTAATTTTACATTCAGAAGGGTAGATGCTGAGAAACTTTGGACAGTCAGGTACTGCACAAAGGGAGAAAACAAATGAAAATGTGTGAAGTAATATCAAAAGAAGACAGACCCATGGATATTAATGACCACAGGCACGAGAGAGGAATCAAGTTGTTCACTTAACTCACAGTAGCACGAATAACTAAATAAAATGTACTTTCAAATGGACAAACTTGTGAGTCCCTACCTGGAAGAGTAAGAGAGCATGATGAGGTCACTCTTGGTCATTGTGATAGATGAACCTGGGACTATTCATGTCTTAAGATTCTGTGCATATCATACTATAGACCAGGAAAGACGTACTTGGGATTTGTGTTTTCTGTCTTTAATTCCTATAAATATAACATACAAGTTTTGATATATAATATTCATGTGTTATCTGCAGAAAATGTTGGCCTATTACATATGTATGTATATACATTACATATGTGCACATACATATATAATCTTAAATAGAGTAGGCTTCTGAAGATACAATTTCTCAGCTAAAGTATATAGGTTTTGAAATTTTGAATGCTTTAAAATAGTTCTGTGTGAGAGAGAATGCTCTCAGGAGACTCCCGAGCCCTGAGTGTATTTTATTTTCTCTGGAGTAGTCTGGTAGGTGATAAATAACATTTCAGTGTCTTGATGGCTTTGCCTTCATTATGAGTGCATTGATTGTATTTTTAAAAGTGTTTTTATTTAACTTTCCTCTTTTATAAACATTATTGGATAGTTTAATATGTACCCCCCCAAATATATGTTACTTATTCCCTGTAACAACTTGTGAAGCAGCTCATTAACCTATTTTTTTATAGTAAGCAATTTTTCTAATTTTTATATCTTCAGAGAAAACATCCTCAGTTAGACATTAGTCTTTTTGCCTATAGTGCATGCTATAGGTATTAGTTTTCTAGTTTGCCATTTGACCTTTAATGCTGTTTTCTAATTTACTTCTGTTATTTTTTTTTTAATTTTTAATTTTGTGTGTGGGTGACTCGCTTCCATGCATGTTGGTACATTATTGTGTGCAGTGCCTGTGGAGGCCAGAAGTGGGCATCAGACCCCCCCCCCAAGATTGCATTTAGGGAGTTACCATGTATGCGCTGGGAATTGAATCCAGGTCCTCTGGAAGAGCAGCCAGTGCTCTTAACCACTGACCCATCTCTGTAGCACCTTGTTTTGGTTTTATGATGTTGACTAAAGTTTTGGATGTTTGTAGCTCTTAACATTTATCCTTTATGGTTTCTTAATTTTCTATCAACCTAAAATAGGTCTTCCCAGAGTTTGAAGTTCCTTTTTTATAGTAGCCTTCCTTTTTATAGTAGCCTTTTCTGACTTCTTCCTGATTCTCTCCAACTGAATGTTATCATCTTTAACAGGATGTTATGTTCTATGATATTTTAATGTATTGATACCGACACTTACCTTATTCAGATTTAAAAACTATAAAATAATGTAGCTAAGAACACCCAGTCTTTGAAGACTTTTATAGAATTCTTTCTACTATATGTAGAAAGAATGGGAAATGGAAGTTCCATTTTATATTCTATTTCCCTTGGCAATTTTAGTATCCCAGTTGCATGCATGCATGTATATATATATATATATATATATATATATATATATATATATATATGCAAAAATGCAAAATACAGAGTCGATTTTTCCATATGTTCTGCACTATTATCTCCACATGTACAGGGAGGTGAGTGTTAACATTCTTGAAACTTTTCTGTACAAACTTGAGTGCAGTTTGACTTTCTTGGCTCTGCATATTTCCTAACTGAGTTGTTTTGTTTTCTTGTATTTTTAACTGTCTTTGTTCTGAACAACATCTCATTTCACACAGACTAACAATAATAGCATCTTAAAGACTAGTTTAGAAAACTTTCCTTCCTCGCTAGTGTGATTATAAAAAAAAAAAAAAACCTTGGTCCCTCTCTTATTAGTCTCAGTAGAAATCCAGGTGACCTTATCATCCATTAAGTCCCATCTTATATCCGTAGATCTGCAGGAAAGCATATCCAGAATCCATCGAACAATTGAACTTATGTACTCTGACAAATCCATGATCCAAGTAAGTGAAAGATGAGCTGCCGATCCTTGTCACTCTGTTGTCACCCCTCAGTTCACCTCTGTGCTATTTGTAAGGATTTATTTTTAATTCTGTGTATGTTTGTGTGTGGATTGGTGCCCTGGGAGGCCAAAGGTGGAGGAGGACTTTAGAGCCGGAGTTACAGGCAGTTGCGGACCTCTGGACATATGTGCTGAGAATAAATTCCGGTCCTCTGGAACGGCAACAAGTGCTCTTGACTGTTGAGTTATATCCTTCCATCCTCACCTTCATCCTATTTATCTCACACTAATTCTTGGTACATGTTTTGTCCTACCACTTGGATACATGTTATTGTATTAAGCAATATATTTGGTATTATAGTATAAACTAAGGAAAAAAAATTTCTGACAAATTTTATAACAGATTTCCTTCATGTTATACCTAGGTTACTCTTTTTTTTTAATTTTACTATAAAATTTACAAGCAATTTTCCAAACATATTCATTAAGAAAAAAAATATGTTTATAGGGAGAAAGTATATGATCATTTAAAGGTAATGGGGAGAAATTCTGAAGCCCAGTTAAACTTTAACTTCTTTGTGGGTGTAGTAGCAGTGCCTTTAAACCCAGCACTCGGGCCATTGAGGCAGGTAGAATCATGTGGGAGGTGGGCCGACAAGGGTGGCGTAGTTAGAGACTGTTTCCAGACAGCAACACACATGAAAGCTTGCTGTGGGTATACACTGATTATGCAGTCTGGGTTTTAGCTCCAGAACTGTGAAGACTGAGAGAAACTGTGTCTATAAATGTCCACTGTAACTCCTTTGTTCGGTACAAGGAAGTAGTGGGCCAGCCACCAACAAGTACAATCTATCTGCAGTTTTGAAAATTACTTTCTCTTACACGTTTTGTATATATTTTAGTTTATTTAATTTCCATGGATATTTCTCCCTGAATAATTTTGCATGTTTTGTTTGTTCTGTTGTTTTCCTCAAAAACTTTAATCCCAGATACTTTTTTCTTACTCAGAAAATGTGCCCCACCTTTCCTCACATAGCTGGTGTTCAGGTGCCCTTGGGCAGTGGTTTACTAGACTGTGTAATTCAACTCAACCCTGCTTTTCTTTCCACCACAGGTCCCTTACCGCCTCCATGCTGTCTTAGTTCATGAGGGCCAGGCTAATGCCGGCCACTACTGGGCGTATATCTTTGACCACCGGGAGAGCCGGTGGATGAAGTACAATGATATCGCTGTGACCAAGTCTTCATGGGAAGAACTAGTGAGGGACTCTTTTGGTGGTTATAGAAATGCCAGTGCATACTGCTTAATGTACATAAATGACAAGGCACAATTCTTAATACAAGGTAAGATGATGCCCCGTCGTCACTGGTATCTAGAGATTACTTTTTATTTTCCATATATGAGTATTTTACCTGCATGTATGCATGTGTACTGTGTAAGAGCCTGGTGCCTGCCCACCAGAAGATAGGAGTGGATCCAGAGTCAGAGATGGTTGTGGTGAGCCACCACGTGGGTGTTGGAAACTGGTATTCCCAGCAATGGGACCCATACTAGGCAGTCACACTGTACCCACAGCTAATAATAAACATCAATCTGAATGTGTTCCTCCGCAGTGAGTTCCTTAGTTACTGCACCTACACACTGCCTGACACTTGATACCTTACTTAGCCTAGCACAGAGGGCACTTGTTTTCTGGCCTCTAGCGTTTGCTCCAGTCTCACGACCATTGTTCATTTTGAACTTTACTGACATTTCAGCTTTGTGTCATCTCCTCTTGCACAGCATTTTATATACTTTCCAAAACATCAGTTCAGGTGTTCTCAAAGCAAATTTTGGGGCTGAAGAGATGGCTCAGTGGTTAAGAGCACTGACTGTTCTTCCAGAGGTCCTGAGTTCAATTCCCAGCAGCCACATGGTAGCTCACAAACATCTATGATGAGATCTGACGCCCTCTTCTGGTGTGTCTGAAGACAGCTACAGTGTACTCATATACATAAAATAAATAAATAAATCTTTTTTAAAAAAGTAAACCTATTTCTTCCATCAGATAATTGTATGTTTGGTTAGACTTGAACACTGTAATCTCTTTGGCTCAAAGCCAAAATCCCTGTGACAATATACTGTAGCCTTTTTGTTTGTGTTTTTCTAATGTAAGCTTTGCATAAAGAAAACACCCAGTAAATTCCTTCTATATGTAGCCATGCAGCAAGCTTGACTAGACTGTCCATTTATATCTAAAGTATAATGTAAGAAAGCTTTAATCTTGTTGGGTTTTTTTTTTTATCACTGCCTTTAATCATTCAGTTCCAAGATAAAAGACACAACACTTTTATATTTGTAATAAGCCTTTAATGCATTACAGCTAGGCAAATACACCTTTTAATCTATTAAAATTTATCTCCCCATCAATAACCCTGAGTTATAACTTGCCACATTCCATGTGGGCAACCCTCATGGTCATGGTCATAACTCTTACTTGGAGTCTTCTCCTCTCTCCCCCTCCTGCCCCCTCTCTCCCCCTCCTCCTGCCCCCTCTCCCAGGCTCAACAAGGTAACTGAAAAGCCCCCCTACCTCTAATCCCTCCAGTAATTGGCTGTAGCTATTTTTGTTTAACCAATAGTTTTAAATTAAGGAACAAGGTCTGCATAACAAAAGCTTGTAAATGTGAGAATTCACTCATAGGTCTAGACCTTTGGGTACAGAATTTAGCATTACAAATACATAGCCACAGACCAAACTTCAGCAGTGTAAGTTGACTATTTAAGTGCTAGTTACATATTGTTTCAGAACATCTTGCTGTATTGATAAGCCTCATAGTTTATGTGATTTTATGTTGTATTTAACCCCTTAACAAGTAAAACAGCTTTAGTTCTACTTTGAGCTTAACAAAGTTAGGGGTTACTTTTTACCTTGGTGAAAAGGTTACTTCTTGCATAATCAGAGGTTGGATTTTTTTTTTATAATAGCAAAAGTGAGATTATGTCCATGTTAGAATCACAAGACATTTTAATTAATTCTATATTGTATCTCCTTGCTACTCTTGAGACTCTAGGAACTTATCAGAAACCTTAGAGTCATTTCTAAATAATTATGTCTTTGAGCACTTTTAGATGTTTTAAGAATATGTAGGTAATATTGTTTGCTATGGTAACTGCATATAATAGCTAATCGTATATAATTTATATTCCACTTGAAATGCATTCTATTTTGAACTTTGCATTCTTCCCTTAATTCTTAATTTTATACTAGTTTTTGAAATATGATTTTCAGAGGAGTTTAATAAAGAGACTGGGCAGGCCCTTGTTGGAATGGAAACATTACCTCCAGATTTGAGAGATTTTGTTGAGGAGGACAACCAGCGCTTTGAGAAGGAGCTGGAAGAATGGGACACGCAACTCGCCCAACGAGTACTGCAAGAAAAGCTCGCAGCTGCACAGAAACTAAGGGAAGCGGAGTCTTCTGCTGCCACAGGTCTGTCCGCTTATTAACTTATATTTTATTATCGAGTAATAGCATTTGTTTTTACCGTGGTTTATTATAAATTGTGCTCATTGTTATGCACAGTGGTAGGGTCCTATGTTCTACATCCAATTTTTAAAAAAAGGAAGAATAATGTTAGTAATGTTAATGTTAATAATGTTAAAGTAAACATTTAAAATTCTTCCAAGCAAAAAAATGGTCTATAGGCCATTAATGTTGGCACATGTAAGAAATCAAAACATGACGTTTAACTACAGTCAAGCAAGTATGAAGAAGATATAGAACTTAGCAAACATCTAACTCCCATGGTACCCGTGGGTCATAGCTTCCTTGATCGCTATAGACAACAAAGATTCCTCTCTGTGATTTGAGTTGTTTACCCTCCTTTTGGCAAGAAGCAGTAATAACTGTGATTTGGAAAGACACGAATTGGCTTTTCTGAGTCTATTAGGAAATAGCTTTCAACAGACAATACTAATATACTCACAGTTATTGTGTAATCCTGGAATAGCAATTCCGTTGGTTTTTCAAAAATTTGAGATCAAAAGGCGGGTTGGGAATATAACTCAGTAGTTAGGTCCATGTGATCAATACCCAATATTTAAAACGGTAGAATAAGTTTAGTCAAAATTAAACATTTAAAACTATCATCCAAGCTAAAATTTGTATATAGACTAATAAAAGTGGCAAATATATAAAAAGTATAAATACTAGAAAATGTAAATCTTAAATATTACCTGATAAAACCATTAAAATATTCAACATAAATAATAAATTCAACATGGTGAGATTTTAGGAAAATTGAAGGTAAAATGTCTTTTAACCATTTTTATAAAAATTACAAATTCATCTTAGGACCATTCATTCCTTGCTGTAAAAGTTCCATTCTGAACTGGATAGAGAATTGAGAAAATAAAAAGTAAATAAAATTCTGCAAATTAGGGAAAAATGTCTGTCTGTCTGTCTCTCTCCACTCTGACTGCATCTTTATCCCCAACTCATGCCTCTTGCCCAGGATCCACATGTTCTATTCTTAGCTTTAAAGGAATCATTTGGGGAAGGTTGCTTGCTTAATTTCATCTTTCACAGAGCTATTTCAATGTAGCATTACCTGTGTGGGTTTTAGCTTTCCCTTTTTGAACATTAAACAGAATTACTTGTTTGGTGGGAAATATGCACTACTCCATTACAGCTCTGTGGCTGGTGCAGGCATGCACAGGTCTGGACAGACTTCTTTTGAAATATATTGAACAGTTAATTTATTGATACTGAAAAAGTGTACAATTTAGAGGCTCTAAAAGACCAAGATAAAATATTATATCAACAAAAATTCCAGCATTTGGTATGTAAGTATCATACGCTCTGTCTGTCCATGCAGTGCTGTTAGTGGCTAGTGAGCTATACCATGGTGCAGGACGGTGCATCAGTGAGCAAAGTGGATTTACAACATTATAGCTTCAGTAGTACCAATCAGGTTTGTTTGGTTGATTGGTTGGTTGGTTTTGCCAGTTCTATTCCTTTAATTTCCTCCTTGGTCTTTTGTATAAATCACTCTAATCACTTCTTAGAAGTTGGCCAAGGTGATATTTGCACACTCTATTCACATGTGGTTTTATTTTTCTTACTATTAGGAGGCAAGGGCTGCATAATTGATCCAAGTGACAGAATCTAAGTGTGCAGGCACAGTGACTCTCCATTTATTGACCTCCAATGTTTTTCTTGATTAAACTACATTTTGTGATACCAAAATGTAAATTTCAGACATTCTTTGCCTCTGTATCTTGTATCTAAATTTAAGGCTAGCATTTTATTTCTGTATCAAACTAATACACATTCTCTGCTAATTTTCCAGTCCACCTTACCTTATACACTGTTATCTTATTTTCCTCCACAGTAAAGATCATGTCTCTGTGATCCATGCCCTATCTTTGTGATCTTTCTTTCCTACTAAGAACTTTTGTGTGTTTTGAAGTTTTAAAAATTCTGTATGAATTCTTGAATGTTTCTTTTTTATTTTATTATTATTATTATTAAATATGTTTCTTTTTAATGTATAAAATAAACTTGATAATAATGGAGACAGATTTTTTTTGAGGAGAACCAAAATAGCAAATATATGAAGAATATAAATCTTTAGTTCACATACATCACTTTGCATGATTGTGCTGAGGTTTAAGAGCAGCTATACTATAATAGCAAGCTTTGTATCTTTAAGAAGTGTGCACTTCAAGTAGAAACAGAATGTGCTGCATCTATAAATGTGAAGATCGAGACTAAAAAGTTTTCACTCACACACACACACACAAACACACACACACACACACACATTGATGTTTCCTTTTTTTGAGACAACCCTAGTCCAGGCTGATCTGGAACTCATGGCAATCATTTTACCTTATCTCCTCAGGGCTGGGATTGCAGGTGTTAGACAAATCTATGGTGACATTATTTTAATACTGCATAAGCTTATTCTCTGCTGCATAGGAGTTCACATAACATAATTGAGTAAGGCTAATATTTCATGGTGACAGTTTATTTCATCATTAGTACAGAACATGTAACACTTTTGACACCTTCTTTTTATCTTTATAGTTTTCGATGTAAGTAATTTGTTTCATCCTCTATGTCATTTCTAGACTCTTAAAGAGACCTGATGTGTCAGTCTCTTCGGTGTGCCCTAGGGTTGTGTGTGACTAGGAGGAATAATGCAGGAAGAGGTGTCCAGATAATCTAACAGGGTCATTTTCCCTTCCCTGTGAACTTTTCTCAATAAAAGATTCAAGAAAGCAGCCAGTTAAAACCTATATCTACTTATTGATATTAGGATATACAACGTTAATCAAATCACTGTTTGTTGTTTCCTAAATCGAGTGGTGTTATTTTTCCACTTCTATTTATTGCCCTCAGAGGGGAAAATGACTGATAAGCAAAGGGAAAGTGTTACTTACTGCATTTCCGGTTCCCCCCATAATGCTGCCACTGCAAAGACAAGCCAAGTGCTCTCTCTGCTTTTGATTCCTGGCTAAAATTTCCTCAAATCTGAAAGGAATTTCAGGAAGGATCTAGAGTATGAATTTTAAAAATCTGCAGGTAACTTCGAGGTATACCTCTTAAGCATCCTCCGGTAACTCTGAGTTGTACATGTGGGACCTTGTTACTAGACAGGCATAAGGAATGTTAAGGTTGAATATGCTCAAACCCTGGGAATCTGAATTGAGAAAGGCAGGAAAGTCATTTCCTGCCTGCCTCTATCTGCTCTGGAACTCATAACCATGACACCCCCACTGAGTACCATGGGCACTGGGTCACATAGCATAACACCTGGAGTTCCATGTTAATGAGGTATCTAGATAACCCAGAGCCTTCAGCCAATGAGCTTCTTTCTCTTCCTGAGTATTTCTTCCTGAAAAAGGTATTTACTCTGAACCATCCACAGGTAACTCCAAGGTGAACTTCTTAAGCATCTATAAGGTATATGTATTAAGGATCTGCAGGTAACTCTGAGGAGCGCCTCTTAGACATGATAGCTACATGCTGCTGTCCTCTGACTATTCAGAATAGTTCCTGAATTAATATTCACTTATTTTAATCCTCATTCAGAAAAGCGTGTCATACCTTACAGTGGGTAATTCCTAAATTAGTATTTCACTTGTTTTAATCCTTATCCAGAAAAATATTTGATTTCCTTACAACATGGGTATTATACTCCAATTCGAAACAAAATAGAAAAAGAAACAAAATTACAGGTAGAAAATGATGCAAAAGCTGTGTCAGAAATGTATCCCAGAGGTTCATAAACATATGTAAATGTAACAGGCAAAATTCCTCTCTGGGTCATTTCCATAAACTCAGGCTTACAGGTTCAAAATACTGGAAGTAGGCTTGGTCCGTAGCATTTTCCTGTTCCCATATAGCAGGGTCTAGGCGTTTTATATCTGCATCATTAGTTGAATGAGCACTATGTAGCAGATGGCCTCTGAATTCTTTCAAAACTGTATTTTTCCTCATGGAAATTTCAATAATTTCATTGCTAGTGTTCATCCTTAGGCTTTTAACAATTTTTTTTAAATTATTTTCATAATTTGACATGAATGTAATATATATAGATCATATCCCAACCATTCCTCAACTCCTCCCTCTCCCAACACCATGACTTCTTGTTTTTCATAATCTACTGTGTCCAATTAGTACTTTTCATAGTTGCATGAGAATTGAGCTCCATCCTCTAGAGAATGGGCAGAATAGCATGGGGCTGCCAAATGTTAAATTATAATCTTAAAGAAGTAAGCTTTAAAGTATGCCAGGGGGATAGAGAGATGGCCCAGTAGTTAAGAGCACTAACTGTTCTTCCAGCGGTCCTGAGTTTAATTTCCAGCAACCACATGGTGACTCACAACCATTTGTAATGGGATCTTTACTGAAACAAATTCTCTAAGATGAAGCATCTTAAGGGAGAAAAGATTTGATTTCCTGGCTTCCTTCCTTGTGTGCCTGTGGCTTGCTAGAACATCATGGTGGAGTGTACACTAGGAGTACATAGCTACTTATTTCCTGCTGATCGGGAAGAGAAGAACGAGGAAAAGCGCTCCTCACAGTATGCTTTAAAGGTGTGCCCCAGTGACCTGCTTGCTCTTAGAGGACCACTTACTGGGCTACCTTACAAAAGCACCATCATCTCTTGAACACATCTCCAACACATGAGCTGTCGGGAAACCTAACAACTAAACAATGATAGCTATCAAGGAAGACTTCCAGGAATGAAGAAAGCAAAAGCAATCACTCCAGGTCCTCCAAATTGGCTCCTGAAGGATTCTTGCCCATTAGATTCTTTCTATTTATAAGCACCTGCAGGAGTGTGAGGTTTGTGACATGGTGACATGTCATCACTTTGGTGCATACTATGTGGTGACATCAAGCTTTCATCCTCCTGATGTCATGACCCGATACAGAAACAGTCCATAAGTTTGGCAACATGTGGATTTCTTGACCTTTCATTCTTAACAACTTAGTAAAAGAAGCGCCACTGAAAATGTTTCTTATTTAAGTTTAAAAATGTGTATAAAACCATTCTTTTTGTCAAAACAAAATTATCAGATTGGTTATGTCTTGAAGTAGAAAATGCCAAAGGGGAAAAAAAATCTTAATAGTGCTTACATTTGGGTATTAGAAAACTCTCTGTTTCTTTCTCTGACTCTCTCTCTCTCTCTCTCTCTGTGTTTCTGTCTGCCTGTCTCTGCCAGTCTCTGTCTCTGTCTCTGTCTCTGTCTCTGTCTCTGTCTCTCTCTCTCTCTCTCTCTCTGAGTACTTTATGTATTCACTGACTCTCCAGTTTCTATTATAGGATTACAAGGGACTAGCAAGTCCCTTCTTTTATTGTAACCCTATTCTTCATAGTTCTCACATGGAGCGGACTTTCCCACAACAGTGACATTGCTAACGGGATTTATGACTTTGGAATTTTTAAGATCCTTTAAATAGTACAAACTCTATGAATCCTTTCAGGGTCATGTCCATCTATTTTCACTACAATGTTTTTTATTACCCTTCCTAGATTGTACTTAATTTTGACTTGCTTATTAATGTGATTTATGTCAGGACTTTTTATTAGTCTTTTATTTATCCTTCAAATGGTTTGTATAAACTATTTCTTCTGCCTGGATGCCCATTATTTCCAAAACAATCCTGCCTACAAGTCTTTCAAGGCACACACAGCTGCCAGTATCTTTCAAAAAATCTTTAATAGTCAACACCATCCCAAATGTGTATATTGAGTCCATAGTTCATTCATAGAAAGCTATGAACATCACTATATTTAAAATATTGTAATAATAGACTGTAGATTCATCTTAATTTGTGAGAAATTAAAATAATTGGAATACATAAATATTCATCTTAGTTTTTTTTTCTTGCTAGAGAAAGTAGTTCTGGGTGATGCGTAGTCAAAATCATTTAATATTACCCACAAAATTTTTTAGAATCACATTTCTATATAGAGAAACATCTTGGCCTTCATGAACAATAGTGGATTTGACTGTGTTAATCTAAAACTTCTTCTCACTCTTAGGCAACTTACTATTCCTAAGTCTTGGACTGACAGAGCAATGTCTGACCAGATTATTTTCGTTGCTCATATTGTGGTAAGCTCATTATTCTTGCCATATGGTGAAAAGAAACTGCCCAACACAGGAAAATACTTTACAAGCCCTAAGCATAAAGCTTATGGGTCCTGCAGGAAGCCAATCAGAAAGAGATGACTCTGTAGTAGGCTCCACTGTCTGCACTCTCCTCAGTAGGGAAATTGAACATCAACACCAAACAGGAAGTAGTTATACATGGAGGGAATTAACTTCTTTTAACTTCTCTTGTTCCTTAATATACAAACTTTAAGCAGTCTTCACTTCTAGTTTTCCTTAGAGTAAGAATCACCTCTATCTTCTCAATAACCCCTGACGAATCTTGGAATTATCTTTGTGTTCAAGTTCTGATTCCTAATACGGCTTACAAAATACTCTCTGGAGCTCATCACTTCTGTGTGCCTTTGCTGCTGCCTGTTACTGAGAATGTAATCATCTCATTCAGTACTGTTCAAGTAACTTATAGTACTTAGCCTCAGTTCCACTTTCTTTAATCCATTATTCAAAATGCAACAGTATAATTTTGTGTACATGCTAGAGATAGAACTGAGAGACTTTTTTTTTTTGCATACCAGCCATGCTTTGCATAGACCCTAATTTTTTTTCTGACAAACTTGCCCCGCTGCTAGTGTGTTAGAACCTTCTCAACTTCTTGGTCAACTAAAAACATTTATAGCATTCAAGATGGTTAACACTTTGCCCACTGCCGTCTTCTGTTAGTACCTTTGCTGTTTGCTGTGATGTGCTTGACTCAGCTGCCTCTCTGTGTTTTCTTTGAGAGAGAGGAGAGGGAGAGAGAGGAAAGAGGGGGGGGGAGGGACGGAGAGGGGGAGAGAGAGAGAGAGAGAGAAGAGAGAGAGAAGAAATAGTATGTGCTTTCCAAACTTCAAAGTCTATGTCCAGTGCCTCTAAATCTTTTCCAAACAGTTCCATGAACTGAGGATCAAACATTCAAATATATCAATTTATGGAGGTTCTCATTCAAACTACCCTTTGTTACAATTTTTGCAAATCCTTCAATTTTTAATTACTGACTTTGTCCACAGTTTAAGAGATGACAGTACTGCTTATTTTGCTACTCCTGGGGACCTAGTACCTAGTCTTGTACCTGATATACATGAGTTTAATTAAAATGTGGTGGTGAAGTGAATGTCCATTCGTGTGTATTGTAATTACAGTACTACATTGTGAATGGAAAACATTCTAATGATAAAAGTGAAATGTTAAGTGGGGGCTACCTGTAGCTCTGGTTTTTCTCATGGGGTAGTTAGTTATTCAGTGACGCACTGTTTCCAGTAGCAGTTTGGAGAATTTACCTTGTAATTCCTCTTATTCATTCTTTAACACAATTGCTAATCCCTTTGTTGTATTAAATTATATTCCTATTTGTGCTGGGCCTTGGAGAATTAGCAATGCAAAAGGGAAATAGCATGCTTGTTCATGAGATTTTTACAGGTGGCAGGGGATATGAGCTTCAAATAAAGTGATGATTAAGCTATAGTTGAGGTAAAGTAGGTTTTAAAAGGCAAGTCTGTGTGACTGTAGAATTGGGATTCTCCCCTGTTAGTGATTTTCTCTTTGAAGAGGAGTCATTTGCCCCTATGGAGCCTCTGCATTGTCATATTTTGGGAGGGGACAAAGGGATTACATCAAAGGTTCACAAGATGTTCCCCCCAACACACTATAGGCTTTTTAAAGCCAACATGTAAATAATAGTGGGGCCTAGGAACTATGCTCTAGAAATGATACTTAAGTGAATAAGCAAGTTTCCAGAAAGTAATAGAACATACAGGAAGAGTATGCAAAGCTAGGGCAAGCTTCTCCTTTAGTGTTTGCAGAAGTGGTAGTGTGCGAGCCTTTTTGAGCAGAGGACAGAGGATGACATAGGAGGAAAAGGCTGAAGCCCAGTAACGTTCAGCTTTGTTTGGATATCCAGAGTAGTGATGGAACTGTTCTGTGGAGCTCAAAAGATTGGTAGAGTTGGAAGTGTGCTTTGAGTTCTTTTTCTGAATGATAATTGAAGTCACAAATTCATACTGGCATCAGTGTGCCAACTTGGTATTATTTCTATTCAGAGAGCTTACAAGGGGCGGGATCAAAATGGAGATGGTAGGACTGAGTCAGGGTTAGGATTTGTTAGATGGAAAAACAAGCAAGCAACCAACCAACCTGTACTCATTATGGAACCCCATACCAAAACTGCAGTGGCAGTACAGTTCTCCTTTTGGGCGAAAGCTGGATAACTTTTCAAAAAGAGACTGGTACTTTTAATAGAAAAGTTTCCTTACATAAAGCATACTGTATGTATGTTCTTCAGTAGTGGAGCACTCTTGGTTTTGCTTTTCCTTTTTTGGATACTTTTTGTTGGTAAGTTCTTAGATACATGCAGTACATTAAAGGATGCATTTTTATGGCACAGAACTTAACTTGGTTACAGTATAACTTCAGAATTAGAAATAAGCTCCTCGTCTTCGTATAGTACCTTGTGGTTTATGTTAGATACACAATTGATTCTTTTCTCCTGAAGCACAAGCAGGAGGACCAGACTATCTAGAGCAGCCATCAAGAAGTGACTTGTCAAAGCACTGGAAAGAAGACACTCTGCGAGTGATTGCCAAGGCGTCACATGATCAGGAAGATAAAGGGCCAGAGACAGTTTTGCAGTCGGTAAGAACTTTTCTTCTGGCTCTCAGAACATAGCCATGTATAGCGTTCCCACAATGTAATGGAGAAGCACCCTGTCTGGGAGTCAGGGGACACTGTGGTTTTTGCCATGAGCATGATCTGGGAGTGTGGGCTGTCATTTCCTCAGTATATGATTTTACATAAAATCCTCTCTTAAGTTTCCTGTCAGAGGACTAAAAAGACTCTAGACTTCAGACTAAATTTTTTCATTTGACTAGGAATTTAAAGAGAAGCATAAAGTTCAACAGTATTTTTTCCCTTGGTCTGTGATATGCCAATACTGGGGTAATTGAGAAATTAAGAAACAGTTGACAATGTTCCATGGAAATTATTTAACAAAAAGGTGGAATATTAATAGAAAATACATGTGATGTGCAATTTGTGTGTGTCCTGGATAGAAATTGTCATTTTCATTTTAAGTGTACTTTGCAGTTTGTTTTATGAGAACAAATTGACCAGAGATGTAGGGTTGAGTCAGTGAGTATGTCAAGAATTTTGTACTGCAACCCCCACCTCCCCATTTTAATAGTTAATATAAACAGCCCCATGCAGGCTTATTGGAGCTCCTTTAGGTTGTAAAGATTCTCTTCCTTGAGAACTGAAGGTCATAGGATAGTTCATAAATTTACATGACAAAAGTTGTACTTTGCAAGTGATTTTGGTCTCAGCAATAGCCTGCTACCTTAATACACCCATTATTGAAAATTTCCAGTAAATAAGGCATTCTACAAGTTATATTGTAATGAACTAAATAACAAGCAGAAATTCTTTTACTTCTAGCTTGAAAACATTTTATTACAGTCTTTTTTTTTTTTTTTTGGTTTTTCGAGACAGGGTTTCTCTGTGTACCCTGGCTATCCTGGAAGTCACTGTGTAGACCCGGCTGTCCCCAAACTCAGAAATCTGCGCCGCCACTGTCCGGTTACAGTCTTCTTAATATGAATGGCTATAAATTCTACAAATGTCTTAGATTCTATAAATAAATTTAAGAACATCTGCTAACTCTAAAATTTTTCTTGGTAAATACTTTGCTTCATGAGTCTGAAAACTCTGCTCCTTGGGGGTCTTGGGACAGGAAAGCCCAGGAAACAAGGACAGACAATTGGCATGGGGAGAGTACTTTTACCAGTATAAAATTTTCACTTGGGGTCTTCATAAATTGGTGCCTTGCATCATTAAAGCCTAAGATATACCATGCTTTTAGCTGGGCTCAGAAAACTAAAATCATAATTTGCAATATAGAATTTTGTTTTATCTTAGTTCAGCTAATTACAAATATTTTAATTCATGCAGTCATCACATAAATTTGCAGGACCCAGATTTGTTGGTGTGATTATCTTCTTATAAATTAGCTCAGGTAAAAGAGAAGAGAGACTATGGTGGGAAGGCTCTTTTCCATATTCCCTGTATCCTAAAATAACACCTATATTGTTGCCTCTGAAGTCTGGACTTGTGGATTAGTTGTGAGCTTCTATCATCTGAGTAGTTTGTGGTTCTTGGTCTCAGGACCGTTGCTTAGGACTCTGGCGACCATTTCCTGTTATCTTTTTCCAGTTATACTTAGCATATATCAGAAACTACAGTGAAAGTCTTTAGACTTCAGATACCATTTCCGTGACTTACTACAAATGCAATCTAGAGTAAATTTTTTACTTGAGTTTCATTTTTTTTTCTACAAGATTGAAGTGACTCTGAGGTTAATGCTGAAGGTTTTGTCTGTTTTGTTTTGTTTTGATAGTGGGTATTGGTGTGGTAGTTTCTTCCCCTCAGCCCTGGGTATCTCACAGACACTCAGAACCTTAAGTTCCAGTTGTAGAGTAGGAATGACTCCCTGTAAAACTTAGAATCACAGAAGATATCAGCAGTCTTCAAATGTTCAGGCAGCCTGCTTTCCTAGAGAGTAGCTTTAATTTCTAATTGAACGTTTTAGGATATTTGAGAGTATGTGAAGCAGATAACAAGAAAGAAACCTTGTGCCTGGCTTCAGTTGCTGGCCAGTGGACAGGCACCATCAACTTGGCCTGCCCATTTTACATGTTTTCTTAAAATAGAGTCCCTGGATGTAATTATTAAACAGGGTGCTATACCAGTGTCCTGGTGACATGAACGTGATGCCTGATGTCAAAATAAAACAAAACCATACTCATAAACTCCACGGTCACGTCAGGTTTCCTGAAAGAAACAGCTTACTCTGCACAATCTCTTCTATGAGAACATTTTTAAAAAATCATACAGCCAGCGAGTTTCAGGCTATTTTAATTTTTTCTATCATGCTGAGAACCTTCTTAGCTTTGTAGCCTTTGTTTAATTTTTGTTAACTTGTTCACTCTGTTTGAAATAATAGAACATTAAAAATAAGCATTTACTTTGATTCATCTTCAACTACTTTATATGAAATAAGCATTTACTTTGATACATCTTCAACTACTTTATATGAAATAAGCATTTACTTTGATACATCTTCAACTACTTATATGAAAAGTATTCTGAAGGAGTCTGCGTTCTATTGGCGCTGATAGAACCTCTTTCCTTCCAGGATTATCAGAACCAACATTGAAACTTGGCAGTAGCAAAAAGCGTTTATTATTGCTAACTCAAGTTCTCCCTCTCCTAGACAGTTCTTTTACAGGGCCCATGTAGCTATTTTCTTGAAGGTTTTTCTTTCATTTGACTTAATTACATGCATGTGAATCTTTGCACGTAGGTTTGTAAGTGCCAGTGCCTATGGAACAGAAAACGACATTGGGTCCCTTTGGGTTGGAGTTAGAAGTTAGTGTGAGATGCCTGATGTGGGTGCTGGGAATTGAACTCAATTTCTCTGCAAGAGCAGGATGTGCTCTTTATCAGGGAGCCTTGTCTCCAGGCCCCCATTTCTGTCTTTAGAATAATAGACTGGGTTGCTAGTAACTCATTACTAAAGTCCCAACATGGATTGTAACTTATTAGCTTACATTTCACTTTTGTTAATGGAGACCTCGCACAATGTCTCAAATGCTAGAAGTATTAACAATTCTTAATTGCAAGTTCATCTCTATAAAATAGGTGTGATAGTAAGATTGGTGTAAAGTAATTACAGTATAAATTATTTAATGATTTGGCAATATCAACCATGTTTAACAGCTGTTAAACACAAAATACTTATACTAGCTCATGATCACAGCAGCAGAGAAGGGTGGGTATTTCCGTTGTAGATGATGAAAATTCAGATAAATAGAGCACCCTAAATATGTTACAAAATAACACTTTTAAGATAAACCTTTCTTTTAAAAGAAGAAATACTATTCTTGACCATTACTTGTGTTTTCATTGTTAAAGTCTATTTGGATATATATTTCTAGAATGAAAGAAATTGTGCACAACAGTTTTTTTCTTTTTTATTAGATATATTCTTTATTTACATTCCAAATGATTTCCCCTGTCCTGGTCCCCCCCCCCGAAAATCCCATAAGCCCTCTTCCCTCCCCCTGTTCCCCAATCAACCCCCTCCCGCTTCCCTGTCCTGGTATTCCCCTACACTGCAGCATCGAGCCTTTCCAGGACGAGGGGCCTCTCCTCCCTTTGGTGTTGAACAAGGCCATCCTCTGCTGCCTTCAGGGACAAAACCATCAACCAGATAGTACATTTCAATTCACTTATATTTCAAATAAGAATAAAACTTGTAAATGTTCTTATTCATATTTTACACTTGAACTCAAGTCTATTTTTGATTAAGAAAGTTCTGGTACACATTGCAATGACTGAAGCAAGCTGCCCAGATACTCTCTGTGCTTTTGCCGTCTGCTGACTGAGAAATAGAGGGCGTTCGAGTTCTGAGCCTGTTGGTTAAACAAGACTATGTGAAAGCCTTACCCTTGCAAACTGCTGGGATTAGAGTAGGTTGTGATCTTATCTTCAGAGAATTGCAGCAAAGGCCTTCTGGAATAACTAGGACTGTTCGTCTGCCTCAAATACTACTGTTCAGTGTGACTCCGGTCTTTATTATTTTTAAATACATTAAGTCTAAAATGCGAAAAGCTACCTGAAGTGTCTGGAGTGCAAATAGAAAGGCTACAGTTTTGTATTACAATTTGATTAATAAACCTGCCTCGAATGTTTACTTTTAAGTGCTTTCACTTCATACGTAGTGAATAGAGATAGTATAGAAAGAGACTATATGCCTCCGCCTGTAAAGAGATTGCTTCCATTGTCATCTCTCTAATCTTCTTACCAATGATTTTCTTCCGCAGAAACCTGAAAATACCACAAGCCAACCACCTTCTAGCCAGCAAGTTGTAGAGGTGGAGATTCCTCACATAGGGAAACTGATGATTGAGTCAAAAGAGGGAGGGTGTGATGAAGAGGAGGTACCTTGGTTGCAGTGCTCTGCACGGTTCGCTCTCACGCTTTGTTGCTATGTACAAGCCCCGCAGGCATGCCTGGACCCACACTCTTAATGTCTGTTACCGCATAGCATACGACTTTGCCTCTTATGGTGTGAAGCCTTGCCAGTTACTAACAGAACCTGGATAGTAAGGATAGTAAATATAACATGAAAGCGGTAAGCTTAGAGAATAGATGAAAAAAACTGATTTTTTTTTTTTTAACATCAGTTTACTGTCAGGCTGATCATTAGAGTAAGATTTGCTTAATTACATAATGCCCATTTCGCATTTAAAAATAACTGATATCTTCTTAGCAGACTACTAAATTACTTGTATAATTTACTTTATACCTTGCCCATCATTCCCTACCACTAGAATGCCCTACAGAATGATTGCAAGATGAATAATTGATGGTTTTGCTGCTACAGACTCCTGCTGTACCTTCAAACATGCATTGGTGGGCATCCCCGAATGCTGGGCACTACCTCCTTTTCCATGGGCATCTCCATCTTCCATCGTCACTTCTCATTGTCTCGGCTACCTAGTAGTTCCACCAGCGTCCAACATTTTTCTTTCTCATGATAAAGTTTCTTTTCCATCCAGTTGAAACTGATATGTTTTGGTCCATCAGATTACTATCATTCCTTTGTATGAATTTTCCCCTTGAAATTCCTTAACTGGCTCTTTTCTGTGTTTGAGAGAGGACAGATAAGCAGTTTTTGAATATTGAATATTGACAGTAGAAGATGGGGATCTAGGGTGATTTATGGTCAGAGAGATACCACGGCTTTTTAGTGTTTGTATCTTTGGATAAGAACTGAATGTGCATGAAATATATTTTATCCCTGCAAAATTTGTTCCCAAGTTTTAATTATGATGATGTAAAATTAGCCATCAAATTTACAAGTCTCATAAAGAAGATACTATCTCTGTCCTGACATGAGAAAGCATGTCTACTGAAAGACCAGATTTGAGAGAGAGGAACTAATCCGAGGTCTTGTGTAAGCAGGCAATGAATGGTGGACACACGCAACCTCCATGTATAATGCAGACTAAAAGTCAGGGAGTATGAGGGAGTGACCACAGACTCTCAACTGCAGTGACACGCATCGTGGTACTTATTTCTATGAAAGCCAAGCATCCAAGAATGAGCTACTTTGAAAATAGGGCTTAAGTAGTGTGTACACTGTGTATAGTACTACATTGCTCCATGTCTGCTCGCATACAACTGATCCAATTTAATGAAAGTAATCATTTATTACGTAGCACCAAATTGCTTGTTTTCAGTGTGAGCTCGTTTTGGCATTTGTGAAAGAATTGTGATTACTCACTCAATACTACCTTTGTTGGGAATGTTTCTTAGACCTGTATGTTTTGATGTACTCTGTTAGTGTCCTTGCCTAACAGTGCATGTGCCTTGAGACTCCCGGTTTGCTTACAGATACACTGGAGCAGGAGTGGGAGCCAACTGGAGTTTTCAGAGGCTCAGCAGTCCTTGAGCAAATGTACAAGCTATTCATTTATTTACTAAGTGTTGGTTCCCTTTTGAAATGGTTCTCTTGGAGCAGTATTCATCTTCTGCTTGGTCCAGAAGGGGGTGCCTTCTTACAGTTCTGCACTTTAGAGAGAATGCTTTCTGTACTTTGTACAGACAGGGGCGTCCTGTATGCCAGCTGGGCCACTGCACAGATGACCGAATGGTGCTTTCACTTGTCAGAAAACATTTGCTCTTTTATAAATGCGCCATTTGATTCCTTAGTGGTAGAGAACAAAAGGCTTTTAAGTTGCACGTAAATAGCTTGTTTCATTTTGTTAAAGGATTTTGGCTTTTGTTTCTGCATCGTCCTGTTAACCATTCAGAAACTCTTACTTTCCATCTCTGTGGCAGATCACCATGACACCCAGCATGCAAGGTATTATCATGGCGATAGGTAAATCCAGGAGTGTGTATGACAGGTGTGGTCCTGAAGCAGGGTTCTTTAAGGTACAATTAACATTTTCATTTTGTAATGTCTTACAGCACCTTATCTCTTTAAACAAATTTCTGTTTTCCTATCTGAATGATGACAATCTGGTGTTCTGAGAGCTGCTTCTGTGCTTGTGTTCTTTTTAAATGCTAATAATTAAAAAAAATGAGAATATTTCACCTGAGTTACTGCAGTAGTGTGTCTCTCCTTCATTGCCAGTAATGTAGTCAGGAGATTAAGGGTACTGGAAAGCAGTAACAGAGACTGTGGATTTGCCTCTGGTCATGGCCTATTTCTTGCGTAGAGGTTAGACTTCGGGTCAGTATTGAAATATGTTCCCTTTAATTTTCCTGTTGACACTAAACCAATTCTGTTTCACAAAATTATGTTTTCAGTTCTTATGTTTTGCTTCATCTTCCTTGTTTTTCATCTATTCTAAATATTCTCCTTAACTCACGAAATGGGAGACTGTCCAGTTGATTCCTTTCACCATCTCACACATTCCCTTTTAAGTGTGTGCACTCTCCAGAGTCGTATTGTGTGTCCTTTTTGTTCAAAAGATAAAAGCATCATGTGCAAGGCATTACTTTTTGAGATTTACCAAAAGACCTTGTGTGTGCACGTGTGTGCACTCGAGCACCAATACTCTAAAGTTTTCCCTTCATTTTCTATATGTTATCATCACCTATACATCGCCATCACCTATATCTTGTCATCACCTACTCTCTCCCTCAGAAGCCAGACCCTCCAAGCAGTGTATAGAACAGAAGAAGTGTACTAATTTGCCTTCTCAATAAGTCCTTATGGATTTGTTAGTATTTATCAATTTTACTGATATTCTCCAGCCTTTTTGAATAACCAACTTGAACTGTTAAGTTGCAACCTTTCTGTTACCATGGTTAAAGGACAAATTGATCAGCCTTTTAAAATCTAATGCAAAAACTTAAAAAAAAAAGCTTCTCTTCTTAAAAAAACAACAACAACAAAACACAGAAAGATGACAAGGCCACCAGAAAAGAAAGTAGAGAAAGAAGATTCTAGTAGATTGTGCATGTGTTACTGGCTGTGTTCTTTATGGATGGCTAAAGCTATAGATGATATTATTTCCTTCCCTCCATTTGGTCTTTCATTTCCCTCTAAGTGCCTCCCCCCATACACTTAATTTTTTTTCTTTTTTGGCATAGTTTTCTATATTTGACATTAGTTCCTCTATCAGTTGCTTGAGTTTTATCTTTCTTTTTACCAATTTTAAATGTTTATTTTTCATTTTTATTTTCTGTCACTTGATGTTTTGCCTACATTTCTGTTACACTGCATTGCTTCCATTACAGCTTTCATTCAGTGCCACAGAGGTGAGAGGAAGACATCATTCTCTTGGAACAGGAGTTACAGATGATTGTGACCCATCATGTGGGTGCTGGGAATCGAACCCAGGTCCTCTGGAAGTGCTTTTAACCACGGAGACCTCTCCATCCTGCTGTTACAATTTTGTATTCTCAGAGCAATATAAACCCAGGTTAACTTTAGCTATGCACAGCTCTTTATTTTGAAACCTGTTATTGATGTTGCCTTGGATGTTCGCTTGATGCATGTTTCATCTATTTGTTCTTCGTTTCCTGGATCAAGTACCAGGTGCTGATGTACAACGAAAGGAACAGCTTATAAAGAGAATGAGAAGTGACATTCTGAAACAGGGATTGGCTAGACAGATCGTTAGATACATTCTACCTCTTAAAATACAATGAAGGGTCGCTCCTTTTAAAATATAGTAAATACCTAATAATCTTCGATGAATCCCAGATTAGTAAAAAATTTCAAGATGCTTCACAGAAAACTGGCAGTTTGAAGACTCACTAGTGGCTATTAACATGTGAGCCTGTGACCTTTCTTACGTTTAGAATTCCTCCGGTGTCCCCTGCTCATAAATCCACCTCTCCACAATTCCCTGGTACTCTTCATCAGCTCTGTGTGCACACACCACTTGGTAGGATGAGTTGGGCCTTACCAGGATGAAAACTTAGTATTGGCATATGATGGCTTCTCTTCCCTACCTGTGGTCCTTGAACTATATACTCTACATTTTATTCTTTTCAGTGCCTAATATATAATAACTTGACAGGAAAGGCATTTTTCTCTGTATCTTAATATTATTAGGAAAACCCTAAGTTGACTTTACAGAACTTTTTGATTGTGAGAGAAAAGATTTTTAACTCTTAGCCTGATTAAGTACTTTCAGCTATACTTATAAATGCATTATGATCAGATCGACTTTTGTTACTGTTAGAATGCATGTGTGTGTGTGTGGGGGCGGTACACACACCTTATCTCACTTGTAGAGGTCAGATGTCAATTTTATGGATCTGTTCTCTCTTCCTGCCTTTATGTGGGCTCTGTGAAAGGAATCCAAGATGCCAGGCTTGCAACACAAGTGCCTTTATCTGATGAGACATCTCACCACCTTTATTAGTTTTCAAATGATATATTGGATTGGCAGTGATTACCTTATGAATTACCATAGGAAATTATCCTGTGGGAATATCATCTTACAAGAAATAGAAGTAAAGAATGCAGGCTAGGCTTGAGTAAGTGAACTGGTATGGTTTAACCTTGACTTAGAGTCACACACAAAGGCCTTCCCACTAAGGAGTCTACTGTATATATGTAGTATGGAAAAGTTAATAGGCAGGCAGGGGAGTCTAAGGCATTCTACCAGCTCCCTTCTCAAGTTGTCTTCTTTTGATAAGACTGGTTTCCATTTTAAGTATAAAATCTTTAGGTGAAATGGTTTAATGAGAAGATTTCCCCAAAAGGCAAACTAAAATAGCTCCAATGAGAAAAATTAAAATCAAAGAGAGAAAAATCAAGAACAGTTGTACAAGACTGGTTGTTGTTAAGTATTTGTATATGAGGAGGCACAGACCATACAGTAATTACTATTCTGAGAGTAGCTGTTTGTTTTCCTTGAAAGTCATGAAACATCTTTTTTTTTTAATTGAAACCGTTGCCTATAGCTCTTACAGTAGTATCCTTAGGGTTTGGTGAGATAAGTGGACTCTTCTGTATTGTGAAATAATGTTCCTGATAGGGTATCATTGCCTCACAGTAATTATTCCAACTGATACCATGTGGTCACTTCCTTTTACGCCTTAGTACCTATTACCACTGCTGCACCTTACTTTACCTCTATGGAAAGTAAACTTAACTCATGAAATGACTTAGAAGTACAGTGGTAGTAGGTCACAACCCAGTAGATTATCACAGAAGGGACAGTTGCCCATGTAACTACCAATCAAGCCAAGAAGTAGAACTCCTGACTGTTTCTGCATCACTCGCCTCTGTCTCCTCCCTGGAATCCTTTTGACCAATTACAGTCAGGCCCTTCTGTTGCTAGTGTCCCTGTTGGTGTGACTCTGGACCTTATAACTTGGAACCCTTTGTTTGTCAGTCTTTTCAGTGTGTCTGTCTTAGTATCATGTTGAGAATTATATATCATTGAATATACTTGTAGTTTGTAGTATATTGTGTGAACACAATGGTATTCCATCATAGGGTGCTTAATTGATTTAAGAGTTTATGAGTCATGGCTATAAACCCAGTGGATACCGTTAGCGTAGTTTTGGATTGGATTTCTTCCCAAGCGAATCTTGATTTCTAGTGGGGAAGCAAACATTTATTAAGTTGCAATTAGTATGAGACAGAGTAGTTTTCCAGTTGTATTTTGTGGTTTGCAATCTACATTTTATACTTCTTGGTGGTATGAATTTTAATAAGTATCTTTTTTTATAAATATAAGAAGTCTTTTGACTGCTTCTAAAACTACTTGAAATCATTTATTCCTATGATTTTGTGCTTTCAACCATGGCTTAAATTATAGGATTTCAGTTTTCTTCAAATGAAAAACTATCTAACACTTTCAAAGAATTTTGTCTAATCCAACTTTTATTTTATACTGATTTAAAAATTCCATTTTTATCATATAATAATTCTCCATTGGCAACTGGGATTGTTTGTGTCTCTGTATTCTACTGTTATATTTTTCTAAGCAATGAACATATTGCCTCATGCTTCATTAGTATATTTAACATTTTATACCAAAAAACACATGCTCATTTTTAATTTTTATAAATGAAATACTTCGTGAAACCTTTTCAGTTTTCATGATTTTTAGAATTGTTACTTTTTACCTAAACTCTTAGTGAATTTGAGTTCAGGTGTTAATTTAAGACGAAGTTAGAAATTATGTTTTAATAATTGGATTAGTTTTAAATAGGCACCAGCTTTTTAAGATATGGCTTTTCAATCTGTCATCCTTTGCTATATCTTTTTATAAGTTTCATAATTTTGCTAGGTAATTAGCTTATATTTTACATTCTTCTTAGATGCATAAGTGTTTTATTACAAAATGGTATATGCAAGTTAGAATAAACAAGGACAATATATTTTAGAATATTTATCTTATAATCCTATGCTTTTCAACAAATTTTCAGTGTTGTCTCTTGATTATGTCATTAAACTGTTCTCCCAAATGTATCTCATCACTTTCATAATAGCTGTTTATATGATATAAGAATAACTGGTTTTATCATGTTGACTATAGACTTTAGTACATATTCTTAATGTTAGAGTAATGGTAAGAAATTCATTTGTTTAGTAACACCTTATCAAGTGTGTAGTCAAATGCTTTATTTTATTATGATTAGCATTAGTACTTTTGGTCTGTAGACATTGGTAGTTTTAGTGTTAACCAGGTTTATTGACTACTCTAATATTTCACATTATAATATGTTCTTATAATATCTATAATAATTATCATAATATATTTCTCAATATAGATAGCCAAAAAATGGAAAATATAATTAGAAACATGATAGAAACTCATTTGAGGCAGTTTATCATGTTAGCTTTAATCCAGTAGCAGTTGTATACAACTCTGCTAGAAGAAACAGCACAGAAATCTGTCCATTTCTGTTACTAGTTGAGAAAATATTTAAATGGAAAATGATATGACTAAATTTTCCTTGGAAAATTAGGAGACTCACTGAGTAAATCTAGGAGATGAGAACATAAAATACAGGGGAATATAATTTTTCTAATGTTGAGGATACATTCGTTTTTAAAAACACATGTAGCTCTCCTCACCAAAAATTGAAAAATAAGATTTTTAAAAAGAAATCATTGTAAAAACTTTATATATGCTATTTAAATATGCAGTAACCCTTATAATCTTAAATGTCAAAACATATTTTATTTTTATTGTGATCTTTAAGCACAGTAATAAGACTTGACAGTATATCTGGAGGGAGAAAGTCATTTTTCCCTGTGGGAAAAGTATTTTTGGAAATTTTATCACTATAGAAAAATGAACATAATCTTCTATTTGTAATACTTTGTTGTGTAGAAGGGACTAATTCAATAATTAAATCTTTCAATATGTGGTTTTAGTTATTTTTTCTCTAAAATATAACAACAAAGCTTATAGGATTACTTGAAGTTATACACAAAAAGAAAGTAAAGGGAAGAAACTAATAAACCGTTTTAATTGAGTGAAATTTTTGTAATGTGTGTTACATGCAACCTAAAGTATTTTAGGATTAGCAGAGCTATAACTTAGATACAAAAATGAAGGGAAATTTTGAAGGTGTTATTTTTAATCATGTGGGATTTGTGTGATTAATTCAGCAGTATTTGGTATGTAAGTCTACAAATATTCAGTCATATATCATCTAGATTGTGCTCATATGGAAAGATATATTAATATTTTGTGTTATTAGTTCTCAATTTTGAAGCATTTTATGGTCAAAGAAACAAGTGATAATATAGCATGTATCATTACTATTGCTATAGTCATCAAATCCAAATACTGTAGTAGCAGTCATAGTCACTTGAAGTGACTAAAACCCAATCACCTTACTGTGACTGCTGGTGAAACAGTTGTATCCGTGTAACTGCCAGCAAGAGCCATGCTGTCTTGTATAGGTCTGGGTGTTCTAGGAATGTTCAACTCCTCTAGAACTCTGGTATGTGATTTACTGTGGCGAATGCACGCAGGTGGAGAATCGCACAACACATCTAGTGATGTCCCAAGACAGACTTTGATGAAGGTCTGGCACAAAAGACTGCATTTCACAAAGTGATCCACACCATATCCAGATACACCGTGTCATCACTTGTGCGTGTAGAAACATAAGGACATTTGTAAGATGATGGGATAATGAAGATCCTATATAGTTGATCATTCACAAAATTCTTTTAAAGTATGGAATTTGGGGACATGTAAATGAACCAACTTACTTACATATTAAAAGGTAAAAATGAACATTTAAATTATTACCATTAAAAGAGTGAAGAACTTTAAGTTATAATTAATAAAATCTTTGTCCTTGTTTTGTTTTTTAGGCAATTAAATTAGAGTATTCAAGACTGGTTAAGTTGGCCCAAGAAGATACCCCACCAGAAACAGATTATCGTTTATATCATGTCCTGGTCTACTTTATCCAGAACCAGGCGCCAAAGAAAATCATTGAGAAAACATTACTCGAACAATTTGGAGATAGAAATTTGAGTTTTGATGAAAGGTAATAAAAGCACAAAGCATCTACTTCGTGTGTTCATACTTTTCTTATTGTTCTGGTTTGGTTGGCTTTGCTAATCTCAAGTGTAGGTCTTGTGTGTGTATAAAAACTATAACAAATACAGCACAAAACCTATCTCACATTAATTTGAGTGTTTGTTTTCCATTTCTCTAAAATTTCTAGCTATTCCCTGTTAAAGCTTTACCTAAAAGTAATTTGGATAATTCAAATTATGAGTAAAGAAATCGCTCAACTATGAAAGATTTTTCAACATCTATACTGTGGGGATTTTAGGCTAGGTAATTTGATTGTCAGACTTCCATGTGGCTTACCAGATACAGCAACAACTCTAACAAATAGTGAGAGAAGTCAGTCCCTTGAATTAGAAAGACCCATATATTCCCAGTAGCCACTGGAAGCTGGAGGTGAGTTTGCCTCTCTGTGACAATCCATGAAGAAAGTCAAGTCATGTATACAGAAAATAGGCATTGATAATTCTTTGATATAAAAGATGACATAAAATAGTTAATTTTTTTTTTCACATACAACTATGTTTTGTCAGAATGTGTTATAAAACTCCTGAGGTTAATTTTTTTCTTGTTAGTCTGAATTTCATTTAAAAAAGACTCCAGGTATAGAGTTTCAAGATACTAAACGTTACCTTTTTTTTCTGAGACACTTTATGACCATGATTGTCTTTTGGAACTCATTGTATAGACCAGGGTGGCCTCAAACTCACAGAGATTGTAAATCTGATTTCTGAGTGCTGGAATTAAAGGTGTACACCACTGTATCCTGCTCTTTTTTAATTCTTTAAAGTATGTATTCATGTTTGTGTGCATTGTAGGGGTTGGGGGTAAGACGTGCTTGCTATGGTATTTGTGTGAAGTTATTTGTGTGTGTTGCTGGGGTGTAGAAGGGGATGAGACATGCTTCTTCCCATGGTACATGTGTGAGGGTTAGAGGACTGCTCTGGGCATGTGAGATCTACTGACTGACTCTGACCAGGCCATCAAATCTTTGCTCCGTCCTACCGGCACTTGTGGAGAGTTTGTATTTATGTGTTTGGTAATTTAGTTTTATGCAACATGCTTTTACGGTTTTTATGGATTTTGTTTTTGATTTAGAAATGCCTTTCTTATATTTGAAGGTGTCACAACATAATGAAAGTTGCCCAAGCCAAACTGGAAATGATCAAACCTGAAGAAGTGAACTTGGAAGAATATGAGGTAGTGTGCTTTTGGGAAATACTGACCTCTAGTTGACACATTCCATGTGTCATAATGGAGAATAGAATTAAATGTTTAAAATGACTAAAATGTTTTAAAGAAAACCTTTGGTTTTTATGTTTATAAGTGCTCTTGTATCTCATAAACTAGTTTTTAATTACTTCTATAGATAGATTTTCTTGCTTAGTAAGTCCAATTTATTGCATTAATGTTGAAATTGCAAAGATTTATGAAGAGCCTACTGAACATTCTTCTAAGCACTGCAGGAGTATTGCCTGATTTAATCCAGATATGAGTCTCCAATTCCATGGGACAATGGCATAGAGTGGTCCTCTTCCCTCCACCCAATTACCCTGGGCTGCATGCCTCTCTCTTCCCCGCAGCCAACACCACACACACACACACACACACACACACACACACACACATGCAAATACCAGATGTGGTGGTACATGCTTTTTTATTTATTATTTGTTTTATTATTACTGGTCGGTACGTGAGCACATGAGGCACAGGGATGAGAGATCAACTGACTGAAGGTTTCATTGGTAGGAGTTTACAGCTTTCGGCAGCAGAACAGACCTACAAATTTAACTGCCATTCTCTCTACACTGATTATTTGCTATATTTTCTGCTTTCCCGTTGCTCCATCATATATGTTAGAGAGGTGTTAGACAATCATTTTAGCCGTGGTGTGCCATCTGAAATTGTGATCCTCAAACAGTGCTCTCTCTGAGTATGCACATCCACACTTGCATCATGGCTTATGAGATTTGTCTGGGTGTGTACACAAAATCTTTTATTAACACTGGTTTGAATAAATATTTTAACTGACCAAATTCAAAATGTAGTACCCAGTTATGCTTTTAAAGTTAAGTTTGAGAAAAATTTACTTTTATGTATGTCTTTATTAATCTTTGGTCTTATTTACAAACTTTTAATTTTGCTGCTTAGTTTCTAAAGCAACTCCAGAAAAGGTAACATGATCTTGTAGAATTTTACCTTTTTATGAATATCAACTAAGAGTATCAAATTTATGGCTTGAAAGAATTAAAATCGTATATACGTTGAAGGGCTGTGCAGAGAACGTCCTTCCCCTTTCCATTTGCTCATCAGAATAGAGACAGGGCGAGTTTACAAGTTTTGGTGGAACTTTCTTTAGATAAACCTTATATTGAATTTTTTATTTTTGAACTAATTTTTTTAAACATTCTTTTAAAAATAGGGGCTTTTGTTGCTGCTGATGTTTGTTTTCCCTGAGTATCCCTGCCTACTCTTGTTTGTGGGGTAAGGAGGCTGGCTTTTCTCCGTATGTCAGCAGCGTACTTGGCAACACATTTAAAATTTCCCCATATTTAATTATAACAAAAAAGTGAACTAGGACATTTTTTATTATCTTAAAATTTTGTATCAAGCAACAAGTTTGAGATCTGAACAGAACTGTGTCAATAGACTATTCCTGTCTGTACTCTTCTTTTTTGTTTTAATATTTTTATTATTATTTTTATGTACTCCATATTTTATTCTCCACCCCGCCAACCCCTGTCCACCCTCCAACTGTTCCACATCCCATACCACCTCCCTTCCCCCAGTCTCAACGTGAATATCCCCACGCCCCATCCCACCTGACCTCTAAACTCCCTGGGGCCTCCAGTCTCTTAAGGGTTAGGTGCATCATCTCTGAATGAACACAGACCCAGCAGTCTTCTACTGTATGTGTGTTGGGGGCCTCATATCAGCTGGTGTATGCTGCCTGGTTGGTGGTCCAGTGTTTGAGAGATCCGGCGGGTCCAGATTGAGACTGACTGCTGGTCCTCCTACAGGGTCGCCCTCAGCTTCATTCAGCCTTCCCTAATTCAACAGCAGGGTCAGCTGCTTCTGTCCATTGGTTGGGTGCAAATATCTGCGTCTCTTTCAGCTGTCTGTACTATTCTAATATTAGTAAATTTTATGCTGAAGAATGTTTTATGGAAAGAAAAAAATAGCCATTTGGTCATCCTGCCATTTTATTATTTTATATCTTGTATTCTTAACCTTCTGGTAATATTAATTTCACACCATGACTAAAGACCTGATAAATATTATTTTACTGTAATTATTATAATTATAATTGTTATTATACTAAATGTAGTGTGCTAAGTTATTTAAATTTTAAATTCATTTCTCTTCATTTGCATGACTATAAGAACAGTGCATTGTTTTATATTCTTACCATAGTTTTACTCTTTTCATTTTTAATATTTTTATATATAGGAGTGGCATGCAGATTATAAGAAATTCAGAGAAACAACTATGTATCTCATAATTGGATTAGAAAACTTTCAGAGAGAAAGGTAAGACAGAGAGGACAAATATGGAAAAAAGTTCTTACCATTAATTCTATTCAGTACTTAATATTTGATGTAAAATATATAGAATACACTTCAATGAAAGTTTTAGCTCAAAACAATTTTAAATTATAGAATATTACAAATTTAATACAATACTAAATACCCTCACCATAAAATATATTTTGTTTTTACTCTAAATCTAAAAAGTTGGCATTTGTATGTTTTATTTCACAGTTTCTTTTTTTTATTTAGTTAAAGCGTGTTCAATAGTTTCACACATGTGCACATTGCATGTTGACGATCATATTGACCCTTGACCCTCTCCCATCTCTTTCCCTGTCCTCTGCAACTCCTCCCCGCCAAGTTCCCACAAGCATTCACGTCTATTCTTGTCTGGTTTTCTTTTTCTTTTTCTCTTTTTTCCTTGCCCACTGAATTGACCGGGGCTGAGTTAAAACATTGTTTATTGTGACCATGAGTTTGGATATGCATGTTAGAGCCTAGTGGATTATAACAAAGTTTTGTATGGAACCCATCCATAACATGAGAAACAAAGGGACCCAGCATTATGCCTAGTTACATTCCCTAAAATGTAGCTGGTCATCAGTGGTTATTATATTCCTTCCTCACTTAAATTTGACTTACATCAGAGGCCAGTCTTGTGTCTTCATCTGAATTTCCAGGTACCATAAAAAGAGCATCTATGGTAGAAAGGTATTCAGTGATAGTGTCCTTGCCTAGTATGCACAAGGCCTAAGGTTTAATCCCATTGCACCCCCACAAAAAACAAAAAACAAGTTTTTCTGTAAAAACTTCTCAGTGATACTTTTTAAATTGAAGATAATTTTAAAATTTCAATGTATAAAATTACTATTTTAACTTTCTTTTTTTAGTTGAAAATAGATTTTACTATAATATAATTAATTATTGATTCCCCTCCCCCATACTCTCCACACTCTCCCACCCACCCAAATCTATACACTTTCTTTTATATAATACAAATAGTCATCTAAAAATAATAAAATAAGAAAATCAGTATTCTAACTCTTATTATGAAAACATTTTATGTACTTTCCATTTCTGTTATTTGCTAGTTTATACTCATTTCTCCATATATTATTTAATTTCTATGTTAGTATCAAAATACTTAACCTAGTAATTTTTTAAGACATTGCTTTATTTTCAATGCAGTGTCTTACTGAAGCCAAGCAAAATGATATATTTCTTCATTTGCATTAGTAAACTATAGGAAGTTCCCACTAAGGCAATGGCGTGTTTTTAATGACAAGTAGGCACTTGTTTCTAGAATGTAACTGTCCTACTGTCCAAGGTACTACTAACCTTGAGTGACAATTTAAGTTTCTGTAATTATAGATTCAGTTTCTTAGTAGTACTGGCCACATTCTTTGATCCACTTATGACCAGTGTGCACTCTACAAAGGAGAGTTCTTGCTGAGGGCCTACATCCTACCTAGCCGCAGCTCCTTAGGCTACTAATGCTGCCTGCCTGCCCTTATCAGTTTCTCCTTGCACCACGGTAGGTAGATCCTATGAGAGTGGTCAGTCACCCACAGTGTTCGTGCCACTGTGCTCAGTAGGCCTGTCTGGCCAAGCTAGTCATTGTCGTAGTTGTGCTCTCTTCAGCAACAGGGACTTGCCATCAAGTCGAAGGTGTTACTAAAGGCAGTGCTGCTTGTAATGTTTGGGGGTCTGTGGAAACCTCAGTGGCCAACAGTTCCAAAGGAAATCACTCAGACAGGGCACTCAGCTTTTGATTTATTTTCTTCTGGTGTCTAGTAGAAGCACTGTTGACCTGTTATAGTGTACCTGTCTTAAGGTGTGTGTGCGCGTGTATGTGTGTAGGTGTATCTATGTATGTATACATGCATGCATGCATGTATTAAGCTTATGTAGTATGCATCTGTATATCTTTTTTAAACGGTCTTTGGTGTTGTTTATCCCTCCATACCAGCTCCTCTGTCCTACCCTCACTCTCCCTTCCCAGTTTGACCCCTCTTAATTTGTCCCAGTAAGTCTCCAAATTGGAAATGTGTTTTCTGCTTTCCACCCACCATCTCCTTTGGGCATTTTTCTTTTATGTTTTTCTCAGTGGCCAGAAATTTTACTCTTCATACAAAAACCTGATTTACATAGTCACTGCATGGGCCAAATGATCCATGTAACTATAAAGTAAACAAAAATAATCTTTTTTTTATAGGAGAATATTGTGTTAAAAACATTGACTGTCGGTCTCACATCAGACTTTTAAATTTTGGTCCTAAGTGGAAACCATCAAACCCCATTACACAAAGACAACATGGGGACTACTGAGTGCTGCAGCCGAGGCCGCTCTCCCGGGGTCTTTACTTCTTTTGTTTTACTCTCCTACCTTCAGGATTTGCTACTGTTATAAAGAGGTGTTTGTTCATTTGATGTGCCGAACTTATTGTGTTACAGAAAACAGACATTTAAGCATATACTTAGATTGGTTTATAATTGTAGATTACTTTATAATACTGAAATACTAATATTGTTTGTTTATTTTAAGTTATATAGACTCCTTGCTGTTCCTTATCTGTGCTTATCAGAATAACAAAGAGCTCTTGTCCAAGGGTCCATACAGAGGGCATGATGGGGACCTGATATCCCATTACAGAAGAGAGTGCTTACTGGTAAGTATAAATTGCATGTGTTTGCATTTTCCTTTTGTTAGACACATTTTATAGGTTTGCACATTGGTAACTATAAACACTGTCAGATAAAAATCATGATATCTACATAAAGTATTTTTAAGGAAAAAACACTGCTTTCCTTGTATTTCCAAATTTTATCATCATATTGCTACTCCCCTTTCGCTATAAAAGGAGGACTATATCCTGAAGAAAGATATTCTATACAGCAAATAATTAGTTTCCTGAGAGTAGTAAATCATGCTGGACTTAGCTTGCAAAGTTTCTTTATACGCATTGCCTTTTATTTGCAGTGGGAGACTGATAGTTTTTCTTCAGATATTTTGGGCTCTCTAAAATATTATTATTACTATGATTATTATTATTATTTCAGAATTTTAAAGTTACTTTGAAAACATTTTGCTCTACATTACCTAACTTTACATAAGTAGAGAGTTTGATTAATGCACACTAAATCAGCTAGCTCTCCCATATAAAATTCCAAATTCCCCTAAAATTTATTGGATCACATTGAACTCACTATTTCCTGACAGCATTACTCCCATCTATAATGTAAACCACTAAGTAATAATTGTTTTTCTGTTTAAGAAAAATGAGAAAAAAACCTCTTTTAGTTTTGTTATATGCATTTAATGTAAGAAAAGAATTTTTAAGTGGATCTTTTGATGAAATGATTTCTCTTAGAAATTAGAACTATTCAGTTTCCATTCATTTTCATGTGAAGTGTCTTTACAGGTTTCATGAGACAATTGGAAAATAATGATTTTATTTTCTTTCTATTGTCTTTGTTATATACATAGCTTTTTCTGAGGGATGTGTGTGTTTGGTATATATATTGGTGTCATTATACCTCATTATTGGTTTCATTATACCCGATTGCTGTTTGTTCTGAACATAGTGATCATATTGTCTTCAGTATGATCATGACCTGGTCCATTCTTAACTGTAAGATGAAACAGAATGTGTTCTTTTTTCTCATTCCATTAAGAAATTAAATGAGCAAGCGGCCGAGCTGTTCGAGTCTGGAGAGGACCGAGAGGTGAACAACGGCTTAATTATTATGAATGAGTTTATCGTTCCCTTTCTGCCCTTGTTGCTGGTGGATGAAATGGAAGAGAAGGATATCCTTGCTGTGGAAGACATGAGGAATCGCTGGTGCTCATACCTGGGGCAAGAAATGGAATGTAAGTTTGAGCAGTGCCATTTGGTACCTGGGAATGGGCTCAGCAGCAGAAGAGGCGTTTTGTCATCTTTGGCCTGGTTTGATATTATGGAACTCTTCCTCCTTCACACTAAAGTCACTTCCCTCTGTTATAAGCTAGGATGTGCACAGTTCTGGTGCCATGTACTTAAAAAACAAACAACAAAAGCAAAACTCAGACCCCCCAATGGACGTAATTTCATGTGTGTCCCTTCAGAAGCCTACGGAGGCTTTCCTTCCCTTCTCTTTGTGCTGAGATAAATCTATTTGTATTTGCAGCAAACCTACAAGAAAAGCTGACGGATTTTCTGCCAAAACTGCTTGACTGTTCGACAGAGGTCAAAGGTTTCCACGAGCCACCCAAGTTACCTTCCTACTCTGCGCATGAGCTCTGTGAGCGGTTCGCCCGAATCATGTTGTCCCTCAGTCGTACTCCTGCTGATGGAAGATGAACTGCCGGACTTCCCACGGTCGCCATAGAAACTCTGTTCTTACCCTGGCTTCCTGCCGCGGGGATTGCTTGCTGCTGCTAGAGTTTTTAACTTTTTATTTTAATAACTGCAAAAGACAAAACGACTATGCCGACCTTAGCCAAGACTGCAAACAATAAACCTGAGAATCGCATGGCGCTCACCTTGTTTTATCCGAAACCGATGTATAAGTACAAAATGATTTGATTTCTTGTGGCAAAACTATGCTTTTGCTGTCTTCTATTGCAGTATTGCCTCTCAGTTTTCTTTACAAACAGCTTTCCATTTAGTCTGGAACTCCCAAGACTAAGCCATTAAGTGTTCAGCACTGTGTATGATACATAATATTTGGTAGCTTGTAAATGAAATTAAAGAATAAAGTTTTATTTATGGCTACCTATGTGTTTGTAAGCAGGTATATTGTATAATGGTGTGTATTTTAGTTATATACATGAGTTTAGTCATAGAGTTGACACTGGGCGATGCATACAATAATAGCCCTTTTGTGTTAGAATAATGGAACCATATTGGAAATGTACTAAGTATTTAGCACTTCCATGTGTCTATATCAACTGAGTTCTTGGACCTAAACATGTTATGTTCAGTCAGATCTCACTAAAGTGAGTGACTGTATTTTAAGTCAAGCTGCACTGAAACTTTTAACCTTTACTTAGATTTAACGTTTGTTCTTTTATGTATGTGTAAATAACACAAGGTGATTATTTCAAGAGAAACCTGAAAAAGTACTTGAATAAGGGCTATTGTGAAATTTAAAAAGAAAAAAAAATGTGCACATATACACACATACATGCACATACATGTATTCTTCATAATGGAGGGCAATGTTTTTCATTATATAATTATTCTATTTTTGTAAATTATATACTACTTTAATTGAGAAATGTCCTCTACTAATCAATGCTGTGAAATGAAATTGATACTGTTCAACTAGGAATTATATGAATCTTAACTTTTTATTTGCCTCCTTTTTTTTTTCTTTTCCAAAAAAAAGGTAAAAGACGTAGACTATTTTATGAATGGAGCTACTGTTTTAAGATCAATGAAGTGATGTTGTGAATGAAAATCTAGATTCATGCTTTAAAGGTAATCATGTTACCACCAATCTATTTTTGAATTTATAAAAATTCTTTATAACTGATACTTTGTTAGCATAGTAAAATATATCCGTATGCTGCGTGTCTATTGTTTCTTGTAGCGTCACCAAACACACACTCTAAAGTGCTTGTCACTAAAGAACCAACAGCTCATCCAGGGCCTCTCAACCTTACTGGTGCTCATATCTGATATGAAGGATATCGGATTGTGATTGCAAGGGGGTTGTGACCCACAGGTTGACAGCCGCGAAGCGAACACAATCACTTCTGTGATAATTGTGCCAAAGGAATTTTATGCAGTGAGGTAGCCAGTAGGAATCATTGGAACCCGGCCTGTGTAAAATGAGGTCTTACATATTGTGGGCATCAAAGAGTGTTTGGGTTTAGAATCCTTGTCCTTTTAAAACATTTAGAAACTTCTCACTGTTGTTTCCACTTTGCTAGTCATCACACACGTTATGATATCCTATCAAAATAGCAAACTGCTTTATATTGATGTATGCAATTGCCTGCCAGGGCACAAGGAGTCAAATACCAGGTGGACATTATTTTGTCAAGAAGCACATCCAGGGAATTGTGTGGTTCTTATGCATAAGGTAAGTAGTAGTATATTTTGTTCATAAGAAACTTGCTTGTGATCCTGTGGGACAGCTCAGTGGGTAAAGGAATTTGCCACCAAGCTTGGCAATCTGAGTTCAGTGTGGGGACCAATAGGGTAGCTGGAGAGTATCTACTCCCACAGGTTATACTGTGAGCACACGCAGACATGCTTGCACTAAATAATAATGAAACATAATTTTCTAAGCAAGTTTATTCAGTTCTAGGATTGAATCTGAAATAGCTTAGTTATATAAATGACCTTTACCCATACCTGGGCATTCAACATGTTTTCTTAAGGCCGTTTACTCTGTTCTCAAGGTTTAGGTCATTGAAATTTATGTTACTTGTTGAGTTTTATGTATAACTTGTAGCTTCTGATTTAAGAGATGGAGCTTCATAGAACCATTGTCCATGACAGGGTCGACATTCAAACAATGTCATTTTGGTTACTGTAAGTATCCTATTCCCCTCTCACATTTTGAAATATCCAGGATAGAAGTCAGTTAAGAAAGAACCTAAGACTTAAATATACATGGCTTAAGGGGACCAGAAACCGTGAATAAACCTAAGATATTCTGGCAGTATCTCATTCTTTAAATTCCAAGTTTGCGTGCACTGTATTTAAGGCCACTAGTTCTCAAGAGGTCGGCTCCGAAGCACTGTTTAACCTGTCTGGTATCAGAACTGAAAATTCTCAAGTCCTGTCTCATAACTAGATTCAAAACCACCCGGTGCTGTCCTGGAGCTTTTACACGTGCAGAAGTAGGTGAGTCGCCCAATGTCAAACTCTCAGCAGCAGTGTGTGTGTTAGTATTCTGTTGTTTTCACTCTCTCCTGAGTCTGTATTGATATCTTCCTATCTTCTTCACTTGTAGTTTCAAAGAAATGATACTATTTTGTTGTTTCGTTATAGATATTACAGAAAGTATTCTGAATTTTCTCTATATTTGATTCTCCAGGAGTTCAGTATCTTGGCTCTTTTACTCAGATTTGTTGACTAGCCTCTAGGTTTGACACATATCCCCCCGAAATTAAAAAAAAAAAAGAAAGAAAAAGAAAGAAAAGAAAAAGAATGCTTTAGGGTGATTCATTATTCTTGTATTTTATTTTTCATTTTTTTATACTGTCAGGTAAATTAAATGTTCATTGCTATAGCCATGATCCAACTTTCCCCAGAGCATGTGTATTTACTTTCTTTGGCCATGAAGCAAAGCACCACAAAACTATTTACTCTCATAGGTCTAGAAGCTGCAAGTTCAAGGTTAACAAGTCGACTAGCTGGTTTTTGTGGGATACTGTCCCCTCTGTACGAATGCCCACGTTCTCTGCCTCAGCATGGCCTTTTCTTTGTACACACACATCTTAGACTTCCCTACACTCATGCTGGGTGCAGAGTCTGACCTCACACTTCTGTATTCAGCTCTATTAAGGCTTTCTGCACCCCGAAGGCTGGAGCTTTGATATGGAGTTCTGCAGGTCACATTTCAGTCCAGAAAGTATGAAGTGGCTGGGTTCTCTTTCTTGATGCAAGGATAAGGTGTTAATGTCTCCCTTTATGATTTATGTTCTTGTCACTTTCACTTTATCTTAGGAACCATTGTAGCAACCTAATTCAGAAAGATCTAATCTGACACTCAGCTGTTCAGTGTTTTTAGGAGACACTTTTGTTGACTGAATGAAAACAGCACTGTTGACAAGTGCAAGTGTAATTTATTAGTTTTTTTCACATTATACCTTTGGTTCACTTTCAATAAGGATGACATTTTTGTTATCTTTTTCACGACCCTTCCCAATTCCTTAATCTACCCCCAGATGGCAATTTTTCCATGTTTGGATAATATCAACTCAGACAAGTGGTGACTTTTGCTTTTGAGCATTGATGAGGGAGAGGATCATTTGTTTTACAAATTGCAACTATTTTACAAGTTCCTCCTCATACTTTCCAGAAACCTGTTGGTCTCCCTGTCCTGTTAGCTTTCGAATGATAGATAATAGAAATACAAAATGAAAAACAACTGATAATGAGGTAATAGAAAGAAATATCTTGTCTGGGAAGGGTTGACCCTCTCCCCTGCTTGGGAGGCAGAGGTAGGAGGGTCTAATGTTTGATGTCACCTTGTGCTATATAGGAACAAAGGGTATCAAAAATTACATAATGAGTCATGACTAAGGTTCTGTGTGAAGTAGAACACACACACACACACACACACACACACACACACACACACACACACTGGTTGGTGCCAATATTTTAAATATCCTAGTTAGGCTTTTACCAATGAACACCGTAGATCTCCATTGCCGTGTTAGATCTCTTATTCTGTCAGCTCTTGTAACACAGACTAAAACTATTCCTTACCCTTGCCAACACAAGTGAAGGGATTCTTCCTGCCCTTGAACACATGTGGGTCTGTAAGTTTGTAGTTTATCAAGACTTAGGAGGACATTTTGGGTAACACAGTCTTCTGAAAAATGATATAAGTCAAATCAGAAAAAAAGTTCTTAGTTGACTTACACATTTCAAGAGGCATATCCATTTTACTCGTAGTTCTGGAAGCTGGAAGTTCACAATTAAGGAGTTGACAAGTTGGTTCTGTGGGCAACTGACTCCTTTGTGCCAAAGTCCATGCACTCGACCCCACCATGACCTTCTCTCTACTTCAAGGACTCGTCCATCCCAGTTTTCTCTACACCTGCGCAGACCCCATGTTCATGACCTCCTACACCTTTGTTCACCTCCATCAAGGCATCACAGACATGCTTGCTCTTTGGCAGAAGCTGTCCGCTTTGTTTCATCCCATCGTTGTCTCAGATCCTTAGGTTTGCCTTTAAAAAAACTCTCTTGTCCTCTTAATTATTTGCTGCTTCTCCAGCAGTAGTATTAACTTGTGCATCGGGAATGTGTAAGGCACTAGTTTTTAATTACATAATTGCTGCTGTCGTGTTATTTTCAGACAGGCTCTCCCATTTAACAAGCTCTAGCACTCTAGCTAGCCCAGGACACCCTTCCATTCGTGAACCCTCTTCCCTCAGCTCTGTATCTTTGTATTATGAAAATGCTTTATAGGTGAGAACTGACTCAACATGCAGGATTACATAGGTGTTCCACATTCCTTTTAATTGTTGTTTGGTTGATTTTAATCCTACCTTGACATACTGGGTAATTAAGGAGCATGGATGAGATAGTTTTGGGTTTTTTGTTTTTGTTTTTGTTTTGTTTTGTTTTTGCATTACTGCCTTTCAGTGCGTCAACAGGGTCTGAAAGTGTTTTATTTTCCCTCAGACGGAAAATGCGCCTATTTTGCCATGTGTTCCACTTGATGCTGCACGTAGAGGGTTCCCGGCACTTAATTTATTATCCCCCATCATTTTTTTCACTTTCTTGGTTTGCAAAGTCCGTGACTTCCTAAAATATTTCAATTGACTCTTTTCCTACCTGTGTTCCTTGTAATTCATAAGTCAGTGATGTCTGACTGAAAACTCCTCTTGGTGTGAGACTGGTATATTTCTATTGTCTGTCTTAGCAGATCTGGGTATTTCAGACAAGATAGGCATGTTCATGACGGTGAAGCTATAGATATTTCTGGATATTTCAAAGGTACTTTAACCAAGCACATCCAAATTAAACCCCTCATTGTTCCACAGATCTGATGTTCTTATACGCCTCAGTGAAGGATATAAATCTAGAAATCCAATCAGTCTTCACTAATGCCAAATGTTATCAAGAAAGCTTTTGAATCTCATGACTATTGCCCATCGGACCTCCTAGCTCTGCCTTTGGACTTTTGGATTTATTGAAGAGCAGCCTCCTGGCTCGTGCCCCTACAATCCACCTTTCACACTGTGACTTGGTGACCTTCCTGTGGAACTGGTTTCCTGTGTGTGTTTTCAATGCAGGACTGGACTCCTCTAGAGGGAGATGATGCTTTTTTTTTTCTTTAATAGCTCAAGTACCTGAGAAAATATCTAGCAACTTTTCTGATTCACTTTTGCAACTTTTCTAACCCTCAAGTAACGTGGGTTTTCCTTTAGCTACTTTAAAAGCATATCACTTTGTCCCTCGGGCCATATTTCAGATGCCCAGTAGTCTCAGATGACTCGTGGCTACTATATAATTTTTTTTTACTATGTTCTCATTTAAATGATGCATCCGTTCCTTAATATCGCTGGACTGTCTCTGATCCATCTGTCCCTATAACGACCCAGAGACTTACTATTATTTAGTATAGTGTAGGCCTTAGCTAACGCTAACCTGACTACTCCTAGTCCCTGTCTGCCACATGACCTGCTGCCTCCCATTCAGTCCTGGTATCTGTTCACTGCATCTCCGTGTCACAGTGACAAAATCCCCCATGCCTAATTCTTCCCCAGAGTTCCTATCTCAGCCCAGAAGACCTGCTTTTCCTCTTTGTCCAGCAGCTGTCCATCAGATCGTTATGAAGCCGATCAGAAGTTGATGGAGGAGTATGTTTACAAAATACTCAGACTGGCGATTAACCATAAAAATAATACCAAGGTCTAGCTAGCATTCAGCTCTCTGCCTTTACAGAAATCAACACTCAAATAATACAAAGACGACATTTACAAGGTTATCCCAATGCCTTACTTCTGTGGACATTTCATTTTTGGAATAATATCCCTTCGTCAAGCATATTTAGAAATCCCAATCAGAACGCATTGGGTTTCAGTATTGATTTCTAACTCGGTTCTACCATAAACTAGTTTACTATTTAGGTAGCACCTCTTGCCACATGTGTGATGAAGGAATGTCAGACTAGCTGTGAAGCAGCTGTAGGTACCTGGACTTAAGAATGTTTCAGAAATCAAAATACAGGATACAGCTCATGGTCCTAAGAGCAGGAGGAGCAAATGCTGTCAGAACTACAGAGCTTCAACCAGTCAGCTCGACACTGACGCTCAGTTCTGCTAGGAAACTCACAACTGGACTGTAGGGATGCATCATTTGGATAGCTCTGGAAGCCCTAAAAGTTGTCCCAAACTACAATGAACTATGTTCTTAGTTCAACATTGATAGAATCAGCAATGAAGAGAAGGAAATGGCCTTTGTTTTCCTACCTTCCAACTTGCCTCTAGCACTAATTGGCAAAACCTGAAATGAAATGAAGGCAGCTTTGAAATAAGTTGAGGAGTTGAGGACGGAAGCTTGGAGGTCCAGCCTCAGTGACCAGAGCAGAGAGCAGAAGGGCACAGTTGTCACTCAGATAAAATAGGTAAAGAGCTGTACACTGGTTCCCTTTAAAGATCCTTTTTATACTGATACTGATTCCAAAACTTGTATGCAGTGATTTGTGTATTATCTCTGCATCTTAAAGTGTTCTTCTGATTGAAATTTTCTGTATAAGTCTATGTGGTTCTGTGTGTGTGTGTGTGTGTGTGTGTGTGTTCTATTGCATTTGTGCATGTCTAGTTTTTGTCTGGATCCACAGTGGAACATTATATGTATACTCAGGAATGCAAGCCCATATATACATACTTACATACATACATACACACACAGTGCCAACATGCTCAGCACTTAAGATTTGTAATGTCTACAGCGCTTTGCCAGCCTAAGAATGAAGCAGAAACCAGAGTAGAAGTTAATAAGTAAACTACCAGTAAAAGAAAGAAAATGAAATAGATTGTACGAGAACAGACTGACTGCTGGAGTCGGACAAGATCATAGATCGACTGCTGTGTGTTAGGCTGCTTGTGCCTCTAATAGACTTTTGCATGAGAGCAGCTTCCTGCCCAGAATGATTTATGCCTTAGGCAACAAAGATGGCTGACTCTGTCTCTAGGACCAACCAGAGGAAGACTTAGCCCCATTTTATTACTGTTGGCTGTCACTTTGTCATCAGTTAAGGCTGTTCTGCAACCTCAAAATCAGGGAGGTTGCTTTACACAGGGAAAAATTATTTACACTGGCTATTGTCAGTTTACCCTTGAGCTTTGGGTCAACGATAATCTGGATGCATTTAGCACCTTGAGCAGAGTTTAAAAAGCAAACAAGCAACAGTCCAAAGCCCGAATCTGCTTTGTTCTTTGACTTTTATTGAAATGATAGCAGTATCAAGCACTTCAAGGAGTACTTAACCGAAAGGTTAGGGCTTTAAAAATCTAAGCTGCATATGTGAATGTGTCTCCAACAATTTCCAAACTGCTTGCTTACTCCAGCATCATACCAGGAGAAGTTCATAATAGGTGTATATAGATTTCCAAGGAAATATATATATATATATATAATGTTTCTTACTGCTTTACTGCATCTGCATATATGTGTATATATGTATATAGATATGTGTATATATGTATATATATTGGATATATTATATATAATATATATATTTTTTAAATATATATAAAATGGACATATGATGTAGGCTGATAAGTGTGTCTGCTTTTGGTACATTTATCTTATTCATTTCTAAATGTGTGACTTGTATCTGGATCACAACATATAGACTACACCAGTGTTTCTGATCTATTTTATACTGTTATGCACAGCACCATGGTGACCATTTCTTTCAGACATTCAGTAACGCACAATACTATTTAATATTTTCCAATAATACACAAAATTTTGATTTCTAGTGGCAGTATCTGAATACATCAGTACCTCACTGCTCACTGTTTTCTTCTCTTAGTTGACCATGTTTATTTGCAGAAGTACATTTTAGGAATCATTGATCTTTAATTTTACATTGCAAGTAGTCTTTACAACAGTCATTGTAAGCTTCTTTATTGTCCCTTTCTGTTGCAGGAAATATTAAAATAGAACCACAAAGTTCCAGCGCTCCATCCAGCTACTCTCTGCCCACCCGCTCTCCAATGGGGCCGCTGCTCCCGAGTTCCCTTTGCTGCCACACAAGCCTCATAATGACCATCCACCCCATGTCAGCCACCACAACACCCAGCAACCCAGTAAAAACAAAATTCTAGAAGCTTATTATTGACAAGTCAGATTTATATAGCAATAAATTCTTAATCTACAAGATGCCCACACAATAATTTCAGGGCCAGTTGATAATGGCACAAGCTGCCCACCTAGATTAGACAAGTTATCCCAATTCTTCTATCCTTTATGATATCTTATCTACCTGTGGCTATTTAAAGCCACACTGGTTCAGGATCTCCTTCCTGTCCGTCCTCCATTTTGCTTTTTTTCTTTTCTCTCTCTCTCTGTTGAGCTCTGTAGCCTTAGTTCTGCCTCCCTTTTCACTGTCCAATCACACAGCTCCTGCTGCACTAATATTTTAATGTAATTGGATGGAAAATCCTGCCACACCTTATATCTGCTTTCATTTCTGTGTAATCAAATCCATTGATCTCTTTTACATTTCTTCCTTTGGAATAAATAATGTTGAGAATGACTTTTTCCTGGACAGAACTATAAAAGTACGAGTATACCTCCTGATATTTAATAATTTCATTTTGTGTCTATCTTTAGTGCATTTGGCAATTTAAATACCTTTAAGCATTTCTACCTATGTTAGTTTTCACAATACAATCTCTAAAGTAAATTTCCTATTTGATATTTATAAACACATCAGCTCCATTTGTCTTCATATCTGAGCAGCTATCATTGCTAATTGTATTATTGTTGGTTTATGTTTTAACATTGATTTAGAATATTATGATTACACATTTTCATGTCTAATGGGTCAGACTTTGCTCTCAACACACACTCCTTTGATAACCATTTTCCTTTGAGGTTTTCTGTGATACTTAGTAGGTAGCAGAGAACCTTGACATGATTTAATCTTCCTTCAAATAAAGATCATGCCAGTCCTGTGATGGTAATCAGAATCCGTGGCAACAGGACCTGAAACACAAAAAGTAATATTATTGTGTGGTGCATCTCTACTACCAGATCCTAGCCACAAACTTCATGTTTTTGTTTTGTGTCTTGTGTTCCATGGCAAAGTTCTCCAGGTGCTTTTACTATTCATCCTTTAGTCAAAGCTCTCCACACGTGTTGTAATGCTTGTGTGGCTTTTCCACAAAAGAACGAAGAAAGGGAGGGAGAAAGGGAGTGAGGGGTGGACGGGGGGAAGGAGGGAGGGAGGGAAAAGGAAGGAAAAGAAAAGATTTCTAACTGTAAATTTCTAAAGTGTTCTAGCATAGATAAGTATCTACCTTTGTGGCCTCACATTTTTTTTCATCCTCAAAAGTTATCGCCTTTAGATTTGTTGATATTCATCATCTTAGAAATAAAAATGAAAATATTTACTATTATATTAATTCATTACATTGATTTAAATCAGTTAAATTAATTATTATATTATGTTAAAGCATGCCAGCATTTATGCTAGCACAGATAGCATATTTTATTTGTAACTATAGCCATTTGCCTGACTATTCTTGGAGAGGCTGGTGTAGTTAAGTCAAAGGCTGAGACAATGAAAGCATGCTTCTAATAATCGTTGTCCCCCATCCTTACAGTATTTCCCTAAAATTATTCTGTCACTGCCTTTCCAGAAAAACACATAAAGTTAAATGAAAAAAAATTATGAGCAAAGACTAATAGGTTGTTTACTTTAAAAATGGATGGAAATTGTTTTCATGGTAATTTAATTTCCTGAAATTTTAGGTATTTTTTTTTTTTTTTTTACAAAATGTCCTAAGAGTAACATGTTGGAACCTTTGAATTCCTTTGATTAACCAGGTAAATTTTATCCAGTAAGCCTTTACAGGGCCTATGGTTCTTCCACACCTGCTCTGACCATTGCTGCCAGAAATGGCAGTGTCTGACATCCTATTCCTCTCAGCCCTCAAGTATTACAACTGTGAAACATCTGCTGTGTCAATGAGAAAAGAGTTGTATTAGTCAGAGTTTCTATTCCTGCACAAACATCATGATCAAGAAGCAGGTTGGGTACGAAAGGGATTATTCAGCTTTCACTTCCACATTGCTGTTCATCACCAAAGGAAGTCAGGACAGGAACTCACACAGGGCAGGAACTTGGAGCCTGGAGAGGATGCAGAAGCCAAAGAGGGATGCTGCTCACTGGCTTGCTTCCCCTGGCTTGCTCAGCCTGCTTTCTCATAGAACCCAAGACTACCAGACAAGGGATGGCTCCCCCGACAATAGGCCCTCCCACCTTTGATCACTAATTAAGAAAATGCCTTACAGCTGGATCTCATGGAGGCATTTCCTCAAGGGAGGCTCCTTTCTCTGTGATAACTCCAGCCTATGTCAAGTTGACACACAAGAACCAGCCGGCACAGTTGTCTATGGATTTGCATTCAGTTCTATGTTTGTATTTGTGACAGGAAGGCTTCTGTGAAATCTGTTCCATGATGGCCAAATCATAGAAATCTTTTAGATGATAGTGTAGTAGTAAAATCTCAGAGTACAATGAGTTTCTCTACACAGAAAATCGAATCAGAAAGATAGTTTTTAAAAGATGCTGTTTTGGATTTGTGTATATCTGCAAGTACGTACATATTCCAGAAGAGGGTGTCAGATCCCCTGGAGTTGAAGCTGCAGGCAGCTGTCTGGCAAATGGGTTGCTTCTGCAAGAACAGCATACAGTGTTAATTGCTGAAGCATCTCAACAGCTTCCGGTAAGACAAGAAGTCCCTAGAGCTGGGGGTGTTGACTCCGTAGAAATGTATGCGTCTGAGAGCGAAGCACTGAACACAGTCTGCAGCACTGCAGAACAGCAAGGAAAAGACTCCCTACAGGTCAGGAACCTAGCAAAGTACGTACCCAACAAAGACATCTGCAAGGTACAGGAGTACTGTGTCCAGTTAACAGACCTGTGGAAGGTAGAGTTGGGTAAGATCGCTATGCTACGTTCCTTGAGACATTCTCAACAAGTTGTGACTTAGCAGAGGCAATAAACTGATTATAGGAACACAGCACTCAGAAAATTGAGAATGCTTTCTCATAAACTACATAAAATACAAGAGTATGGTGCCAAAGGGCAAGTAGCAATGGAGTTTTTGAAAGACGTTGAAAGTCGTAGAAGACAAAGAGGTCTCAAAGGAAATAAACGGTGAAGGAGAAAAATGCACACATGAATTGAAATACATTAAAATCTCTGAAAACACCTGATAATTAAAGTTAAAGTATATGCAATATATAGACACATAGGCGACGTTTCACTGAAACAGAAATACCCAACTGATCATAATCCTAGGAAAACAGTCAACCTCATTAGCAATCAGAGTTCAGTTAGACTGAGGGAGAAATGGCAAACACATGAAGGCCAACATCAGGCTTTGCCCCTGCCGGAGGCTGCGGAAGGATATAGTGCTGGAAAAGCTCACCTTATATAGGTGAAGGCCTAAATTAGTGCAACCACTTTGCAAGCAAAATATTTAAAGTTGACAGTACGTCATTCAGCAGTTCCTATGTCTTCTTCTATATTCAATATATTGAACATATTTGAGACATACATGCTTCAGTTTAAAGATTTATTTACTTATTATATATAAGTACACCGTAACTGTCTTCAGACACCCCAGAGAGGGCATCATATCTCGTTATGGATGGTTGCTGGAATTTGAACTCAGGACCTTCGGCAGAGCAGTCAATGCTCTTAACCGCTGAGCCATCTCTCATGCCTCAGTTTATATATACAAAGAATTCTTAGAAATAATATTCAAATCTGAACACAACCTACATCCATCAGCAGTAAACTGACAAATTACACCATATGCATGCACTGGATTATTACACAGTTAAAGCATGCAAACTGAAGCCACTTAGATCAATGGGAATAAACCATGAATGAAGCCACACAATTTTGTACCCAGTATAGTTTCATGTATTAAATGTTCCAAAACCCAAGTTAAAGCCAAGTTACAAGAAGGCACTCACAGATGGTTAAACTAAATTAAAAATAGAAGGTGGATAAAGATGACCAGCTATTTCAGGAAATGGTTCCATTTAAGGGTGATGTGTGATTTGAATGGGATATCTAGAGTCCTTTGGGATTGCTTCCAGCACGGGATTTAATTTTAGAAGTTTGTTTTACAAGCTTTCAATGGGCACTGCCAATTTGGGGAGTAGATGAGAAGTCTTAGCTCTGCGATGCTCTAAGCTCTTTCCTGTAGCTTAATATGATGATACAGAGAAGCAAAGGGCCAGAACTGAGTTCTGAGGGCATTCAAAGGCCTCAATCCTACACAAAGAGCTATAGGCCAACAAGGAATGCTCAGAGTGGGAGAAACAGTCTCCCCCAGAAAAGAACATATCAATTGGCTATCCAACACCAAATTGCATGCCCTGAAAACATATATGCAAGTAACATTATATAGATTGAGCAGGTTATATTTGGGAATACATATTATGTATATACATACATACATGTCACATCTATTAATGGAAAAAGAGGCCATAGATTTGAAAGAGAGCCGGGGGTGGGGGGTAGGGTTTTATGAGTAGGAAAGGAAAGGGGGAGATGATTATTATTAACCCCAAAATAAAAAGAACAGGCCTATGTTGGAAGGAAACCCATAAAATACAGAGCATAAAATAATCTTATGTTTTACTTTAAGGGACAATGTTTTGTTTGTTTGTATTCAATTAGGAACGGTCACCTTGAATAAGAGCACTGAGGTGAGAGATGCGACGAACCTAGATGGGGACCATGGAGGCAGGATGCAGTCAGTACCTTCAGCAGTTCAGGGGGTGTTTGAGAGTTAGTGACAACAGGACTGCTGACCACACAGCGAGAAGGCAAGATGCCTCACGCACTAGAGAAATAGTTTAAAACAGGGTCAATCCATCACTGTACTAGGGAAAAAAAGCAAACTGTTCTCAACGTCAGACAAAAAACCTGGCTGTGTTCTAGCAAACAGTACTAAGAGAACTAAAATGCTCTCTTCTCTCCATAAAACAACAGAAGAGAAAACTAAAATACGGGGGCAGCAGGACGTGTGAGGGTTATAGTTAGTGATGGCAGTCTGTTGCTATTTGTCGCCCTTGGCCATTGTCACCATGTAGGTTGGCCATTCCTTGAATTTCTCTAGGATAAGTGTTAAAATGCTTCTAGTTTGAGGAAGAGGATAGTTGTTTAGATAGCTGAGCTGCTTTCTTCTCAGTTCCCAGTAGGTGGTGGTGTAATACTGCCTTTGAGAACTTAAATAGGAAAAAGTTGGGAGAATTCCTATCTTTACTCAAATGTGTGTGCTTTTATTCTCAAAAGTAGTTTTGTTTTCATGTTGCGAAACCCAGGAGCATTTTGATTCCACGTACATTTATTTAATTTACATTTTTATCAAATACACACACACACACACACACACACACACACACACACGTTTCCTTTATTCTCAAGAGTTATAAAAAAAAAAACCGGCTTGCTTATATAATAGAACAAGGTGATCAGGAGAGTTAACAATTTGTATCCATGTCTCTTAGCTGTAGCTAAAGAGAGACTGTGTCTGTCCTGGAAATAAAACAGCAGAGTTGAACCTGCTGTTCTTACCAGCATAACCACCATTTTGCTTACGGAGTATTTTTCATTTGGGGCTTTGTTTTGCAACTGTCTTCACTAAAAATTGTTGACCATGTTGCAGTTCCACTCTTTGTGGTTCAGCTGAATGTAGATATAAAATTCGAAACCTAAAATGACCGAAGCCCATTTGATTCCATTTGGCAATCCACTGCTCGTACTCACGTAGTTGTTCTCACAACCTCTGTCCAAGGATAGCATTTCAGTGTTTTAGCATCTCCAGGACTGTATTATACAATCTCTTGTGGTAAGATCAGTGCATTAATATAGTTTTGTGGCCAGCGATAGGCTTGTTTTCAACTCAGCAAACGTATATAGTAAATGTTGAATAAATGTGATACAATTTAAACAATTATCTTCTTATACTACAGAGACATGAAGTTGTTGCATCGGGAGACCTTGTTAGGTAATTTAGTGCTTGTGAGCGGTCAGGAGTTCAGAACCAGAAAGGGCATGCTCTCTATGGATTGATCTTTAGTGGGATACTCTACATTCTTGTGGCAAAATTGTATTTCCCTCTTGGATAAAGCTTGATAGAGAAGTAAAAGCCCTGTTCCTTTTGTATTTTTTTTCCTCTGATAACTAAAACTAAGCTGAGGTAACACTAAATAAAAGTTGTCTATTTTAAAATTGCTGAGACATCTTATCAAACTTGAGCAGATGTTGGACATCACTGTCCTTGAGGAAGTCAAGAAGGATGGTAGCCTGACAGAAGGCTGGAAGATTGCTGGGACCTAGGAAATTTGTCCCTTTACTGCATCAGTGCATAGTCACCATCTTCTCAAGACACTCTGCATTTTATTCTAAATTCTGGTGTTCTCTGGTATATAAAAATATCAATGTTCCTTTTAAAAATTCTTTTATTTATTGAGATTATAAAATTATATAATTTCTCCATCCTTTTCCTCCATACAGACACAGCTATATCTACTACTTCTCTTTCAAATACATGGCCTCTTTTCATTACTTGTTGATACATGCATACATATATATATATGTGAATATGTATATATATGTGAATATGTGAATATGTGTGTGTGTGTATGTCTGTGTTCCTAAATACATAAACACAAACATCTCGGACTGTGTAATGTCACTTTATGTATGTTTTGGGGCTTCCCCATTTGGTAGTTTAAAAACAATTGGTGTGCCCTTCCCTGGGCTATTTCTCCTGCTCTTTACATTCGTTAGTGGATGGCAGTATTTATATAGTGGTGAAAGATCCTGGGCTTTCTCTGTGCATGATAACATGTCTTTTGTTACTCTCTTTATAACACCTCAAAGCTGAAATCCATTGTCCCTGGTTAGTTGATTAATTGTACTACGTCTAACTGATTTGGAAGACTTACCCTGAAGTAACTCAATAGATGGAAATAGAGGTACTGACTGTGAAAGAAAAAAATCAGTTGTTTGAAGCAATCAAGATAGTGATTATTTGCACAAAGCCACAGAAAACCAGTGCTTCAGACAGTGAGTTATCAAGTTTTATCAAGTTATCAAGTTTTAACCACTGTAAAGTGGAATATAACCAGAAAGTGAAACCTCCTCTCCTCTTATGCTGAAAAGGGAGGTCACTGTACCTGATCGTTTTGGTACGATGGTGTTTTGACTGGTTTTGTGTGTTAACTTGACACAAGCTGGAGTTGTCACAGAGAAAGGAGCCTCCCTTGAAGAAATGCCTCCATGAGATCCAGCTGTAAGGCATTTTCTCAATTAGTGATCAAATTTGGAAGGGCCCAATATGGGTTTTGCCATCCCTGGGCTGGTAGTCCTGGGTTCTATATGAAAGTAAGCTGAGCAAGCCAGGGGAAGCAAGCCAGTAAGCAGCACTCCTCCATGACTTCTGCATCAGCTCCTGCCTCCAAGTTCCTGCCCTGTGTGAGTTCATGTCCTGACTTCCTGTGGTGATGAACAGCAATGTGGAAATGTAAGCTGAGTAAACCCTTTCATCCCCAACTTGCTTCTTGGTTATGATATTTTGTGCAAGAATACAAACCCTAAGACATATGGGATAGTGTTAATAGTAGTCTTCCATGAAAAACTAAGAAATTAAAAAAAAAATCTGTCTTTTCAGACTTTGGGGAGGTTGTGCATTCCTTTTTCTTAACATACGTACTGAAAATATAGTGCCTATGTATATTTTATAGTCTACTTAGACACTACATGGTATGTATAGAATGATAGTTTAATGCAAATGGTTTATGTATTGGAAAATTTTTGAGATTGGGGCAACTTTAGCTCTGCTTTAATAATAGCTTGACACCAATTATATGACTTAGCTATTCCTATGTGTGTATTCGGTATGACATGGAATCCATGAATCTATGCTCTCTACAACAGACTGGCCATATGATCTGAGCTGAAGGAACTGGGCTAACCCCCTGAGGATAACAGATTTTGAGTGGAAGGAAGAAAGGATGAGGGATTGTTCCCAACAGCCCATTGCTTCCTGCAGTTCCATAGCAGAGTAATTCAACAGTGTCTGCTTCCTGGATCTCCAGAGAAGAGCTTCTTGGGGCTCTCCTGAGAACCCCAAGACTCCTTCTCCATGACTCCTGCCAACTCCATACGATCTGCAAACATTTTCATTTGCGCCTAGGCTGTCTGTTGCTTTCAAGTAAGTAACCAATAAATCTCAGAAGTTCTGAAAGTAAGCTCTGAAATTTTGAGTGAATTCTGTACCAGATGAGAGAAAGAACATACATTTGTATGGAGAATATATGAAAGAGTTCATTTTAAATATGGGAGTGTGGTCCTTAATAGCTTTAAATATATGGATTCTGTTGACCTCTATAGTTGAAATGATAGGGGATGACTTTCCACTCTAATATCTTCAAAGGTGCTTTGAAATGCATACTCTAATGTAGCGAAACTTACTTCTTGAAGATACACAGTTATTTGACAGGTTAGGGATGTTGCCCAGTGGTAGAGAACCAGCTGGCATGATCAAGGCCCTGGGTCTAATTTCCCAACTGAAGAAACTGATGTCATTAACTTAGTATTCTTAATAATCTGTATCTGTGTGATTGTATCAGCAATTTTTTTACTAAGTGAAATTGCTTTCAAAATGAGACAAATTTATTAGTTTAGTAATATATATATATTTAGTAATATATCAATATATATACTGAGTGGCACATTTGCATTATTAACTAAGCAGATACTTAAAATACTGTCTACCTAAAAGTTGTGAGACAATATTTTTTTGTTTAAATTTGTTTTTATCAAATACTAAATTTTTGAGAAATGTGTTATATATTTATATACACACTTGTCGTTACATATAATCCTTATGACACATGCATCCGTTGTATGTTTTAACTTTTAAATCAGCATAAATGTGAATTAACTCAAATCTCTACGGTAATAACTCTTTGTGGAAGATGGGGAGGAAGGATTGGCGGGGCCAGAGGGATCAAGGACACTACAAGAATTGATCAGGACTCAGAGGCTGACAGAGATCAGGAAGCCTGTAGGGGTCTGACCTAGGTTCTCTGTGTATACAATATGTTTGTATAGCTCAGTGTTCTTGTGGGACTCCTAATAGCTAGAGTAGTGGCTGTCTCTGACTCTTTTGATTGCCTTTTGAACCCTTTATTTTTTTTTCTCTTGCTGGGTTGTCTCATTCAGCATTAATGTAAGAATATGTGCCTGGTCTTATTGTAGTTTGTTAGGCTATATTTGGTTGGTTGGTGTCCCTTAGAAGGCCTGCTGTTTTCTGAGAGGACGTGATGAGGAGATGCAGTTGAATCCGGAGTAAAGGGGATGGGGGGGAGGGAGGAGAGATTAGGGGAGGGAGAACTGCAGTCGTGATGTAATATATGAGAGAAGAATAAATAAAAAGGGAAAAATCAAAATACTTTTTAAAATGTCCTTTTTCTGTGTCCCGCTTTCTGGGGTGCGCAGTTCGGTGCAGCTGTGTGTATCACTCTGGTGCTTTCCGTTCCTCTGTGACTCTACAATACTGCCTACTGACTAAGCTGTGTCCATCCCCCCTTCCTCCCTATTTTCCCCAGTCTGGTTCCCACAACTCTAATCTCAACTTCCATGAGAAGAGACTGCAAGTTTTGAAAGGAATGGTTTATAATTTGGACATTATTATAATTTATAAGTAATGTTTTAAATGATAAGATTTGTACTTATTGAATTTATAGTGCCTTGAAGGCATGTATTATTCAAGAACCAATCAATAGAAAGGGACCATTAACATAATTTAAAAGAGAGTTAAGTATAAGCTGTTAAGTATAGTCTATTCACGTTACCCACCAATGGAGAAAAGAGTTCTAAATGATCCGGAATTAGATGTCGTGAATAGCCATTATCTCTAGGCCTAAGGCAGAGCAGCGGAGGATAGGATAATCTGATACTCCTTCCTGCTGTTGCAGTACCACGGCCATGGTCTGTTAGGACCAATAGTCTTATTCTGTGGGGGAGAAGTTCAGCCAGACACATTGCCAGGAGAAATTGCTAGGAGGTTCCTTTCTATGGTGTCTGGGAACTGTTAAGAGGAAATGTTACTTTGTATAATTCTCTGGGAAGGAGGCTAAGGGGATGAAGTGCTGGGAAAATGGTTTCTAAAATGCCAGTGATGTTGCCCTCGTCGTGTAGCGGAACTCATGGATGGGTTCCTCCTCCTCTAGTCCAAGATGCTGTGCACTGCAGCAGCAAACAGAGCAAAACACGGGGAGAAAACCTCTTCCCCCTAGATTGACTTCTAGTGCGACCTGTTCACAACACTTAGCAATTGACCATTTGTCAAAGGAAAGCTATTTGCAAGGTTCATCTCCAGGGTCAAAAGTAGAGCAGTGGAGGGTGGGGTGAGATCTGTTAGGCAGTCAATTTGAAAGGAAAAGATTTGGCAAAACACGGAATCTACTTATTCATAGATCAAGCAATACCAGTTGGTGGGCAGCCAATTTTACATATTGCTAGGTAAGTCTTTAACTGTGGGAAAAAAAAAAAGAAATAGTTAATGTCTCATTTTCGTAATGTGCATTTGAAATATTTAGACGGGGACAGTGTTGTAATTTTCACGTTCAGCCCATGAAAATGTTCTGCTGGAGTCTGATTTTCTTACAAAATAAACCACCGAGCCACAAGCAGTCCCTTCCCTGAAGGGAAAATCTGTGGTTTCTTAAAAACTGAGTTCAGACTGCATATGCAGAGTCGGGGCCAAGATGACTTTCGTGTGTTGCTGAGTCATCTAAGACACAGAATTGTACTCACCCCATCTGACTGCATAAGGAAAAGGCCACCAGTTATGTTTGCATGTGTAACGCACTGTAAAGTGACATATGAAAGTTATTCCAGAATGATTTCTGTTTTGCTCTGCTTTTCCTAATGCCATTTAATTCCCATAAAAAATCTCTCTTCTGTTTGTGAAGAGAATTCTCAAGTCCTTGAAGTGACTGAGCAAGGCCCTGTAAATATAGGCAGGACAAATATAATTGGTGAGTCTCTGTGACTATAGAGATTTACATAAAACAATGACTTCTAGATGTCGGCTGGAGGGAAAAGAACTGTTTCCTAAGTTGATCTTGGTATTAGTAGAACTTCACACAGCTGTAAACTCTTAGGCATTTCTGCAGAAACCCAGCACTCTGGATAGAGGCCTCATAATGTTCTGAATTTTTACTGTCAAGGGCATGTTTTGTGGTAGCTACAAAAGCCATGAGGGTAGAATTGACTGGAAGCTATACTTGTTTCTTCACCGGAGTATTCCTCAAAAATCTAACGAAAATATTATACGGGTAAGTATATTGCTATGCTAAGATTTCTGGAGCTTACCTATGATTTCAACCAGATGTCATATTTTTCTTTAAAAGTTTAGCAGTTTCTATATGTTTTGAAATCATGCACAACAAATTTGTAATTTAAGTAGAAAGCTAAGGCATTAGGGTGACCTATTTTTTCTAAACTTCACGGCTAACCGTGTATGTGATTCTGACCCTACATTTAAGCAAGCAGACAAAGCAGTGACTAGTTCTTTAAGATTTCGTCACAGAATTGTTATCTGAATATTCCAGATATTTATTCTAAAATACAATATCTGGTAAATAAAATAAATGCTACCTTCATGCTGCATATAAATAACTTTCTGTTCCCTATATTTTTGTGATTTACTAATTTTGAAATGATTGTAACTTATGTTTTTTATCTCAATTCTATGGAGTCTTGCAAAAATAAAGTTTAATTTTTTGTGATTTGAGTAATCTTTCTTATTTCCATGGTAGAGAATTCTGTTTTCTCAGATAAAATTCTTCATGAGTACAGTAGCACATTAGAACAAAAAAAAGTATTACAAAAAGATTACAAACAAGGAACTTCCTTTGTCTATATTAATAATAAAATTGAAACCTCCTTTATTTATTAGATCTATTTTCAAGGTCAGTGCACCTTAAAACAAAATCTACAGAAGGGGAAATTGGTAACTTTATATTATTTGCATTTAACTTTGAAGATTAATTATTTTTTTCTGCCTTAGAAAACATCAACAGATGAAACACATCCAGAGAGGAGAACAGTTGTGTTCTGGAAGATGCCAACTGGTTCAAGTCACACTGGGCTCAGCCACTGGCTATTTTTAAAAGTGGAAATGTTTACAAGGTCCTTTCTCAGGGGAAGAAAATTCCCTGCATCATGCCATTGTCCCATCAATAAAGACCCAATAAAAATGATTTAAAAGGAGAGAGAAGGAAGTGTTTGTAATGAAAGATTATCTTAGGACTGTCGAACTCAGTTAAATAATATGAGTTTGTTTTTAAAAGAACTAGATGTTAAAGGAGGCCAAGAACCTTTGAATAAGCAAAGTAGTTCAGACTAGACAGCAAACTATCAAGTTTCCATTTTGATTGACTACTTTCACTAGCTAGTAGGTTCCATAAATAATGAGCATAATTGTGCTTAACAGCATTTGGGTAATACTAATTTGTGCGCATTTAGGAATGAACTTACAATAATTGCACTTACAGTGATTATGGGATACCGGTGTACAAGTTAGAGGGGTGGTAAAGAAAAAATATGTAATTGTGAGTAATGAACCATATGTATAATTTAGTTGAAAATAAGGTATGTAGATGAAGTAAAATGGATATTTTAGTGCCCACCTGTTTTTCTTTTGTTTTAGACTGTTTTTAATTGCTTCCACTAACTTTTTTATAGTTGCTGATGCTGTGATTGTTTTATAAACATACTTTATAGAATATTAGTTTTAATTTATTAGCAACCTTTAATTGAGCAACCTCGTTACACTAAGAAATCAATATTTCCATTAAGTATTCTAACAAGAATTATTAATTTCCTTAGCTATAATTCAACATTTGCACTATTTTAGTGTTTGTCTACTGTTTCAAGTTCAGATTTTCCTAATTCTTGTTAATCTGAGTTTTTATATCTTGAGCATTTCTATACACTTTGTTACAAGAGTAAACATCTCATACTTAGATATACCTGGTTAGCAGGCAACCTCTGTAGTTAGAGAGGACCTAGGGATCACCTCCTCCTTTGTGTGAGGTGAGAGTTGAAGTCTGGATTCTCTTCCAGGTAGGTGACGGCAGTGTTTGGGAAGGGGACACTTCATTTCTGAAGGGTGTAGATAGGAACTTAGATTATCCTGCTCCATCATTTCTAATGCCTTCTGGCTTTAAGGCTTTCCTGTTACTTCCTCATAGAAAGAATTAACACGGACTGGAAGAGAGGCGTTGTTGAAATTTCCAATTAGAAAAGTATTATGACAGGCAAGTGCTACCTGGTGACTGGACTCATACCCACAAATATTTAATTCTATCTCTTATCTTGTATAACCACATTTGCTGGGTAGTAGTCATGTGCTCATATCTAATGGACATGCCTACCTAGACGTTTATTTTTGGCTTGCTGAAATTGTGCTTTGTAATACAAAATAAGGTTAGTGGGTGGTTGGCCCAATGGGAGGGGGCAAGGAGAAAGGGAAAGTATTGAGGGCTTTTTGTAATGATGGTGCTTTTGTAATGCTGATGTTATGCTTTCTTTTAATAAAATAACCTATGCGAGGTAGATTGTGATTGTATAAATAAAGAAAGCTCAAACTACTAAGGGCCACTTGCTTGAAAGTCAACAGGGAGTCAGTGTCTTTATTTTCACCAGTTCCCCTTCCCTGTCTTAGGACCTGAAACTTGCAGCTGGAGCTGGACTCCAGCAGGTTGTCAACTTGACTACATCTGGAATTAACTAAAATCCCACACCTGTGAGGGATTATTTTCTTAATTAATTTGAAATGGGAAGACTCACTTCTTTTTTTTAATGTAACTTTTTTTAAATATAATATTTTCATATATAATAATAAAGTATATAATTATATAACACCTGTAGATTTTTTGTTTATTTTATTTTCTATATTCTTTATTTACATTCCAATTGCACATAGAGATGTATTTATTGTACCAAGCAACTGTTCCTGACATGTACCTATCAATTCCTGATACCATCTTTCTAAGAACCATTTTCAAGTCTCTTTTGTTCAGACATAACTTCCCCATTTTCCAAGTCTCTGTTGATCAGATGTAACTTTCTCATTTTAAGTCTCTGTGGATCAGACATAGCATCATCAGAACAGTTATGTAAGCAGGGCCTATCATTCTCCACAACTGACACAGGTTTACTCAGTGTGACTGTAGCAGCTTCTCTAGGGACAAGATTATATGTCCCCAAATTAAACAACAACAACAACAACAACAAAACAAAGAAGAAAGAAATTTCCAACCCTCTAGTAGGCCCTCTTTAGGTGAATCAGGGAGAACCAATAGGATTTCTTTCCTTCCTTCCTTCATTCCTTCCTTCCTTCCTTCCCTCCCTCCCTCCATCCCTCAACCCCTTCCTTTCTTTCTTCCTCCTTTCCTTCCTTTCTCCTTCTTTCCTCCTTTCTTCCCTCCTTCCTTCCCTCCCTTCCTCACTTCTTCATGTTGGTTCTTGTTATCTTTAGGTAGTCATTGTATAAAATGATGAATTTCCCTTTAACATTGTCATGCCTATATATTATGAAGTATTTTTCATGTTTGTTCTTTATCATCCTCTCTTATTCTTGCTTCCCTCTCCTGCTGGTCGTCTTCTTCATCCAGAGTAGTTTCTTGTTCCATTTTCTGTCTTATTTGTTGGTTTCATTACAACAGAACTGAGGTGGAAAGTCAGGATACGGTCAACATGGATACAACAGATTTGTGTGGCATTCAGTACAGCTTGATGGAGATAGACTTTCTAATTCACATTGACATTCCTTGACCTAGTATAGCAGGAGTCACTTATTTTTTTTGCAAAACAGCAAAAGCAGTAATCTCACTACATTGCCATTGCTTGGGCTCTTATATTCACTGTCTTATATTCACTGTCTTTTTAAATCTCTTTCTACCCCTGATATTTCTTACTGTATTTTGTACATAGGTGTCAAGAATAACTATTGAACATAATGGGAGAAAGGGAAGATGCCTCTCCTTCATTTCTCCAAACTAAGAATGACGTTTTCGTACATTAGGAGAAAACCATGTCTTTTGGAGGAAAATCCACTGAAGTGGAGATCATTGTGTTAGCAGAAGCCAGACTCAGACAAATGTTTCATGTTTCCTCTTGTATAGAATCTGGATTTATATGCATATGTACACGTGTATATAACTTATTAAACTAAAAGTGAGATCTCAGGGGCAGAGAGATATTTTAGTAAGGGTGGGCATGGAGAACTATGTAACGTGAGATGAGATCGAGGCTATTACATATGAAGAGGAGGACCAGAGGAGGTGTGAGGGAGTAGGGAAGGGAAATGGGGGAGAGGGATGAATTATAACAAAGTACAGTGGCATAAATGTAAGTGACTGTCAAAAATTGCATGCATGATAACTCTGAATACTACTACTACTACTACTACTAGTAATAGTAATAGTAATAGTAAACATAAAAGTGTGAAAGAAAAATCAAAGTTTCTGCTAAGTGGTAGTGGGACAGAAGGAAGTAACAAAAAGAGATGGTCATAAAGAAAGGGGAGGAAGAAAAGAATAAGGAAGAAATGAAGCTGATCCAAGATGTAAATGCCTGAGGACGTGTAGGTAGATATGGATATGACTTGGTGAAATTGCATGTTGACACTTATACCTATTATGTGTCCCCAAAAGCATTTTCCAGCCTAGGTTACACTGTCCCTCCATGTGCGTTCTTACCCCTCTACCCTCCTAAAGATGAAGGGTCAGGAGTGCCCATCTCTTTGGGGAGTAACTTATAGAAGCCATAGAAATGGCTCATTGAACTTCTCTACAGAATTGCTAGGTCGAAGCGGATCCAAAGTGTGTCCCTGTGTGTACTACAGTTATGTGCTAAGCAATCACTGCTAACCAGCTTATTTTCTCTTTCCTCGTGTTGCCAGGTTGGCATTGTTTTACTGCAGCATTGAGTGGGAGAAACTCAAAGTTTGGTGTCACCAGAAATTCCATTTATAGCAGAATTTTGTGATTTTGCCAGGATTGTGAGCTCCAAGATTCCATTTTACACAATTACTTGTAACCTCAAGATGTCCTGAACTGTGCAAACCAAGTTACTTTACAAAAAAGAAATTCTACGGAGACATTAAAATTCTCGAGATTTCAGTTCACCTAGCATTGAAATCGTGATTCCCATTTTTATGGTATATGAATGTGGCTTTCTTTTTCTTGTTCTTTCAGCTTTCTTAGCTCATTGAGACATGAAGTAGGATGGATATTTACAGCCAGGATAAAGTTATGACCAGGAAAGAGTTATGGCTTCCACATACAACCTGGGATCAGTCTTGAAATATAGTCGGCACATCTAATCAGGAATCTTTCTTCAATCAAGCTCTGATTATACTATTTGACTATGTGTTCATTTGCTTTAGTTTAAGGAGGGAGGCAAGGCCTGGAAATTGTCCAAGCCATCAGCATTTTCCTGGAAGTTCTTCATTATGAAAGCTCGTGAATACTCTCCCCAGAGGGCATTTTAAGTCATGACCAGACTTGAAAGGCCCAGAGTACCAATAACTTTCCAGCAGTTTTGTAGGGAAACCACAGTCATCTTGCACACATCAGCCATCCATTCATGGGAACATCTGTGGAGAGTGATGGAAACTTGCAATGTGACTGTCTTCTTGACCGTCTTACTATGGGCTATGCTTGGAGAAGGAGGCATGTCTCCACCAAGTATTTATATTTGGGGAAAATATAGATATTATTTGACTTTCATTATAGCTTGGACTATCTCATCTAGTGTGTAGTAGTAGGTATTCAGTTAACATTTGTGTACTAATTAAATTATTTGGTATCCCAAGGAAATAATTTCATTTAGTGGGCAGTCTCCATATTTGAGTAGAACTCAAGCAAGCCACAGAACTCTGACTGGTAAAGCAGTTCTTGGACCTGTGTTCCATTTGCTGGTGATCTGCAAAATTCATGGGGGGCACTAACTACTAACTTGAATTTCTAAGTGAAATTCCTCCATCTTTGTTTTTCTTTGTTAGTATCTTTGCTACCTTCCCAGTTAATCATTATTAATTTATTTACAAAATATCCCATCAATAATGTTTTAGTCTCTTCAACGTTGAATTGTTTAAAAGGTGTTGTCTTTGTTAGGGTTTTTATTCCTGCACAAACATCATGACCAAGAATCAAGTTGGGGAGGAAAGGGTTTATTCAGCTCAAAGTTCCAAAGGCCTTCCACAGTCCTCCCCCCCAAGAAAACAAGGTCAGGTTGTCATAGGAATACCCACTCCTGGTACTAATTTCTTTTAGTAAGGGTTTTTGTTACTGCTCAAACATCATGACCAAGAAGTAAGTTGGGGAGGAAAGGGTTTATTCAGTTTACACTTCCACATTGCTGTTGATCACCAAAGGAAGTCAGGACTGGAACTCAAGCAAGCCAGTAAGGAACACCCCTCCATGTCCTCTGCATCAGCTCCTGCTTCCTGACCTGCTTGAGTTCCAGTCCTGACTTTCTTTGGTGATCAACAGCAATGTGGAAATGTAAGCTGAATAAACCCTTTCCTCCCCAACTTACTTCTTGGTCATGATGTTTGAGCAGTAACAAAAACCCTTACTAAAAGAAATTAGTACCAGGAGTGGGTATTCCTATGACAACCTGACCTTGTTTTCTTGGGGGGGAGGACTGTGGAAGGCCTTTGGAACTTTGAGTTAGAAGAGTTAGGATGTTAAGAGCTCTGTGGAATGTTCTGTAGGAGCTGAGGGAAAATTAAAGACTCTTATCAGAGCTGTTACTGTTTTGGATTTTGAAGATTCTGTGGTTTTCTTTAGCTGGGGCTGAAGAATCAGCGGTGATTAACAAGATACCAGAACTACTAAAGTGAAACCTTTGCATTACTGGGACTATTGATGCTGGTTAGCTGGAGCTAAGAAATTAGCGGTGATTATGAAGAGACCAGCTTCACTGAGGTGAAATCTTCTGGGAAGCGTTTTCTGAGAGCACAGAGAGTGTGCTTCAGAGGTAATCAAGGTTGTACCTTGTGCTGTGGCTGGACTTGGTACTGTGTAAGAGTCACCCAGGTGGTACTGGTTTTGAAGGCATGAAGGGGTCATGAAGAGCAGCTGAATCCTGGAACTGTGAGAGGCTGCAGAAGGCCATTAGTGAAGGTGCAACCTCAGTTGCAATTGATGGCTCAGGACTGAAGGGGTTATGCAAAGGAGTTGAGGCTTGGCACCATGAAGAGAGCCTATGAGAGGCTATTGGTGAAGCATAGTTACAGCAGAAGACAGCAGTATTGGATGCCAGTACCATGAGCTGATCACCAAGAACAGCAGCAGCAGTGGAGTACAGGCAGCTGGAGCCTAGAAGACAAGATGTGCGCTACAAAGGGCAGAGCTGGAGAAGTGACCCAAGCCCTTGGAGGAGCCCGGAAGATCGTGAGTTGAATCCCAGACATTGGACAGTTGAAGTTTGCGTTTTGCTTTTGATTGTGACTGTGCCCTGATATTTTTTTTCCTCTTGAAGGAAGAAAGTATTTTAGAGGAGCCCACAGTTAAGAGACTTTGAATTTTTAAAAGACTTTGAATTTTAAAAGATATTGGACATTTTAAAGGGATTGAACTTTTAATATGTAAAGACTGTGGGACTTTTAAAGTTATTTAGATCTTGGGGATGAATAAGAAAGTAAAGGTGGCTTAATAGTGATGTGTTTGAGTGTCAAGTTGACAAGGGGTCAATTGTACTGGCTGGTTTTGTGTGTCAACATGACACAGCTGCAGTTATCACAGAGAAAGGAGCTTCAGTTGGGGAAGGGCCTCCATGAGATCCAGCTGTGGGGCATTTTCTCAATTAGTGATCAAGGGGGAAGGGCCCATTGTAGGTGATATTATCCTTGGGCTGGTAGTCTTGGGTTCTATAAGAGAGCAAGCTGAGAAACTCAGGGGAAGCAAGCCAGTAAGTAACATCCCTCATGGCCTCTGTATTAGCTCCTGCTTCCTGACCTGCTTGAGTTCCAGTCCTGACTTCCTTTGGCGATCAATAGCAATGTGGAAGGTGTAAGCTAAATTAACCCTTTCCTCCCCAACTTGTTTCTTGGTCATGATGTTTGTACAGAAATAGAAACCCTGACTAAGATACATGATGAACTCACAACTGTTTGCTCATTTAATAATAATAGATGCTTATGAATCTGCGGACGGGAAGAGTCTGATGATAACACAACAAGAAAATATCTAATAGAAGTCCTTAGGAAACAGAAGACAGTCTTCTCCTGAATGATACCAAAAGGGCATTAGAGTACAAGGGTTTATGCCAGGTGTGCTCCACGCAGCAGTCAGCTTTTCAGAATAGACCCATTGTTTAATATATCAAATCATATAATTCTGGGTCTGTGTTAGCATACATGTTTCTGGTAATAAACAGAATAAGTATTCACTAGACATAAGCTTATTTCTTGATTCATACCATCCATAGTGAATGTTTCATTGGGGCCTTTCCATTCTATCATTCAGGGAGGAAGGACCTTGCCAGTTTCTTCTGTTGTCACTATGACCTGTAGGGTTTCGTTTGTCTCTCAATAAAATAGCAGAAGGATGACTAATACTAATACTGCAAATGCAGTATGAATTATTTCTGTTCAGATCATTAGCTAAAACTCACACATTTTCACATTAAAATTATGGTGGAAGGAATATTGATTTAATCAAAAGACAAAGTGGGTTTAAGTAAATAAGTATCTCTGCTCATCTTATGATAGCATATTTCATTCACCTCCTAGGGTTAGCACATGATAAACACACACACACACACACACACATCAAGAAGAGAGATAAGTTGAAAGCATCAATGTAGTTTTTCAAAGATATTCATCAGATATGTCCTTAATTATCACTGACCTTAAATATCTTATGTTGGAATTGGCAGAACATGTAAGAATGTGTATTTTCATTTGGTTTGGAAATTTGCTGAATAAATATTAGAGATATAGTCTTAGGTTTGGAAATGACTGGGGAAATTATTTAATAATACCTAATAGATATCTCAGAATTAAGATTAACATTTTTTTAAATATCTTTTTTTTTATGTATATGAGTACATTGTCTTCAGACACACCAGAAGAGGGCACCAGATCCCATTACAGATGGTCGTGAGCCACCATGTGGTTGCTGGGATTTGAACTCAGAACCTCTGGGAGAGCAGTCAGTGCTCTTAACCGCTGAGCCATCTCTCCAGCCACGCCTTTTTTAAATATCTTGAAAAAGGTCTTTCGACATCCCACTATGAGAGTTAGTACGTATGCCAGAAACAGGGTATGATGTAATTTTTTTGTATATTTCTTGATCCTCCTCCTATCTGTATAAATCACTAACAGAATCTAAGTATCTGGTTTCTGATTTCTCCTATGGTATTATGACTTTGCTTTCAAAGGTCATTTGATCTCCATGAACTAATATCATATAAGTAGGTCTTTTATTTGCTGACTGATACCAATTGGTTCTTATTAAAATTTAGAGAAAGTAAGTCCTTATCTTATTCTTTGGTAATTATAATAATACACAAAGTTATTCAACCCTTATATTTATTATAATTTTGGAACTGTTTGAAAAACAAAATTGGTATATTTCCTTCCTTATGGTCATTATATGATGTTTTGATTAAAAAAATTGTGGAAAAACACAATAAAAGATTTATGTTAAAAAAGAATAAATGTAACTATTAAATGAAAAGGGAAAAAAAACTTTGATGAGAAACTAAGAGTGTAGTTAAAATTTGTTTGGGATCAAATAGTCTCTCTTGGAAAACCAGGTCCGTCTATTTTGTGGTTGTTTGCTTGTTTTCTTCTTTCTCAGTTAAAGTCACTCCACAAAACTGCACTGCCAATTCCAACCACACTTGTCTTGTTGCATGGTTCCCTTTTCACAAAGGCACAGTTGTTTGTGAGTTTGCAGCGTAGGAGAGTGGAGAGAAGGGGTCATCATGGTTGCCTTGACAGTGACTCCTGGTGCTTTCAAGTAACCCTTCCCAACCCTAGTACTTGACATTGACAAGGTTTGTGTTTGGTGAACTTTGAGGGTCAGCAGATTCACAGTGACAAGTTTTGGTGAACGGTGGAAGAAAAGTAGGAGCTTCTGTGTTTCAGGCCATTCCTACCTGGGGCAGACAATGAAAACAATTGCTGGAGAGGGGGTTGAATGGGGAACAGAGGGAGGGAAGGGGGCTTATGGAACTTTCGGGGAAGGAGGAAATGGGAAAGGGGAAATCATTTCAAATGTAATTAAAAAAACTTAGAAAATAATAATAATAATAAAAAATAAAATTAAATTAAAAAAAAGAAAGAAAACAGTTGCTGGGAATTAACAGTGTTGGTGACCATGAGTGCAGGAGGGTACTCTTAGAGGGCTTAGTAGCCTAACTTCTGATGTCTCAAGTGTAGAGTAGTGGGGTTTGTTCATGATATAGTAGAAAAATTCACTCACATTCCTTCCTCCAGCCTTTAGAAAAATATAGCCTTAATAAAATACTAATGGAACTTATGAACAGAGTTTACTGATCTGCAAACCCTGAAAGACTATACACATTTTCCTGAAATGAAAGCTCAGAGAAAGTGTGCACTGTAAATCTCACTTCCCACAATCTCGTCTGCAGAGTTCTTGGACTGAAAGTTCTCTCCCAGGTGAGTAGTGATTTGGATAGCAGTTTATTGTTCTCAAGACAGTTCTTTTCTAGAAAAACCAGTAAAACACAATTTACATAGTAAAACCCTCAATGAAACTCTAACATGTCAGATAATCATATTGCTTCATAAAATTATGTTTTATAAACATGCTGGAACATTTCCATAACCAGGCTCATACGTAATCCCTTGCAACTGGAACCATAGTTTTGAATTTATTAACACCTAATCACACAGCAATCAATAAATATTTCTGCAGATGAAGAAGGTTAAAGACTAAATAAGCTGTCAACAGTTGCTTCTTTATCCATTTGAAGTTATTTTAATTTTTTTAAATTATTTATTTAATTAATTAATTTATTTTTTTTTAATTTACATTCCAAATCATTTCCCCTTTCCCGTTTCCTCCCTCCCCGAAAGTCCCATAAGCCACCTTCCCGCCCTCTTTTCTCCATTCAACCTCCTCTCACTTCTCTGTCCTGGCGTTCCCCTACATCCAGTCTTTCCAGGACCAGGGGTCTCTCCTTCCATCTTCTTAGAAATCTATTGATATGCAGATTGTGTCTAGGGTATTCCGAGATTCTGGGTCAATATCCCCTTATCAGTGACTGCATACCATGTGTGTTCTTTTGTGATTGGGTTACCTCACTAAGGATGATATTTTCAAGATCTGACCATTTGCCTAGGAATTTCGTGAATTCATTGTTTTTAATTGCAGAGTAGTATTCCATTGTGTAGATATACCACATCTTCTGAATCCATTCCTCCGTTGAGGGCATCTGGGTTCTTTCCAGCTTCTGGCTATTATAAATAAGGCTGCTATGAACATAGTGGAGCATGTGTCCTTATTGCATGCAGGTAAAGTCTCTGGGTATATGCCCAGGAGTGGTATAGCCGGATCCTCTGGGAGTGTCATGCCCAGTTTTCTGAGGAACCGCCAGACTGCTTTCCAGAGTGGTTATACCAGCTTGCAATTCCACCAGCAGTGGAGGAGTGTTCCTCTTTCTCCACATCCTCGCCAACAACTGCTGTCTCCTGTGTTTTTGATCTTAGCCATCCTGACTGGTGTGAGATGGAATCTCAGGGTTGTTTTGATTTGCATTTCCCTAATGACTAAGGATGATGAACATCTCTTTAGGTGCTTCTCAGCCATTAGATATTCTTCAGGTGAGAACACTTTGTTTAGCTCTGTACCCCATTTTTTAATAGGGTTACTTGCCTCTCTGGAGTTTAACTTCTTGAGTTCTTTGTATATATTGGATATTAGACCTCTGTCGGATGTAAGGTTGGTAAAGATCATTTCCCAGTTAGTTGGTTGCTGCTTTGTCTTTTTGACAGTGTCTTTTGCCTTGCAAAAACTTTTGATTGTTTAAGAATTTCATGGATGCCTATAACTGTTTTGATAAATTCCACCTATGGTCCCTCCCTTCCACTCCTTCCCCAAACTTTTCATTACCATCCCTCCCAATTTCATATATTCATTTTTCAACCCACTGAGTGCTCTATGGTCATGGGCATATGGAATCTACTAGAATATATGTGGACTCTTTAGAGCCACATCCCTGAAGAAAACAGACTCCATTTTCAGCATCCATCTTCCCAAAGCTCCTCCTCTAAAGAGGGACTTTGTGATCCTTTCTCTTATCCATGCTGGGATTTTGAAATCTTGTGCTTAAATTGCACCAAAGTATGTAAGAAAATACTGTGTTTGTTCCCACACCTGACTTGAGTCTTAACTGTCCCCTCAAACTGATTTGCTAAAGATGTAACTTCTAGCTGATGGTGTTTTGATGAAGTGAAGAAAGCTTTAGGGTGTGCTGCAAACTGTAGTAAGTCATAGGCAGCGAGCCCTGCACAGTCTTACTGGGAGCCTGGCCTCTTCCTTCCTCTAAGTCTTCGCTTTCTGGTTGCCGAAAGTTGAGCAGCTGTGCTTTATTACACAATTTTCACCATGCTTTTATGCTCTTCCACAGGCCTGGAGCTAAAAAGACAACAATTATGGATTGATGCCTTTCAAACTAGTATACAAAATTGAAGCTTTCTCTTCAAAAGTCGATTGTTTCAGATAAATTACCACAGTAACGCAAAGTTATATAATATAAAAATTGCTACCAGGAATGGGACAGTTATTGGTACTCAGTCATTTAGAAGCTTTAGCAGTGGTTTGTGGAAGGGAATTTGAAAAAATATTGGAGAATCAAGGAAGACAAATATTAGATTTTTATGAGTAGTGATTCAGGGTCAATTCTGACAGGGGATGGAGAAGAGCAGAATATATAAAGGATTATAAACAGTAAGGACTGTGCTAATGGTGAAAGTAATGGAATTACTGGGAATTAGAGTACCAGCTATTTGTTACACAGTTTGACAAAACATCTGTTGGTAATTTTTCAATGCTCTCAGATTTTGAGGGAGGCTGAGTTTAGATGTGATGGGCTAGTTTGATAATTTTGAAGGCACTAGTACAGGAGACAAATTCCTGAACGGAACACCAATGACTCAGGCTCTAAGACCAACAATTGATAAATGGGACCTCACCAAACTGTAGAGCTTTTGTAAAGCAAAGGAGACTTTCAAAAGGACAAATCGGCAGCCCACAGATTGAGGAAGGTTGCTCACCCACCATACATCTGATAGAAGGCTAACATCCAAAATATACAAAAAACTCAAGAAGTTAGACACAAAGAATACTTATACCCAATTTAAAAAATGGGGTACAGAACTATACAGAGAACTCTCAAATGGCCATAGCACTTAAATAAATGTTCAAAGTCATTAGTCATCAGGGAAATGCAAATCAAAACAGCGCTGAGAGTCCATCTTACACCTGTCAGAATGGCTACAACTAAAAACTCAAGTGATAGCACATGCTGGCGAAGATGTAGAGCAAGGGGAACACTTCTTCATTGCTGATGGGTGTGCAAATTTGTACAACCACTTTGGAAATCAATTTGGTGTTTTCTCAGAAAACTGGGAATTGTTCTACCTTGAAACCCAACTATACCACTCCTGGGCATATATACAAAATATTCCCCACTATCCCACAAAGACATTTGCTCAACTACATTCATATCAGCTTTAGTCAAAATAGCCAGAAACTGGAAACAATCTATATGTCCCTCAAATAAGGAATGATTAAAGAAAATATGATACAGCTACACAATGAAATACTACTCAGCCAATAAAAACAAGAACATCATGAGTTTTGCAGGCAAATGGATAAAACTAGAAAATATCATCCTTAGTGAGGAAAAACAGATCCAAAATAACATGTATGATTATATACACTTGTAAGTGGATATTAGTCATAAAATACAGGTACCATGTTGCACTCCATAGACACAAAGAAGCTAAACAAGAACCAAGGTCCAAACAAGGAAGCTTGAACACTTAGAAAGGAGAATAAAATAGTCACAAGAAGCAAATGGAGGCAGGAAACTGGGAGGGAAGGGATGGGGAGAGGAATGTTAGATTCAGGATCAGGTATAAGGAAGGACAAGAGAGATGGCTAGATGACCATGAAAATTAATGGAAATCTGCAACTGACAGGGGTGAGGACATTGGGGGAACATCTCCAGGATGAGACAGAGACCTGGGATAAGGGAGGAACCCAAGAATCAATGAGGGTGAACTTAGTTGTGACTAACTATATTGGAGATATGGAACCTGAAGAGGCCACGTCCTGTAGTCAGACAGGAACCCCAGTTGAGTGATAAAGACACTGACACACCCACTAAATTTTCAACCCAAAATTTATTCTGTCTTCAAATAAAAGGGTATGGGTGATATATGGAGCAGAGACTGAGGGAATGACCAATCAATAATCAACCAACTTGAAATCTATCCCAATGGCAAGCACCAGTCCTTAACACTATTAATGATACTCTGCTATGCTTACAGTCAGGAGCACATTGTCCTCTGAGAGGCTCTACCTAGCAGCTGACTCAGATGGATACAGATACCCACAGCCAAACAGTGGATGGAGCTTGGGGATTCTTACAGAAGATTAGGAGAAAGAATTGCAGACCCAAAGGGGATAGGAACTTCACAGGAAGGGTAATATATCCTGGACCCTTGGGGCTCTCAGGGTCTGAATTACCAACCAAAGAAAATACATGGGCAGGACCTTGACTTCCAGAAAACTATCCATTCATTGGCGGCATGTACATTTGAGTTTCTGACCACATGATTCCTGGTACACCTTTTCTTACTGGAGCTACCATATCCTTCCAGATATCTGTAGAACATTGGTTACTTACCAGGATGCTTGTTGCCACTTATGTCATGGAGTCTTCCAGGGAAAAAATGCAAATGGTTCACCTTTGTCCTCTTTGAGTTGAGGTCATTTATAGGAGTGCTTCAGGAACAGTGCAATGTTCCAAGAAGGGAGTGGTGAACAATTGTCTTGGTTGAGGTTACTATTGCTGTGATGGAACACCATGACCCAAGTAAATTGGGTAAAAAAGGATGTATTTGTCTCATATTTCCACATCACTGTTCAACATTTGAGGTCAGTATAGGAACTAAGCAAAGTGGGTAAGTGGAGACAGGATAATCCAGAGGTCATGCAGGAGTGCTGTCATTTGGCTTGTCCCATATGTCTAGCTGAGCATTGTTTCTTACTGACAGCATAACTAACACCCCAGGAATGATCCAATCACAATGGCCTGGCCCTTCTACATTAATCACTAATTGAGAAAGTGCTGCATGTGATCTTATAGGGGCATTTTTCAATTGAGGCCCCCTCCTCTCTAATGACTCTAACTTGTGTCAAGTAGACATAAAACTAGCCAGCATAGCAATGTAGTCTCAAGTCACTGACTGCAATGTAGCTATCTAAAAAGATGTACATAAGGGATTATTTTTATGTGGTGTTACATAGCCAATTTGTGTGAGCATCTGAGCTTGTGAAGCTAGAGACATTACTAGAAAGATGCTCTGGAATTCAGCTCAACACAACAACATTGATCACCTTATGATATGAAAAGTGACTTTAAGAGAAGATGACGGCACAAGAACATTTAATTTATGCCAATTCAATTCTCCCCATAAAGTCTCCACCCTGTGTCTCTTGCACTGTGGACAGGCATCTATCCTGTTTTTAATTTTTATGGATCTCCTGTTTTCTTATGAGTTAAGTTGGAATAGGGGAGATTGAGTTTAGTTTAAAGCATGCCTTGATTCATGTAGATTTTCTTACTTTAGCAAGGCTTTTATTGTAATTTAGAGCTCAGATTAAATAATATCTTGTTGTCCCTATCGATACTGTTAAAAGTTTTATGTTTTTACTAAAATGTTACACTAGGTCCCTAATGACAAGGAGTATTGAGATAGAACTAAATCATACATTTCCAGATATTTCTTCTGCAGACTGGTACACAATAAGTTTAGGTGGACATGAGTTATCCTAGGAGATAGTAATTTTCAGGCAATTTAGAGAACGTTCTTCACAACTTTTTAACCTTCCCTTTGTTGGCAGGCATTAGCTTACAGAGCTGCACTTGAGAGTCTCCTGGGGGTTACTCCTAGAACTTCCAGTTTATTCAGTCTGAAGTAGACATTTGTTATCACAGATAATCCTCATGCTCCAGTTCAAAACTTCTCCCCGAGGAGACACACAACCACATGTTTCCAGGGTTGAAGTAATTGTTGTACTCTAAATACCCTTGGGTTTTGCAGACCACCAAGGTTTTGAAATTTACTGGATAACAGTGTGCTTTTCTTTAAAGGAATCTCTTTTCCTTTCCTTTTCACAATTTTGAAGTAAACTCCCTCGAGCCTAAGCACGTTCGCTTTCAAGCCGTCTTTGTGTATCTGTTGTGAGTCCAGCTTTAAAGGAAAATTGATTGTTTCCTTTTATTATTATTATTAACGTGAAACTTTGTGATTAGATCTACTTTCAGATGTCATGTCTGAAATGTTGTTTAGGTTGCAAGAGCAGGCAGCGCTTTACACGTCTGAAGCCTCACTGAGGGGATTTGAGGACTGATTGCTTTTCCACTCGCTGTGGTTGGGTTTGAGTCAAACTTTGCCAGTCATTGACTGAGCTCTGTGGATGTATTTGCTCTGGCAGTACTGGCCAGACTAAATCTACCACATTGGGTAGGATGCTCACCGCGTTTATTCTTACTAGTTGACAGTTTTATTTGTGACTCCTATTTAAAGTAGAGCAATTGAGCCCAACCCTTAAACATTTGACTTTGGCCAGTCTCTTTTGGACAAGATACAGAAGGAGGGGAGGCTGATTTTTTTTTTTCCTTCACAAACCTTTCCTTTGTGAGCTTGGCAAATGGTAACCTACTAAATGGTAGCCAGGTTTAAGGAAATTGTGCAATTCCAGCAATGACCAAAAAATTCTTTACCAGAAAGTACACTAGCTTCTTGTCACAGACTATTTGGTTACTTTTCAGCCAGACATCCCAGAAAAACCTCATTAAACTTTTGAAGTGTTATAAATATCAATCTGTGGCCTTGCTGTATGTAAGGAGTTATGTACAGCTTTAGAGGTCCTTTAAAGACACTTGCAATTTTTTTTTCCTGATAGGAACAACTTACAATAATAAATCAGCAATTAGAACATATTAAAAACATCACTGAAGCAAACCACTCATATTTGGAGCAACAGAAAGGAATGTTTTCTCTAATTTTCATGACTTTCTTTTTTTTTTTTTTTATCTCCATGCTCCTTGAACATCAAAGAACATTAAGATGTGTCCAGATCTGGAGAGGTGCTGTGGCTCAAAAGAGCTCCTTCTGCACAGGCATAATGATGAGACCCAGGACTTGTAAAAGAAGGCGGAGAGAGGGTGATTGCTGGAGTAGGCTGGACCATCTATGCTTTGATAGTGGGGCAGAGTATCTGCTAGAGCACAGATTACCCATGAGAGACTGTGCACCTGCAAAAAAATTGACCCTCCCTTTCCAATTGACATCAGCTTCAGATTTTTGGTTATGGGTCGAGTCTCCTGCTGCCTTTTCCTCCCTGTGCTGGAATGTTGACCTGCTTGATCTACTGTAGACAACCACAGTTATTGGGAGTTCATGACATCAGTGTCCTTGTCATGTCCAACACTTACTATTTTGTAGCAATCTTGTCCTCTCTGACCTCTGACGCTTACAATCTTTCTGACTCATCTTTTGTGATTTTTCCTGAGCCTAGAGGATGGTCTAAATGGCTGAGGACTCCAAAGTAACTCATTCTCTTAACTTTGACAAGTTGGGAGTAGAGGACTGTAGGAAGAAACCAGAAGATTGAGCCATATCCTTTTAAACTGCATATACCTTGTTCAATCATCTGGGTTCTGCCTATCAGCCTTGACTTGCTCTACCTTCCAAACTCCCTCCCCACTTGACACCCCTCCCCCCAGTATTTTTCTTTTTCCTTCTGTGCTATTTGTAGATATATTTTTTTAAAAGAACACATTGTGCCAAGGACTTCCAGAATGTGAGTGGGAAAGCCATCTGGATATGTGAGTGAAACTTGTCCCACATAGAGGAAAAGCTACCCTTGTGGTGTGCAGCTCTAAGTTCATCTACACAGAGAGGGATATATCAGCATCTGTTGAGGACTCTTGGACCTAATAAACATTTAGTACATTCTTGATAAACAGATGTATGGAAGACGAAACAACATCAACAACAGTATCAGAAGCAGCAGCAGCAGCAGCAACAACAACAGCAGCAACAAAATTTCTCATAATGTAGTGGTAGGATGGTTTATAAACTCTTGTGTGTTAAAAAAAATATCCTAGCAATATGATGTTATTAATCTTAAACACAGGTGTGTTTTTCCCAAGAAAAAATTTTCTTCTGCACACACACACACACACACACACACACACACACAGAGAGAGAGAGAGAGAGAGAGAGAGAGAGAGAGAGAGAGAGAGAGAGAGAGAGAGAGAATAATGTATAATCAGTTTGTTTCTGCAGGGGTTTTCTATTGTACAGCATAGAGACCCATGTTTATTGTCTTTGCAGCAGATGGACACAGAATCGCCAAGTGACAGTTGCAAGGTTGGAACGTTCAGTCCTTTCCTGACACCCAGCTTTTCTGAGAGAAGTGGAACTGAAGTTTGAGGTCATAAACAGTCATGTCTATGTGATGAAATTTCTATAAAACCACGAAGACCTAAGTTGGAAGGAATTCTGAGCACATCGAGGCTCCTGGAGGTTGACTTAGCCAAAGAGGGCATGAACTTCTCGTGCTCCTTTCCATTTACCTTGGCTTTCACTCATTTTCCGTGATGTTGCTCATCTATATTCTTGGTGACATCATTTAAAGGAAACTAATTAAAGACTCTCTTTCCTCAAGTTCTATGAGCAGCCATAGAAAATTAATTGAAGGCTGCCATGGGAAGTCCAGTTTATAACAGGTAAAACACACACACAGAGCAAACCAAAATCGGCTTCAGAAATGATTTGTAGGTGGAAGGACTGACTCCGATGTTATCTCCAAGTCCATAGCCTTAGTAGTGAGCTGGACATCACCTAGCAGGAATCTGGTAGAGATCCAACTGTGCAATATCTCCCTCTCTTGCCCATTCCTCTTTCCCTGTCTGTAAAATCCATATATATTTCAAGTTAGAAACCAGGAACACTGGTATGGTCTTAAAATAGACTTCATTATATACATTACTAGGGTTGAGTGCTCCAATCACCAATAGAGGGATATCTTTAGGGGACATCTCTTAAATTCTATCTACCTACCAAAATGTCATGCCTCGGAATGAGTCAGTCGTGTGCCAGTGCAGACAATTTTTTCTGGAGGAGGATAGAATGGAAGGAAGTTCTGTCATCCAACTTTTAGTCTTTAGAGAAGAACAGACACAGAGTGACTGTTACTGTCTTGTGATGGTGATGTTTGTTAGATCAGGGGACTAAACATGAGGATGGATTCAGTCTAGGTTTACATAATTCATTTCAATGATGAGTAATTGAGAAGGCTGAGAGCCAGATGAACAGATGGTCATTATTGGCAGAATTGACCTGTCAGTAAGCACAGGTCTCCCATGCTGGACAAGGCTCAGAACAGTTTTGTTCTTCAGGTGAACCTGAGTAGCAGGAGGGTAGAGGGCCAAATTAATTAAAAGACTAATAACAGAATAAGAATATAAAAGAAGCACAGATATACTGGTGGAAATTTATGGAAAGGGAGCCAAGTATGTGAAGACTTTATTTACACTGATTTTTGGTTGTTATTTGAAATAAATTTTTTTTCAAAAACTTACCAGTTTTCCTAAAATTAAAATATGAAAATAAATATCCAAATCAAGACTCTGGTCATGTAGCTGGTTTAAGATTATGTTAGTGTCTTACTGTATTCAGAGATGATGGAGCAGCATACCCTTCCTTTGGCTTTTGATGGGGTATCTTAGTGTTTCATGTTGGTTGATTTGCCTTCAGAGATTGTTTTGGAGAGTTTAGAAGTGAAAGACAAAAAAAATGAATTCAAGCAGATACTCATATTAACGTAGGGAGGGTACTTGGTAGGAGTTGAAGGCAGTTTCTAATTTTAGTTTCTAAAAATGTTAAACATTATCCTTGGTCTGAAAGTGAGAATAAGAGTATATCTGGATGACATAGAAGAATTCTTGAAAGAGACATCTGGAGGGAGAATCGTAATTGTTCTTATGTGGAAAACATCAATAAACCTATGGAAGCAAAGTGAAGATTTCTAGGGTTTTTTGAAATCTCTCTTCTGGGTGCATTGACTCTTTGCTTGCTTTGTGGCCAAAGTCTTTTATGAAAGGTATCTATTTGCTTTTAGATGTGTCTGCTCAGGGAGGCAGACTTGAGGGAGAGGATAGTAATTATTGGGGAGTTTACTCTTTTTCTTCAACTTGTACCTCTGTAATGAGCAAGTTTCTGCTTTATTATTTTTTTTCCTGCTAGCTCCCCTGGCCAAAACTTAATGTAGCAGATGATTGAGCATGGTATTAGCCAATGCCAAGCTGCCTCCAGCTTTCTGTCCTGAGCCTTCTCTCCTGGGATTATTATATTTCAAGGCTGATTCTTCTCCAGCTGGCTCATCTCCACAAAGATCGCCTTAACTCTGTCATGGACAGATCATACTGCAAGTTAAATTTCAGCATTATAACAACTTCCTTCTCTATATCTCTTCACTGATTACCTCTTGCAAGCTACACAATCATCTTATGTGTGGTTAAGTATATTTGTACCAGGAAATAAATGCCTTTAAAATAGGGTTCTGTTTAAAATGGAATTACATTGCTTTCTTTTTCTTTTTTCTTCCTTCAGCCCCTAACAAGTACCCTCCCCCAAATCTCTCCTCCCATGTACACCTCTCTCAAATCGATGTTTCTTTTTATTTATCAATACACACACACACACACACACACACACACACACACACAAATATATATATAAAACTGGAATCAAGGAAATAATTAACCCAATTATAAATTGATGTATAAATCTAATGAGAGAATTCTCAAAAGAGGAAACTTAAATGGCTACAAGCACTTGAAGAAATGTCCAACATTGTTAGCTATCAGGGAAATGCAAATCAAAACTACTTTGAGATTTAATCTTATACCAACCAGAAGGCTCAAGATCAACAAAACAAATGACAGCTTATGCTAGGGAGGATGTGGAGTAAGGGAACACTCCTCCATTGCTGGTAGAAGTACAAACTTATATAACCACTATGAAATCCATATGGTGGTTCCTCAGAAAGGTGTGATTCAATCTACCTTGAGAGTTAGCTACAGCACACTCTTAGGCATGTATCTAAAGGACTCTTCATCCTACTCCAGAGACAATTGTACAACCATGATCATGCCTTTTCTGTTAATAGTAGCCCAAAATTGGAAAAAAAAAAACTAGCTGTCTTTTGAAGAATGAATGGATAAGGAAAATATGGTATGGTATCCTGACACAATGGAGTATTTTTCAGTTATTAAAAAAAGGAAATTATGAAATTTCCAGGTAAGAGGATGGATCATCCTGAGTGAGTAACCATACGATATTTCTTTTTAAATTTTATCTAGAATTCTTGAATAGGGTTAGTTTAGAACCCTAAAGAATATGGGTTACAGAACTTTTATAATTATATAATGTTTTACAGAGAAAATGAAGTGCACCTTGAAGTATATGGATTACAGAACTTTTAAAATTATATAATATTTTATAGAGAAAATGAAGTGCTTGAGAGAAATCAAAAATATATTATGGCTTTTGGGTTTTTTTTTATATGATTCCTGTGTATGTGAATGTGTGTATTACTGTCCATAGCTACACAGGTAGAAATGGGCCTCATAAAGCCATTTCCCATACTTAGTAGAAGACTAAGTGTCCCAGTCTTGTTCATTGACAACTGCAGCTGAGGGTTCATAATCGCAACATTTAGGTCATGACCCAGCGACATCATTTTCACAGCTGAATCAGGCCCGTCTATCAGTTTCCCAATTAGGCTTCAACTCATTCAACAAAGCAGTCTGTCATGTGGATAGTATTTGATAAGGCACCAAGAAAATCTCCCTGTGACTATGAGCTCAATGTTTCTTCTCTTCTCCATGGAGACACTGTACTTGTGATTGTACCACTTTGAAAGATACGTACCCACTTAGATGCCTTCTAATAGTGGACTGTGAAAGTTACTCACCAACATACTCAAAATCTCTTTTATGATTGTTGTCCCCCAGAAGCTGGGATCAGAAATAATCACTGTTCTTTGAAGAGAAATTTGATGAAAACATCCTGTCTCCTAGAGATTTCAGTCACTCATACTCTTTGCACAATGTATTAATGCCTTTCATTGATGACCTTTTTATTACTTTTTAATGTAGAGACATTAATTTGTTTCAGAATCATCTTTAATAATCAATATTCATAAAAAGTATTACAATCATTTATATAATTAGTATGCAAACACTAAGTTTTATTAGTAATTCAACATCATTGAGCATATGGCAAATGTTTCTGTGTACTTTAATGGTGTATAATTACACTTATAATTACACTTATAATGGGTATCTACCTGTGCAACAAAATCTTTTACCCTCTAGTATTTAAATGTTTTAGATTAACAAACTTTTTCTGAGACGTTCTGATTCTCTGGAGAGAAAGTATTGTAATAAATGAACTGTTCTGATGGAAACAAACTGATAAAGCATCAAGTTCTTATAAATGAGGCAACTTAGGTAACATTTCTTCCTTAATTAACAAACCTATTACCAGGAAAAGCAATTTTGAAATGTACAGCCAAATACATAAAACACTTTCCAAGAGGTGAGCTTCTATAAGGGATAAAATACAAAATGATTTTATTTAGTGCAATTTAGCCAAGGCTCAGGAGAATTTCTAATTAAGTCATGGTCCCTAAATATCCCATGCTCCATATGAACCTATCAGCCGCCTGCTACTGTTGGAAGCACCTTCAGAGAAGTAGACTGTGTTTTCTAAAGAGGAGGGAGAACATGCAAGTTATTTATTTTAAACATTTTGTTCTTTAACAATTTTATACATTTATATATTGAAGTTTAGCCATTCTTTGCAATTTCTCTCTTGCCACCTCTCCTGTTGTAACGACCCTCCTACCTGGATTCTTTCATTCCCACCCCTATTAGATCCTTAGTAAGGGATAGGATGTTGTGAGTGCCTTCACCATGTACAATGATGTCTTGCACAGATCTGGTGCAGGTAATCACAGCTTCTGAGAGTTCATGAGTACAATGGCTGTCCTGGGGAAGATACTGCTTGCAGCACTCCTTCCTAACTCCTGACTCTGTAATTGCATTCTTTTTCTCTCCTCTTCAGCAATGTGCCCCGAGCATTGGATGCCAGTAGCATGATATAAGTGGGCCATTTAGGAATGAATATATCAGTTATTTTCATACATTGCTCAGTTATGGGAGTCTCTGTATTAATTACTGCCTACTACATGAAAGTTGAGGAAGGCTGAGGTTGGCACTAGTGAATGAAGAGTCAGCTATACCACTCCTGGGAATATACCCAAAAGATGTTCAACCATACCACAAGGATATATGCTCGACTATGATCATAGCAGCCTTATTTGTAATAGCCAGAAGCTGGAAACAACTCGGATATTCCTCAACTAAAGAATGGGTACAGAAAAAATGGTTCATTACACAATGGAATACTAGTCAGCTATGAAAAACGAGAACGTCATGAAGTTTGAAGGAAACTGGATGGAACTAGAAAATATCATCCTGAATGAGATAACCCAGACCCAAAAGGACATGCATGTTATGTACTCACTGATAAGTGGATATTAGCCAAAAAGTTCAGAGTTTCCATGATATAACTCACCAACTATAGGAAGCTTAACAAGAGGAAGGCCCAAGTGTGGATACCTGAAACCCACTTTGAAGGGAAACAAAATAATCATGGGAGGCAGATGGAGGGGAGAACTGGGTGGGAGAGGGGAGGGGGAAAGATAAAAGGAGTGGTAGGATCAGGTATGGGGAGAGACAGGAAGGACACTCAGAGGGTCAGGATGAATTAAAATATGCATCAGTGCAGGTTAGGGGGCAGAGGGAACCTCAAGAATGTTCCAGAGACCTGGCTCGTGAGAGGTTACCAGGACTCAACACATAGATGACATTAACTGAAATGCTCAATGGTGGGGAGATGGAACCGGGAGAGACCACCTCCAGTTGAGTCATGAGGCTGCCCACTCATATTCAAAGATTTTAACCCAAAATTGTCCCTATTTGAAGGAAATTCAGGGGCAAAAATGGAGCAGAGACTGAAAGAAAGGCCTCCCAGTGACTGGCCCAACTTGTGATCCATCCCACACATGTACACCAAATCCTGACACTATTACTGAAGCCGTATTGTGCATGAAGACAGGAGCCTGGCCTGGCTGTTCTCTGAGAGGCTCTATCAGCAACTGACTGAGACAAATGCAGATACTTAGAGCCAACCATTGGTTTGAGGTCGGGGACCAATATGCAAGATTTAGAGGAAGGGCTGAAGGAGCTGAAGGGGAATGCAGCCCCTTAGGAAGACCATCAGTGACAAACCGGACCCCTCAGAGCTCCCAGAGACTAAGTCAAAAACCATTGGCTGGTTTATGGCCCTGGGCACATGTGTAGCCGAGGACTACCTTATATGACCTCAGTGGGAAAGAATGGGCTTAATTGTGTAGAAACTTGATGCCCCAGTGAAGAGGGATGCTGGTGGGGGTAAGATGGGAGTGGATGGGCAAGGTGGAGAAGCACCCTCTCAGAGGTGGGGGGATGGGGATGGGGTGAAGAACTTGGGGACAGGGGACTGGGAAGGGGAGCAATTTTGGGGATGTAAATAAAATAATTTAGTAAAGATTAAAAAAAAGATAAGTATTAAGATGGTACTCTGTCACAATGCCCATCTGCCAAACGAGTAGTAGTTCTTTCCTAGGGCCCTGAGCTTCTCAGACACTCGTTCTTGATGAGATTTTCAGCGTCTACATCAGTTCTTCTCTGCGGGGCAGCCTTCAAATCTAATCAGAGCAGCCTGTTACCTCAAATCCAATCATGCCAATATCTCACCAGTGCGCATACAGGCAACTATTGTAGCTCCTGAGATTCGTAGCTGTGGTAGGACTCCCCCAGGAGTTTGAGTAGCATCTTTGGGTCCTATGACAGCAAGCTACCATAGAGGAGACTTTCAGCTCAGATCCAGATTGAGTTTCTAATGTCTTTCAACCTAACTATATAGTATCCTTCCCAGTAGGGCCTTAAATGTTTGTTCTGGTAAGCAATCAAGAATAGTCGCAATAACCTGTAACATATTAGGGGTCTCAAAGGCCTCTCTTACCAACAGCTTACGGTGATATGTTCCACACCTTTGGAGTCTTAGAACAGCACAGTCCATACCTGCAGCCTTCCTCCATTCAAAACTTGAAACATTTAGTGTGTGTGTGTGTGTGTGTGTGTGTGTGTGTGTGTGTGTGTGTTAATTATGTGTAGTTAGGACTTACTAAATTGCTCATACTGGCTTTGGTCAGGCCAGCCTTGACTTGGCAGTCCTACTTTCCCTGAACTTCAGGGATTAAATGTGTGGCACCAAGCACAGCACAGTACTTATAGTCTATTTTTTTTTTTTTACATATACATGTACATCAAAGCACTTCACTTAGATTTCAACTTCTTTGTTAAGGCTATTATTGTGTCTCGCCAACTTTATATCTCTAGTAGGGACCTTCCCCAGGGCCTGCCATGCTACAATTCCTCATGAAGGTCTGAAGAATACACATAGGGAGCTGTTGGAGGATTTCCTTAGGTGAACTGTAAGTAACAATAAGTGATTTGATACTGATACAATCTTTTCAAAGCATCGGCCCATACTTTTACTTTTCTCTGAGGAAGCTTTCCAGTTCTCTTCACCCTTAAGACTGAAGACTCAAGTTTATTTTCTGAGCACAGGGATGATGGTTTGTGCTGATCTCTCCTAGGGGATAGGCTAGCTGGTGTGCGGAAGTGTGTGTGGACTGAGTTATACATTGAGACTGTATTGAATGGAGCTGACAATTTTTTCTTATTGCTGTATGTATTGTAATACATATGAATATACTGAATCTTCATTAAACCATCTCTTATCATTTGCAGTCTGATAACGCTCTCATTTCAAACACCTTAGTATTTGTTCCTAGATACATTATTGGATTCTGTTTTAATATTTTAAGTTATCATTTTAATGGTGGTAAAATACATAGTGTTTGCCACATTAACTATTTTAAAGTATGCAGTTTGGTGGTATTAAATACCTTTATAACATGCAAATTTTAATACCATTCGTCTTCACAACTCATTTTGTCTTGGAAAACTGTAAATTTGAGCCATTTAACAGTAAGTACACATCCCCTCCTCTTCTACTTTACTCAAAATTCTTTAATTTTTGATAATTTTATAATTGTCTCCTCCCACTCTCCCATCCTCCCTCCTTCCATGTCTTTCTCCCAATTACATGTCTCTTTTTTCATCTTCCTTATTTCTCTGATGAGATTCTTCTCTTCTTCATAATGTAATGTACCCATTATTTGGTAAGTTCCCGCACATATTTATAATAGATGTTTTGAAGTTATTGTCTGTTAGTTCCAGGTTCCTGAGCTGAGGGAGGCTTTGACCCATTGCTTACTATTTCTTCTGAGGGACTTTGACTTTTGGAACTTTCCAAAGAAATGCTTTGATGTTTCTCCTATTAGGCAGTTGACCTGATCAGGGTTCAACTCCAAACTCTGCCTCTGTGTGTCAGTGTCATTTGCTGGAACTGCTCAACTCCTTTAGTCTTCCTAGCATTGAATTTGGCATAAAATGAAGATTTCCTTATTTCCTACCTGGGCATAGAAAAAAGTTTCCCAAGGTGTTTGTAGAGTTATTTAATTATTTAGTCTTCTACTGTCCCTGGAGCCCAATTATTAGGCTAATTTGACAGGCCAGTCCATATCCCCAGCTCTGATATACTACATGTGTTCACTGCCCCAGGCATTGTGCAAGTGTTCTGAGGACCAAACTCAGGCCTGTGTGCTCGAGCCGCTACCGCCTTACTGTCTGAGTTATTTCCCCAGCTCAGTTAGGTCTCTTGAGAGTAAATCTCAATAGTTTGTCTGAAATAGTGAACATATGATGTCATAATGTATGAGTGTGAGACTACCCATTCACACCACGTGAACATAGTCTCTAATATAAGCGAACATTATCTGTGGATCAAACCATCTAATATAAACTACTCTTTCTCAATGAATATATTTACTCATGAAGGTTCATGCTGAACTTCATGTGTGAGAACTACCTCTAACAAAAGAGCCAAAGTTAAATGCTCTGAGAGTAGCTTCATCATTAAATAATTCCTCTAGTAGCAGTACTCTAATTTATCTGAGAGAAATTTAATTTTAATGCATGCTTACATATTTATTGAAATGTGTTTGTTTGATTAGGTTAATTACTAGCATATGCAAAATGATTAATTTGAGTAGAGACAAGTTAGGAGTTACAAGCTAAGCTAGTAAGCATTTGCTGAATACATTCCTATTCTTATAGAGTTGCGCGGGAGTTCACAATGAAAAGTTCCTTCCAGTCCTTTTCATCATTCGCTTAAGAAAGGTGAAGCAAGGTGAGTTTTAGGGAAATAGCCTGAGTTTGGTTCTTCCTGAGTGTTGGCAAAAATACAGAGAGTAGAATCCCAAGTGTGGCTTTCCGAGAGCATCACAGGAGACATGAGCTCCTAGGACCTCACATGCAGGATGGTACAGGAGGACTGGGAGACTGCTTACTACAGTAACCTTCATGCTAAACCCCAGCTGCTTCCTTCCAGGTCAAAGTTTTGGACCAGGAAAGAATTCTGGAAATAAGATCCATGATGAACAAGCCAACGATGCAAGGGTCAAAAAAAAAAAAACATTATTAAGACTCAGGAAGTGGCAAGTTTTCCTGATATACAATAGCTGTGTGAGCTGTATTATAATGGGTCACATATGTTCTTGTATATCTCCTCTCTATATTTTCCTACCAATGCTTGTTTCTTTATTTTAAAATCATCTAAAATATGACACATTATTCGCTTGAAAGCAATTAAAACTAAGTCTGAAACTCATATTTGGTTCATATACTTAAGTTTTACCTTCCTTGATCTAGGTAAAAATAAGAATAGGCTGCCAAGTTTTGCTTAGTCTCTGAATTGTATCTTGGGTATTCCCGAACTTCTGGGATAATATCCACTTATCAGTGAGTGCATACCATGTGTGTTCTTTTGTGACTGGATTACCTCACTCAGGATGATATTTTCTAGTTCCATCCGTTTGCCTAAGAATTTTGTGAATTGATTGTTTTTAAGAGCTGAGTAGTATTCCATTGTGCAGATGTACCACATTTTCTGTATCCATTCCTCTTTTGAGGGACATCTGGGTTCTTTCCAGCTTCTGACTATTATAAATAAGGTTACTATGAACATAGTGGAACATGTGTCCTTATTACATGTTGGAGAATCTAAGAAGAAGGAAGACCAAAGTATCGATATTTTGGTCCTTCTTAGAAGGGGGAACAAAATTCCCATGGGGAGAGATACAGAGAAAAAGTGTGTAGCAGATTCTAAAGGAAAGACCAACCAGAGACTGGCCCACCTGGGGATCCATTACATATACAGTCACCAAACCCAGACACTATTATGGATGCCAACAAGGGCTTGCTGACAAGAGCCTGATAGTGCTGTCTCTTGAGAGGCTCTACCAGTACCTGACAAATACAGAGGTGGGTGCTCTCAGCCAATCATTGGGCTGAGCACAAGGTCCTCAGTGGAAGAGCTAGAGAAAGGACCCAAGATTCTGAAGGAGCTTGGAGGAACAACAATACAAACCAAGCAGTATCCCTAGAGCTCCCAGGGACTAAACCACCAACCAAAGAGTACAGATGGAGAGACCCATGGCTCCAGCTGCATAAGTAGCAGAGGATGGCATAGTTGGACATCAAATGGAAGAGAGGCCCTGGTTCCTGAGAAGGCTCGATGCCCCAGTGTAGGGGAATGTCCGGACAGGGAATCGGGAGTGGGTGGGTTGGTGGTTGGGAGGGGGGATGGGATAGGGTGTTTTCAGGGGGGAAACCAGGAAAGGGGATAACATTTGAAAAGTAAATAAAGAAAATATCTAATAATAAAATAAAATAAAAATATGGATGAGAAAAACAAACAAACAAACAAACAAAAGAATAGGCTGCGGAGAGACCCGGGAAGGACCCTCATAACAATCACATGGCAACAACAGAGGGCGCCTTAGAGCCACAGAGCAGGAAAGACAGGCATCGAAGTTCGCTAAAAGAACGTGGAAGCTTGTTTTACATAAAAATGAAAAATTAGAATGCTGTCTTAAACTTAATATTAATTATCAAAAACTAAAGATTGCATAATATTTTGCATATTTATGCGACACAGTATAATTCATTGCATTCACATGTTGTGCAGCCATCAAATCATAACAGCTAGTACTGCTGTATCCTCAAAATTCCATTACTTTTTGAAATGTATCACGTGTGGATTAATGATTCAGTTTAAAATAGGAAAAAGGAAGCAAAGAGAACCAGAACTTTTTAAAAAAAATTATTGATTAACTAATTGATTGATTTAACATGAGTATACATACATTATTTATACATACATATATATACATACATGTATACATACAATATATACACACACGCTCTCTTCAGAACTTCAGAAGAGGGTATTGGATCCCAATGTAGATGGTCTTGAGACACCATGTGTTTGCTGGGAATTGAACTCAGGACCTCTGGAAGAGCAGCCAGTGCTCTTAATCACTGAGCCATCTCTCCATCCCAAACTAGAACTTCTTCAGAGATAAAGAAAAACTCAAAAATGTTTGAGTTTCACAAAAATGAAAGCTGTGCCCTAATATTTCAAAATGAAATCCATTAAACATATAATAAAAATTAAGGATAATTATATGAACATATAATACAAACTCAAATGATGAAAATATAGAAACACACTACAACATACTATCCTGAAAAAAAAACAGGGTTTGCTTTCCTGTATAAACACACAAACCTATAAATGCAAAACAATTGACTGTTAAATTGGAAGCTAATTTCAAGCATATGCAAGAATTAAAAAAGGAATCTATTTGCTTATCTCTTAGGTCAGATCTCTAGGATACACACAGATGCCTTATTTCTCTGCTGTATCCCATCTTACACCATGTATAACATTTCTCTGTTTGTCTTTAAGCTATGAAATGATGATAGAGTGTACTATAAGGATCAGGATTTATTTTGTAAGGTACTTTCTTGAACCAATAGATAAATGCTAACAAAAATTTATACTTTCACAAGATTGAATAAACTGACATTGGTTCTGATAAACAAATTATGTAAGTAGAATAGATTTTTTTCTCGTATCCATTTCTGATTCTATTGTTTTGATAAAATCTCAAGGGATGATTAAATTTACTGAAATTCATCAAATTTATCATTTATCTGAAAGATGACCTTTTCTAAACTATTCAGTATGCTAGATCTATTATATGAATGTGAACCATTCTGAGAGGAAAGGGTTTCTATTTTTCTAATATTACCTTCTTTCAATCAATGTTATTCTCAAGAGGATTTCTGTTTTGTACACTAGGATGTTCTTTGTAAATTCTCAACATGACCTAATATAAAAATCAATGTATCTTTAGGTAAGTTCATTTCTATTATTAGATCTGCCTGTAGTTTCACGCTCACGTGTTTTGAAATATAAGTAGCACCCAACTACAAGGCATGTCCCCCCCCCGCCATAATGCTTTAAATTTCATTATGGTAAAAAACCATTACAGCAACAATAAAATTCACCATGGGTTTTTAAGTCTTCCATCTCCAGCCAAATGAAGGCAATGCTTGTCCCTTAGCAAAGACAAAAGGAAACACTTTGCTGTGCTACTTTAGCTCGGAGGGGTAAGCAGCTGACTGCAAGCCCAGCACACAGGGATGTTTGCAGGACTGACTAGCATGAGGAATGCATTTCACGGAGTAAAGTAATGATGAGCTTGTTCACCATTTGGCATCTTCATGGAGGACCTTGGCCAAACAGAAAGAAGTACGCCAAGGACAACAACAACAACGATCACAAGAGCAGCAGCAGCAGCAATAGCAGCAGCAGCCGTAACAGCGGGTGGGTTAGGGCATTTAAGGGGTGCCATATTTTATTCACATTCCCACTGAAGAGGTGATAAATTACCTTGCCACTTGGATTTTCTAGCCACCATAATTAGAATATTCTAGCATGAGTAAAGGATTTAGACCCTTTGAAGTGTTTTACCAAAATTTCCATTGGATATGTTTCTTTTTTTGTTGTTGGTGTTGTTGTTCTAGAGTACAGATTATGTGGAGCATTTTGAAATTGACTCCCCACTTCCACCGATCACAACTTGTCATAGTCTCACATGCATTTGTGTTTTGCTGCCTTACTACTCGTCAGCCATGTTTTCATTATCCCTCAAATCCCCTCTTATATCCTAGGTATGTCAATTGTGCCTTTGATTGAAAACCTCATATTGTGCATCTTACGTTTACTCTTGTGAGAAAAGACACACCTTTGAAAGAAAACTATAAGGAAACAGATTGAGGGCATTTCCAGAGTCAGACACTTATAGGGATCCTGTGACAGGAACTCAGTGTCAGTTGGCCAGGGGCTCTTAAGGTCGGTAGGCAAGTAATATAGAGACCAATATAAATACAGTGAAAAATATCAGTCTTTGAACATTTATGGTAAAATTTAAATGTTTAATGTTTTGCTTCTGTTTATCCCAGAAAAGTAGGCATGTTCAAAATGATCACATATGAAAATACAGTTTACATGATTATTGGACTGTGTTCTTTGTTTATAATTACAAAAGTTTGATGTCACTTTTCAACATGTGTGTGTGTGTGTGTGTGTGTGTGTGTGTGTGCGTGTGTGTGTGTGTGTGTGTGTACCTCATATTTAGAAGCTTGCAGTAACAACTTGAATCTCTAAGGTATAAGAACACAACATGTGTGGCATCTTCAGTGGAAAGGACTCACCTTCAAGCTCTGTGAGGCAAAGAACTACAGCAGCATTTGCCTCTGTTGCTTTCAGAGTCTCCTGAACGAATGTAACCAATAACTCAAAAGGTGGTTTCTCACACTGGCTACAGGATTTTTGTTATACCACAGTCCTCGTAGAGTACATTGTCAGATCACATGGCCTAGTTTTCTTAAAGGTGTGTGTGGGTGTGTGTGTGTACATCCTTAAATGCATTCTGTACAGTTTTAGGTATACATAAAATAACATCAATCCTCAAGGCTTTATCAAACAACATTGCTAATCGTTGTACTTTCCTGGTTTCTGTGGTTATTCCATGCTATATGTTCATTCCTGAAGTTTTAGAACTAAGAATTGCAGATGAGAGAGAACATGTGACACCTGTCCTTTTGGGTTTGGATGCATCTCATTTGATATGCTATTTTCATGATTTCATTTTTCTTTACAGTTGAACAGCACTCTATGGACTAAGGACCACATTTTCATTACCCATCCATCTTGTCAAGACCATTTAAGTTGTTTCTATTCCCTAGTTACTGTGAACAGGGTGGCAGTGAACACGGCTCGACGAGTACCCCTGCTGCAGGATGAGGACTCTTTGGGGCATATACTGAGGAGATAGATAGTTAGGCCATATGGTACTTTATGTTTTTAGATTGTTTAGTAGTCCTCATACTGATTTCCAGAGTGATTGCAACAATTCCCATTCCCACCAACAGTGAATGAAGGTCCGACTTCTTCCACAACTTGGCCAGCTTTTTTTGTAATCCCCAGTCAATACATGTACATCATAGCTCTTACACCTATGGCTCAGGGAGTGTCACAGAAAGATTGCAAGAGTCAGACTAACCAGGAAGTCTGCTGTGAACCTTTCCTAGAAACGTCTGTACAAGATCCAAACAATGGCAGTATCAAAAGACATGCCAACATTAACGAAGGAAAATTACAGAGTTTCACACTTAGACAAAGAACTGCAGGCAACTAACGACTGTCAGGAGAGAGAGTAAGCCTCTCAAAGGAGTTAGTGCCCTAGCTTTGCAAAGCGAAATGGTCATTCCTATAACCATAGACACACAGTATAATAAAAATGTACCCAACAGATTATATTTATGCATCTTTAACATATACACGTGCATATATAACAATAGTAATTGGGAAAGACGAGGCTATTACTTTGAGAGTGGAGGGATATGGAAGGAATTTGAGGGAGGGGCTTGGGAGAAAGGGTGCTGGAAGGAGGAAAGGTTAGGGACTAAGTGATAAAATTATATTTCAATTAAAATGTATAAAAATAAAAACACTAAAAACAAAAGCACAATGTATTAAAGTTTGATTGTTATATTTTCATGCAATTTTAAAGCTACTTTATGCCCTATTTTGTTTAAGAGAAAATCACTACCATAAATTTTATCACTCATAGAGAAATGTGTGTTATTTTCTATCCTTTTGTAGTACTGTTCCAAAGTCAGGAGATCTCCATGCTGTCATAGGTTTATGACTGTCCTGGTGAGAGAATAGAACTAAGGCAGGATGTTTTCTTGTCACTCTTTGAGTTGTTTGGTATAAGGTCTCTATGAAGAGAAATAGAAACTGACATGACTGCCCCTTCCTACATTCTAACCCAGTTTTGCACCATGATGCTAACAATAAGTGTCAGTATGATGCAAATGGACTTCATGAACAAGTAAATATCAAGTAAAAGCAGACGTTGAAACCTACACAGACATGTACAGCAATTGAGCCTGGGGAAGAATAACCCTCTCCAGGGAACAAGTCCCATATACGTTTAACAGTAACTATTTGTTTAAGAAAAACACCTCCTGGGCAAAAGATTGAAGTAGGCCTCAAGGGTTCACTATCCACACCAAGGAAATCCTAGTTTCTCTGTTACTAGTCGTATGGTGTGTATAGGGTCCGTATTTCATGATCTTCACTGTGAAACAGGCAAATGGGAATTTCTCAGATGATTTCATCCTAACATCTTATGAGGTCTTTAACAGATATAATCTTAGAGAAATCCTATATTTTCTTTTGATAGCTGCAGAGCATGTTCATTTTATTTAATTCAGCAAAGGAGGTTTTGTGTAGAGCTGGGCTAAAGCCTAAACAGCTTTAGAGAAGCTATTTAACCAGTGTCTCTCCTGAACTCTTTGTAACTGTCTACATGAGGTTAAAAAAAAAAAGGAAAGCCAAGAAAATAAACATGTTATCTAGTTACTTGTCTTTCAGTGTCAAGAAATCGCTTTAGCAATTTGAAGATATTTTCCACCAGGATTCTTGTCATGTCAGGATTTTTCTCCCCCACTGGAAAAAGAATGTCTTTTGTACTAATCAATGTCCTTTGTTCAACTCCTGGACAGAAATCTAGGCTCTTTAATAACAGCCCTTTCTGATTCTGTTTTGTAATTGCAACAGGCCATCTTGGAGGATTTATCTGCAATGATGCATGCCAGCAGTATGTGGCCTTTTCTTGAACCCATCAGGGTTGTGCCTTTGCTTTGAACCCTTGACTCCTTGGTGCTGCTGACCCTGTTGCTCATTTATAACATGGGTGCCATTTATCACTTCCAGACTTAGAGATATTGTTGTGGAAAGAGACGGAATGCAATCATTCACGCCACTGCTGCTTTCTTGTGGGGCCTTGCAGCTTCCTTCCTCACAGGATACCTGATAGGGAGAGATTAGTGAGCAGGCTGTAATTCTATTGAGGGATTGTGATGTAACTGGATTGTAAACCATAAAGTGACACTCTAGAGATTTGAGAACGCCAGACTGTGGAGATTAAGTTACAGCAACTACAGTCCATCTCTGTCCATATGTGTGAGGTGATGGTTCGTAATCTGCCTGTAAAATATTACCTACCTGTAGAAAAAAAATACTTCTTTTTTACAGTAGAGATTTTAATATGGCTTCTGCAATTTCAGAGCTTAAAAGAAGCTCTGATGTTTCTTTTTTTTTTTTTTTACAGATACTAACAGATATTTTTGAGTCCATCAAGTAAGAAAGATTCATTTTTAATTTTAAGAAACTTTTTGTTGGTTTCCCATATACAAGTATTGAGATACTTGTTTTTAATGGAATAGAATCATGTTTTGTGGATATAAAATTAAGAGGTATGATTTACTGAGGAAAACAATTACAGAAGGCTTAAAATTACAAAATCAAGGTGTTCATTGCAAAAATGGTCTTAGACAGCCAGTACCAGTACCCTATTCTTCAGTACTTTTCTCACTTAAAATAGTATAAAGTCCTATATTCATTTGGTTTTTCCTCCAACTTAAACATCCTGAATGTGAATCGTGCAAAGTAAAAATAAGCTGCTTGTCTGTACACTTAACACTTAGAAGGCACTAATCCATCATCTTCAAGGTATCCATTCCATTAATCCCCTGCCTCTGTGCCTTTTGCAACTCTTTCATGTGCAATTCTTAGGGTAGAAGTTTTCTGGGCAATGTCCAATCCTTTTAGTTATTAGCAGTCATCACTTATTAAGTGTGGCAAAGACATTTTGGATAAGCAGATTTTTCTTACTGCAAACCTTTCTAGAAGCCTTTTCTACACCCATAAACTCTGCCTCTCAAGTCCAAAGCCGTATCATATTGCATTTCTTGAATTCTTTGCTGTGGGTTGCTTGTAGCATCTCAAGTTCAATGTTAAGGCCAACTCTTTGGCTTAGTAATCATCTAGCCTTCATAAGGACACAGATGAAGGGTAATGGTAAGAAGCAGGGGATTTTTTAACTAAAGGCATCTAAAGAGCACTTGGACATCATATCCTGTAAGAATGAGCAAGACTGAGGATCTTCAAAACCTCTGCTAGTAAGTTAAAATAGCAACTAATCCATGTTTAAAGTTTTTTAATGCATAATCTTTGTATCATCCAGCTGACCTGAAAGCTTCTAATTATCATCTGTGTTTTTCAAATGAATAAACTTAAGTTCACAAACAGATTAGTGAACTTTAGATATGTCACAATCCCCAATTGAGGGCTAGGTAATTTCTTAATATTTCACACGTATGAATTGTGGGTTGATTTCAATGCTGACATCCTTGCATTCCGATTTTGCAAATCTGCCTTCTTATTCTGCATCACAGCTTAGTAAGCCCAGCTTTTCCTCAACTTCCTGGGTCTTAGCTTCTATATATAAAATTGAAGATGCTGGATGACCTCTAATATCTCTTTAAGCTTTGAAACCCTATTGCGTGCGAATATCCAGAAATGTGCTTTTAGCCCACTTAAAGCTTTTAATACATGGAAAAAAAAATGTCTACTAGCAGTACCGCATGCTCAATAAAAAATGTTGAACTGCATCATCAAATATATGAAAATGATAACCGATGACTTTGATATAAGCCTCATAGAACTGAGAACAGGTTATGGAAGCAAAGACCAATATTGCTCTGTTTTAGTAAATATTAAGACCAATTGATAATGTCACTTACCCTAAACACTAAGGTTTTTAACACAGATTGAGACAGAAAAGAGGGCATATGTCCGTTGCCTTTGCCTGTTCTTCATTGAAGACAGATAAAGTGTTCAGTTGTGGAGCCTTGGCCTGTCTCCAGGAGGGAGGTGAGGCATATCTAAATAGCACAGTTGTTATTTTATTCGCAGGGAACATTAAAGTGCATAGATTTGGTGAAATGACAAATGACCCAGTGAAGATAATTTCTCCACTCTCATCCTTCCTTTTAGGTACTTTAACGTGGTTTTCTCCTCTTGTTCTTGTTTAGGCACATGGGCCTAACAAAACACATCGAAAACGCTCTCTTTCATTATGGCAAACCATTTCAAAATTCCTGTACTATATTATCAACTGCACAAATGGGCTTGTTTTACATTTTGGGGATGGCATATTTTACTACTGTGCCATAAAAAAAAAACCCTCTGATTTCTTTTCTAAAGTTTCAGTAAAAATCAAATTACATAGTTTTCAAATTATGTGTTTTTTACTTCTCTTACCATTTGCCAGTATATTCTCATACCTTTCCTGATTAATTTTAAGTGAACTCCTTCCTTTTTCTTTCTTTAAAATATTCCATACAACATATTTGGGTCATGTTTTTTTCTCCACCAACATTCCTCCTTGAAAACAAAACACACAAACAAAACAAAAGTCAAAACAAAACAAAAAAAACTAAAAAACAACCATAACCTACCTAAAGTCCCCAAAGCAATCATAAAAGTGTGTGTGTGTGTGTGTGTGTGTGTGTGTGTGTGTGTGTGCATGCATATTACTAGGAATAAAATTTTTGAGCTAATATTTGAGCTATATGCAGATAAATTTTTATCAATGCTGTCTTTTTCAATCTATGTTTTTTCAGCAAGCAGATATGTTTTAAAAATATAATCTATAACTTCTTCCTTTCCTCCAAAGACTGTTTATCAATATATTCTTAATGAGACTTTCAATGGAGATAAAACTGAATAAGATATATATTGAAATTTACCATGAATGTTTAATTGTTGGACCATGAAATATTTTCATAATAGCAATAAGCATGGAACGTCTTCTAAGTATGCTTTTGTGGTGTTAACAAAGTTTACATTATATGTGACTTGTTGAGCTTACCAAGTGGGGGAATAAAACAATTATGAGTTAAGGAGACTTGTTAAAGTATCTTTTATTTCCCTTGCAATGAGGCAAGTAAGAGGATAAATCTGTATTTAAATGACTGGCTTGGAAAAATATAGAGGAACAGATCTGTGTTATAAATGGATTCTTCCCTGGAAAAGTTTTTGAAACTCTATATGATTATGAATATACAATTGTCTGAGATTAACTGCAGTGCCCTGGGACATTCTGATTTACAAAGTCTTTCTACTACATTTTGTCATTTATCCCTTTTTACAGAAATGATACAACCTAGACGCATACATAAAATATGTTCCTCTAACTGAAGTCTGTGCTCTTTGCATAGGTGTTGGCTGGTCTTAAGAATTGAATGCAAGTTGAGCACATAGGAATTTAAAAATGATAATGAAAGCTCTTGACTTTTCAGAGCTATTAAATGCACTAGATACTCACCCTTATTTCATCAAGACTTGTGAAAAATAAAAAAAATCCATTGTGTATAAAATGTAATATGCTATAATTTTTAAAAACTCACAAGTGTTCTTTGACTTTGGTTTATAGTTAAGACATATTTTATGCAGTAACTGAACGTTATCATTCTAATATCTGTGAGGTTGTCTGCTTTCAGAAATCTGGGGAAAATATTCATTTTCACGTCTTCCACTTGCTAAAGACTAATCCTCATTGTTTTCTAATTTCCTTGTCTGACAATGTTTATTTAAGCTTTGCTAATTTCTTCTCTCTCTGTTTTTCCATTCTTTTCATTTCTGCAATGCCATTTTACTTTTCTTCTTTTGTATTTTCTTAGAAACTTTTCTGCCTCTATTTTCTACTATGATTTGAAGTTCAGGATATTATGTTAATGCTGACAGGAACCTGATATTGCTGACTCCTGAGAGGCTCTGCTAGAGCCTGACAAATACAGAGGCGGATGCTCACAGCCAAGCATTGGACTGAGCGCGGGGTCCGCAATGGAGGAGTTGGAGAAAGGACTGAAGGAGCTGAAGGGGTTTGCAACCCCATAAGAAGAACAACAATATCAACCAACCAGACACCTCAGAGCTCCCAGGGACTAAACCACCAACCAAAGAGTACACATGGAGGGACCCATGGCTCCAGCTGCATATGTATCAGAGGATGGCCTTACTGAGCATCAATGGGAGAAGAGGCCCTTGGTCCTGTGAAGGCTCGATGATTCAGTGTAGGGGTATGCGAGGGCAGGCAGCCAGGTAGGCAGGCAGGAGTGTGTGGGTAGATGGGAGAGCACCCTCATAGAGGCAGGGGGAGAGGGGAGAGGATAGGAGGCTTGGGAGCAGGAAAACTGGCAAAGGGAATAACATTTGAAATGTAAATAAAGAAAACATCCAATAAAATACCTGAAAACTTGCACTTAAACAGTGGTTTTAGAAGGTAATAAAAGGTAATATGAAATATAAGTGTATAACATGAGGTAAGGCTATGTATAGTTTTGTCAAACATTTCCCACATATATGATATGTGATATACTTTTGCTGGGAGTCATTGTAGAAAATTAAAAGCCACTCAAGTGATGAGTGTTAAGGACTTGATAAAATTACACAGAATTATTTTTTGAGTAGCATATTGTAAAAATTCAACTAGGCATGGACTATAAGGCAGAGTTAATAATTGTTTTCCTAATGATTATTATTTGTTTTAAAAGTTGTATATTAGTAGAATTTGACCTTGTTAACATTTGCTATGATGTTTATTCATATTAAGTATGTTCAGACTGGAACGAATTCAGTTCACAAAACAATCTGGCATTCAGTAAGAAGGTGAAATGAGGGTAGATTTAAAAAAAATATATTTATACCTAAGAGCCCAGTTAGCTTACTCCCCTGAGAGTTGTCTTTCAACTTCCAATCCATATAATGTTACATATAAGATTTATTTTAAAGGCTATTTTCCTCATAAAAAATAGTCTCACCAGTATGTCATGAACCAACTTACTACTAATAAATATTTAACAAGAACATGACAGATGTGCTTTTGTATTAATACTGTGAGAGTATTGCTGTCTCTTGTTTTGAGATGGAAAGCCTCATTCTTCTCTTGTTTATGTTTCTTTCCACTAATTGCTATGCAAATTCAAATGAAAATGAAATTTTTTATAAATATTCAAGAAATCTAATTCAGGGTATTATTTCAAATAAAGAAATTCTTTATTTTCCAAATAATTACTTGACTGTTTATGGTATCAGTTTAGAAGACGATTGAGAACTAACAGAATTTATTATCTGAATAAGAACAGAATATGTGTCTAATATTTCTGCAAATAACTACTAAGGGAGTGTTTAATATAATACAATGTTTACATAGAAAGTAATACATCTATGCTTATATGTATATCAAATCTTTATCTATCCATCTTTCATTTCCAATGATTTATCCCTATTACCAAAAAATGTTTCAAAGTTGTGGAGCATGTACAAAGAATAACCTTACCCCATTACTATGCTGGGGACAAAACATATTTGGTTGAGAACACTAATTTCCCATTTTCTTGATATACGCTGCCAGCAGAATTTTTCCAGAAACTCAGACTGTGAATGTCTGAAGGGTCTCAAACATCACCATTTATGGATTTGGGAAACTGAGACCAATAGCTGAGATGTTTCAGAAACTGCCTACTGCAGTAGACTAAAGGGAGTAGCGTTTTTCCAAACCAGGACTTCTGAACCTGGTTGATGGTAGTGTTTGTAACCATTATCTGACATTCATACTCCCAAATGAGCTATGATCCTACACCCTTAAATTATCATCACAACCATAACCTTTGAAGGAACAACAGGAGCCAATTAAATTGTCATATATGACATCAAAAGGTTAATAAAACATCGACATATTTATATATTTAGAACTATATAATCTAAAAGTTTCTAATTATATACAATTAAGAAATTTTACATACCTGAAATAAGCATTAATTTCATTTCAAATGCAATGAACGCTCAGACAAATATACATATATTAGGATGTAGGACTGTATAATTAGGATGTAGGTAGAGAAAAGAAAAGGAAAAGACTTTGTGTTGGGTTTTAAAACATAATTGTGTCAAGTGCTTCTGGCATAAGCATGGGGCCTGCATTTGGTACCTGGAACTCATGTAAAGCCAGGTATGGGATTTCGTGCTTGTAATCTTAGGGCAGGAAAAGTCAACACAGTTGGATCCTTGGATCTCACAGTCCAGAAAACCTACCCTATTCAGCGAGCTCCAGGGCAGTCAGAGACCTATCTCAAACATAAATAAAGAGGTAGATGACACTCAAAAAATGACCTATGAAATTGTCCTCGTTCCTACACACATACACACACCAGAGCGAAAAAGTTTAATTCCATTTAATTTTAGAAACATAACTATTAGGATTTAGAAGGCTAAATAGATGCCCCAACTAGGGGAAATTGAGGGGGGTGGAGGTAGGAGTGGGTCGGTGGAGGGACATATACTTGGAGGCAGGAGTGGGAGGAGGGGTTGGGGGGTTTTGGGGAGGGGGGAACTGGGAAAGTTTTTACCACTTGAAATGTGAATGAAGATTATATTCAATAAAAATATATATAAAAAGATAAAATATCTATTTTATGTATTTGGAGTCTCTAATTATGATAATCTTTCAATATGATACTTGTTAAATTTGTGCTGTATGATGTTACATCAACTTAAGATTTAGCACACCATAATTTTAGAATGTATTCTATTCATGTGTCATCTCCTCGTGGGTCTCCAAAAACTTTCATCTCTTCCCTTCTTGATTGAAGAAAAACAGGATATGTTTGTATAGCTTACAAGATTTCTAATAATTTGTACTTGGAATAAACCCATCCATCATAGGAAATGTCTTTTCAAGATTGTATGGACTTGTAAGGTCTGTACTAAACTTACTCAGTAAATCATCACTAGTGTGTTTAAGAAATTAAACTTTTTTATGAACTAGTTTTAGTGTGCATCCAGAATTTCAGACAATACAAAGAGAGGAAATGAGTTATAATTTGACTCTCGGGATTGAGAAGATGCTGGGGCTGTAGAGATGGCTCAGCAGTGAAGAGTACTTGCTGCTCATCCACAAAACCTGAGCTCACTTCCAGGACCTATATCTAGCACCTTAAAACTGCCTGTAGCGCCATCTTCTGGCTTCTATGGATGCTAACATTCACATGTACGCATACACACTCTCACACACACACACAGTTTAAAACATATCTTAATATTTTAAGGAAAAGAAATATATTTACAAAGATTCTGCCTAAGGTATAAGCTCAAGTCAAATCCCCAGAGTCTGCATGTTTTTAAAATTTTCTGGAATTAAGTATCCACACAGTATTGTGAGGAACCCTAAGAGCCAGTTTATGTTTGGACAATATTTATTGATATGCCCATCTGGTGTGGGCAGAGATGGTTACTGCTAGACTTTTGGAGGACCACGAATCACCATAATATGTCTGATACCATACTTCTGGGACATCTAAATGAAAACCCTGATCTAATGTGCTGTATGACTATTTCTGGCAAAGTGCCACTATTGTGTGGGCTTTATATAAATATATTTTTGAGATCAGAGCCCTTTACCTTTTGTCTTTACCAGCTATACTGTGGACCTGTGTGTTTCTATGTATTGTCTGTGTGTCATCTGCTTGTATGCTTATATCTGCCTGTATATGACCTGTGTTTGTCATTGTGTGCTTGGGTCTGCCCAGCCCCTGTCTGCCTAGCAGCATACGTGTTGGGAAACGAAGTATGTCTTATCTCTCTGTAGTTCCTGCATCTAGACCTATGATAACTCTCCTCCTTTCCAAGGATTGCAGTTCAGACCTCAAAAGTACACTGTGCATTTCTCTATACTTTTCTTCATTGACTTAGAATGTAGTAGAGTTTGTGACACAGGTCAGCCATGTCACCACTCTATCATTAGTAACTAATATAGCCCTGAAGATGCAGCCTGTATGAAAATTGTTTTGATGAGCTGATGAGAAGACTAGTGGCGAGTTTTCATTTGATTCTGTATTTATGCATTGGCTGGGATGGAATAATGATTGAGAGGCCCTGTACTTAGTCACTGGAAACTGTGTGTGTGTGTGTGTGTGTTTGTTTATTTTTACTCTTATTAGTTTGAATTATTTAGGAGACTGAGATATCTGTACATTGCCCAGTTGATAAAGCTAGGTAAGTACAAGTCCAGAAAGAGTTTCTAAGATTCACTTTAGTACTGATAGAATACGCACTTATCATGTATCCAATATTGGATGAATATATTTTATTCAAATTTATTTAAGAATACAAATATTTTACTTCCATTTAACATTAAAGTTGTTGGTGGATTTGGCGTATATTTGAATGTATGATGTATTGGTCATTTTTTTTAACCACAGAAGTATGTACTATAATATTTTTATATCTCTATGCAAAAAAGACTGCCAGTCAGTCTATCTGTGTAATGCTATGGTTGTGTAAAATATTACACAGTGGTCATGACCTTGGATTTTCACTTAATATAACTGTGGATGATCTAAACTGTGTTACAAATTTGTCTATAATTTAAAGTAGCTTTTAGTATCAACAGAAGTTGACATAATATTGACAGCTATTAGTCCAATAATTAATAACATTAACATCATATGCTATAATTGCATAATTGATATTAATAATAAATTAATACAACAGTTGATTTATAGAGGTTATAAGTTAATTCTAGATACAGAGAAAACAAATAAAATGGATGGATTTTCAACAGATTATTAAAAATAATATAATGATAGGAATAAGTGCAAGGCTGAGTCCAGCTGCTGATAAACCCATAATAATATAAAGGAAATATAAAATGACATGTGACTATGACATGTGCTCACTTATGAAATTGGAAAAGATGCATGTAAGGAAATTAATCTTTGGTTATGTCTTCATTTGAAGGATCTGGATTCTTTTATTTTACATTTCTGCTTAGTCTCTCTCTCTCTCTCTCTCTCTCTCTCTCTCTCTCTCTCTCTCTCTCTCTCTCTCCTCTCTTTTGTGCTCGTGAAAGTACTTCTAGGCCCATGCAAGACTACATGGGCCTGGCCTGTCTTATTTCTTAAGGCTGGTCCTTTCTGATGAGCTGCAGAAGAAGCTCTATTTGTACATCTGGAATTGCTCAAAGGTCACTGTAAGTATGGCATCTTTATTGTTGGCTTATTCCTCTCCAAGACTCTTTCCAACACTCCTGGAACCAGGGACTTCTAGCTGGAGAATAGTGCTGCATGTTTGTAGAGGCCTTATGGCTTTGCTCTCTGTTTGCTTTCTTACTGAGATGAAGCAAGGTTTTATTCTGCTGACTGTTAGGCATGAAAACTTTTCATGACTTAAAAAGCAAGTTCTTTGTTGAGCAAATATATTTCTGCTTAGCATGTTTAAACATTGCAGAGTAGAGCAAATGAAGGGACTCTGTTTTATAGTAGTGTCTAATGAGGCAGGGTAAATGTAATAATTTTTCTAACTTTATTGCTTCTGATTTCTTTTTGCAGTAGTTTTCAAATTACCAGTAAAGTATACACAGATATTAGGTATTATAATATATATTATATATGATATTATCATACCTATAATATTTATATAACATATAAAATTTATAATATATAAATATTATAGGTATTATATACCAGGGGACTAAAGAATTTTTCATGGTCTTCTTTAAACCTCTCCTTCTAATGACATTTGCTGTCACATATAACTCAGTTGTCTTAATGTGCCGCATTTTCTTTATCCATTTATCTGTTGAGGAACATCTAGGTTATTTCCAATTTCTGTCTCTTGTGAATAGAGCAACAATGATCATGGTTGTATAAACGTTTCTATGGAAGGGTGAAGTGTCCTTTGGGTACACACCCAGGAATGGTCTAGCTGGATCTTGAGATAGATCTATTCCCAGCTCCCTGAGGAACGGCTACAGTGGTTTCCAAAGTGGCCATACATGTTTGTACTCTTACTTGCAATGGATGAGTGTTTCCCCCTATTCCACATCCTTGCCAGCACAAGCTGTAACTTGATTTATTGATCATTGCCATTCTGAAGGGTATAAAACAAAATCTCAAAGTACTTTGATTTACATTTCCCAAATGACAATGGGTGTTGTCTAATTCTTTCAGTGTTTATCAGACATTTGGGTTTCTTTGAGAATTCTCTGTTTAGATCTGTATTTCACTTTTAACTGGGCTATTTGTTTTCTTGATAGCCATGATTTTGAGATCTTCTATATATTCTAGATATTAGCACTATCAGGTGCATAGTGTAATTTGTTGTCACCTATAATCTCTTACACAGAAATCACTTTTAGAAACAGGACTCAAGTCCAATGCCCTGTATATCCTTTGAAGGCAATGTATATGCATTGAGAAAGTCGATTCTGAAAGAGACAAAGTAAATGCATTTGGTTCTAATCAAATATTTAGTGAAAGTATTCCAATCAGAACCTGAAAAGCAGCACAGAGGCTGAGGTAACCTTTAGCTCTTGGATAAGAGGGATAAGTAGAAATATTGTTTAAGAAAGTGATGCTAACCGTTACTGGCCATTTTACAAGTTAGTATAAAACAAAAGGTAAACTTAGGAAATAGTCTTCTGGTTCACAAATTGATTGGAAGAAGTAAGTGGATCTAGAAACATTCATAAGTACACCGTTGGAAATCCAGTGTTTTTAGAGTCTAAATAGGAGAAAAAGGAGTTTTTCAATGCTCTGAGTAATAACCATTAAATTAAAAACTTTTACGTTATTGTAGTCCTGAAACTGAAAATTCTCAGCATAGAAAAAAATTTAAGGTGAAATCTCCCCACTTGCTATAACAGATAGACTTTAATGTCATCACCTTCAAACTGAGAGCAAACAGAGGGATAGAGTTGAGACATTAATGAGTTCTTGGAGATTTGCAGACTGGGTATTTGCTAGTGTGGGTGTGGTTCCTGACCTACGACTGCCTGGAAACAGACAGGAAAGATGCCTCCTAAGTATCTGAGGGAATGTGCTGCCAGAGAAACCACAGCCTAAACTGAAGAAACCTTTGACTGAACGAGCCTGAAAATGCCCTTGATTCACATACACACTTACGTGAGCAAGAGCTGAAAAGCTATGCAGTCTTGAAGAAACACATTTCTAAGCAGAGCCAAAGTAAGAAAATAGACAAAAGGTTCCTTTCATCCAGCAGAAACAGCAGCTACCCGCTGGCTGTGTGCACACTGTGTTCTGCAGAATGTCAGAATTCTAATTGACCCAGGCATATGTGCCGCCCATTCCTTTCCTTTCTAAAAGAGGGGTGAAACTTTTTAGAATCTGAGAGTTCATGCTTTGCAGCGTGTTTGTAAATACCTTTACCTGGGTAGGAAGTTTAGCTTTTAAACTTACAGGTCTTGGGACCATGAAAAGCCCCAGGCATGCTTGGCGTCAATGAATTTTACCCATGTGTCCTGGACCTTGAAGTTTAAGAACTGCCTGGATTCTGGGTTGCTTCCATGTGGAGATACCGAGTTGTCTTATCTGTGGGAAGATGGAAACTAAATATTCGGTGGAAAAAAAAAAGGTAGCAGAGTCTTCACCACAAAGTACATTTTTGACCTTTGTTTAAAATGTTCCAAAGCATGTCGGGGACAGAGATTACTGACAAACTGTGACATGAAGCGCTTCCACAGAAAAGGAGCTTTTAGGTTTGTGAACTTGCTCCTACTTTCCTGTGGCAAATGTTGAGGCTTGTGTGAGGCGTGAGGTGTGAGGTGTGAGGTGTGAGGTGTGAGGTGTCAGTATCACCCAATGCAAGTCTCTCTCAGGCCAGGTCCTAAAGCACCATACAGGTAGAAAAACAACCCAAAAAACAAAAACCAACAAAAAATTTTTTTATTCAAATCAGATGTGTATTATGTTCAAGACAAGATCTTTTTTCAACAAAATATACTATTTTGATTTCCAGTTAAATGTTTTTTTTTTAAAGTTGAGGTTACAATATTTTTTTTTAAACACTATCTCTTAGGATGGTCCAGGCCAACTCTAATGTAGACAGTGCAAAAGAAAGTAAGTATTGATCTTTATATGGTTAATATAGGGAAGGACAGAAACGTGTGTGTGTGTGTGTGTGTGTGTGTGTGTGTGTGTGTAGGTCAGTGGATATGTTTGGGGTGTAGATTTCTGCAAAGTGGGTCGTGGGATCAAGTTTAGGACATAAGGCTTACCAGCTAGTACCTTTACCCAGTGAGTCACGTCACTGGCCCAGAAACCTTTCCTGTTCAACAAATTTTGATTTTCTCAAAACATGCCCCCAAGTGTTCCTGAACTATGGGGGGGGGGAAGATATTTGATTCTCAACATATCTGGTATTTTATATTAACTCCCGCAAAACTAATCTATGTGCAATTTGTCTTTAGCAGAGGGTATTGTTTTGCTTCTGTAATTACAGATATGGAGAACTACACAGCATCTGATTCAATTTGATTGGGTCCACTTTCCAAATTAATTTATTTTTACCTAAGGGCACTAGGGTAAGTCAATAAATATTGTGTGAGAATTTCAACAAACAACTGTTTTTACACCAGTAAAATAAAGCCTTCAGTATGTTAAAATTTCTGAGAACATAAATACAGAGTGTAAATTATACGCAGGTTTACATGTGAAGAGGAGTCAAGAATATTTGTGCAGAATGAGACTGCCCTGGAATATTTATTTTGTCCAGTTAGCTATCAATGCAGTATTTAATAAAGTATATAGTTTTATAGAAAATCTAACTGTGACTGCTAAAAATAGAGAGTGGGAATTAGGAAAGTAAAACTTTATAGAAAACCAAACCGGACAGACAAATACAATGTAGATTTTTATCTTAGGTAACAAGCACACATATAATTTTGGTTTTATAAACTGTCTTTTCTAATCATGTTGTTCATAAAAAATGTATTCATTGTTCAAGTCTGTGGATAAAAGATTTAAACACAAAACTGGATGAGCTGTGAATGGAGAGACACAGACCGAGCTCTGGTCTTTCAGTTCGATTTGCTAACTTCATAGTTTAAACATAGCTCTTTTCCATTGCTGTTGTTGTTGTTGGAGTACTTTTAATATCCCTCTCTCTTTTTCTCTCCCTCCAATCTTCCCTCATTCCATCTCTCCCTCTCCATCTGTCTCCCCACCAACTCTCACAGAGAGTTTCCTTAAACTCTCTGTGAATATAAAGTAACTCCTCCAGAATCTACTTAATGCAAAGCGCTGCATTTGTGTCTCACAGGATTGGAAATGGGTCTGACTCTGAAGCTATTGTTGGATTTTATGACCAGAGAATAAATACCCACCTAGTGAATCCCATGGAATAGTAAGCTTGCAAGAATTGTGTTTTACATCTAAGACAGAATGTTTACTACGATTGGGTAAACTAGTTCGCTTCCAGTTAAAGAGGTTTTCAAAAGTGCACTTGGAAAAAAGAGAAGTCAATATCACTCCATTTTAGGAGTGAGTTTGTATTGCTGTTTTAAAATATGAATTTTTAAATAGCCTTTAAAAACCCAATATAAATGGAAATAGTGATTGTAATAACACATTAAAAGTCTATTACTTTTTATTCGTTAAGTCACATGAACTGTAAGTCCTTTCTGTATATTTTCTAGCCAGGTAGAATATATCTCTCCTTTACAAAGCATTCCACAAATGCTCTGTATGATAAAAGTTCATTTTGATAGACCTGGTTAAAGACAAATTAAATGATTCCTATGCTATAGTATTAACTAAGTGAACCATTAGAGAAATATATCTGGGAGCAGACTCTACACTGGTGGTTGGATGATTAAGAGGGAAGACATGTGTTGGCTGGAAAGAGCCAGTTTGGTCCACCTTCCATCATGCTGCTCCAACAGGTCAGAGCAGATGTGTTCTCTGCATCTTCATGCTTCTAGTGAGCATCATCATTATGCTTTAAAAAGGGTTGAGATGGTTTCACATTGAGATCTCTTTAATGTGAACTCTAAACTCTAAAGAGCCTTTCAGCTGATTATTCTGTCGAAGGTACAAATACAAATCAAGACTTTCTTCACATTTCTTCTCTCCACATCTTCCTTTTTAACAAAAACAGGCAAACATGGCATACTTAGGTTTTAGAAACACTATCAAAGTTAAATAAAAAATATCAAGTGCCATCTGTGATGGGACTACAAACTAGCTCCAGAACAATTAATGGAAAAAGTGATTAGCTTTAATGAATTGCCTGAGAGGATCAGAATACGTCACTTGTGACTTTTTATATATTTACATGAGTGAAAAGTACTAAAATTAAAGTCATTAAATCTGTTTATTTACCTCAACAGTCTGCACTAAGTATACTCTGTTCTTTGTGCCCTTAAATAATGGCATGTGTGTTAATTGTCCACTTTTGTTGGAAGAGTTTTAATAATGTACCTTAGATTACTTTCAGAACTCAGTTTACTATAACTACTTCAGCTATTCAAAGTCAAGTGCCAGAATATGATATATCATTGAAACAAAATAGAGTTTCCATAAAAATTAACTAAAGAATCACTGTGAAAGAGTATGTAAAGTATAAACAAGAAGAATGTATTAAAGACATTTCAATTCCTTCTGCTGAGGGAGAAAGATGTCCCCATTACCAGATGGCCCTGAAGGACACTGAGGGGCTTGAAAGCAGAACACTAAGAAAATGTGTCTGATTAGGAAATGCTTTGGAAACATGCTAACTTAATGCAGATCTGAAAATCCACTTTATCCTCATTTTTACAAATTGAGGATAAATTTTTTCATTTTTATTGGTTATTTTGTTTATTTATATTTCAAATGTTTTCCCAGTTTCCCCTCCACAAACCACCTATCCCCTCCCCTTCCCCTTGCTCTATGAGGGTGCTCCCCTACCTGACCACCCACTCCTGCCTCAGTGGTCTCCACAAGACCAAGGGGTTCCCCTCCCAATGATGCCCATAAGGCCATCCTCTGCTACATATGCAGCTGGAGCCATAGGTCCCACCATATGTACTCTTTGGTTGGTGGTTTAGTCCCTGGATATTGTGGGAGTCTGGTTTGTTGATATTGTTGTTCTTCCTAAGGGATTGCAAACCTCTTTAGCTCCTCCAGTCCTTGCCCTAACTCCTCTACTGGGATCCCTGCACTCAGTCCAATGTTCAGTTGCATACATCTGCCCCTGTATTGGTCAGATTCTGGCAGAGCCTCTCAGGGGACAGCTATACCAGGCTCTTGTCAGTAAGTTCTCCTTGGCATCAGCAATAGTGTCTGGGTTTGGTGTCTGCAGATGGGATGGATTCTTAGGTGGGACAGTCTCTGGATGGCCTATTCTTCAGTATCTGCTCCATTCATTGTCCCTGCATTTCTTTTTGACAGGAGGAATTCTGGATTAATATTTTTGAGGTGGGTAGATAGCCTCATCCCTCAACCGGGGGTCATGCCTATCCACTGAATATGGTCTCTACAGGCTCTATAGAGAAATTGACTCTCAACATTTAGTTGTTCATGGTCACAAAGCTAAATGTCTCTGAACTGTGATTATAGAAATCATACCTATAGAAGATACTTCAGTTCTCCAAGGCTGAGATTTGTTTTCATGTGCAGAGTGAATGTACTAAGATCCATCCAACATGAAGCCTAGGGCCAGACAGTGAGAAGGCACATATACAAGTAGATGCTTTAAGATATGTTTAGGAGCATAGATTCTCTCAATTAGCCCTAAGAATACCATTAGAATTCAATGCTTATAACGTTGCATTTAAAGTATCTGTATATCCTATTTCTTTTTTTTAATTAGATATTTTCTTTATTTACATTTCAAATGTTATCCCTTTTCCTCGTTTCCCATCCCCCCAACTCCTGCTCACCAACCCACCCATCCCCACTTCCTTGTTCTGACATTCTCCTATACTGGGGCATTGAACCTTCTCAGGACCAAGGGCCTCTCCTTCTTTCAGTGTCCAACAAGGCCATCCTCTGTTACATATGCAGCTGGAGCCATGGGTCCCTCCATGTGTACTCTTTGGTTGGTGGTTTCCATGGGAGGAGATACAGAGAAATAGTGTAGAGCAGAGACTGAAGGAAAGACCATCCAGTGAGTACCCCACCTGGGTATCCATCCCATATACAGCCACCAAACCCAGATACTATTGTGGAGGTCAACAAGTGCTCCCTGACAGGCGCAATATAGCTGATATAGCTGTCTCTTGAGAGGCTCTGCCAGTGCCTGACAAATACAGAGGTGGATGCTCTTAGCCAATCACTGGACTGAGCACAGGGTCCCCAATGGAGGAGCTAGAGAAAGGACTCAAGGAGCTGAAGGAGCTTGCAGCCCCATAGGAGGAACAACAATATGAACCAACCAATATATCCTGTTTCTAAACTGTATTCTGGGAGTTTCTGGTTAGAAAGGTGTTATTCTTCTGTGTCTCATTACCTAGTACCCATTGCCCAGGACAAAGCAAGCACATAGCCAATGTTAGTTGATTCTATAAAAATAAATGAAAGATGGGGCAAAGGGAACAGCCAATGTTGTTTGGAGAGAGCTGGACAAAACAGTTCACATTAACCGATGTGCTTGCTACTCAGCTCAGCAATTTCACTTCTGAATATTTCTCCCAAATGGGCGATGAAGTCTGCACCCAAGATGTGTTTGCCCATATGGTCACAGAGAACCATGTTATACTGTTTCCCATAGGCATAAATTGGAACTCTCACAGTTTTCTAATTTAAAATATATACAGTAGGTCAGCAGTAGAACAGTGTGAAGTCATTAAAAATGATGCATTCTTGCATTGATTAGTTGTAAGAACCTCTGATACAATAACATGCAATATATGTATTATATATTATATAACAGATGGTCTCACACACACATAGGACTACTTATATTCATTTTCTATGTATATTTGCATGCATGCGTGTGTGTGTGTGTGTGTGTGTGTGTGTATGTGTGTGTATGAGAGAGAGAGAGAGAGAGAGAGAGAGAGAGGGAGAGAGAGAGAGAGAGAGAGAGAGAGAATGACATGCACATATGAGTTTAGTACCCTTGGGGACCAGAAGAAAACATTGAGTCTTCTGCAGTTGGAGTTACAGGTGGTTGTGAACTGCCTGGCGTGGGTACTAGGACAAAACCTGTGCTTTAATAGTAGCAAACATTATTAATCATTAATCTATCTCTAGCCTCAAGAGCCCAATCTTAATATCATCATCCACTAGTCACATGTGAAGTTGGGATGGAGAGGACATAAATATTCAGATAATAGCAATATGTTGGAAAACTTCTTTGTGAAGAAAAATAAGATATGGCCAGTAATTCAGCCAGTTTACCATTTTAAAAGATATGCCTAGTAATACAGGCTAATATTAAATATCAGTCAACTATCAGCAAGAGAGTACTTGGTTCTAATCAGATTGGCTCAAAGCTCATTGGAAGAAAGTTTATAAGAAGTAAAATCTCTCCCAGAGAAAGGACTGAAGGATCTGAAGGGGTTTGCAAACCCATAGGAAGAACAACAATATCAACCGACCAGATCTCACAGAGCTCCCAGGGACTAAACCACCTACCAAAGAATACACATGGAGGGACCCTTGGCTCCAGCTGCATATATAGCAGAGGATATCCTTATCTGGCATCAATTAGAGGAGAGGCCCTTGGTCCTACAAAGGCTCGGCGCCCCAGTGTAAGGGAATGCCTGGGCAGTGAGGCAGAAGTAGATGGATAGGTGGGTGGGAGAACACCCTCATAGAAGCAGGAGGAGGGGGGTGGGATAGGGAGTTTCTGGAGGGAAAACTGGGAATGGGGATAACATTTGAAATGCAAATACATAAAAATCTAATAATAAAAACATAAAACCACAAGTGAAATCTTTTCGTGTTCTCTCTTGAGGAGAGTGGTATGTTGCAAGCTGTTGATCATCTTAGTACAGAATGAGATACACCTGACAGGTCTTAGACTGCTTAGGTTAACTTCAGCCCAGATCGTAGGTAGTCCCCAGCAATAATTGTTAGCATGTTGTCTAAGCTCTTCTACAGTTACCTGGCAGTGGTCAGGTATGCCTGACTCACTCTAAAAGAGGCTACTTACCCCCTCCACTCTCTCTTGTTATCTTGCCTTCTTGCTCCTGCCCTGTCCTCTTATACCTTGCTCCCTCTCTCTCATTCCCTTCCCCCCTCTCTCATTCCCACCCAACTCCCTGTGCTCTACTCCTCTCTCCCCACCTCCTCTGCCTTTCTCTACTACCCTCTCAACTCCCCTCCCCATGCCCTGAATAAACTCTATTCTGTACTATACTGTCCTGTGGATGGTCCCTCAGAGGGAAGTGATGCCTCAACCCACAGAGGCACCCCTTCCCTCATACCTGACTACACATCCACCAAATATATTCCTTCTCTCCTTATATTTTTATAAAACACAACACTGATCTTAGGTAGACCCCAGCACTGAAATGACCACATAGAAACAGACCTATAGATTTTGAATGAGTTTGACTCTAGAGGTAAAGGTGAGATTAGGGGTCAGCTAGATGATCCTGTTGGTAAAGAAAATTTCTGCTGTGCTTTTCAACTTGAATTTAATCTTCTGTATCCTCATGGTAAAAGATGAAAATAGAGTCCTGCAAGTCATCCTTTGACCCCAGCATTTGTGCTTTAGAGCATGCACACTCACAACTGCATATTCCCACAATGAATACATATTGTAAATTTAAAACAATGAAAAAATGAGGTTAGAACATGGCATTTCAGGAAACTAGCCTTCCAAAGCAGCTGTGGAATACACTTTTAGCATTAATTTCAAGCTTTTAATGTCTTCAGTTTGAGAGGACTGGGAAGGAAAGGCCTCTCCTGGGTCCACACAGTGAATTGTTTCTAGGTTTGTAATTATTCATTATGATCTTTGTAGCTGAGCATTGCAAGGAGTCATAAAGGGGTGGAGTTCTAATCACATCTACCATGGAGGAATTCGGTACAACTGGAAGTCATCTTCTTCTATACTATCCCAGTTTCCTTGGCAACAACTGTGATTGCTGTTTTAATGCATCTCATTTTCTCAAGGAGGAGCATTCTGCATACTACTTCAGAGTTACCTTTGAGAGTTACACCAACAACACTAAGTACTGGAGACTACCAGGTCCCCTTCCTTATGTGAAATAAATGCAGTTTCACTTAAGGAGATACTCTGACTACTCAGCTCAACTAGAAGGAGTTCCTCTGACTTTTGCAGAAGATATTAATATTAATTTTGTTTCTTGAACATTTGCTTTTATAGAACAGAATCCTCATGGGTGGCTGAGGCTCACATATGCTGTTTGCTATGTTGCTTTATCAGTTCCTGATGAGACAGCATATAACTAAAATCTCAATTAAACCGGCTCCATGTGTCCCCCATGCCATGATATGTGGGCACACACTGAGATTAAGGAAACAGGAGGAAGAATAAAATTCTTCTGTTCACTGAATATAATGCAGTATCATTAACATCCTTTGTGGATTATTCTTATTGCCCCCCATAATAACAGCAATCTGGAGAAAAACTTTTAGTATTTTCATCATAACTCCTACCATTTATGTGGTTATTGTTCCTTAGCTTTAAAAATATCTTTTATATGACATATAGCAACATGGATTTAAAGCATCAAAATTGGTTTAGTAAAACTAAGGAGAGTTTGCTTATTTTTTGGCTTAAAGTTTGTACCATATTTTTGCTATTTTGTCAGAAGTGCAATAAAATGTTTAGTTATAATGGCAGTCATATAGATGATGTTTGGTTGCTTATATGGAAATGTTATAACTGCAGCATTCATAAAATATGGAGAGACATTTTTATTAGTAGATTTTAATTTTTAATTGAATTTCTTTAACTGATCTGTAAAATGCTTCAAGATTATCTTTGTTACCAAACTATTTCATCTTAGACCATACAGAAGGGGATTTTATGGTTATTTCTCATGCTTCAATGTGAAATATTTATCAATACTAATAGAGCTACTTGCCTCACCTGGAGGTTCTCAAATTCCCACCTTTAAGATGGACACTTATCTCAAATTATCATCTCTGGAACTGTTTCCAAAGTTGATTGTGTTGCTATTCAAATTTTTGTTCCTTTATTGGAATGTAGCTTCTTTGCTCGATAATGTTCACAAAGGTTTTTATCTCTAGAGCTTGATCATCATGAGCAGACTCCTAGGTACTTCAATGTCTGAGTAAAAGCAATGCTATCTTCTCGATATCATGTGACTACATACATGGACTTAGACAGCAGCTACAGTTACATGCACAAGACCTGCATGAGATAAAGTTGATTAAAATGCCAGCCTGGATCAGGGAGGGACTATTGGGGCCACAGAGCTTGGGGAAAATCTCTTGGCAATGGATAGCTTCTGAGGAAGAAAGAATCACTTTTCTTTGAGGCTACAAGCAATGGTAGGTTGTCCATGGCACAGTGGGTGATTGCACACCAAAGTGTATCTGAGGAATTCTAACTGGGCTCCTGGGGATATTACTTGCTCTAAAAAGGTGGGCATGAAATTGCGAGGAAGATTTGTTACTAGGCCCATGGAGAATTGGAAATAAAGAATGGGAGGAAGATACAATCAAGATGTGTTGGACACATGTGTTTGAAAACTTCAAAGAATAAAAAAATACAATGAAAAATGAATCTTTATGGGTTGGAGGTCATCTTTTCCCCAGACCAAACAGGGTAGTAAGTTCTCTAGTCTTTGGATGTCTCTACTTGATAATTCTGTTTGTGTCTCTAGCTAGCATGGCATTCTGTCAACCTGCTGTTCAAATTCTTGACATCTTGTGTCATCTCATCAACTCTCTGCTGCTGAGTTTATTTAACCACCTCTGCTGCAGTCATTTTCCCCCTGGAGTGTGGCAAGCCTATGGAACTCTTCACATCTTCCCCATAGTTCTCAGGCATCACTGACAACTTCACAAATAGCCCGATGCCAAATATGCTTGCAGACAGGTGCTTGGTATGGTTGTCCTCTGTGAGGCTCTGCCAGCACCTGACTAAGACATATGCAGATACAGCCAACAATTGGACTAAGCCCAGGTACCCCAATGGAAGAGTTAGGGGAAGGGCTGAAGGAGATGAAGGGGATTGCAATCTCATAGGAAGAGCAACAGCATTAATCAACCTGACCCCTCCAACCAGGGGATTAAACCTCCAATCAGTGAGTATGCAAGGGCTGGTTCATGGCTCCTGCTACATATGTAGCAGAGGACTGACTCAACTGGCATCAGTTTGAGGGGAGGCCCTTGGTTCTGTGGAGGACTGATGCCTCAAAGAAGAGGATGGTAGAGGGGTGAGGTAGGAGTGAGGAGGGGAGCACCCTCTTAGAGGCAAAGAGAAGGCATGGTGTGTGTGGGTTCTTGGAGAGAGACCAGGAAGGGGGATATCATTGAAATGCAAACAAATAAAAATGATTAATAAGAAAAGAAAAAGTATTATCAGAATGTCTAATCGCTGTTCTGTAAATGCTTATGCTTACATGGATACTGGGTGGTTAATTTTTGGGTAATTATTACTTCACCTTGAGACTGAGGAAAGTGCTGGTATTTTTTGAAACAGAAATAAAAGTAAATATGCTTAAATAATTATTTGGTAACCTCTATGCCAGAAGTTTCATTATGGCATCAAAATATGCACGTTGCTTTAGCAAACTCCATGTGGTCACCATCATAGCTGTCTTGCCTGTATTTCATAGGATCCTTTTCCAGATTCCTTCTTCACTAACACTCAGATCATCATTCTATCCTGTGCCCTTTACTATACGAGCTGAGTCAGCCCTCTCTAACGTCTCTAGCTGAAAATAAAATTGAGTACAATCAAGCAAGATAGCCAACATCAATATTGGATCTCCATAAGCATAGCTGTGTGCACACATATATTTGTTCATATATGTGAACATGTACATTCTCATTCATTCACATAATGGACACATAGAAATACACAACTGCAAAAATAGCAATAACAATGAAAACCCTCAGATCAGTTCTTAGTATTTTTGTCTCATACGCACTCCAACTACTATTAATGATAGAAGTATAAAACCATCTTTTGTCCTTTTCTTTGATATTACAAATAAGCTATAGCCACAACATCTATCTTATATACCTAAGTTTTTCTCTAATAAATTCAAGTGTCCAAGATACTGTAATATCTGGGGTTTTTTTTTTAGATACCCAGTTGGATACTTAAAAGCATTTACAATCTTCTTTTGACAAATTAAACTTTTCATTTTTGTCTTTCATTCCCATTTATTTGTTTATTATTTTATTTTTTATTAGATATTTTCTTTATTTACATTTCAAATGTCATCCCCTTTCCTCATTTCCCCTACCCAAACCCCCTATCACATCCTCAATCACCCTGCTCACCAACCCAACCACTCCTGCTTTCCTTTCCTGGCATTCCTCTACACTGGGGTATCGAACCTTCACAGGTCCAAGGGCCTCTCCTCTCACTGATGTCCAACAAGGACATTCTCTGCTACATATGTGGCTGGAGTCATGGGTCCCTCCATGTGTATTCTTTGATTGGTGGTTTAGTCCCTGGGAGCTCTCGGGGTACTGGTTGGTTCATATTGTTGTTCCTCCTATGAAGCTGCACACCCCCTTCAGCTCCTTGGGTCCTTTCTCTAGCTCCTCCATTGGGGACCCTGTGCTCAGTTCAATGGTTGGTTGACAGTATCCCCCTGTGTATTAGTTAGGCACTGGTAGAGCCTCTCAGGAGACAGCTATATCAGGCTCTTGTCATCAAGCACTTGCTGGCATCCATAATAGTGTATGGATTTGGTAACTATATATGGGATGGATCCCCAGGTGGGGCAGTTTCTGAATGACCTTTCCTTCAGTCTCTGCTCCACACTTTATCTCTGTATCTCCTCCCATGGGTATTTTGTTACCCTTTCTAAGCAGGGTATCCACACTTTGGTCTTCCTTCTTCTTGAGCTTCACGTGGTCTGTGAATTGTATCTTGGGTATTCCAAGCTTCTGGGCTAATATCCACTCATCAGTGAGGGCATACCATGTGTGTTCATTTGTAATTGGGTTGCATCACTCATAATGTTATTTTCTGGTTCCATCCATTTGCTTAAGAATTTCATGAAGTCATTGTTTTTAATAGCTGAGTAGTTCTCCGCTGTGTAAATGTACCACATTTTCTGTATCCATTCCTTTGTTGAGAGACATCTGGATTCTTTCCAGCTTCTGTCTATTATAAATAAGGGTGAATATTTTTTGTGCTTTGTTTTATGTTAGAAAACCAGCCACTCAAAGTCAGAACGGGTGAACAAGAGCTTCTAGTCACTGTTAACTTCCAGATTGTGGTGACTTGAATGAAAACATCTGTCATACACTCTTGTGTTTGAATGCTTGGTCACAAGCTAGTGGAACTATTTGGGAAGGATTAGAAGGTATGTCCTTGTTATAGAGGATGTGCTATCAGGAGTGGGTTTTGATATGACATGCCCAGTGTCTTTCTTCTTGATGCCCAAGAATATAGGATGTAAAGTTCTCATTTACTGCTATAGCACCATTCCTGTTTCCCACAGTGATGATCATGGACTAACCCTCTGAAAATGTAACCCAGCCCCAAATTATATTTTACTTATAAAAGTTGGCCATGGTGTCTCTTCACAGCAATAGAACAGTGACCAAGGTGAATAATTATTTTGTTCATTGAGTCTTTTTTTATCTCCATTTTTTTCTGCTGCTAGTATGTAGCCTTCTTATTTCTCACTGGACTTTGACCTGTTTGAGGTGGATTTTCTTTTTTGCTTGTGCCTGATACAAACACTGGTGAAGTACTGTTCAACTTGTTGAACAGAATGACTATCAAAATTTACCAAAGTTTTTATTATTTAATATTTTGTTCTTTAAATAGTTGATTAAAAATAGGCAGTTGGTATTTTTGGAGACTCAAAATTTAATAAGTAACAAAATTTCTTCTTGGTAGTACTTATAGGAGTCATATGAAGTTGTCATAAAACATGGCTCTTTCTATATAGTATGGTTCAGTAGGCATGAAAGTGAGTTGGCCAAAATTATTTTGGCATCATTTATAAATTCTATGTGAAAACTTCAAATATATGAAACAACCAAAGATATTCTATTTAATAGCATGGATCTTCCATAAAGGCTTACCTAATAAAATAAAAGGAAATCGTTTTAAGGCAAAATAATCAATACAAAAAGAAGAAATGGAGGCAATTGTTCTCTTTTTATTTGTTTCCATTTTATGTATCTCCATCATGATTTATATTTTAAGACTGGTTGCTCTTGGCTATTTTCATTTCCTGGATATTTTTCATTAGTTTTGTGTATCTCTGAATTCTGAAAAGGTTTGTTATTCATTGTCACTCTTCCTTAAGTTTATTTTCTCCATAAAATATTCACTCAGGGAAATAAAATATAAACAGATTCTTTAATACTTTTCTGTGAAAGGACATATTACTCTATGTGATTTCAAAACTTTGACTGATCCATTCCAAAGTCCTATTCAGGAAATTTAAGTAGACAAGTAGGTGCTGTGTTATATAGACACTTCATTCATTACATAAAATATGTTTGTTTCCTCTTGTTGCTGCACCAAATTACCATAGGTCCCTGAGGGATTATCATGTTCTTAACTAATTATTTCTAATTACTGAAAAGTTAGAATTACCTGGATTAGTTTTCCATAATAACCTAAGTTATCTGGTATTACAGATCAAGCTCAATGTTATACATAAAAAAATATACTTAACCCCTAGAGTACTATTTTCTAGTCTAGGGACCAACAGGATTTTCAATTGGGGTAGACTGAGTACAAAGATAATATAATGCAATATTAATTAATATTAATTTAGCCTAGAGCTTAGTGCCTATGCATAACTGTTACTAGACTTGTTTGAAAACATTTAGCAACCCTTTTCAGAATGACGCAAATTCCCCTAGGAGGAGTACTTGGCTTTTTACATCCCAGATGTGTTCTACCCTAATGTTCTGCTTTATATGTGTGTTGTTCAAATGAAAAGCTTCAAATCCTACATGAAGAAGAAATTTGATACCTTGTCCTGTACCCTGAAATTACAGATATCACTCTGCAAGATTCTCTTTATAGTGTTCTTTTTAAAGAGCAGTTTAATTGTATTCCATTTCATCACTTTATGTCCAGTACCATGGTGATTATGTGCAGTAAATATGACATTCCTGGAAAAGAACGTCAAATATAATCTGCTAAATGAACACAAGCTCCTAGTAAAACTCTGAAGATCTACTCCAGCTTCTGCTGATGCTTGGAATCCTTCTAGTCGTCAGTAAAATAAAAAAGTTGCTAATGATGAAAGGCTCACGTTCCTTTATCCTTGTCTACCCAGGCTATTGTCAACCAACTATAGAAGTTGGACTACCCTCTGCATAGCCACTGGAGAAGCCACAACAGGTGAGCCCAGATGTCCAGACCTACATGGTTAAGTGAAAAATAACAAATTGTTGTTCTTTTACCTAACTGTTATTTGGGTACTACATCACTGAAAAACCAACTGATACAATTTATCTGGACAACAGTAATATTAAGCTTTGCAATTTGTATTGATATTTTCTCTTAAATTCACTGGAAAATGTGCTTCCTAGTATGGAATTGTCATTGTTGTTGAACCTTTAACAGGAAGGTTATCATAAGTCCTTGCTAAATTGATAAAACATATTGGTGCTTTGTTTTGATTTTCAATGGAACTCTTAAACCCTTATTTCACTATTTTGCTGACCTAGTCATCAATTGATGCCATGTCATTAAAATGTCACATTTTATATTGAAGTTTAACCTATGTATGTATTATGTAGATTTTGCTACTCCACTTTAAGCTCCTAGCAGTCTGGGCTACCTGTCCTGCCCAGGTTCCCTCTGATCAACAGATAAAACACACACACACACACACACACACACACACACACACACACACACACCACACACACACACACACACACACACACACACACACAAAGCTTAGTTACCTTTCTAATCTCCTGCCTATGGTCTCTCCACTCAAGTTCTCAAATGGCTAGTTACCTTTTCTCCCTCCAAAGCATGATGAAAATCTCTTTCTCCTCCTCCTGTTTTGCTTAACCTGCCAGTGGGGGTTGTGGAGGAGGTGGAGGGGAAGTCCTATCTCTTTCCTTCTGCCTAACAATTGGCCCCTGGCATCTTTATTGATCAATCAAGAACCAATTGGGGAAGAGGATCTTAGCCATCAGAACCACATAGTATAAAATATGTGCATTTTTTATACTAGATTGGGAAAGATATTATCAAATTCATTTTGCCTTCTGTAGTATAGATACTATAACACCAATTTTAAGTTTCAGTTTGGCAGACAATGATTTCAAAAGGTTCTAACACCTTAGAACCTCCTTCTGTTAGTATTGCTTTTATTCAGAAACTCTCAGATTTAATAAAATGGCCTGATATGGTTCCATTTAATGCTGGTCCCAGTGGTTGTGACTATTATGCTTTTAACTCATAAAATCCTTCTTGGTTAAGAATAAAAAACAAGAAGATGCAGTAATTATATTTAAATTAAGAAATTTACTTATGCTCAAATAGATGTACAGAGAGCACGAACACAGTATTGGCTATTGCACTTGAGGGACACGGAGGCATTGCCGTTGCTCCATTCGTTCACATTACCTGGAAAATAAAAGCTCAGTTGCAGTGTTTATGTTGTCTTAGAATGGATGTTATAGAAAACCCTCTAGAGCTGATAATTAATCAATTAATCCTAGGAAATTATTCTAAACTTCATCTGAATTTCTGAAATTTCCATTTCATTGATGCTAAGAAAAAAAATAGTAACTTCAAGTTGCAATAATCCATACACTTAACAAGACAATATTATAGATGACATGTATCTAGGCTCTGTGGCTATAAAGGTTCAATGATGGTAATAATGAAATTTATTTAGCTTTTGGTTTAGTAGAATGTAGATGATTTTATCATCATATCTGAGTTGGTTAATGCAGCTTCTATCATCTACATGCTAGCTAGGTGTCTTCATGAATCTTGACTGACCTTGGAGATGGTGTTGGTCTATATTACTAGAATAAGTAAGCTCTTTTTCATTTTCTGAACTTTATACAATGTCAGCTCAAGAATATTCACTTGGTGAAGGTAGAAGGGCCAGTTCACACATATGTGCTCAAGCCTCCATGTGCTTCACAGTTACCCTCGCCCCATTTGTCCAATCATAATTCATTGGCTGATCTTGGAGCACTACAAAGTTCTATTAACAAAGCATCAGACTATAGAGAGGCGTGAAGTAGTAAGGCCATCAACAGAAGCAAACTTCAACACATATTAATTTGAGTTAATGTCCAATGGATGCCACAATATCTTTGCGTACTTCATAACCTCTGTGTGTTCACCTCTAAAACATTTGAAGTTCTACTTTTATGAATCATGGAATATATATTCCCTAAAAAGTGTCCCATGTTTCATTAATCCCAATATTTTTTATTTCCCTTTTGTTATTTCTTATTGCTTAGAAAGACACAAATCATTACTTAATTTCTTATTTGAGACATTTATTAGGACAACAAGTTTTTAATAATACTTGGTTATTAAGTAGAAGACTTTAAAATTTGTTAGAACAAAGCAAAGATTTTCTGAAACAAAATAATAAATTGCCTCCTTCAGTATTTTCTGATGCTAGAGAAAAACGTCCAGATAGCACTGAAATGTGTTTTTCGTAGCATCCAACAACTAACACATTGTAAAATAAATAATCTCGTTCCATATTGAAACTTTTTTTGGTTATGTTTCTATCATTGCTTGAGTATTTTACTTTTTGTCACAGAGTATAAAATAACAGTATTTTCACTGCCTGAATCTGGAAGCCAGCCATCTGTTCAAAAAGCCTCAGTTTTTAAAGAGAAATAGATCTAGATCAGAAGGCAAGATTTAGGGCCTATGTATGCTCACTACTATTGGGGTATGACTGTAGTATCAGGGGCAAGGTATATCAGATATATGCACATAAAGAGGTTTAGATCTATAACTGAGTTTACATCTACTGAAACTGAAAGTTGAGTTCATACTAAATTTTCTAGTTCTAAGCCATTATCACAGAATATATATTTAGCTTTTTCCTTTGTATTTAACTCATAAAATTCATGGGTAATACCAGCTTAAAATGTATATTCACTATATGTTTTTGAACACAACCAAGCACCTGCTCTCATCAGTATCTACTATTTTTCTGAATGTAATTACTGCTCAAACTAGGATATAACTTGACAGGAAGCCCTTCTCACGGGCTAAGCCTAGGGGAGCACTGCAGTACTCCTCAGCCCCCTAGCCCTGCAGGCAGTCAGCCTTGCTCTGTTCTTTCTAAGGGCTGTGGGACTTAAGTGATCAAGTTGTGGAAGAGAACTGGAAAATATCATCCTTAGTGAGATAACCCAATCACAAAAGAACACACATGGTATGCAAGCACTGATAAGGGGATATTAACCCGGAATCTCGGAATACCCAAGACACAATTCACATATCAATAGATTTCCAAGAAGATGGAAGGAGAGACCCCTGGTCCTGGAAAGACAGGATGTAGGGGAATGCCAGGACAGAGAAGCAAGAGGGAGTTGAATGGGGAACAGGGGGAGGGAAGGGGGCTTATGGGACTTTCGGGGAGGGAGGAACCTGGAAAGGGGAAATCATTGGGAATGTAAATAAAAAAAATATAGAAAATGCATAAAAAAATAAATAATCTCTATTTTTTCTAATAAAAATCAATATGAATTACTTCAATATATTTATAACTAGTTAAACTTTACCATTGAACTTTTATGAATGTTAAGATTTTATGTTAATGAAAATCAAAAGTAGACTTCTCTGACAGTTTGTTCTTAGAAACAGTCAAGAGGACGACCATTCGCAGCAGGGAAACAGGCAGCTAAAAAGACATCTGTGCACAGCCTGCCAGGAGAGAGTGATCTCCCAGCAGCGATTTCACTTCTGAGCATGGAGGTGAGATCTCCACCTTCTCTCTGGTAGGGAACAGATAGGAGCACAAAGTGCATAAGATCAGTGGAGCTACTGGGACAGGAGTCTTCCTGCCACCATTTGCAGCAGGGAACCAGGCAGCTAAAAAGATTTCTGTGCACAGTCTGCCAGGAGAGAGTGATATCCAGCAGCGATTTCACTTCTGAGTGCAGAGGTGAGATCTCCACCTTCTCTCTGGAGGGGAACAGCTAGGAGCACACAGGGCATATGATCAGTGGAGCAGCTGGGACAGGAGTCTTCCCTTACAGCCGCCAGTTACAGCAGGGAACTAGACAGCTCCACAACCTTCTGTGCACAGACCCTGCCAAAAGAGTGTTGGTCTCCCAGGAGTACAGACACAGGCTTACAGCCCCATAGAGGGACAAGCTCCAGCCAGAGACAGCAAGACCAACTAACACCGGAGATAACCAGCTGGCAAAAGGCAAGCACAAGAACCCTACCAACAGAAACCAAGGCTACTTGACAGCATCAGAGCCCAGTTCTCCCACCACAGCAAGTCCTGGATGCCCCAGCACAGCGGAAAATCAAGAGTTGGATTTAAAGTCTCATCTCATGATGCTGATAGAGGACATCAAGAAGGACATAAATAACTCCCTTAAAGAAATACAGGAGAATATGGGTAAAAAGGTAAAAGCCCTTAAAGACAAAACTCAAAATTCCCTTAAAGAAATACAGGAGAGTATGGGCCAACAGGTAGAGGCCCTTTAAGAGGATACATAAAAATCCCTTAAAGAACTACAGGAAAACACAAACAAACAAGTGAAGTAACTGAACAAAACCATCCAGGATCTAAAAATGGAAGCAGAAACAATAAAGAAATCACAAAGTGAGACATCTCTGGAGATAGAAAATCTTGGAAATAATTCAGGAGTCATAGAATACAACAGAATATAAGAGATAGAAGAAAGAATCTCAGGTGCTAAAGATACCTTAGAAAACATTGACTCAACAGTCAAAGAAATGCAAATTAAAAAAAGCTCTTGAGCCAAAACATCCAGGAAATCCAGGACACAATGAGAAGACCAAACCTAAGGATTATAGGTATAGAAGAGAGGGAAGATTTCCAACTTAAAGGACCAGTAAATATCTTCAACAAAATTATAGAAGAAAACTTCCCTAACCTAAAGAAAGAGACGTCCATGAACATACAAGAAGCCTACAGAACTCCAAACAGACTGGACCAGAACAGAAAGTCTCTCCCATCAAATAATAATCAAAACACCAAATGCACTCAACAAAGAAAGAATATTAAAATCAGTAAGGGAAAAAGGTCAAGTAACCTATAAAGGCAGGCCTTCTCACCTGAGGCGATGAAAGCTAGAAGATCCTGGGCAGATCTCTGATATCTCTGATAAAATTGAAGAAATATATAGAAAAACACAGTAAGATTGACTCTTTCATGGAAAAAAATATACAGATTAAATGGTAGGCAAAAATATTCCTAAGTTGACTGAAAGTGGAATTATAAACGTTTTCTGACAAAACTGAAGATTTAAATGGAAAATATTTCTGATAAAATTGCAGAAATATATAGGAAAAAATGGTAAAATTGAAGATTATCATTGAAAATAATACAGTTAAAATGGTAGACATAAAAATTACTAAATTGGAAGAGGAATCACAAACATTTTCTGATAAAATTAAAGATTTTCATGAAAAATATTTCTGTTAGCCTATGTTTTTTGTTGGGGAATTGAGTCCATTTATGTTATAAGATATTAAGGAATAGTGATTGTTAATTCCTGTTATTTTTGATGTTCTTTTTATATTTGTGTGGTTACTTTCTTTTGGGTTTGTTGGAAAAAAATTGCTTTCTTGCTTTTTCTAGGGTGTAGTTTCCCTCCTCGTGTTGGAGTTTTCCATCTATTATCCATTGTAGGGCTGGATTTGTGGCAAGGTATTGTGTAAATTTGGTTTTATCATGGAATATCTTGGTCTCTCCATCTATGGTGATTGAGAGTTTTACTGGGTATAGTAGTTTGGGCTGGCATTTGTGTTCTCCTACGGTCTGTATGAGATCTGCCCAGGATCTTCTAGCTTTCATCGTCTCAGGTGAGAAGTCTGGTGTAATTCTGATAGGCCTGCCTTTATAGGTTACTTGACCTTTTTCCCTTACTGTTTTTAATATTCTTTCTTTGTTGAGTGCATTTGGTGTTTTGATTATTATTTGATGGGAGGGACTTTCTGTTCTGGTCCAGTCTGTTTGGAGTTCTGTAGGCTTCTTGTATGTTCATGGACATCTCTTTCTTTAGGTTAGGGAAGTTTTCTTCTATAATTTTGTTGAAGATATTTACTGGCCCTTTAAGTTGGAAATCTTCCCTCTCTTCTATTCCTATAATCCTTAGGTTTGGTCTTCTCATTGTGTCCTGGATTTCCTGGATGTTTTGGGTTAGGAGCTTTTTGCATTTTGCATTTTCTTTGACTTTTGAGTCAATGTTTTCTATGGTATCTTCAGCACCTGAGATTCTTTCTTCTATCTCTTGTATTCTGTTGTTGATGCTTGCATCTATGACTCCTGAATTATTTCCAAGATTTTCTATCTCTAGAGATGTCTCACTTTGTGATTTCTTTATTGTTTCTACTTCCATTTTAAGATCCTGGATGGTTTTGTTCAGTTCCTTCACTTGTTTGTTTGTGTTTTCCTGTAGGTCTTTAAGGGATTTTTGTGTTTCCTCTTTAAGGGCCTCTACCTGTTGGCCCATACTCTCCTGTATTTCTTTCAGGGATTTTTGTGTTTCCTCTTTAACGGCTTTTACCATCTGACCCATGTTCTCCTGTATTTCTTTAAGGGAGTTATTTATGTCCTTTTTTTTTTATTTACATTCAAAATCATTTCCCCTTTCCCGTTTCCTCCCTCCCCGAAAGTCCCATAAGGCCCCTTCCCTCCCTCTTTTCTCCATTCAACCCCCTCTCCTTACTCTGTCCTGGCGTTCCCCTACATTCAGTCTTTCCAGTACCAGGGGTCTCTCCTTCCATCTTCTTGGAAATCTATTGATATGCGAATTGTGTCTAGGGTATTCCGAGATTCTGGGTTAATATCCCCTTATCAGTGACTGCATACCATGTGTGTTCTTTTGTGATTGGGTTACCTCACTAAGGATGATATTTTCAAGTTCTGACCATTTGCCTAGGAATTTCGTGAATTCATTGTTTTTAATTGCAGAGTAGTATTCCATTGTGTAGATATACCACATCTTCTGAATCCATTCTTTCCTTGAGGGACATCTGGGTTCTCTAACAGCATCATGAGAAGAGACTTTAAATCCAACTCTTGATTTTCCGGTGTGCTGGGGCATCTGGGACTTGCTCTGGTGGGAGAACTGGGCTCTGATGTTGCCAAGTAGCCTTGGTTTCTTGGTTGGTATGGTTCTTGTGCTTGCCTTTCGCCATCTGCTTATCTCTGGTGTTAGTTGGTCTTGTTTTCTCTGGCTGGAGCTTGCCCCTCCTATGGGCCTGTAAACCTGTGTTTGTACTCCTGGGAGACCAACTCTCTTCTGTCAGGGTCTGTGCACAGAAGGCTGTGGAGTGGTCAGGTTCCCTGCTGCAAATGGCGGCTGGAAGTGAAGACTCCTGTCCCAGCTGCTCCACGGTAAGCCCTGTGTGCTCCTAGCTGTACCCCTCCAGAGAGAAGGTGGAGATCCTCACCTCTGCACTCAGAAGTGAAATCGCTGCTGGGAGATGACTCTCTCCTGTCAGGCTAAGCACAGAAGGCTTTGGAGCTGCCTGGTTCCCTGCAGCAGATGGCAGCCGGAAGGCCTTATGAAAATTTTATGCCTACCATTTCATCTATTTAATTTTTCTATGAAATAGTCAATCTTAATGTTTTTCTATATATTTCTTCAATTTTATCGGAAACATTTTCCATGTAAATCTTCAATTTTATTAGAAAATGTTTATAATTCTACTTTCAGTCAACTTAGGAATATTTTTATGCCTACCCTTTTATCAGTATAATTTTCCATGAAATAGTCATTTTTAACATGTTTTTCTATATATTTCTTGAATTTTATCAGAAATATTTTCCTTCTAGATCTTCAATTTTATCAGAAAATGTTTATAATTCCACTTTCAATCAACTTAGAAATATTTTTATGCCTACGATCTTACCTGTAATTTTCCATGATAATCTTCAATTTTAATATTTTATTTTATATTTTTCTACAATTTTATTAGAAATATTTCCCATGTAAATCTTCAATTCTATCATAAAATGTTTCTACTTTCTTTTTCAATTAATTTAGCAATGTTTTTATGTCTACCATTTTACTCTTTAACTTTCCATTAAAATTATCAATCTTAATGTATTTTTCTATATGCTTTTTCAATTTTGTCAGAAATATTTTCCATATAAATCTTTAATTTTATCATTAAAAAAAGAAAATCAAAAGTACCTGAAGTAAAACACATTTAATAAGAATGTTATGATCCTATAGAGAGGCATACCTGAAAGAAATTTTGACTAGTGACAGGGAAAATATCAACCATTAGTAGCCATTTCTAATTTACACAATATCACAGCAACAGGTTTTAATTATCAAAATATTTAAAATGCTGCAAACTTCCCAATTTTGGAGAGAAAATCAATTCATATATAAAATATTTACAAGATGTCATTACAACCTTATCTCTTTGATGTTTAAATTTGCAAGGACTTCTGGATACATATTAACATTGAATCACAAAATAATAGCACAGTGGGAATCTTTTATGTGGTAAACTTACTATTTTGAAAACAGTTTTTGAACTTGCCTTCATTTGGTAAAAAAGAGTGTAGAATTTTAACTGTCACTAATGAAGTCTGAATGGCTTCATGTGAAGGTGATTAATAATTCGCTTGAGGCATGAAAATCAAGAGCGAACACTGTTTTATAGATCATTGATCACAGAACTAGAAAACAATTCTCTAAAATAATAACATATTGATCTTTATGAGAACTATTGTCATGAAAATAATATGCTTCCATGTATTTGTGCAAATGCGATAGAAAGGACAAACTATGCAGTTTATGATAATTTAAAACTATCATCGTTAAATACTTTTAAATTTAATTTATATTTATGTGTGTATGGGTGTGTCTTCTAGCATGACTTATGTGTGTGGGTACTGTCAGAGGACAAAAGAATGTGTCAATTTTCCTGAGGCTGGGGATAGAGGTGGTTTTGAGCTACCCCACATGGGTTTTGGAAACTGAGCCTGGATTGTCTAGAAAAGCAGCAAACACTTGTAACTACCGAGCCATCTCTCCAGCCTCTAAATGTGGTTGTTTTAAATAGACACCGAGCATTACTATAGTCAATTATTGCTAGGGAAGGCAATGGAAGATATAAACTAAGCAAGCCATGAGATTCCTTCCCTGATAGACTTTGCATTATTCACTACAGGTATGTATTAGAATGAATGAATGTATTAGAATGAAGTGACAACTGGCTGGGCATTGTAACAAGGGTAGAAGAACAGTCATAACTCCACTGGAAGCCTGTGCCATTGAAACAGCACGCAAGTTCTGAAGATTTTACCAGAGGTTGAAGGTTTAGTATCAAAGAAAGTGTAAAATGTGAGCAACACACCACTTGGAAGTTAGGGTTGGCTCTTAGAAATACTGATTTGAACTAATTAGAGTCTTACTTCCTATATTCATTTAGCTTTACATAAAATGTTTCATTAAAATATAATGTAATTAACAAGAGATCATTAAATCTATTAAACAAAATAAAGCTGGAAAGCATAAAATATATAAAACGGATAGCATATGCTATCTAAAAATATGAGCGTGTGTGTGTGTGTGTGTGTGTGTGTGTGTGTGTGTGTGTGTCTGTGTGTGTGTGTGTGTGTGTGTGTGTGTATGGAATTGGGGGTCAGATGGTCACCTGCAGGAGTTGAGTTTTTTCTTTTCCCAAGATAGTTTCCAAGGACACAACACAAGTTGTCAAGTTTGGGGCAAACATCTTTACCCACTAAGTCATCTCAACTACCAAAAGCATATGACATTTAAGGCAAAGAAGTTTCAGCGGAAAGACTATTGAATATCACTAAAAAATTATACAAAGTTGGTATTTATAAAATAATTAAAATGTTTATATTTTAATTTATCATATCTTGACTTTTTATTAGCAATATGGAGTATATTTATAGTTTAAAGACTAACAAAATGTTAAAATTAGGCTATGTATGATATTCTAATAATCTTAATAAATTAGTGAATATAAAATATATAAATATCAAAGTATACTATCAATTATAAATTTAAATTTGCTAAAATGTATAAAACTCAATATAATAAATGTTGGTGTGTGTGTGTGTGTGTGCGTGTGTGTGTGTATGTATGAAGGAAGTTCTATACTTGGTTTAGTCTACATTTGATGAAAAACATGGGTTTCCAAATGAGATTTAGAGGGAGTTGATTATTTCTTATTTTAAAGTTTGGATTAAGTTCAAACACTATTTAGATAGATGCAGTCACCCTAAAGAAAAGCATGGCACCACTGCGCAAAAATTAAAAAACACCTTGGTTGTTATATTTACTATGACTAATATTTATACTATTGCATATATTATATAATAAAAGATTCATTATGTGACATATATATTTATTATATTAGTTTGCATACGTATATTACTATACTATACAATTGTCATAGTTCATATAGAACTATTGTCTTCTACAGAAGAGGTCCAGAGACTAGGAAGGCTTGGGAGCTTGTTTGAGTCAGAGTCTCCCTGTTTCCCCAACCAATGTAGTGCTAGTCTCCTCTCTATAGATTTTGTTCTTAAGTGTTTGCTTCCCATGCATGTTAAATCAGTTGTTTCCCTTACACCATAACAAAGAAAGATAAACTATAAGTGACTGTCTCAACATTTCAGTGACTATAACTGAACAAAAGCCAAATTGCTTTTGATTATTTAACAAGGTATGGTGGTGAATGCCTGTAATAACAGTACCCAGAGGGAAGAAGAATAATACTCTCTATGAGTTGGAAGCCAACTATGTTTGCATTTTGAGTTCCAGGCTAGATAGGAATAGATCCTCTGATGCTGTAAAATTGTATCTTTTTGTAGGGCTTGATTGGTTATTGTATCATTCCATTCAGTTCTTTTATTGTAAAAACAAATAGAAGTGGAAATATCTTTAATAATGGTAGAGCATTTCTAAGACAATTAACAACCTTAAGTGATGTACTCAGAGTTGGCCAAATTGCTTATGGAAACTTTGCTTCGTCAAGATTTACTGACTTTCGTGTCAACTAAGAAGAGATAGAAAAGGCAAGGCCACTATTTCATGTATTTATATTTCTTTAGTGTGTACAAGTGTTTTTCCTGTACATATGCACATGTGTCACATGCATCATCATATGCATGCATCACACATGAGTTCAGAAGGCTTTAGGAACCCTGGAACTGGAGTCAGCAAGGGTTGTGAGATGTTATATGCATGCTCAGAATGAAATCCTTCTCATCAGAGCAGGAATTGCTTTTAACTGCTAAAGCCCCCAGCCCACCCAGGGGCCACCATATTTTGATGATTTTGTACAGTTTCTCACCTCTCTCCTGCCCTGAGGTAAGTGTATGGAGATTGAAGTTTAGAGGCACTGTTGTGATTTGTTCTGCAGACTTATACCATTTCCTTTTATTCTATTACATTGTTTATGAAATTATAAGGATTAAATGTTTTTGAATCGAAATCCCAGCACATAATCCATGTACATATGTAACTTAAAACTCTGTCTGTGGCTCAGCTTACAAACAAATCTTGAATATACATGCAGCCGCAACAAAGGCATCTGCTATTTTAATAGTTGTTTAAACTTTTCTACCAATCTTCCCATCTTATGTTTGATGGCCACACGCCTCCTCTCTGTTCTCTGAACATAGTTATTGCTTTTGGTTGCAGGTCTTTCCTGACGTTTTATGACTCCATTTGGTTTTTCTACTATGGCTTCTCTCCAAAAAGACTCTTATCTTTCTCTTCCTATTATTCCCATTCTATACTGGCCTCCAAGATTTTATTGCACTCATTACAATGCTTTTAGTCCTTTTACCATTTTCCTCTGACTTTGTAAGTTGGTCTTTTATTTTAAAACATGTAAGTACCATTTAGGTCAGTTTGGGGTTAAGAAAATAGCAGGGGTTGTCCATTGTTTGACAGGAAGTTTGCACCATGGTATATTTTTTACTGTTGGTTTGTTTTTTTATTTTATTTCCTAAGTTTTTTTTTATTTACATTCCAAATCATTTCCCCTTTCCCGTTTCCTCCCTCCCCGAAAGTCCCATAAGCCCTTTTCCCTCCTTCTTTTCCCCATTTAACCCCCTCTCATTTCTCTGTCCTGGCGTTCCCCTACATCCAGTCTTTCCAGGACCAGGGGTCTCTCCTTCCATCTTCTTAGAAATCTATTGATATGCGAATTGTGTCTAGGGTATTCCGAGATTCTGGGTTAATACCCCCTTATCAGTGACTGCATACCATGTGTGTTCTTTTGTGATTGGGTTACCTCACTAAGGATGATATTTTCAAGATCTGACCATTTGCCTAGGAATTTCGTGAATTCATTGTTTTTAATTGCAGAGTAGTATTCCATTGTGTAAATATACCACATCTCTGAATCCATTCCTCCGTTGAGGGACATCTGGGTTCTTTCCAGCTTCTGGCTATTATAAATAAGGCTGCTATGAACATAGTGGAGCATGTGTCCTTATTGCATGCAGGTAAAGCCTCTGGGTATATGCCCAGGAATGGTATAGCCAGATCCTCCGGGAGTGTCATGCCCAGTTTTCTGAGGAACCGCCAGACTGCTTTCCAGAGTAGTTGTACCAGCTTGCAATCCCACCAGCAGTGGAGGAGTGTTCCTCTTTCTCCACATCCTCGCCAACAACTGCTGTCTCCTGTGTTTTTGATCTTAGCCATTCTGACTGGTGTGAGATGGAATCTCAGGGTTGTTTTGATTTGCATTTCCCTAATGACTAAGGATGATGAACATCTCTTTAGGTGCTTCGCAGCTATTAGATATTCTTCAGGTGAGAACTCTTTGTTTAGCTATGTACCCCATTTTTTAATAGGGTTACTTGCCTCTCTGGAGTTTAACTTCTTGAGTTCTTTGTATATATTGGATATTAGCCCTCTGTCGGATGTAAGGTTGGTAAAGATCATTTCCCAGTTAGTTTGACAGTGTCTTTTGCCTTGCAAAAACTTTGTAATTTAATGAGGTCCCATTTGTCTATTCTTGATCTTAGAGCATAAGCTATTGGAGTTCTGTTCAGGAAATTCTCCCCTGTGCCCATATGTTCAAGGTTCTTCCCTAGTTTCCTTTCTATTAGTTTCAGTGTGTCTGGCTTTATGTGGAGGTCCTTGATCCACTTGGAATTGAGCTTAGTGCAAGGAGATAAGAATGGGTCAATTTGCATTCTTCTGCATGTTGACCTCCAGTTGAGCCAGCACCATTTGTTGAAAAGGCTATCTTTTATCCACTGGATGGTTTTAGCTCCTTTGTCAAAGATCAAGTGACCATAGGAGTGTGGATTCATTTCTGGGTCTTCAATTCTGTTCCATTGATCTACATGCCTGTCACTGTACCAATACCATGCGGTTTTTAACACTATTGCTCTGTAGTACAGCTTGAGGTCCGGGATACTGATTTCCCCCAGAGGTTCTTTTACTCTTGAGAATAGTTTTAGCTATCCTGGGTTTTCTGTTATTCCAGATGAATTTTTGAATTGCTCTTTCTAACTCTATGAAGAATTGAGTTGGGATTTTGATGGGGATTGCATTGAATCTGTATATTACTTTTGGTAAGATGGTCATTTTTACTATATTAATCCTGCCAATCCATGAGCATGTTAGATTTTTCCATCTTCTAAGGTCTTCTTCAATTTCTTTCTTCAGAGACTTGAAGTTCTTGTCATACAGATCTTTCACTTGTTTGGTTAGAGTCACGCCAAGATACTTTATATGGTTTGTGACTATCGTGAAGGGTATCATTTCTCTTACTTCTTTCTCAGCCTGCTTATCCTTTGAGTATAGGAAGGCTTCTGACTTGCTTGAGTTGATTTTATATCCGGCCACTTTGCTGAAGTCGTTTATCAGCTGTAGGAGTTCTCTGGTGGAGTTCTTTGGGTCGCTTAAGTATACTATCATATTGTCTGCAAATAGTGATAGTTTGACTTCTTCCTTTCCAATTTGTATCCCTTTGACCTCTTTTTGTTGTCTAATTGCTCTAGCTAGAACTTCAAGTACTATATTGAAAAGCTATGGAGAGAGAGGGCAGCCTTGTCTAGTCCCTGATTTTAGTGGGATTGCTTCAAGTTTCTCTCCATTTAGATTGATGCTGGCTACCGGTTTGCTGTAAATTGCTTTTACTATGTTTAGATATGGGCCTTGAATTCCTGATCTTTCCAAGACCTTTAGCATGAAAAGATGCTGAATTTTGTCAAATGCTTTCTCAGCATCTAATGAGATGACCATATGATTTTTTTCTTTGAGATTGTTTATATAGTGGATTACATTGGCAAGCACATTGACCCTGGCTTCCATTTTGTACATAAGAGACCATGCTAGTCTTACCAGTTATGTGCTTTACAGGAATGGATTTGTATTGGCCCATTCAGGAGGAGTATTGAAGTGTCTTGTAGTCCTTTGTTCTATTTTATCAAAGAGGAAATTTTAGGTGATGGAATGCTTACCTCTCGTCGCTCGGTTTCTCCTCATGAAATTAATGACACTTGATTTTCATTTGTAAAATTGAATGCTGAGTATTCTCCACTTTTTCCTTCCAAATTAGAAGCTGCTCGGGGACAAGGCTTTGCAGTAAAGGTGATTTTAAGAACCATATAGATAAAATTAGAGCAGTCTATTTTGGATTTTAATCTAAGTTATTTTCTCTATTCAACTAGTCAGGGAAAGGTCTATCATTTTTCTCTCTAATTCTTTGCTGTGTTATTTTTGTTTCTTAATTTGATAATAAAAGAAATAGCAGTAACATAATATCTTATTTACCTTTTATACCACTGTGATAGAACATCGTAACCAAGGCAACTTAAAAAGAAAGTGGTTAATTTGGGGCTTATAAATTCATAGAGTTAGAATCCATGATGGCTGAGCAAAGGCATGGAACAGTGAGAGGCTTACATTCTGATCTGAGAATAGGAGGTAGACATAAAAATGGTGTGGATCTATTGAAACCAAAGTGAATACCTCCATTGACACACGTCCTCCAACAACGCCATAACTGCTAGCCCCTATAAAAACATTCCAGTATCTGAGATACGGAAACATATGATATATGAAACATAAGTATTGAAACATATGAGTCTATTTTCATAAAAACCACCACATGTTATATGTGTTCTAATCACCAAACTTGAAGCAAATAAACACAATTACACAGCAAATAAGAAACACGGAGAACACAATTACATCTTTCAGGCAACAATTTTTAGTGGTAGAACCTTATTCACAAAAGTGCAGCTCATGTCTAGATATATGAGTGGTTTGTGGTTGATTAGGAATGACCTAAATCCTACCTACAGAGTGAATATTATAACCTTCACTAGAATTTTTTGTAAAATACAGATAGTAGCTTCTATGGTATTTTTTTTTTAATTTTTGATTTTTTTTTATGAGAAGACAGTGTACCAGAATATGTTCTGCCAGTTTTATGTCTATGACCTAGAGCTAACACTCCTTGTAGATATTTGATTTATTTGAGTTAATAAAGCTTTCCATTCAAGTGCACTTGATGAGAGTTTCTGAGTAAAAAACCATCCAATTTCTACCTTGAGTTGCCTTTTATGGGATATGTCATAGATTCTTTCTATATTTTGTTACAAGTGAGTCTCACATGCTATTTGACAGATCGTTGATGAATAGTTTAGTATGTTTAAGCAGATTTTTTTGGTATGTATGTGGCAGTTTTACAGAGATAGTTTACAAACTAGATACAAGTGAAGACAAAACTATCCAGAGAATGAGAATGGGCCAGAAGCTTAGGACCTAATTCTAAAGTTAGTATGAGGCCAGACAGAGCAATTCAGTTAGAAGCTGAGAAAAGCCAGATTGAATCAGTAAACTTGGAAGATTAGATTGTACTGAGGCTAGAAGCTTCCAGACCTAGGCCTAAGCATGTTAGAACAGAGAAAGAAATGCTGTAGGCTCAGCTCAAGACATGTATTCACATAGCTTGGGCAAGGCTCTCAGATTATCACTTCTTCTAGGGAAATAGAAGCAACATTTACAAACAAGATCAGACTGACCCCAAAATTCACAAGTCAAACAGGTTTCATCCTGGACAAGGGTTAATTAGCTCAAGGACTGGAAACCTAGTAGACAACAGTCATGAATCACCTCAGTCTAGGAAACATTATGCTCCAGGGGTCCTTGATTCTATACCATATGGGATATATATCTAATTTGAGACATCTTCTGGGTATATAAATTATGGATAAATATATAAAATATGGATACATACAGGGACTGTTAACTAACTCCCATCCATCTCATCAGTAAAACCACTTTTTCTTGAATAATTAATCCCATCTGCATGTTTTGTGAGTCGTCTTAAATGGTTACCTTTTAGCTATTCTGCTTACAATTGTTTTTGTTTTTACTTAGGTAGGTGTGGATTTATTTCTAATTGTCTGTACATTCAACCACCAACATATATACAGGTACCTACAGAGTCCAGAAGACTATTAAAATATCCATAATAAGACTTACAGAAAAATTTGAGCCACCTTAAATGCCAGGGTCCAGTCTTGACGCAGGATCAGTGTTCTCAACTGGAAGCAGGGATATCTGGAAAAAGCATAATAGATATACACAGACTACTTTTGGGGTACAAGCTGACAGGCAATTTTTCAAGGCTCAAAGTTTCTCTTCTCTCTCCTTCTCTGCTCTCTTTCTCTCTCGCTCATTCGCTCGCAGCTCGAGGCTGCACACACTGGGCATTCTCCTGCGCACGCTGCTTTTCTCCTGGGCGCTTTTCTTTTCTTGCACTCTCACACTCATACACACCTCTGTCTGTTTCCCTTTCACTCTCACACACACCTCACGCACACACATCTCACACAAATACCACATGCACTCTCTTTTCACTCACACACACACTCTTCACACACACCTCACATTCTCTCTTCACTCACTCTTCACAAGCTCTTCTCATGCTCTCCGCATTGACTCTCACTTGCTCTTCACATGCTCACTACTCGCTCTCTACATGCTCTCTACATGCTCCCTACATGCTTTCTACATGCTCCCTACATGCTCTCTACATGCTCTCTACATGCTCTCTATATGCTCCATACATGCTCCCTACATGCTCTCTACATGCTCTCTATATGCTCCCTACATGCTCTCTATATGCTCTCTATATGCTCTCTACATGCTCTCTACATGCTCTCTATAGCTCCCTACATGCTCTCTACATGCTCTCTACATGCTCCCTACATGCTCTCTACATGCTCTCTACATGCTCTCTTGCCTTTCTCTTACCCTAGTCTTTAGTTGATACTCCAAAAGCAGATAAAAAAAGACATCGTGTAATCATCACCAAATCAAATTCAAAAGAATAACCACATCCCACAAAGAATCAAGTATTACAATTATTCCCCTAAGTTTCAAGCTTCCCTATTCCCAGGCCTGTAGCCAAAATAATAATTACAAACTTATCATTATTTAAACTTTAACTTTAACTCATTATTCAGAGCTCAGAGCTCCCAGGTCAGCTACTTACATTTTCCCGTGAAGTTCTAATGATAAATGACATGGGCAAAGCTGCCAGGCAGTGGTCAGAAAGAATCAAGTCAGTCAGGGTTAATTTCAGGATTCTGCTAGCTTTCTGCTTCTGCACATTGCACACAATGACTCTCCTAAGAGTCCCAGTGTTTAACTTAGTTTTACTAATATAAGATTTTACATATTCTATACTTGCTTACCCAGGAGCCACTCTCAAATGTTGTGCAAAACTTATTTCATAACTTTAATAATTTTTTTCTTTCATGGGTCCCAATGTTGGCTCTATTTCATTTTCTTATAATTTCATCAGACTTTCTTTCCAAGTCAGGCATTAATCTGGAACTATCATTGTGCAGTTATTGCATTGTTTCCAAGATGAGAACACACAGCATGCACCTGGGCCATTAGGACTGTGCTGTGCTGTGCCCCATGCCTCAATTCCTAATTGTTTAGGAATCATTATATCAGGGAACATCTAGTTTCTCAGAATTTGCCAGAGCAAAAGGAGAAAGAAGTAAGAAAGTCAGAGATAATAGAATAATTATGCACACCAAGGCCAACTGAAAAGCAGTCATACACAAATGACTATACAGTCATTGTCCAGGGCTAAGGTTAGGAGAAATGGGAACAACTGCTGTTACAAAGAGCTGCCTCGGGCTACTGAGATGTCTCCATCCATGCCTACTGCAGGCAGTCCCTTATTTCGGATGGTGGGTCCCCTGGAGGGATGTGTCTCCTGCTTCTCAGGGTCCCAGATGCCATCCTTTTCTACAAGGAGCTGCCCACAGGCTTCTGAGATGTCTCTATCCTGGCCTTCTGCAGGCAGTCCCTGTCATTGTTTGCTGTCCCCAGCACTGATAAGAATGTTAGGAACTGAGCCTAAGTCCTTCATAAGAGTAGAAAGTACACTTCCCACTCTCCCCTATAATATTTTAAAATAAAATGACACCATTTGAGTTAATGGTTATGGTAACTTTTTAACAATAGTTAAAAGTTAAATGAAATAGTACAAGAAAACGCATTTAAGCTAATCATTTTTAAGCTACCAATATACGAATCTTTGAAATTTCGTTTTTCTCTCTTTTAAAAGTAGAAATTAATATACAACACATCAAAATAAAATTTAAGAACATGAGATACAATACATAATAAATTAAAAAATGGTTCATTTTTCTTTTTATTTAAATAACCTAGTATCAAGACAAACAATGTATAAATTTTGTTACTGTACTTGCATTTCCTTTCTCTCCTTCAATATCATGAATTTTGTTGAGAATTTTAGACGTGGACCTTAATTTATGTAAAATGATGAATTGTATCATCACTTTTATGGAATATGTGATGTAAGACATGTTTTTAGCTAGTTGGACATCTTTTGACCCAGTGAAATTGACATAAGATTAACTGTCACACATATTCGAAAAAGATTGCTGCTTATTTCTGGATCCTAAAGCTCTCTGACCTCTACTGTTCAAAGAAACTGCAGCTAAAGATCTGCTCATAATTTTCAGATACAGAAACAGCACATATTCTCTGCAACCAAGTAGCTAACTTATCTAGTTCTGCCTCAGGCTTAGAACGTACATGCTTACTTCAAACTTCAGGTTTTTGTTCTGTTTTGTTTCATTTCAAAATTTTTTTTAAAAAAACAATAATATTCAGATATGGAGTAAATTGCCTTCTTTCACATGGTTAACCAAACGTGTCCTGGTTTGCTATCTGTTGCTGAAAAAAGTACACCATCACCGAAACAACTTGGGGAGGAAAGGGTTAATTTGGTTTTCCTTTCTCACTAGCAGTCCACCATAGATGTAATTCAGGGTAAGAACTCAAGCAGAAGCTGCGGCAGGACCCATGGGAAACTAACGCTGCGTACGGGCTCTGCTGGTGGTACTCAACCAGTGTTCTTAGATTTCTGAGTCCACCTGTCCAGAAGTGGCATTTCCCACAGATGTCTATAAGGAAAACTTATATGGAATGGGTAAAGGATTTTCCTAAAGACACGTGGAATAATTTGTGCAGTTACTGGAAAGTACTTGTGAATATAAAGAAGCCTTACGTGATGACGATTGTTGGTTGTCAACCTGACTACATCTCGAAGTCACTAAGATCAAAGAGGCTACACCTGTGCTAATTTTTTTCCTTAACTAAGGTACCATCTGGTGCCTGCCTGTATAAAAGATCGGAAGGTAATATGTTGCTCGTTGCCTGCTTACATTTGCTGTCACTGGCAAGTTATTTTTTCCCACTGGGATTAGAACCTACTTCTTCAGGACTCTGGTATACACTGAGGACCAGTTGAGATATGCAGTCTTGTGCACGGAACAAATACTGGATTCTTGGACTTTCCATTGGAAGACAGCCATTGTTGAACTAGCTGGACCACAGCCTATAAGTTATTTCAATTTATATATACATATATAAAGTATATTATATGTATTAAAATAACTTACAGGCTTACATATATGGTATATATATTACATATATAACTTGTGTGACATATAAGCTACATGTATATAATATATATATGTGTGTAACAACTTACATATATATGATATATATGTGTTTATATATACATATATATGATTATATGTATATGTACATCCATTTATTCTATCACTTCTATTCTGCTGGACAACCCCACACATACAATCCAGAAAATGGGCTCTTGCTAATAAGCAGCATCATTTGACTAGAACTGAGCAGATGGTTGCTATAGTCCCTTTTTTGTCAACTTGACACAAAGAGCCACACCTGGGACGAGGGAATTTCAGTTGAGAAATTGTTGCCATTAGCTTGCCTTGTGAGTATGACCGTGGGCCATTTTCTTGATTGCTGATTGATGTAGGAGGTCCACTTTGGTCAGTAGAATTCCCGGGCAGATTGCAGTAAGAAAGGTCTATCTCTGCTTCAGTTCCTACCTTTAGGTTCTTACTTGAGATCCTGCCTTGCTTCACCAGCTGATGACCTGTGATTACTAAGCCAAATAAACCCTTTCTTCCCCAGGTTGCTTTTGGTAATATGATTCTATTACAGAAAATTTTAAATCAAGCAAGAACAATTACACAACTGCTTGTGCAGTTTAATTTTATGTTAACTTGACACAAGCTAGAGATACCTAAAAGGAGGGAAACTCATTTGAAAACATGCCTCCAGCTGTAACATAGGTTCTCAATTGATCACCTGGTGGGGGGGGTCATCCAGCCCACTCTAGGTGGAGTCACCCCTGGGGTTTTAGCCCTAGGTTCCATAAGAAGACAGGCTGAGCCAGCCATGATGAGCAAGTCAGTAACCAGCATGCATATATAGTTTTTGCATCAGCGCCTGCCTCCAGGATCCTGCTCTATTTGAGTGCGTGTTTGGACTTCCATTCATAATGAACAGTGATATGGGAGGGTTAACCAAATAAACCCTTTCCTCCCCAGCTTGCCTTTTGGTCACGCTGTTTCATCTCAGCAATACAAGCCTAACTAAGACACTGGTCTTTTATTCGAGATCACAATGAAGACACGGAAGCTGGATCCTGCACTCCACAGTAACCTTACAAAGCAGCCTGCTTACTTTATCTACCATTTTTACCCATGAAACCCTGTCAGCATTTTCAGAATGTCCTGTTGGAGTTTTGAGTGCAATAATCTCTTCGTTTAGCCCTCATGTTCACTCATGCTCACAGTTAGGAGCCCTCTACTTTAAAACTTACAAACAGAAATGAAATTTATATTCCTCTCCTGAAAAAAGCAATTGTTGTCCATGAATGATTTTTTTGAAATTTATTTATTTTTATTCTTTAATCCTTTTTTATAGTCCAGACTTCATCCCTGTCCTGGTCTGCCTCCCGACCGCACCCCATCCCATACTTTTCTCCCCCTGTCCCAATCCCCCATCCCCCATCCCACCACATCAGGCCTCCCCACGCCGTGGGGTCTCAAGTCTCTTGAGGGTTAGGTGCATTTTCTGTCACTGAGGCCAGACCAGACAATTCTCTGCTGTATATATGTCAGGAGACTCACATCAGCTGCTGTCTGCTGCCTGGTTGGTGTCTCAGTGCCTTTGAGATCTCGGGGCTCCAGGTCTGTTGACACTGCTGGCCCATGAATGATTCTTTAGCTTTGTGACTCTTGTCATCCTCCCAAGGACAAAGTATTGTTAAGCTTCTTTTCTAACTTTAGCTATTCTTGGGTATTCAGGTGCCTTTTCCTTAAAGCATGAATGTATTGAGAGATTGCACTGTTTTTCTGCCTTCTGAATTTATGAAATGCTGTTAAGACACCTTCTTATTCCTGCAGACCATTGGCTATGGATTCTAGTTTTTAACTTCATTACTTTTGTCCTCAACAAAGTATCTGTGTATCTACCATTTTTTCCTGTGTGTTTGTGTGTGTGTGTGTGTGTGTGTGTGTGTGTGTGTGTGTGTATAATTGAGACCATGGTACATCCATAATTCATATAGCATCTGGTTTCTCCCTACTTTGTTCTACTTTAATATCACTGAAAGGTCTGTAAGAGGAATGAAAGGCACCTTTGCCAGGGTGGTGACTACTTTTGTACAAAGTTCAGTAAACAGTGAGTAGGGCCACACAGCTGGGGAGGCAACTTCTGAATGAGGGCCAAACTGAAGCCTGCCTGAGAGCCTGGAGATTGGTGATGCAGATGATGACAGCGACTGGGGAACTGCCACTTGGAGGACACACTTGCTTGGGACCAATGGGACATGGGTGGAGGGTATGAAGGGTGCTCCCTGAGAATTAATGAACAAGCTTGCTACTGCATTCTCACATGCTTCTGGAATCTGAGACTTTGATTCTGTGACTTCGCACCCACTGCTCCAAAGGAGGACACTGTGCAGTACACAGGACTCAGGTGACAAAGGTCCTTCTTGATTCTCCCACAACTTGTGAGACATGGCTAAATTAGTTGAAGTTATGGCTAAATAAAAAGGCCTTTGAAAGTTTTACCTTTGTATTCATAGAAAGTCATGTTGTTTGATGTCTCTTGCTTTGGGGCAGTAGTTATATCATTGATAGGGACATTCTAGATTCTAATTCCTGACATGTATTGAAGAGAAAACCCCTTGATTTTATGCCAAATATTTGCTACCTTAAGATTCCAAGCACTTATCCTGATAGCTTTTGTTGCAAAATGATCCCACATTGGTCCAGATTTCTATGGCATGAGCTTGCTTTACATGCTGTCTAGATCTTACCCTGTCTTATCGTCTAGATGAATTTGCCTCCTTTGCAATTGCTTAGCTCACGAATCTTTCTGGGATTCCAGACTGATCAGCATGAACACACATTTTTCATCTTCAAACTATTAGAAGGTTGTTGGTTACAGTGGCCCTAATGAAATGTGTCACTCACATCCAGTGTGACATCCATTCTTTCTTCTAAGTCATGGGCTTCATTCCTTCCCCATGTTTACTATAAAATTAAAACATGTTCTTCAAAAAAAATCTAATTTTCTTATTAGAAAAGCTAACAAGTTTTAGCTTATTCAGTTTTTTTTTTTAGTTCAATTCTAACTATGTTGTAATTTCTGCTAAAATTGAGTTCTTCCGTAGGTCTAGAACTAGAGGGGTCCTTTCTTTCTCTTCTACTTTCCATTCCACAGTTAATGCTTGCCATAGAACTTTAAGTCAAGTTCATAAGTTTCTTTTATTGCTAGAATTTCCTTTCATGAGTTTTTTAGAAAAACCTATGCTTTCATGGATTGCCATGTCTAAAGATGTTTTATCTTCTCACTTACATTTTTTAGTGTCCTTGTATAGCCTAGTTTATTTTTGCTTAATGGTTTATCTTGCAGTTAGTACACATTGTTAAATCAAAATAAACCATGAGAAATGAGGCACAAATAAAAGGAAGTATGTACAAATTCATATTATTATAATATTCTTATCAGTAAGACCTGTACATCAGAGTTGCTATGTTTTGACAGTAGCTCATTCTAACTCTGTCTCTGCCATCTCAAGATTAAGTCCTACAATTATAATTCCCCCTGTGGTCACATTATTGCTGGAGACTACTTTAGAATGGATGCTTCCCTGAAGTTTCAGGAAAATGCCAATGAAACTGCTTTGGGGAAAGAAGATAAATCCACTTGATTTTAAATGTCGTCTCTTTCCCTCTAACTCTTGACTGTTCATAAACACTATTTTGTTTCAATCAGTGCATTACATATTAAAATATAGGGTTCTTGTTTTGAAAATCATTGTAAATTTATGAAATAACAAGTATAGAAACAACTTTCAACTCCTTATAAACAGTAAGTCATGAAGTGAGTTTCATTAATGTTAGTTCAGTTTTACTCTTTGAGTTATTTATTTATTTATTTTTTTGGTTGCTTTTACCTTGTTTAGGTATAATCATCCAAGTTCTATTAATCTATTTCTTTTTAGAAAATAAATGGGGAGTGGTAAGATGGTTCAGGAGTTAAGAGCACTGGTTGCTCTTCCAGAGGTCCTAAGTTCAATTTTCCAGCATCCACATAGTGGCTATGATGCCCTCTTCTGACATTTGGATCTTACGACTTCTTTGGACATGGAGGTGTACATGCAGGCAGAACACTCATAGGTATGTTCTCACTAATAAGTGGATGTTAAAAAGTACAAAGTACCCAAGATACAGCCCACAGAACTCAAAAAAGATCAACATACTGAAGTGCCCAAATGAGGATGCCTCAGTCCCACTTGGGAGGGAGAACAAAGCAATCACAAATGGGAAAGGAGAGAGGGACCTGGGATGGAAAGTGGATGGGGAGTGGGGAGAGTGGGAGGAGAGGAGAACATGATCTGGTATTGGGTGAGGGAAAAGGACTGAAGTCCTGAGGGACAGCAGAAAGAATGGAAACAGGAAACCTCAGGAGATAGGAGGTTGAGGGGACACTCCAGAATACACCAGACACCTGGGAGATGAGAGACTCTCAGGACTCAAAGGGAAGGACCTTGGATAAAATGTTTAACAGTAGGGAGAGGGAACTTATAGAGCCTGCCTCCAGCAGGAAGACAGGGCATCAAATGAGAGAGAGGGGCCCATCCCACAGTCACAACTCTGACCCATAATTGTGCCTCTCTGAAAGAATTACAGGGATGGAAATGGAAAGGAGCCTGAGGAAAAGAAGATCCAGCAACAGACCCAAAGTGTGATCCAGCTCAAGGGGAGATCCCAAGTCCTGACACTATTACTGAGGCTATGGACAGCTCACAAAAACGGACCAAGTATGACCACACCACAGAAGACCCAGCAAGCAGCTGAAAGAGTCAGATGAAGATATTTGCACCCAACCAATGGACTGAAGCAGTTGACCCCTGTTGTTGTATTAGGGAAGGCTGAAAGAAGCTGAGGAAAAGGGCAATCCTGTAGGAGGACCAGCAGTCTCATTTAATCAGGACCCCTGAGATCTCTCAAACACTGGACCACCAAACAGGCAACATACACCAGCTGATATGAGGCCCCCAACACACAGACAGTAGAGGACTGCCGGGTCTGTGTTCATTCAGAGATGATAAACCTAACCCTCAAGAAACTGGAGGCACCAGGGAGTTTAGAGGTCAGGTGGGGTGAGGGGTGAGGACATCCATATGGATACAGGGGATGGAGAGGAGGAATGGGATGTGGACCAGTCAGAGGGTGGACAGGGCTGGGGGTGGGGAATAAAATATGGAGTGTAAAATATAAATTAATCATTAAAAATAAATGTTAAACAAGAAAATAAGTGGGCATTTTTCTTTTAAATTATAGTGCTTGATCATTTTGCATTTTTTACTCATTTGAAAATTTATAGCATGTTGAGCTTTCTTTTTTAGTAGAGTCAGAGTTTTACTGGGAAGTGCTCTTCACTGAGAAAGTCACTACCACAGAGAACTTGCTTCTGAGAAATTAGACCCTATATGTCACCTACCATATCAAAGGCCCTCTGTGTTCCCTAGGACCTCATTTCCCTGTAGAAGAGTAAGGTAAGACTGAGCACTGAAGGTCAACAGGTCTAGTTCCCCCTCCATGGAATCTGGAATGAGGTCCTATGAGCAATTGCATCCTTATAAAGAAGGAGCTGAATGAGGTAAGACAGGTGTAGAAGAAGACAATGGGATGAATGTGAGCACAGTGTTATATACATATATGAAACTGTCAAGGAATACATTATTATGAAGCTCATAGTTTCACTGTATAAATGTAATGTTAATTTTAATATATATATATATATTGATCTTTTTTCTTCATGTTATTTATGGAAAATCAAAACAATACAATCTAAATTGGAATTAAAACAACTCAAGTATTCATAATCCTGTCATACATTTGATTGGTTTAGCTATAAAATGTAGAATTTTCTTCTATTACCACAGGTATATTCAGAACTCTGTGACAATACTGTGTGCTGCAATTTTCCATCTCCCTCAAAAGACAGGATGACTTTCTTTCTCTTTCTCCTCCTCCTTCTTCAGCCATTGCATTGTGGTTGGCAAAGCTAAATAACTATTTGGTAAACCATACCTCACCACATACACATCTCCTGGCTATGTAAACTGCATGTCACTTTATAAATCTTAGGGGCAGGGTACTTGGAAAGAATAAAAATAGAAAATTCTGACAGTTCCAAGCCCTTATAAAATTTTACCGTTGACGTCTATCAAAGATTTTCTTTTTGTGGCTGCGTATGGAGGTGTGTGCCTTTACTCTCAGCACTCAGGATGCAGAGGCAGGCGTCTGTGAGTTTCATGCCAGTCTGGAGTACATAGTGAGTTCCAAGACAGCTAGAGCTACATAGTGGAAATCTGTCTCAAAAGAAAAAAAAATCCTCCTTTTGACAGGGCCTTTAAGTTCTTCTTCTTGTTCTTGTTTTTCTTGTTCTTGTTCTTCTTCTACTTCTTCTGTTCTTTTTAGTCTTGTTCTTGTTTTGGTTCTCATTCTCGTTCTCGTTCTCCTCCTCCTCCTCTTCCCCCCTATCCCTCCTTGGATTCAATCAAGGTCTTGTACATAGACAAATATTCTACTATTAAGCTATGCCTCCAGTCCATTTAATATTTTTTGAATTAAATACTGTCTTGTCATGTTAGTAAAAGTAATTATCTCTTTCTTTAATTTGCTCTTTCCACATAAATTTGTATATGTTATCATGAGAGGTAATCTCACTCTATGTGGGACTAGCAAAATATAAAACTGGGAGGCACCTATACTACAGAAATTTGTTTTTACAACGTTTTGAAAGATGGAAAATACATGATGAAGGTATCAGTACTATTGGTACCTGGGGACGCTATGGTTCACTGATGTGTCTTATTAAACATTCTTTTAGCAGTCTGGTTGTAGTAGAGTATGTGTGCAATTCCAGAAACAGGGAGGATGAGGCAAGAGCTGACCATCAATTTGCTGGCAGCCTAAATTATATAGAGAACTCCCCACCTCTCTTTCTCTCTCTCATACATATACATGCACATACAAACACACAGAGTTTAGTTTTTGTTTTATTGTGAGGAGATACCATGACTAAAGCAAGATGTTAAAAAAAAAACATTTAATTGGGTGCTTGCTTACAGTTTCACGTCCCACCACACACATATAAATATAAGAAGTTCCTTAGACCTACTATGGGCCCCATGTTAATAATAGTTTTTTTTTATTAAGTCATTATTCGACAATTTCATGCATTCCTTTAATATATTCTGTTCATATTCACTATTCCAGGCTCTCATTACTGCATGAATCTGCTACCTCTATAAGGCTCCAATTCATATATTATGCTGATCAGTTTTAGCATGTGGGTATGAGAGGGTCATATTTAATCTATTGCAGGAAGTTGCTTTTTAGAGCTGTATTTGTGTTTCCCCAAAATAAAAGAATAACAGCAACAGCAAATATCACTTAGGAGACTAGAGAGAACAGAGTGTGTTCTTATACTCACTCTGTTCCCTATAACCCCCAAATGGCTATGTTGACTTCATCTTCTTCTCAGTTACCCTTCCTTGCTGTATTTCTTAAAGTTGAAATGTAAATGGCGTGGTGAAAAACATTCTGGTGTACAGCTATAACACATAAGGATTCAGTGCTTTCTTTGAGTCAAATTGTGATGGACTTGATTCCTCATGCTTTTGATCTCAACACTGGAGAAGCAGAAGCCGGAGAACCATTAAGTTACAGACCAACCAGGTTTTTTTTAATGAGACTCTTAATTAACACAACATCACAACACACACACACACACACACACAGAGAGAGAGAGAGAGAGAGAGAGAGAGAGAGAGAGAGAGAGAGAGAGAGAGAGAGAGAGAGAGAGAATGACCACAAAAAAGGTAAGTTAGATGTCAAAGTTGTTTGCAGTCATTGTTTTATTAGTAAAGGAATTTAGGAAGTTCCAATAGTTTCAATTTAATTCAGTTTGGTAAATGATTTCCAATTATAAAAAGTGAAACTTGGTCTTTAACAAAACTTTGAAGGCTTCCTAGTCACACAATGATTCTGCAAATTTTACAGCAAACTTATAGCAAAACTTACACCAGCACAATAATGTGGATTCCTGCTTCTCTGGCCTTCATTCCTAAGTATTTCTCTGGAAGCTCTTGTACTGCTCATTTCCGGTTATTTTTATTTCATATGACACATTAATAGCAGAGTGAAGACTGACTAGTGATCTTTCCCTGGATGTTAATCTGTCAATCTGGTGAAATTATGATGCTTGAGCAGATGAGCAAGGACCCTTCCACTTAACATCCTAAGCATACTAACATGCTTAACAAATGCATAACAGGATAAAGAAATCAATGAGAATACCCATTAAGAACGGAGAAATGCAACCCACATAAAAGAAGATTAGTGGTCTTTGAATGGGATATGCTCATAAAATTAACAAAAATAAATTTAGATATTAAGTCATAAAGAGGGACTTCGAATGATGTGTCATGCATTTGAGATCAATGTATAAAGGGAGTGCCCAGGTTTTAAATTCATGCCTGAATTTGTAGCATTAAGAGTAGACGGGTGGTGTCATTGGGTTGAACATGTCTAAGACCCCGAATGCTTGCTCTGTCCTTTTTACTTTGTAAGATTTTGCAGAATTCTCCCTTCACTATCCAAGGAACACACTTGGTAATCACAAGTTCAGACTTTTATAAAGCCAGTGAGAAAGATGCGCATGGACTGGGTGGTCGGGTACCTGCAAGCAGATGTTCATTGACCTCTTAACACATTGTTCTCCTTAGCACCCAGTCTTTCTAAACGCTATCTGTACACTTTTGTTTCTTACTCAGTAATTTATTTCAGGCTGTCTTTTGATTGACTGCCCTCTGGACCTGTTCACTATTTTCACTTTACAGCACAGATTTGAGACCTGCCTAAATATTACTTTCAATTATTCTATATACGTCTTTGAGTTTAATTAACTATTTTAATTTTACTCTTGGACAATTTCGTACAAGTTTATACTGACACTTGTTATCTCTTTTGCTGAGACCCTTCTCTTCTTGTTTCTTCTTCCTCCTCCTCCTCCTCCTCCTCCTCCTCCTCCTCCTCCTCCTCCTCTTCTTCTTCTTCTTCTTCTTCTTCTTCTTCTTCTTCTTCTTCTTCTTCTTCTTCTTCTTCTTCTCTATTTTACTTATTCACTTTACATCCCACTTACTGTCCCCCCTACTTGTCACCCCCTCCCACAATCTTTTCCCTCTCTCCTCCTCTGAGCAGGTTGGAGTTCCCCTGGGTATCTGCCACCCTCACATATCAAGTTTCTGTGAGACTAGATGCCCTCTTCACAGTGGGGAGCTACCAAATTATTTTCTTAATTCTAAATGGTTTTTAATTTTTTCTTAAATTTTGTTATGTATATATACTTAATATATATTCTATTGATCTTTAAACATCTCATAGTATTTAGAAACTATTTTCTCATAAAATACTACTTAGACATGTGTATTATTTATGGAAGACCGAGGGAAATGACATATTCTGAGTCCATGTTTTGGGCTGAACAGCAGGAAGAACTTTGACAACATGTCATCACAAGTTCTCAGTAAGTTTTTTTGAGCCTGTGATGTTCCTACTGTATTCCTTTGCTGTTGACTTTATTGCCTTTCTACCTCAGAAGCACTTAGTTGATTATATCATAGAGAAATGAGTAGGATGAGGGGAAGCACCCATTTCTCTAATAGTCCATATGGAATAGGATGCTACACACATTAGCATTCATTTACTTTCAGCTATCAAACTCATTGACTTATTATTTGCATTGTTGTCAACATGTACTGTAAAAGCAGGTGAGAAAACATACAGAAAAACCGTACCTCTCCATTCATTTGCCTGTACATTCATCATCATGAAGCAAAATAAAATGTTTGGTGTTATTCATGCTTTCAGCATTTGACTTACTTTTGATTTTATTAGAGCTACAGTTAAGAAATAAATTCATACTTCCTTTGTCAAAGAATTTAAAGCACAGCCACTCTGAATACATTGATGAATATCCTCTAAAAGGTTTGAGAATTATGTTCATGAATGCAACATTCACTCCCATGCAGACTCATGCTTGTTCACATTCTGCTCTTAAATTCCACTTATGGATATTTTATCAACCCTCTTCTAGAAAGGTAACTGCCTCATATTTACTTATTGTTTGAATGAAAGTTGGAAATGATGTGTAATTTAGACAGCTCAATATGGTACACTATTATGAATATTTGAGAAGTCTCCCTTGCCTTAAAATCCCATTCTATTAAACCGACATTCAGTAATAAATAAGTGTAATACATTATTTATATTTTTCAATGTTTCATGTCCATTTTTCATTTATCAACTGCAGTGTAGTTAAAAATAATTCTTGACCCAATGTTTATTTTTGGAAAGTTTTTATTGACTTTTATTAATTATGTAAGTCTTACACTTACATAAGTTAGGATTATATTTTATTGCATGGAATAAATCGTGACTTTATAATGAGAGATTATTTTCTCATCATCTGAGAATCTCCTCTTGGCTCAGCTTTAAACAGCTGAGAGGAATACGAGTAGGGGCATAAGCCCAGGCATTTTCCTAATTTTAAATAGGGCTAACTTAAGTTCTAAGTAGGTCAAAGCAGGGCATTACTGTGGGATTAACGGTCATGTTCAAGAGACCAGAGAACAGCAGACAAGCAAGCACAATTTTTCACTAATCTGTATCAAGACAAGGCTCAAGACAACAGCAAATATTATTTGCTAAGGTTAAGAAAACATGGGCCTGGGGAAATAGCTTAGTAGGTGAGAGTGCTTGCTGAGTTGCCTAGAGGAGGTGTGGCTGAATTACACTATATATCATTTGACAGGTGTCTCTGCTTTGACAGGAGAGACACCAAGGTTAATGACATTGCTGCTTTCTATTCCAATGGAATTTCTGAGTTTCCAGATCTTTCCTTTCAAATGTATTGGGGAGAGAGTCAACTTTCAAGGCCTATTTTAATCCCTTGGTACGGATTCTGGCTGCTACGAATTCTGATTTACTTTGACTATAAATGATCAGAATAACTCCAGAGCACTGTGGTGTTTCTGACTGGTTGAAATCGATGGTTGACATTAATCATGATTCCCTGTCACCTGAACTTCAGGTGTGATATATATTTCTTCACTGCAGAACCAAAAGGACGAATGAACTGTATGCCAAAATGAAGTTTGCCATCAAAGATCGCATATAGTATTGTTAAATGAGTTTAAAAGTATGTAATACATAGCTTTATTTTAAAATTTGGTGAGAGTGAGTTGCTATCTTTTTAAAAACTGTACCATAATACTTAAGATGATTGTATGAAAACACAGTAGCATGAAATAAATTTTACATTTTTGAAAATTAAAACAAACAAACAAGCAAACAAACATAAACCCTCCAATACCAATGTCGAATGCTTAGAATTGCAGTGTAGGCTTGTAAACCCAGCCAGGGAAGAAACAAGAGACAGACATGTTCTGGCCAGGCAGCCTAGCTCAAATGATGATCTTGGGGCTCAGGGGAGATTCTGCCTCAAGGTCATAATGTAGAGCTGTAGAGGAAGTCTTCTGTCCTCTTCCTTCTTGAATCTTCACGGTGGTACAAATTTTCACACTCACATGCGTGTACAACATGTATACGTGCACCACTCATAACGTATGCACATACCCTCCTCACATATGACAGATAAGTCTCTCTGATTGTAGCTTGTTCTATTTGAGTCACATATCTCCAACCTGTTCCTCTTGCCCTCCCTCCATCCCCCCCGCCGTGTACAGTCCATCTCTGACTTCAGACTCCCTTTAACTATGCTCAGAGATTTCCCTCAGTTTTCTACTGTGATGAGTTTTCTTGATTTTGCATCCCATTTTCCTCTTTCTGACTTTGATGAAGTATATATCACACTAGATTTAGAAACACTCTTAAAATGTAGCATTTAGACCCCTGCATTCTCAAGGTATATCTTGAATTTCTCTTTTATAGACTCACTTTTGCATCATTAATTTTGGTATATAATTTCTTTCTTCTGTTTTGATTTTTTAAAGATTTATTTTTACTTTATGGATGCATCTGTGTTTGTGTGAGAGTATGCATATTCCATCTGAGGTTAGAAGAGAGTTTCTGACTTCCATGACCTGGAGTTACAGGTGGTTGTGAGCTACTTGACATGGATGCTAGGAAGAGAGCTCCTGTCTCCTGGAAAAGCAGAAAGAGCTCTGAACCCCTTCGCCATCTCTCAAGTCACCTTTTTTTTTCCCTGTTTGAATAGATAATTTTTAAAATCTAGCATCTCTGAATGACTGTTCCAGTACCTTCCTCTTTTAGCATATACATTTAACCTTGAAAATATTTACCAAATATAGATATGTGTATCTGATATATATGATATATATTTGATATATATATCAAATATTATCATACCCTACTTGATTAGCCGGTTGTGTCTATAAGCTGTTGTAAATAGTGTGATTTTGTTTTTCCTTTCTTAGTTATATGATTTGGTTTTAAAATGAGTTGCCTAGTTTTCAATGTTTGAACATTTTTGAGGAGACATTATATCTACCGATTTACTGATTTCTGGTTTAATTTCATTTTGATTGTATTAAATACAATGTTTGATTATAGTCATCTGAAATTTAGTGAGACTTGATTATGGTTCAACACATAAATTCATGTAAAACTGGAAAAAGTAAACCATGTATAGTGATTTTGAAGTATTCCCTTTAGTTATGAAAATTATATTGGTTAGTTTTGCTTTTGAAATCATCTTTCTGAAAAAGATTTATTTTATGCAAATATAATGCTAAGAATGTTGAGATACTAGAATGATATTCTGTAATATTTGCTATGTCTCCCTATAAAATTGAGTTCTTTATCATTCTAAAATGTCTAATTTATTTTCCATAATGTTCCTTACTATTATTCCAAATTTTTACTTTGTCTGGGATCATTAGAGTCTCATCAGTTTTGTTTAAATATTTTTATTACAGTTATTTGGTTTTGCACGTCTGTGTAAGGATGCCCTAGGACAGCCTGAGGGAGTCAGCTCTGTCTTTCCATTCATACGGATTACAAGGATTGAACTGAGCTCCTCAGCCTTTACTGCAAGCTTGACCTTGCTGAGTCAGCTCCCTGCCTCTACCAGGTGCTTGTTTGTTTATTTGTTTTGATTTTTTGTTTTTGTTATTTTGTTTTTTAGTTCCTGTGAGATATGTTTCTGCAGCCATTTACTTATAAATCTTTTTGCTCAAATTATGTCCTTTCCTAGAAACATCACAATCAACCACATTTGTATATATTGCTTAGAAATGAGTACTATGTATTTAAGCTTAACTTGGTTTCTGAGACTGTTGACTTTACATCAGTGATTTTGCTATTGTCCTTTAGTTCCATTTGTTTGTTACTCTTAATTTCTTTATATTAATTGATTTTATTTCATATACTTTTATTCACACTTTAGATGCATTTTCTTATAGACTTATACACATTAACTTGCAGATCTCATTATAATTTGATTTGTTTTGTTTGACCTTACATTCTATATGTATTCCATCCTTTACTTCCATTTCTACTGATACAACAACCTTGTTATAATAGTTAAAGGTCATTTATGCCTTTCTGCTTTTGACATTTCTTTTCTAGAGTTTTTCTTTGGAAATGATTTAAATATCACGTGTTTTTATTATTTTTGATATAATAATAATGCTATTTCCCAATATTTTTGTTAGTGATTATTTTCTTTAATCTAGAGAATCCTTTTTTTTTGTTCGAGTTGTACAATAAGAGAACATAAAGTCTTCACATTTGTTTGTGAATGTACTTTTGTTTTTGATGGATATTTTCAGCAGATACAGTATTCTGTTTGATGGGCTTTTATTTTTGTATCTTTAAGAACTTTACATGTAACTTCATTCATCTGAGTTTTATCATTGAGTGTGAAATTTTAATGTTCTTGTTAGCCTATGTCTATTAGAAAAATAATGGGTGTCCTGTCATTTTTATACATGTACATAATGAGTGTCAATCAAGTTCATCCTGATGCCACTGCTCTCCCTTGCCCCTCTCCATTTCAGAGCCCGCCTTCCCTCTACTTCTCTGCTTTTTATTTTTTAATGTGATTTTTAATCTCTATTCTGTAAAGATTGTTTTCTTTTCCTTTTGGTTTTTAATATTGAAGTTTGTAAAACCATCAAATCGAAGTTGGACAGGAAAATTTTAGCAGAATTACTTTTTAATGATACACTCTGTTTATGAAGGGTCTCCATACTTTCTCTAATATATAAAATATCAGTTACTATTGCTTTAGAGTAGTTACACGTGACTGTTACACCTGCATCAAGTGAGAGTTCTTCTAACTTTTGTTTTATGTATTTGTTAACCAGCCAGTTCTATTTTTTTTCCAAGCATGCTTTAACATCATTCTGTTAAATACAGGAAAGCTTCGGTGAAAAATCGGACTGCCTACCAATATGTGTGGCTGGGAAGTTAAGTTTATGACTTTCTCCGGTTACTGTATTTGCTTTATCTTTAATCCCACACCTTTTGGGCAAAGCATTAACTTTTACAGGATGAGACGGATCCCAGAACCCTCTCATGTTATCATGTTATCGAGGCTTTATCTCCCATCCCTTTCTTTCCAGCACAACTTGCCGGAGGAAGTTTCAGATTAGATTTTCAATTTTCCGATGTCTCCACCTGTGTTTCTTTGATTCTGACCTCTGTGCACGGAAAAAGGAGGGCAATACTGATCTGAAGGAAAATTACATCTGGATTTTGAAGATCTAGTACCATTTGTCTTTTTCATCCTGTGAGACTATCAGCAGGTGTTAGGTACTCTGGCGGTTCCAATGTTGAGTGCACGGTCCCTAGTTAGTAAGACTCTTTTCTGCTTTGTCTCCAGTTCCCTGTACTGAAATTGGGAACTGTAATTCAAAATCAGTTAGGATGAATATAGAACTGGGTTGACACTCACGTGTCTCTTCCCAAGGGCCACGGCATTTCAGCTCTCCCTTGTGATGACCGTCTTCCAAAGCTTTCAATATTATTACAGGAATTATATAGATACGTAAATTAACATTTATATTTTGTTTCAGCTGCAAATGTGTTTCCGATAGAGACATTTGTCAATACCAGCGACTCCATCCACGTTGATAACGAGAGTCCTGTCAGGTATTGAGAAATCACTAGCATAGTGTGGTAGGTGTGATTCTTTGCCCATTAATTATGGTGGACATTTAGAAAAACCCTTTCTGGAGATTAGCTTTCATAGTTGCAGAATACTTACTGTGCTAGGTTATTGATGCTTTTTGATGTCAATGGTGTATTTATTTCGAAACCTCCTAGTTCTTAAATGTGAGTGTCCTGATATCATTTTCCAAATTGTTTCTTGATAGCACGAACTTAATTTATATTTCAATATCATTTTTTGTTATCTAAGTTCTCCTACTCCATGGATCTAATAGCTTTGGTAGGTTTTTTTGTTTTGTTTTGTTTTGTTTTGTTTTTGTTTGTTTTATTTATTTATTTTTTTGTAGGAGCTATCTTTTATTGGGGAAGCTTTGATCAATCCTTCTTGGCTGCCGCCTTCCTCATGGCTGCCAGCACGTTGCTCAACTCCTCCCGCTTTCTCTTGGCCCGGATGTTCGTGCCCACCCTCTTCTTGATGAACTTGAGTGCGCGCCTGTCCTTGGACACTTTGAGCAACTCTGTGGAGCGCCGCTCGTAGGGCGCGAAGCCGCACTCCTCCCGGACCATGTCCCGCACGCTTGGTGAGGTGCCCACGACGCCGGCTGTGACTTGTCACCTTGTGGCCCTTGTATAGGCCTACGGCCATGGGGTAGCGCAGGGCCGTGGTTGTTGTTCTCCGATGGCGGTTGGGGACAGGAAGAACGCTTTGGTAGTTTTTAATAAATTAAAAATAAACATCTAAAAGTTTAATCTCTCTGAAGTAATGTTTTTTTTTTATTTCATTCTGCAGCTTCTCTTATAGCATACCTTTGCTTTTATCCCTATCCTGTATTGTCAAACTTGACTTCTTTTCTGATTAAACAGTGGGATCTTTAAAAGTCATAGAAATATTGTAACCATGATGAGATTTATCAATTGTGACCTAAAACATGCAATATGGTTAATATAAATAATTTTCCTAGCACATTTTTTCTGTTATTTTCTCTTTTTTTTAATTTTATTTTCTAAGTTGATTTTTATTTACATTCAAAATCATTTCCCCTTTCCCATTTCCTCCCTCCCCGAAAGTCCCATAAGCCCCCTTCCCTCCCTCTTTTCCCCATTCAACCCCCTCTCATTTCTCTGTCCTGGCATTCCCCTACATCCAGTCTTTCCAGGACCAGGGGTCTCTCCTTCCTTCTTCTTAGAAATCTATTGATATGCGAATTGTGTCTAGGGTATTCCAAGATTCTGGGTTAATATCCCCTTATCAGTGACTGCATACCATGTGTGTTCTTTTGTGATTGGGTTACCTCACTAAGGATGATATTTTCAAGTTCTGACCATTTGCCTAGGAATTTCGTGAATTCATTGTTTTTAATTGCAGAGTAGGATTCCATTGTGTAAATATACCACATCTTCTGAATCCATTCCTCCGTTGAGGGATATCTGGGTTCTTTCCAGCTTCTGGCTATTAGAAATAAGGCTGCTATGAACATAGTGGAGCATGTGTCCTTATTGCATGCAGGTAAAGCCTCTGGGTATATGCCCAGGAGTGGTATAGCCGGATCCTCCGGGAGTGTCATGCCCAGTTTTCTGAGGAACTGCCAGACTGCTTTCAGAGTGGTTGTACCAGCTTGCAATTCCACCAGCAGTGGAGGAGTGTTCCTCTTTCTCCACATCCTTGCCAACAACTGCTGTCTCCTGTGTTTTTGATCTTAGCCATTCTGACTGGTGTGAGATGGAATCTCAGGGTTGTTTTGATTTGCATTTCCCTAATGACTAAGGACTCTTTAGGTGCTTCTCAGCCATTAGATATTCTTCAGGTGAGAACTCTTTGTTTAGCTCTGTACCCCATTTTTTAATAGGGTTACTTGCCTCTCTGGAGTTTAACTTCTTGAGTTTTTTGTATATATTGGATATTAGCCCTCTGTCGGATGTAGGGTTGGTAAAGATCATTTCCCTGTTAGTTGGTTGCCGCTTTGTCTTTTTGACAGTGTCTTTTGCCTTGCAAAAACGTTGTAATTTAATGAGGTCCCATTTGTCTATTCTTGATCTTAGAGCGTAAGCTATTGGAGTTCTGTTCAGGAAATTCTCCCCTGTGCCCATATGTTCAAGGTTCTTCCCTAGTTTCCTTTCTATTAGGTTCAGTGTGTCTGGTTTTATGTGGAGGTCCTTGATCCACTTGGAATTGAGCTTAGTGCAAGGAGATAAGAATGGGTCAATTTGCATTCTTCTGCATGTTGACCTCCAGTTGAGCCAGCACCATTTGTTGAAAAGGCTATCTTTTTTCCACTGGATGGTTTTAGCTCCTTTGTCAAAGATCAAGTGACCATAGGAGTGTGGATTCATTTCTGGGTCTTCAATTCTGTTCCATTGATCTACATGCCTGTCACTGTACCAATACCATGCGGTTTTTAACACTATTGCTCTGTAGTACAGCTGAGGTCCGGGATACTGACCCCCCCAGAGGTTCTTTTACTCTTGAGAATAGTTTTAGCTATCCTGGGTTTTCTGTTATTCCAGATGAATTTTTGAATTGCTCTTTCTAACTCTATGAAGAATTGAGTTGGGATTTTGATGGGGATTGCATTGAATCTGTATATTACTTTTGGTAAGATGGTCATTTTTACTATATTAATCCTGCCAATCCATGAGCATGGCAGATCTTCTGAGGTCTTCTTCAATTTCTTTCTTCAGAGACTTGAAGTTCTTGTCATACAGATCTTTCACTTGTTTGGTTAGAGTCATGCCAAGATACTTTATATGGTTTGTGGCTATTGTGAAGGGTATCATTTCTCTTACTTCTTTCTCAGCCTGCTTATCCTTTGAGTATAGGAAGGCTACTGACTTGCTTGAGTTGATTTTATATCCGGCCGCTTTGCTGAAGTCTGTTATTTTCTTATTCACCCTAATATGCCATAGTATTTTCTACATGTAAGAATACAGAACTGAGAATTATGTGGGAAAACCCTGACCTGCAAAGAATCATCTAGTGGTCAAACATAAACAAAGTATTGATAACTTTTATATATGATTGTCAAGTCTCACCCAACAGACTTATTTAATTTCAGAGAAGAGAAAGGATTTGAAGAACTATGTTTAGAAAGTGTAGTTGTGGAAATCAGTCTGGCGGTTCCTCAGAAAACTGGGCATGACACTCCCGGAGGACCCTGTTATACCCAGAGGCCTCCCTGGCATGCAATAAGGACACATACTCCACTATATTCATATGCTCCACTATGTTCATAGCAGCCTTATTTATAATAGCCAGAAGCTGGAAAGAACCCAGATGTCCCTCAGTGGAGGAATGGATACAGAAAACGTGATATATTTACACAATGGAATACTACTCAGCAATTAAAAACAATGAATTCGTGAAATTCTTAGGCAAATGTTAGAACTGGAAAATATCTTCCTTAGTGAGGTAACCCAATCACAGAAGAACACACATGGTATGTAGTCACTGATAAGTGGATATTAATCCAGAAGCTCGGAATACACAAGACACAATTCACATATCAATTGATTCCCAAGAAGAAGGAAGGAGAGGCCCCTGGTCCTGGAAAGGCTCAATGCAGCAGTGTAGGGGACAGAGAAGTGGGAGGAGGTTGACTGGGGAATAGGGGGAGGGAAGGGGGCTTATGGGACTTTTGGGGAGAGAGGAAACGGGAAAGGGGAAATTATTTGGAATGTAATTAATGAATATCGAAAATAAAAAAAAAAGAAAGTGTAGTTGTGACCCACTTAGAGAAGAAACACATTGATTTTAGTCACTCTGTATTGCTATCACTTTAAATATACATTTATAGGGGAATGTAACCAATTACCATTTCTTGTTGAATGATACATTTTTGCTATATTGTTTGCCATTGCTTTTACATGATATGTTGGGGGAAGTTTAGTTACAATGTCTTAAAGAACCTTGTATCCATCTTTCTTGAGATTAAGCATGTGAAGAATGACATTTTAAGAGCCAGCTTTTGGAAGAAAACAGTATAGGAAGAGTTAGTATTGTATATATACATTGCACATATCCTTAGAGTGCCAGTAGTTGCCTTCATTCTTCTGTAGGAGGGAAAGGAATTTGCCCACAAAAGTGGGATGAGTTCCCTGAAAATAGAGCCTTACCGTTTCTTAATTGTACCTCTTTCTATCTCGATTTCCCAAAGCATCTAGCATTCATTTGGCATTGATTTTTACTTTTATCTACGGCTGGTTAAAACTAGTTTTCTTAAATCTGGGTTCAGAAGCTTGTCAGGTGTTCTCATACTACTTTCAAAATGTCATCTTATTTTCTTTGTTCAGTCTGAAACCTCCTTCAAGAAAATAAAAGAGCATTTGTAGTTAGAAAGATGAGTCCAATAGGAAGCTTCTGTTTTTACATATGCTACCAGAAAATTTGGGTGGTGTCAGTTATGGGTAAAAGGAACAGGAGACTTTCCAGAGCCCCAGAAATGAACAGACATGGACTGAAACAATCATATTCTATTTTTGAATATGATCAGTTCAGATTCATAGCAGTACAAACTAGGGGGCTAGCAATCTTTAAGGGCTAAGAAAATGAAGGACTAGTACAATCTTTCAAGTCACTCCGGCCACATGGTGTAGAGGAGAGAGATTCTTACATACTCTGGTAAAACATAGTGTGAAAAGGAGAGGGTTGATATTCCAACAGAAGCCCAAAACCAAGAAGGAGTGGGTACACAGCATGGAAATGTGACTATGAACAAATGGTCAGAGGATGGAGACAAGTTCCATACACGCTGACAGCTGCTTTTCTCTCCTAGCAAGCCATCATTGCACCTAAAGCATTGTTCTTACTGTTAAAACTTCTCAGAAATCCTTTTTGTTTCACATTTCCACTTTTAAAAAGTCACTGGATTGTGGTGAAACAGTTCAGGTAATGTACAATGATTTTCCTTTTGAAAGCGCAACTGGATAGCAACCTTTGTGATATCTGACCCTTAATTCCTCTTTGACACAGAAGAAGGCATATTATAGTTTCTGGTACTGGGATGTGAACAAGTTTAGAGGGCCTTTAATTTAAAAGAAACTGTGGACAATGCCATATCGAAGAAGCTAGTTGGCAAATTAGCTTCCCGAATAGTCATATGAACAAAAGTCCTTCGTTTTCTGAAAGTGACAAGACCATGCTCCCTTTGCACACCTGTGCTGTATGAGCAGATGTTCTTCCCTGATGGATTCATGATGTAATCCATCATGAATGTTCCTTTTTATTACAGCTTCAGTCACCACCCATTATACTGATTTAAGATTTATCACATGGCAGCATGGGTATGTTTTTATCCAATTCCTCGTGTTATTAAAATGAGAATAATTGAAGACATGAGATGATTTTAGGACCCGTGTGCAACTTCTTAGATGAAAACTCTTAGAAGTAAGACACCACTTGTGGAGGTGAGGACGTTTCTGGGCATTGGAGGGATGGAATCAGAGAATGTAGTGGGAGATGGAAACAAGAAAACGTCATTGGATACATGTTTCAAGTCAAAATATAAAAATTAATGATATTAATATTAATTAATATTCTTTCCAAGTTTTTTGGTATTACTTGTAATTTATGGGAAAATAAAAGATATTGATTACAGTCCATCATGGTAACAGTTGTTAAAGTCCTATGGTCTTTTTGTTTTTTAAATAGAATATTCTTAATTAGATTTGTCATTAATTTGCAACAGTTTTACTTTGGATATCTAGATCGCACTATTTATTATATTATACTAATGAAAAGCACCTTATCCAAAATAATGCTAATTAAAGGAACTGAAATTTTTGAAAGAGAATTAATCTTAGAAAACCGATGTATAATAAACTTTACCCATGTGGTACACTACTAACTGTGCTGAGACAAACTGCCCAAAACGTTTCTGAGAAAACATTATGAACTTATGCTTTTCAAATACCCCCACAAGAATTATTATTAAAGAAATTTGCGTATTTGGACTCTAAAATATTACCGTTGAATTTGTGACCATAGAAGCCACAGAAGTTAGAGCTATTTTGAAGATGAACTTTATCCTGTTCTGTGATCTGAATATTTGTCATTGTCAAGACACAGGCATACATTGTGGTTCTTGATATTAATTATACTATGAATATTTTCCGTACCTATTAAACACAGTGAAGTTGTTTTGTAAGCGTGAGTCATTTTAGCAGACTGACAAGTTGTCTTTTAATTTATTGGTTTTGCATCTCATTCCAAGTTGGCTCTTCTTATAGAACCCATTGTATTATTTATAAGGTTAAGATGACTGGCTGTTATTTTACAGCCTTACAGCCAATTTGCGCTGACGTGACTCTTTTGATGAAATCATCATGATTGTAAATCTTAAGGTTATGCTTTTGATCTTCATAAAGAAGTTGCTGGCCTCCATTTTGTGAGCCCAGATGGCACTGGCATCCCTAAGCAGTCATCTTATAAATGAATGTCTTTGCTCTTAAAGGAGGAGGCCATCAGTTTCTTATCTATAGTAAAACTCAACCAATTAAGACTATTCTGACAGCAGTAGGTCAGAGCTGTATTTTTAATAAGGAAGGCAGCATGAGGGTAGAAATATACCACAAAAAAAAAAGAAAGAAAGAAACCAAATCAGTTACTAAGTGTTGCTGGATGTCATATATCTGAAATGAGTCTTTAAAATCTATAAACTGCAAATTAGGTCTATCTTCTCTAATGACACTAACTCCTAGTAAGTTTTCATTATAAAGTTATTTCACATTTAGATGATATAATAAAATATCATCACTTTAAAGTATGATTAACGTATGAAGAAAATTAGTAAGAGTAAAATTTGCATATATTTGGTAACACAAACAAGATTACTCTAAACTTGCCTAACTTTACACCTCATGATATGCATAATTCCCGTGTTTTTGATATTCACAAGGTTATAAATACCTATTAATTTAAGCTGGTCAGGTTTGGATAATTATCTAATCTTGTTTAAAAATATACGTACCTAATTTCTTTACACACACACCCACACCCACACACACACACACACACACACTCCCCAAATTCTCAAATATATTCTTTGCATTACTGCAATTTAAATTCTTGCATTATTCTCAGGTTTTAATTTATCTAAATTTTTACCTAAAATTATTAGGGATTATGACTTCCTTTACTTTTCTTAATACATTATCATATCAAACAATTGAAATGAGTAGGCAGATGAACTATACAGTCCTGAAAAACAAAACCAGCCATAGCTATACATATATGTGATGAATGTATGTATATATGTGAATATGTACACTTATGTGAATGCATATAAGCATGTGTATGAATATGTGTATGTAAGAGCAGGACCAAGATAAAGAGGGTTGAGATTATATAATTGAACTGAATTTTTTATACATTAATTCGCATAATTTTATCAAATATTTAGGGAAACTATTTTTTTATTTTTATTTTTTTGGGAAACTCTATTATAATAGAAAATTCTTCAATACAAATGGCAAGAAGTTACCTATTTTTTTTTCCTTTCTCTTCTACCCACCTAGCAAATAACAAATTTATTTCTTTCCTTTCAGATCTTATTAGTTCAAACCATGTACCAGTTCAGAAATAAAATGTTATATTTTCTTGTATTATCAGTGCTGTTTATGATTGAGCCTTGTCTTCTCTCAGGCTCATTAGTCTTTTATCCTCTCCTTCCTTCTTAAGCTAACTGCATTTTGGGAAGTATAGACATGAAGACCCATGCTTTTCTTTTAAAATGATTCTAGCACTTAGTAAATATGCTATATTAAAATACAATATTCAAAAAGCTACTTAATTCAATATTTCATAGAAAGTTTCCAAATGCTATAAAAAAAGATTTATGGAATGCTGTTTGTCCTCTTCTTCTCTACTATGGATGTATAATATATACGTGTATTCATTGGGTACTGTTTTTTTTTAAACAGCACCCTCTATAATGATGAATTCCATACCTAAATACAGATCTATCAGCTGAAAATAAAACACTCCGATCAATATAGGTAAACTTTGGTGGAATACCACCTGAAAATATAGTATTTCAGTTATCATTCTAATTTGGAGAACAAAATAAAACAAGCATGAAATGTCAAGATATATCTTCCAACCAGTATCCTCTACCAGAGAACACTTTTGTAAGATGGATCCTGTCTTTCTTTCTCTGCTGTAGAATCACTCACTGGTCATACTGCCATTCTGTGTATGAGTATGTAAATATAACGTGCACAGAAATAATAGCACAGAGACCATGCTATATTATATGGATCTTGTATACTCACAGAAAATTTAATTTTTTTAGATTTTTTTAAATTAAGTATATTCTTTATTTACATTTCAAATGATTTCCCTCTTACTGGCTACCCCCCCTCCCCAAAAGTCCCATATGCCCTCTTCCCTCCCCCTGCTCCCCAACCAACCCACTCCCGCCTCTCCTTCCTGGTATTCGAAAATTTAATTTTTTTAAGCAGTCAAATTAGTGCTGCAAGATACACCACAGTTTTGTGATATGAAAATGCAAAAATGGAGCGTATGCAGATGCTCAGTCACGGCAATTGAACTGCACATAAGTGAACATCTAAACATAACCCGGGAGAGGCAAGTAGATTGCTTAGCTTCTTACTCTGATGCTTAGAGATACAGAAAAATTCTTTAGGTCCTTAATTAGCTTTTATTTGCTGACGAGGTTCTATGCCCACAGCTCACACCAATAAATAACTAGCCTAATGTTTAAATCATACACATACATACATACATACACACACACACACACACACACACACACACACACACCCCACATACTTTTCCTTTGAAGCAGAAAATGATGTCTATATTCACCCAAGGGTTGTGGAGGAAGCATTAAGCTCTGGGAAGCAAATAATCAGTGGATTTTATTCCTGAAATAAGCAAGCATGTTCGTGCATATTCTTTCTGCCTACATGCCTGTGCGTCACTCAGTGCTAACGGTGCCCCTGCAGCTTTGGCGCAGTAATTAGATTGGTGTAATCGCAGTGAAATGAAGACAGCCACACTGGTAATTTCACAGTGAATATTAAAGACATATGTGCCTTCCAGTGTACAATAAATGAACCTGAACGGCTGTCAGGGTCTAGGAGGACAGTGTGGCCAACGCACCTATTGTGTCCCTGCTGCAGAAAGGAGCCTGCCGATTGGCCACTGTCTGCAGCACATAGCACTGGCTTGTTATAAAGGACTTGTCTAGGGGAGAGCCTGTAGGTACTCCATTGTCTGGTAAAGTTCATATGACTGCATTATTTTGCAAGGGGAGGGGGGTGGTGGAGGTGGTGGTGGAGGGAGAGCTTGCAGGGGGTATCAGCTCAACTGTAAAAGCTATACAGATTCTCTCTCTCTCTCTCTCTCTCTCTCTCTCTCTCTCTCTCTCTCTCTCTCTCTCTCTCTCACTTTCTCTCTCTCTCTCCCCCTCTCCCTCTCTGCCTCTCCATAGATCATCTCTGCTTCATGCACTGTCTCATTTCGCATAGCTAAAAAAAGAATGCTAATTAAGATCACATGTCTTAACCTGAAAATAATGACTCGGCTGTAATTAGAAATCTGCTGAGAGTTTAAAATTCTAGTTGGGGACCAAAAGCATCAGTTATGGTGATTAGGAAGAAAATGAAGAAGTATGTTTCTGTAATCAAGGTAAACACGGGAAAAGGGAGATTCCCCCATCTTTTTTTTTTTTTTATCCAATTTTAACCAATGGTATTCTGCTGCAGATGAGAAGATACTGTGTTTCAAAAACGATTTTAACCATCAAATTGAAAGAACACAAATCAGTAGCAATAGAAGCCTTAATCCTTCTTAGGATGCAATTCAGATGAAAGAACTGCTTTTATTTTTCGTTTTTGTATGTGTGTGTTATAGATGGATCTGAGAACGCTGTCTGGGCTTCGTGCCAAGGGCTGGTATTCACACAGCAACGACGGCCTCACAGAAGAGCTGTGGGAAGCAGGAGGGAGAGCCTCTCTTAGGGTGCCACTACTATGGAGACACAGCTGGACTGAACAAGATTTGCTTCAAACGACAACGAGAGAGACAGAAAGTATCTGATTCAACCGCTGCCCAAGCAGGCAGGCACCAGAAGAGCTAGCAGCCAATCCGGCCATGCTCGAAGCCAGTCCTGCAGCTCAGCCAATCAGTGACATCATTGGTGAGAAACTCATTTACATCACGCAGTAATGAACTTTGTTTAACATAGTCTTCCCCCTTTTCCTATTACCCTTCCCTCCCCCAGATTAGGTCCTTCCATTAATTATTCTGGTGGCATAATTTAAAATGCTATGTGCAAATGTGGCTACATTCTCTCTGGTAGATCTTGCCCAGCCATCAACTAATGCCTGCAGTAACAGAAGTGGTTCTAAGTACAATTCTAGTTTGCTTTGGTCTTGCAAATATTATCTTCTCCTTTTAAAAAAGAAAAAAAAACTCTCAGAAAAAAATCCCCAACTTTTGTTTATTTATTAGATGCCTGCACCACCCCTCACCCCCCTAATGAAATGTGTGTTTTCTCCAAGTTGCAACTTAGAGCTGTACAATGTCATAGGGAATGGTGGGGCTGGTATGATGCCATGGACATTGTGATTTATTTTTCTCAAGCAATCTGTATCTTGGAGGTCCTTTTCACATTTTCAGATTTTATGTTGTAGTGGCCATTTTACATACAGTGCTGTCTCCAAGAAAAAGCTCTATGTACGTCTGTCACGTGGAGGAACCTTCTCTCTCGTTTTATTCTGTTCTTCACTATTCTCAGCCCACATGTCATCTTATTAATGAATAGAACTGAGGTCATTTCTGAACAAATCTCTCCCTTCCCATCGCAGCACAATGCACCTGATTTGCATCCATTTACTAGAAATACTGAATACAAGAACCGGCTTGAAAAGAAGTGCAGGGAACAGCTTACATATTATTTCAGAATATGACACAGCCATTTGTTTCTCAAGGGGCATAATATGTAACAGCTGCTTTAATGTTTCTCTGAAAATGCCTGATGTCCGTTTAGAGTTCAATACCTTTAGCGAATTTATGGGGTCATTATATAACCTGAGTTGAGCAAATGAAATCACAGTCATGAAGGAATGTCACTTGTCTATGGAAAACATTTGGAAGTACAATGTTGTCTCACACATTTGTGTCTTGTTGGTCAGGATAATGTACTTTGTTCAATAGATGGCTTAAAAAGTCTAAAACATGCGGTCTGGGAAGATTTCTATTTGCTTTATAGACACCCAAAGAGTGAAACTGGGACAGACTTCAGTGTGATTTCTATTAATTCCTGTATTTCTTACATTGTTGTTGTGAAAGGCATGTAGTTGTCTAGAACTGATAGTAACAGGCCATTGTCTATTTTTTTTAATTAAAGGAATGCTTTGGATATAATTATTCAAAGATATGGATTTTTTTTAACAAAACAAAACACCAACAAAGGTTTCAAAACTGCATGATTTTTAAAAGAAGCTTAGAGAGTACAATGATAGGCATGGTCACACGAAGGGTTTAGACAAGAAACCCATGGCTCTTTTAATTCATGAGGCATTCCATCATCCCGTCATCAGTATTCAGGGGACGACTGTCCTGAATCAGTCATGAGCTCCCCTGCTGCAGATCCTGTAATTTGAATCATGTGTAATAATATATTATCCTACTGGGGGCCCTCTCTCAGTAGGAAAATGGTTTCTACATTCTGGTATAAGAGAACTTTTGGCTGCTGGCCCACTCATAGCCATTACTCACATGGACAGTCAGAGTTGTCCCCCTTAAGGAAAAACATCTGCACAACCTTGTCAGCCAAAATTCTGCAATCTCCCCCTTGTTATGAATTATGATTTCATAGAATTGGGAAAGCTAGAAAAATTGAAGCTTGAAAGTGGAAGGCTGAAAGAAACGGATCAAAATTTTATAGAGCGTGCCAGGTGACAAGAGCTCAAACTCCCATCCTTTGAACTGATGGGGAATTGGGTGGAAGGAGAGAAGGGAATACATCTAAATGTACTTACTTGCCTAGACACTACTAAAACGTCATGTGTTTGCTGAGGACATGGTTGTCTGTGTGCTTCTGGGGGTATCCTAGCCAGGTCCTATAAAGGGTGTGGCAAAATGGAATCCATAGTGCAGGCAGAGGAATTGTCTCTGCTCAGGAAGACGAAGTGGTGGAGAAAAAGCCATTCTGCCTTAGGTGTTAATTCCACTAACGGCTCTGATTCTCTTGCTGTAAACTTGATGAGGTCACTGAATTTATCTTTGTGTTCCTGACCAGTGAAAAGCAAATGTTCAGGTGGCGATTTCTCTCTATGGAGCATCTTTCTATTTCTTAACCACTGAAGCCTTCATTTGTTCCGCGCAGCTGGTTAAGTCTGCCTTTTGTAAAACCTTTGCAAATCACAGCCAAATCTCCCCCTTCCCCACCCTTCTCTTTGTACCTGCATCCCTGCATTTGTAACTGTTAATAGTTTTATAGAGTAACATGTGTACATTTGTGTGACTAGACCCTTACAGACAGAGACCACATTGAGTTGACCTTGAGCCTCTAAGTCTTAGAATAATGACTTATATCCCCACACTTGGAATTCATATTCTAGCTAATGAATTATAAATATACTGTAGATCATTACAGAAATTGTGAGAATTACAGAGATTGCTATAATGCTGCGATCTATTACCACTAGGTAACGTGGATGTCAGCTTTTACCATATCTGTACTGTGCCTTTCATCTCAGTGGACCTTCAGAGTGAGGTTCAGAGAAGAGGAACACAACTTTGTTGCTGTTGTGTGTGTTTTCAGTAACCCCTTTTAGGAAAGTGTAATTCATGTGTTTCAAATGCAGAATTAAGCTCACAGAATTTGATGCTTTAAAACCTCAAAAAAAAAAAAAGTGAGCTTCGTCTCATGAAATTGCAAAGTAACTATGGCAAGAAAATTATGGTATCAAACTCTACTATTAATTCCACGAATGAGTTAATTACATGGGAAAGTTGAGCAATTAAAGTTGAAGTTTAAGAGGTCAGGATTCATGGGCTTGAGTTTTATCCTCCCAAAATTAGTACATGCCTTTTATATCTGTAATCTAGTACAATGCCCATTTGAATGCATTTTTAGATGTTTTAGCACAGCCTGATAGTTTAAAGCTAAAACTATTTTATTTTTGCGCTACTTTTCTCCTTAAGTTTCCTTTTGGCCGTAGTACATCTGATAAATTGCAATTAATTCCTTGGTGAACAATGAGCTTGTTAAGATGTTTTTAAATCTTTGTCATTAGAATTTGAAAAACCGTTGCACAGTGTTGATTCTCACTTGTGTAAAGGAAATAAAATAGAAAATCTGTAACATCTCTTTTTATATTTGGAAAAAAACATAAAAAATACATGGAAATCATCTTTTATAAAGCATATTTTGTAAAAGAAGGGAAGAAAAGTTTCTCAGCTCTAAATATGTTTGTTCAGCTTCCTGGAAGAGCCTGAACTCGCTTCTACTAGTTAGCAGGACTGGGCAAGTACATTTTCACTCTGCCAAATGATGTTTACTTCAAAAGTCAGGAAGATAAGATTCTGTAAACATCTAGGACTAGTATAAATTGTATTTGCCTATGATATTGATCACTCTGAGCAGGACTTGGGCTCTATAAGAGGAAGAAGAAGAAGTCTAGATCTTGCTAATTTTTTTTTAAAAAAACTATACTGTAATACAATCAGTACATTTATCCTAATATTCATTAAGTAATTACAGTTTTGATTTTTTTTTAAATTGCAAAGCTGACACCTGGGTTAACTTTCCAGTGGCTTTTATTAATTTGATTCATTTTAAGGCACAAGATTGGGTAAATAGATTTGAGTTCTGTGAGTTTGGCCTTAAAATAGATAATCAATCATACTGTTTCTGATCCTTTTTATCCTGCTAAAACCTCCAGTTATCTCAGTAATGAAACTTTGCCACTTACACAGTTGTTAAAGATGAATTTGAGGCTTTGGAATACAGGGAACCAACTTGTGGCCACTTGGAGTAAATACTTCTGGAAGACAGGAAAAAGAGTTGAGTCTTCCCAGCATCATCTGTTTACAAAATTCTATGTCAGAGTGCAGAGAGTGAGTGGCAGAGTGGATGTGGAGCATTTCGCATAAAGAACCATTGACCCATTTCATGGTTGGAGATGTGACCCCTGAATATTACTGTCTTTCTAAACTTATTAAAGTTGTGATAGACTAGAGAGAAATAATGGAATCTCTCCCCTTATGCCGCTTCCCTTAATATCATGACCTGTGACACTTGTGCTAAAATTAAGTACTGACTTATGAAACTAAGGATAAACACAACATTATTAGATAAACTGACAAAGGACAAATCAGCTGTTCATAATTTGGGAAAGAATTAGATGACACTGGACTAAAGTATTTGTGTGCCCAATTGTCACTTTCTATCCAGCCATGAAAACATAATCAATGTTAATAAGAACAGTGCTCAATATATCGGGGCACATAAAGTGTCTTTATGGACTGAAACTAACATCTTGCAGCTCGTAAGTATCATTACTTACTTTTATGATCTTCTTACTATATAAGAAACAAAAAGATGAGTGTTAATTACTGCTATTTTCTGTGGATGGGTTGCATGTCATGTATATTTCATTTGATTCATCCTTCAGTCCAGGGTTGTTAGACCAGTAGCATGTTTGTTTCCTTTTGTTTATTTTTAATGTTATAATATAATCTGCATAATTTTCTCTATTACCATCATGTCTCCAAACACTTTCATATACCCCTCCACGTTCTCTTTCAAATTCTCAGACCCCTTTTTCACAAATTGTTTTATATGCATATGTATATACATATCATATATATTCAGACCACTGGGTGCTGGAAACCAATTGGTGTGCTCTTATATGGACCTGGCAGGTTATATTTAGGAACACACACACTCATAAACACACATACACACACACAACATATGTACATACACAGTGTACATTCCCCCTACCATATTCCAGAAAAATGTGCAAACAGTAAACCTCACCTTCTTAACTTCAATTTCCAACATTTTTATTTCTGTTCATTATGCAAATCTCTCATATAAATATATGTTAATGTATAGGTAAAATTAAAGTATCTGGTTTTATTGCATAATTTGTGGTTTCATATATTTTTAAAAAAAATCTAGAAAAGTGATAGTTTTGAACCCTATGACTTTCACTTGAATATAATCTATTTGATCTGTTGTTCATCTGAATTCCTGACATTGAAAGCTCCAGGCAGTGCTCCTGGGTTATCCAACAAGTTTGGAAGCAGAGCTTTTTCAGTTTGGCAGACACTAGAACCATCCATTCAGCGTTGAGATTTCTTTAGTAATCTTCAGAGTCATGCTGTGAGTTCAAGTCTGCCTTTCATAATTCTCTATTTAGAACTTCTTAGTATATTTTTCTTCTAATATTCATTTACTTTGATATTTCTAAAATAGATTGTGTTGTTGTTAGCTAGAAGAATAGCACATTATTTCATGGCTTTCTAAGTTTATGAGGAAGGTGCATGATCGGTGAAGTAATTAAGAAATGTGTGAACGCTTATGTGTACATGATGAAAATAAGCCCTCCTGACGTGAAGAACTATATCTATTTTTATGGAGTGACTGCTGAATTCTACTGAGTAGTGCAGAGGTTTGCAAGGGCAAGATTCCTGGCTGGATACCTGGTTCTGAATCTGGAACCTCTTTCCTTAGTTGTGAGCTGCCTTCTAGATGTTAGGAATCGACCATGGTCCTTGTAAGAGATCTACCGCTCAGATTCTGAGCCAAGCATCTAGCCTCTGTGGATAACTTTTCAATGAGGATATTCATATAATGCAAACTGTAATTTTTGCCTTGGCTTTGAAACTATGGTCACTATATGGGTAAATAACTTTTATTTTAAACAATATCTTTAAAATTTTAATTTATTATTTTTAAATATAAGTAGGTGTGTGCCTGTATAGGGATATGTTTATGTGAGGGCAGGTACCCCTGGAGGACGGAGGCATTAATTACATCCTCTGGAGGTAGAGCTACAGTCAGTTGTGAGCCACTTGACATGGATGCTAGCAACCTAACTCAGGTCCTCTGAAAGAGCAGCAAATGCTTTAACTGCTGAGTTATCTCTCCAGTTCATCAACCTGGAGCCCAGACTGTCCTCAAACACAAATTCAGACTCAAACTCGGTCCCTTCTGCCTCTCCAGCATAACCTGCCATGTCGCAACTACTGGAGAAAAATAAATAAGTTTCAAAAACATGTGTAGTCATGCCAGAAATAACACTGATTTAAGCTCATCCATTTTTTTATATCAGTGTTCGTGAGTACTCTGGTCTAGAATAATTACAGCCAAAAAAAAAAAAAAATCTGGGATGTAAATTTTTCACCAATCACTAATTAAGAAATGTCTTAGTTAGAATTGCTATTACTGTGAGGAAACATCATGACCAAAAACAAACTGAAGGGGAAGGGGTTTATTGCCTTATACTTTTCGCATTACTGTGCGTCATTGGAGGAAGTCAAGACAGAAATGTCAGGGTGGAACCTAGACACAAGAGCTGATTCAGGGGCCATGGAGGAACGAGGCTTACTGGCTTTTTCCTCTGTCTTCTTTCTTATAGAACCCAGGGCACTAGCCTGGATAGGATCCTCTGCCATCAATCACTAAGAAGATTCGTGCATACAGACTGATGTTAAGGACTTTCTTTCTTTCTTTCTTTCTTTCTTTCTTTCTTTCTTTCTTTCTTTCTTTCTTTCTTTCTTTCTTTCTTCCTTTCTTTCCTTCTTTCTTTTTGCTGTTGTTATTTCTGTTGTTTTTCAAATTAGATTTCCTTGCTCTGATGACTACACCTTATATCAAGAGCACCTAAAACTAAACCTCACAAAAAACCATCTATGTTTGACGCACTATTTTGTGTGCTGAAGAATAATAGCAAAGCAAATCAGCTGAATGCAATGGTCACGATACTTGTGTTCTATATACTCTTCATATAATAACAGTGTTCATTTATAAGAGCCTCCACTATCTTAACCTAACAGGTAAATACCACAAACCCTACAGTTGCTGTCTGAAGTGAGGAATATTAACAATCTCTACATATACTGTTACCATATAGACATGAAATGTCTCCCACAGGATCGTGTGTTTGAAAATGTGATTCTCTGCTGGTTGTGTTGTTTAGGGATGTTGTGTGTTCAGCTATTATGTGGATAACTGGGAACGGGCTCTGAGGCTTTGTGACCAGTCTCTGCTTCTTGTCTTGTTTGTGCTTCAGCCACTGCGTGAGAAAATACAGCCAGATGTGCTTGCTGCCGTTGAGTCTCTTCACTGTGCGCGCCCTGATATTGCTTCCTCTGAAATGATGAGGCATAATACACTCTCTGTCCCTTGAGTTGCTTCTATCAAATATTTTCATTATGAGGAGTGAACTAACTAACACAAATAATTGGTTCTAGGTGTTGGATTGTTCCATTGGATTGTCGACCTTGTGAATCTTAGGCAATTGGTTTGTGGGATGATTGTGGAAGAGACTGGAGATGTTTGCTAGAAGAGCCCCCAGAAAAAGGGTAAACAGAGCTTAATGAATGACTCTGTTGAGGATTTGGGAGAGCAAAATACTAATAGAAAGAGAGGATTAAAAACTATGTTCATAATGTTGCAGATGAGAGGAAGGACTGTATTGGGAAAAGAATAATATCATACTTATATGTGTTAAGGAAGATATACTATTTATGTCCTGAAATTTTGAGTTAAATTTGATTGAAAGTCTTGGGGACTAATTTATTTGAGGAGGTGGGGGAGGGGAGAATGTTGAAAATGATACAGAGTTCATACTATGACCTGATTATGACCTGCCTGCTGTTAGCCAGGTTCACCTGAGAATACAGAACAAAACAAACCATGGGACTGAAAGATGTGGGAAACCTGCCAGTTTGGCAGAAAGAGTGTATGAGTTCCTTTAGCCTGTGAAGAATGTAGGTATGGGCAAGACCGCTGCATCTATTATTGGATTGCTTTACCCAAGAGAATCCATTGACTTAGCATTAAAATAATAGGAAAAAATGCCCGGAGGGGAAGCCCTACTTATCAAAGGTTCAAAGTTACGAATAGAAATGTCCATTTGTGTGACATTCCTTTCAAAATAAAATGTGACAATAGGAATCTACACTCCAACAGGGATGCCTGTAGAAATATTTTTCCCAGAACAATATCAACCAACCAGACCCCCAAGAGCTCCCAGGGACTAAACCACCAACCAAAGAATACACATGGAGGGACCCATGGCTCCAGCCATATATAGAGCAGAGGATGGCCTTGTAGAACATCAATGGGAGAAGAGGCCCTTGGTTCTGAGAAGGTTCTATGCCCCAATATAGGGGAATGCCAGGGCAGGGAGGTAGGAATGTATAGGTGGGTGGGTGAGCACCCTCATAGAAGCAGGGGGAGGGAGGATGGGATAGGGAGTTTCTGGAGGGGAAACCTGGAAAGGGGATAACATTTGAAATGAAAATAAATGAAATATCCAATAAAATAAATAAAAAGAAATATTTTTCCCAACTCTGAATACACAAGCACCAGAAGGTGACTGTAGTTTGGGTCAAAGTGGACCAGGATATACCTTGAATTGGCAGCAGGAATTGAGATAATGGTGCTCATCTTTTGGGCATGCAGAATGAAACAGTTAAGAAGTCACATATGTGCAGAAGTTTAGTGGCAAGGTTCTGTAGGAAAGCCTGGAAGACATGTAATATTCAGAAACAGATTGGTTACATGAAACTACTTGAGATGGTTGTATTTAAACTCAAGAAGCTGAAGCCCCAAGTTCCATTGGAGTTGCTAGGATGTTGGAGAGATAAAGAATATGGAACACCTGTTGAAGAAAGCTTGGTGTTGAGGAACACCACACTTGTGTACTATAAGTGGCAGCATTCTAGGTGCAGGACTAGCTTACTGGAGCCCAGCTAATATCCCCAGCTCCAGCTGTGGAACATCTGTATGTAGGCCATATCTCCACCTGGCATCCTCTGCTGGATTTCAACTTGTCTTTGTCTACTACTTTTTGATTTCCTCATGTTCCTCTCTTTTGTAATGGGAATATTTACTCTGTGATGTGAATTCAAAAAAAGAAACCGTTTCTTGTATTGTAGGGCTGCACTCGCAATGAGTGTGAGTAATAAGTACAAAGTCAGTAATGGGTTTGCCTTGAGTCTCTGTACAAAGTTTGGACTTGTGAACATTGGTAAAATTGTTAAGACTGCAGTGAATCTTGAAACAGCAGCAATAATATTTTGCATTAAGTGTCTGTGGGAGCCAGGGTTGGAGTGTGATAGTTGAAATGGGAGATGTCCTTACTGGCTTGTGTGTCTGAATACATCATCTCTATGTGATGGTACTGTTTTGGGGAGTTCTGGGGACTAGGTGGTAGAGTTCATAAAGGTAGACCTGTGAGGTTTATGGTCTCATCCTGCTTCTGGCTACACTCTCCTTCTCTCTGCGGTGAATCTACTATCTGAGAATTAGCCTGTGCTAACTTGCACCTTCATGGAACTGCTCTGTCATTCCTTCCCATGATGGGCTATTCTGTTGAAACCATGAGCCAAACTTTTAAGTTGTTTCTCTTGGATTTATCACAACAACAAGACAAATAACTGAAATGGTTATATTTTCCTCATATTCATACCTAAGGTTTAATGTACAAAATAGGCATATAAAAATATTAACTAGTAATATAACTAAGAACATCATAGGCTATTATAACAATTTACTGTATGAACATTTCCAACATTACTAGTTGTGTGGTTTGCAATCATTGAGCAGAACCATTGAGATCCCACGCCATTCCACGTGAGAATCAAAATGGCTAGTAAGTGACTAGTGCTCAAGAGATGTATACAACATAAATGTTAGCAATTATGAAAAAATAATAATTCAGATACTCAGAGGGTGTAGTGGGAGCTATAATATTGCATCTTGCTACATATATTGAACATTTTATAAATTACAGATTATATATATCTTGAGTTTTTATATAAATACTTTTGAGATCCATTGCTATTTCATGATTCACTGCAGTCTGGCCGTGATCTCATTGTCTTCTTACTTAATGATGACATTTCATATATATGTTATCATGCTTGCTTTTGAGCCATGCATTTGGACTGACATGGATCATGAGTAATTAGAATTACAGAAAGGTAAATCATGGATAACAATGAGGGAATGATAAAGCATTGCATTTTACTGATAAGATTCAGCTGTCTTATAATACATGTGTGGGCAAAAAACAGCTTCCTTTAATAACTGGCTTGCTCTAATTTGCACCAGTCCCTGGACTGTGGAAGAAAAACAATAAATTTAATTCATAAAATAGATTAACTTGTACTATGAGCTCCTACTGGGCATACTCTCCTTACTGTCATCCATTATCTTACTCATATGTTCAGTCTCTCTGTAGTGACTGTGCAAGTTTTCCGTGATTTCATATTTCCTTTAGTCAATAAGGATCTTATTTACCAATTTTTCTGGTAGTTGTCATATTTTCTGCTGTTCACCCAACTTTTAAGTGTGAATAGAAAACTTATTTGTCATTTATTACATCGAGAATAGATTATCATCACTTATACCAATATTCATAATTCATCTTTTAAAATGCATCCTGAATCTTTGAGTATTATTTAACTGCTGTGGTAGCACATTCTTTTGTTATTTAGGTCTTCATAAAGCCTCTGAATATCTTAAAATTTTAATGACTCACGAGTGTAAAGGAACTAATCAGCAATTTATATACTAATTCATGCTTATTTAAAAGAACAATATTATCATAAACTCAGAACCATTCAGAGTTTGACACAGATTGAAAATAATAGCTTAATTCCACTATTTTTTCAAATGTGCTCAAGGAAGTGTGGGAAAGAACCGATCTTTGGCTTGTCCAAGTTCACTGAGCAATTTGTGGTCGACTCAGAAAAAGAACCATATTTTGTTAAATTGCAATTTTAGAAAGAATTCTGCTCATAAAAGTAACATTTTCTCTAGCATAAATTTGAAAATTAAAAGTGAAAAATGAAAATGCATTGTTTTAAACTCTAAATTATTAGGACTACACAGAGGGCTTTAAAAATTTATACATTGAAATTTAAGCATTAAGAACTATTAAACTTCATTCTATTATCACTTATACATCTTCCTGCTAAGCCTAGAAGTAATAATATTGTAGAGATTCTTATGAGGAATATCCACATGGACTGAAAACAATGAATTTATAAGATAGTTACTTTAAAATGTGGATTTTAAATTACAAATTTATAGCACACACAAACTTAATAAAGATTGAATATGAAAATATCATTAAAGTTCAATAAAAATATATTCTTTGTATGCTAAATCCACATGAAATTTGTCCAACAAGTACTGTCTCTGATGTGGACACCCACTTCCTGATTCTCGGGAAGTGGGGTCTCATCTTAGGAATCTAGACTGTACCTTCCATCAAACCAAAGAACTTGTTCAATTAATGAGTCTTCTTCCTCCTGTTTCATCATTGCTCTCTTAAATCTGCTCTTTCCTTCTAGCACTTAAAGGTGACCAGCTTTCATTCTTCAAAGAGTAAGTGAGAAAAAAAAAACCAACCGTGGCCACCCCCTCTGAGTCTGCTTCCTGGTTTGCTTACTCATCCTATTGCTGAACAGGAAGTTCATAGAGCTAGGGAAATACATAGCTTCCTGGGTCACACTTGGGACAATAGTGTACTTCCTTACATGCCAGTCAAATTTGTAATTTGTTTTAGAAATCATAAATAATAGTTCTTCTAAGTGCATGGTACTGTCCCCTTTGCCTCAAAAATTAAGTCGATAGAGGTTGTGGTAGGGAAATACCATGCATAAGTTACCTTTATATCATTACTATTGAGGAGCTTAAGGCTGGGGTTTACAATTTAAAGCCCCAGCCCCATTTCTACTGATTTATTTTTCAATTCTGTTCCTACCCAGCTTTCAAATACTAGAAGGGAAATAGATAGCAAGGTCAAGCAATTTTAAATAAAGCCAAAATCATAAACCCACTTTAAAGAGAAACCAACACTGTGCTCTGATCAAAGAACACTGGACTTGAAGCCTGTTGCCTCTACAGTATTTTAGTGAGAGTGGTTCTCTGGGGCTAGGATCTGCTCTGGCTGTAGCACCAGATATTCTTGCAACATTGGTAAATCAACATTTTTGATGTATCCATTCTCAAGATGATAAATGTAGCTGAGGGGAGATCTTCTGGCATCCTTTTCCTTTGTTACGAGCAAGGTCATTAAAATAAATAAGTTCATAAGCCAAACTATAAAACACTGAGAAGTACAACTTGCTTGATTATATTCTAGTCAGGACTTCAGAGCAGTGTAAGGAGTGCAATGTGTACAGTGTAGCCTCTCTCTACAAACTTAAAGCAACTGACACAGTTTATTATTTAGAAGTTGTAGCATTTGAAAATTAGATTTGTTTTTGGTAGTAAATAAAAAATAAAAAATAGAAATTAAATCTCCACTAGATGGCAGTAGATCAAGTCTTCCTGTAATAGCATTGTTTTGTCTTCTATCCTGTATTTAATCACATAAGCATATGATTAGCACACTTTCCTAAGGAATTCCATGTTCCTATGTTAAACTTCAAAATGCTTTTTCAGCCTTTCAATTTATTTTTATTTGATGCCCTGTTTTTAAGACATCATGAAACCATTATTGGTTAGTTCAGTTTTTACAGTTCCTTATAAAATATTACTTGCTATGATTATGACAATTTCTTTAAAAATTGCACAGTGTTCTAATCAATATATCTACATGAGAATCCAAATTTATTCCTAGTATACTCTTGAATAATCCAGTTTCATGGAAAGATAGCCTTTAAGCCCAGTGTTAAACCTGGCTACTCATCTTTTTGAGTCTGCAACATTTACTCTCTTCTATGTCACTGAATTTCTAGTGGTAAGAACAGTTTACGTTCATCACGGGTTTGTGGCTATTGAATTTCATTTATAGGAAGGAGATGGTTTCAAATGAAGTGAAGGGATTAAGTGTTCACAAGATGTCTACTGTACCAATCTACTCTTCTGTTTATGGTGATGAGCACCAGGGCCAAAAGCAACTCACGGGAGGGAAAGAGGCATTTGGGTTACAGTTCCTGATCACCCTCCATCACAGGGGGAAGTCAGGGATCAGGAGCCTTAGCAGATGTGGGAGCCCTTGGGGAATGCTGCTCAATGGCTGGCGTGCTCTATAGCTTTTGCTCAGCCAGCTCTCTTATATAGCCAAGGAACTGCTGCTTAGTAGTGGTGTTGTCTCTTATGTAAGTGGTGTGCCCTCCTATATAAGTCATCAACTAAGAGTGTCCTACAGACATGCCCACTGGCTAATCTGATTGAGGCAATCTCCCATTTGGGAATCCAACAGATGTAACAATTTGGCATAAATCATCATAGAAATCTACCCAATGTTCATTAGTTTTAAGCTACAAGGGAGCATGGAGAGACAGTATACCTTTCTTTAGGATTTAGCAACCTCCCAGAGTGCCAAGAGGCTGGTAGTTGCATGTTAACATGATCCCCTCAAAAGCTGCCTCATTTCTCATTATTAGGCATCATTTACTTATATATCTCAGAACTGCCCTGTGTTCATGTCCACTTCCCCCTCAGAGGGTAGCCAGGCACATTGCAGACCAAGCTGGACTGAAGCGAGGGAAGCTTAACCGAGCACAGGTAGGTGCAGAACGGGTTCTTAGTGATGAGTATGCACATGCACAGAACAGCCTCAGAGAACAGGTTTGTTTATTGAGGGGAAGAAAGGGGTATTTATGCCCCTGGTGAGGTGACCAGAGTCTCTGGAGCAAGGTCTGTGGGCTATGTATCATTTGGCCAAGACAGAGAAGTTGAAAGAAGCTTCATCTGCATACTCAAGGACTGTAGGGTGGGGGTACTTATAAGGTCAAACAAGGGCTGAAACCTGACTGGCAGGATAATAAATTCTTAATAGGGTTGATAGTTGCGCTGCCGACAGGTAGCCAACTCCTGTCCTCATTTGAGATATTCTGGGTTGAGACTTCCTGGACCCTTCCTCTGCAACCCTGGGCCATTAAGGTCCAGGACAAACCTCAGGAGAAAAGGACAAATTAAGTTAGTTTGAGCTCCTATTACAGAGGCCATACTGTTTGGGTATCCTCTTGCCTCCTTCAAGCTGGTGGATACTATAGAGAAAAGGTCATATGCTATAGAAAAAAAAACAAAAGCAGGCCTACCAGAGGGGTATCCACCAAACACAGCCTAACAAAATGAATAAGACTAGGCACCTCCCCTCATCTCAAGGCTGAACGTGGCAACCCAGTAGAATGAAATGGGTCCCAAATGCTGGCAAAAGACAGTCAGAGACAGCTCCAACTCCTACTGTTGCAAGTCCCACAAAAATACCAAGCTACGCAACCATAAGGTATAAGCAGAAGACTTATACCTTCTAGCTCAGCAGCTTACAGGGTCTGTGTTTGTCACAGTATCAGTGAGCCCTTATTAGCTCTGATTTGTTGACTCTGTGGGCCTTGTTCTCATGGTGTCCTCACCCTCTCTGGCTTCTACAATCCTTCCTCACCCTCTTCTATGGGGCTCCCCTACTCTGCCTAGAGTTTGGCTTCAGTTCTCTGCATCTGCTCACATTGGTTGCTGTGTGACTCCTCTGATGAATACCAGACTAGACACCAATCACATTTGTCTTCCTGGGTCTGGGTTATCTCACTCACTCAAGGGTTTGTTCCATTGTTCATTCCTTTCTTTCTTTCTTTCTTTCTTTCTTTCTTTCTTTCTTTCTTTCTTTCTTTCTTTCTTTCTTTCTTTCTTCCTTTCCTTCCTTTCTCTCTCTCTCTCTCTCTCTCTCTCTCTCTCTCTCTCCCCTCTCCTCTCCTCTCCCCTCCCCTCCCCTCCCCTCCCCTCCCCTCCCCTCCCCTCCCCTCCCCTCCCCTCCCCTCCCCTCCTCTTCTCTTCTCTTCTCTTCTCTTCTCTTCTCTTCTCTTCTCTTCTCTTCTCTGGATGAATGAGGCAACTCGTTAGAATGGAAAGAGTCCCACAAGAGTACCAAAGAGGTAAGACAGCCCCTGCTCCCATCTTTAAGGACTGCCACAAGAACTCCAAGCTACACCACTGTAACATTTTTGCAGAGGACCTAGGTCAGGCTCATACAGTCTCCCTGATTGTCAGCCCAATCTCTCTGAGCCCCTCTGAGCCCTAGTTGGTTGGTTCTGTGAGTCTTGCTCTTGGTGTCCTTGAGCCCTCTGGCTCTTACAACACTCCTTCCCCCTATTCTGTAGGAATCCTGAGCTCTACCTAATGTGTGTCATGTGATACAGAGCATCTGCTCTTATCAGCTGCCAGATGAATCCTCTGTGATGGTGATGATTCGAGGCTCCTGCCTACAAGAATAACAGAATAACATTAGGAATCATTTCATTAACTTTTTCCCTAGCTTTTAATTACCACTCATTATAAAAACAGAGCAACTACTAAATGTTTGACATGTTAACTTTCTATCTTTCTCAAGTGATCCTATCTTTAGAACACTGAATACATTTACCCTAGATTAGTCCCGCCACATCTTAATCAAATTCAGGTAATATAGTGAATCATATTGCAATGTCTTTTTATACCTCTGGAACAAGTTTAAAATAGATAGAACAAGTTAAATTGGTGTGTGAAATGCTCAATATAAAGAAGAAGGTTTGATGATGATGCCATTCCTCAATATGTAGAGAGTCTATGTATTAGATAACATACCCCCTTTTGCCCATTTCTATGTCAAATATAAGAGAAATGAATTTATCAAAAGATATTTCATTCAGAACAATAACAGTATGAGTTTCCAAGGAGTTTGTACTAAGAATTTTTGTCTAGGACTCATTTGATTATTGTATTTGGTTATTAACTGGCTGGTTTGAGGGTGGTGGGCATTGCAGTCTCTCAGACGTTTCCATGTCACATTGTTTTAAATCTCTTGTATCTTTCTGGAAAGGAGCATTACTTCTGATTAGGAAACTCAGTTACCTCCCACAAATAAAACAAACACATTGATTTCTCATTAATCAATTAGATGATCAGTTATGTAGCACCACATGGCTAGCTCTGACCAATAAAGTATGATCAGAAATATAGCATGTGAAAGAGAAGGAAGCTGGCAGGTGACATTTTCATCTACATACAAGAAGGAAAAAAAAAAGAACAACTAGTGGGGTGAGATGGCAAACCATTGATGACTGCCCCTACTGTCATACTGCCTCTCTAGGAAAGCTGCTTTCTCTAAAGTTTCCAGAACCTTCTCAAACATCACCACCAGCTGGAGACCAAGTATTCTAATACATAATAGTATATACAAGCATCATAAAGGTATTCTATCATACAAGTAATAATATTGGTTTTATAGCATTTTCAATTTGTTTATTTTATGTATATGGGTACCTTTTCTACATTTACATCTGTACACCAGAAGATGTCCTCAGACAGATGTGAGCTGCCATGTGGGTGCTGGGAATTGAACTTAGTACTTCAGAAGAGCAATGAGTGCCCTTAACCACTGAGCCAACTCTTCAGCCCCTCCTCACACAAGTACTTTTTAATTTGACTAAAATGAGGGAAAAACTAAGAACCTATAAGATTATTTTAGTAATTAAATGTATCAGTCTTTGTAAATACACAAAGCAAAATAGGTAATTGTGGTTTAACTAATATATTCATAATTTAAGCCTCCAAAGTAATGTTTGTAAAACAATAGCTTTACTTAAATATATCCATAGTCAAACAATAGAAATAATTATTGAATTTCTAAGCTGCATAAGTTCTTTCAGTAGGGGAACATACAAATATTTGTCTTGTAGGAAACAAATTATGTATTTGCTTTGCTTTAGAAAATTGTAGACTGTGTCTTTTTTTCTAGTGCATTTTCAAAATTATTTACTTTCTTTAAAGATGCTACTATATGTTGTGAATCTTTACAGGCCCAACATGATCACTAACAGTTAATATACATGCATGTGGTATAGCTAAATTCCCCTCTATGAGTTCTGTGGAATGCAGAAACACATAGAATACAGAATCCATGTGAAGATATTAGGCACCCAAACTATCCTTTAAAAGATTTTGAAATCTATAGCTAAGCCAAAGCATAGTGATTAGTAAATATGTTTCATAGGTTTGCCTGGCTAATTGGGAGTGGCTAAAATAGTTAAAAGGAAAAAAATTATATTTGGATTTGTTCATTAATTTACTTTTCTGTGGTTCTGTATAAGAAATTCAAACTTAGCTGCCCAAACTGTAATTACTTTCAGGGATGAGTGAATTTTGAACAGATCTGAGACATATTTATTGTACCTATGTCTAAAATTAATTGGATGCAAGATTTGTATCGGATTTTGTCTATTTTAGAAAACAAAATCATTGAAAATAAACGTTTGAAAGTCCTTTGCATAATGAATTGAAGCATACTGTTTTTATAGCCTGAAAGAATTCAAATGGTAACTCCACAAGTGATAACATGCATGTGAGAAAGTCATTGCTGTCCATTTCAGTCCTGCCATGAAAGGACTCAATTTCATTATTTGGATTTTCATCTTAAAGCAATAGATAAGATTTTTGTAGGTAGTTATTTTGATCTCTTCAATTCTTAATGTAATCTGCAGGTTCTGCTTTAATAAGGATTGTCTTATATATAGTTTTCCCTTTGCCTTTGTTTTATCTCCAATTTCCACTGTACTCTTACTTATATTAAGAGCATTATGCGCTTAAAGTCAAAGATGCTTTTCATAATAAATGCCAACCTTCCAAATCTCTTCTGTCTGTTTTCTTTTCATCATTCACTTACAAGAAAGAGAATCAGTAAGGCACATCTAAATCTCTGTCTCAGAGTTAGGACGCCTAATTAAGTAGCGTATTTTTAGCCGCAGAATGGTTGTCGTAACAGATTCTGCCTTTTCATTACTTATGTATCTATAACAGTTTTCAAGAAACCAAAAACCCTCATGCATTTAACTTATAGCAGTAAAATGCATTAGATTTTCTTTTTAATATTTATTTATTTATATGTGTTTTTTTAATGTCTAGGGATGTTGCTCAGCCAGTAAAGGTGAATGCCAAGAAAGCAAAAACACTTGAGTTTAGTGTTTAGCACTTATTTAAAAAGCCAGACATGGTGTTGTACAATTATAATCCCTGCACTAGGGAAGCAGATAGAGGCAGATCCCTGTAGCCTCACTGGCCAGCAGGCCTAGCTAAATAGATGAGCACCAGGCCAGATAGAAACCCACACTATGGGTCAGACTACTATCCCATGAAGCTGACCTGTATCTGTGTATGCAAGCAACATCCCCACATACACACATACACACACGTGCGTGCGTGCGCATACACACACACACACACACACACACACACACACACACACACACACACTTGCATATAAACACAGAGTAATTGGAAAATTAAAAAATGATTTTTGAGAAACGAAACCTACTTGACTTCATATGTGCTACTATGAGACTCTGTTTAACTTTTAATAATTTACCTAAGTACAGATTGGTTACTTTTCAGTCTTAGAACTAGCTGACTTGCTGTCCTCTCTTATTTGCCATAGACTGTAACTCCTATCCATTCTGGAGACCAGTCAACTGGCACTTTATATTTCAAGATATTGTTCATTTGAAAATCAAATTTAAAGCACTTTACAGATTACTTCTCTGTGCATTACTAGATTTGTAAGTAACTAGCTTCAATTTGGAAAATCATGAAAGATTTTATATCTTTTAATATATCGATAATGATTATAAAGTTCAAAGAAGCTACAGATTCTGTGTTTCTGGGCATATTTCTAGTGGGGTTGATATGTATGTGGCTAGTATTTAATGTACCTGTGACTCTTTGTCTTGTGCTCTTACCAGTGACACCACTATCACTATCTATCATTGCTATCCCTATCACTATCATCACTATCTCTATCATCATCCTTGAGTTCTTTCCTTCACCTGCTACCCTTTACTATCACATTTTTTAGATTCTATGTATTTGTGCACTTTCTATAGTTTCTATTGAGTTGAGTTGATATCAGCTTTATTCTACTGTGGTTAGATAGAATGCAGGGTATCTTTACAATTTTAATATATTTATTGTTTTGGATCCTAACATGTGATCGATGCGGTTTCAGATCCAAACATGATGAGAAGAACGTGTATCTTTTGATGTTTGATGTTTTATAAGTATAGGTTAAGTTCAGTTGATTTAGGATCTCATTTAGCTCCTTAGTTTCTTTTTCTCCCTTTTTCTGGAATGACTTGTCAAGTGCTGAGAGTAGGGTTTGTAGATCACTCACATTACTGTGTTGGGATCAATCTGTGGGTTTAGAATGACAGTGTTACTTTAATGAATTTAATGCAAGCATATTTAGGATTGTAAAATCCTGTTGATGGGCTTTCTTTTAACGACTATGAAGTCATTAAATGAGAACCCTCCTTATCTCTTCTGGCTAGTTTTGGTGTGAAGTCTCTCTATTAGATAATAGAATAACAACATCTGCTTGTTTCTGAGTTTCTTTGTTCTAAATACTTTCATCCGTTTTACTCTAAGGTGGTTTAGTTTTAATGGGGTGCCTTTGGAGACAGCAAAAAGATGAAACTTGTTTCCTAATTCTGTCTAGAAGGCTTTTTATTGGAAAATTGAGACACTTTTAGTGGTATTGGATAAATATATGTATTAATTCCTGTCATTGTTGATTTTGTGATATTTTTTCAGATCAGTATTGTTTTTCAGTTCTGGTGTTGTTTATTTTTTTCCTCTGTGACTTCTTTGATGTGTTTACTCTTCTTGTAAGATTAAAGGATTCTTTCTAGAATATTCTATAGTAATATTCTGTATGATTTAGTATTCATAAATTCCTATAATCTTATTTATTATGAAAAGTTTAAATTCTCCTTCAGTTTTAATAGATAGTTTTGCAGGGTATACTAATGTGATTAACAGTTATGGTTCTTTAGCACTTTGGATACATTTTTCAAGGTCTTCTGTCTGTAAAAGTTCCTGTTGAGTAATCTAGTGTTATGCCACTAGGTCTGCCTTTGTAGGTAACTTGACCTTTGTCTCTTTAAATAACATTCTTTACTTGTGCACTTAATTTTTTGTAGAAGTATAGTGTTATCTGGAGAATTTTTTAATTATTAAAGTATCTTTATTTTTTCTTTTGTTAAATTTTTTCCTTTCTTTTTTTAATTTGATATTTTCTTTATTTACATTTCAAATGTTATCCCCTTTCTTGGTTTCCCCTCTGAAACCCCATATCCCATGCCCCCTCACCCTGAGCATGTTCTATGAGGGTGCCCTGCCCAACATACTCTCTCTTCCCTGTCCTGGCATTCCCCTACACTAGGGATTGAGCTTTCACAGGACTAAAAGCCTCTCCTTTCATTGATGTCCAACAAGGCCATCCTCTGCTACATATGCACTGGAGCCATGGGTCGCTCCATGTATACTTTTTGGTTGGTAGTTTAGTTCCTAGGAGCTCTGTGGGGTCTGGTTGGTTAGTATTATTGCTTTTCCTATGCAGTTGCTAACCTTTTCAGTTCCTTCAGTCCTTTTTCTAATTCATCCATAGGGGAATCCCATGCTCAGTCCAATGGTTGGCTGCTAGCACCCAGCTCTGTATTTGTCAGTCTCTGGAAAAGCCTTTCAGGAGACAGCTATATCAGGCTCCTGTCAGCAAGCACATCTTGGCATCCACAACAGTATCTGGGTTTGGTAACTGTATGTGGGATGGATCCCAAGGTGGGACAATCTCTGGATGGCCTTACATTCAGTTTCTGTGCCACACTTTGTCTCTGTATCTCCCCCCATTGGTATTTTGTTCCTGCTTCTAAGAAGGACCAAAGTATGTACACTTAGGTCTTCCTTCTTCTTAATCTTCATGTGGTCAGTGAATTTTATCTTGGGTATTCTGAGCTTTTGGGCTAATATCTACTTATCAGTGAGTGCATACCAAGGGTGTACTTTTGTGGCTGGGTTATCTCTCTCAGGATATATTCTAGTTCCATCCATTTGCCTAAAAATTTCATGAAGTCATTGTTTTTAATAGCTAAGTACTACTCCATTGTGTAAATGTACCACATTTTCTGTATCCATTCCTCTGTTGAAGGACATCTGGGTTCTTTCCAGTTCTGGCTATTATAAATAATATAGTTATGAACATAGTGGAGCATGTGTCCTTGTTATATCTTCTGGGTATATGTCCAGGAGTGTTATAGCTGTGCCCTCAGGTAATACTATGTCTATGTCCAATTTCTGAGGAACTGCCAGACTCATTGTACCAGCTTGCAATCCCACCAGCAGTGGAGGAGTGTTTCTCTTTCTCTACATCCTCGCCAGCATCTGCTGCCACCTGAGTTTTTGATCTTAGTCATTCTGACTGGTATGAGGTGGAATCTCAGGATTGTTTGGACTTGCATTTCCCTGCTGGCTAAGGATGTTAAACATTTGTTTAGGTGCTTCTCACCCATTCTGTATTCCTCAGTTGGGATTTCTTTTCCTGGTCTTCTCTGCTTGGGGTTCTGTAGGCCTCTTGTATCTAAATAGGTATCTCTTTCTCTATATTTGGGGAATTATCTTCTATAATTTTGCAGAACATATCACTTTAATATGGTAGCCTTTTTATTTTTTTTTATCCCCAGAATTTGGAAGTTAGGTATTTTTATGTTGTTCCAAAACTCTCCTTTATTCTGTTCATATTTTTTCAAAGCTTTTAATTTGCCTTAACTGAATAATCCAGTTCTTCTGCATTATCTTTTTTCCTTATTCTGTTTCCATATTATCTGCCCTATTGGTGAGTCTTTCTATTGTGGTTTTTAGTTGGCTTACTGAGCTTTTCATTCCTTGTATAATTTCGAACTGGGCTTTCTTATTTTAAACTCTTTTTTTGTGTGTGTTGAATGAATTTTCTTATTGATTGTATTTGTCTTCTTGTGTTGTTAGACCACAGTTATCATCATTCTTTTGTATTGTTTATAATTTTTTTCCAGGTCAGTTTTAATAGTAGTCATTGCTATGGGATTTGCAGTTTTCAAGAAGACAAATTACCCTAATTTTTCATTTTATTTTTGATTTCTGCATTGGGCTTTGTTCATTTTGGGATATGTTGTTGCTTGAGCTTTTCTTTCCAGTTATTCTTTCTCTCTTCCTTCCATTCCTTCTTCCTCTAGTTCAAGTCTCCTTTATTTTTTTGACCAAGCATGTTTGCAATGTTCAGGGTAAGGCTGATTCCTAACAGAGGTTGGATGCCATTTTTCTCTGATATTTGGGGCTTCAGCCTCTATTACAGATCTTCTGCTTATCAGTTACAGTATGGTGCCATCAGTGGCTTGGGGCAAATGTCCTCTGGTAGTGTGGTCTTGTTCTAGATCTCAGTTTTGCATAGAGCAATGTGTGAATACAAGAGAGGAAGCTGGTAGGCTCTGGTGTATCTAGAAGGGAAGGTGTAGCCTGAGTATCTCAGTCATGTACACTGTCAGAGAGTTCTATGTGGGGAGCAGGCTGGAAACTGTTTGTTACAATGGGAGGGGCAGGAAGAAATTGTCATCCTTGGCAAGTAGCCAAGGTGAGAGAGAGAGAGAGAGAGAGAGAGAGAGAGAGAGAGAGAGAGAGAGAGAGAGAGAGCTGTCAAGCAAAGAGCATGGAGTCTACCAGTGTCTCCATGTGGGAAGGTTAGAGGATCTCTGGCTGGCATGAATCTAGGGTCTGGTAAGTCCCAAAGAGGGAGATTGTTTAGAGGATGCTGTTGTCTCTAGTAAACAGCTTAGGGGTGACTAGAATGGAAGAGGATTGTGACAGGAGCTGTGCTAAAAGTTTTGTAAGAGTTCTTGGCATATAGAAAACACTGTAGTGAGCTGTATTAACAAGTTTAATTTTATTACTTCTTCCTCCTCTACCAATCTCAAGTTTGAAAGTATCATTACCCCATACAAATAAGCCTTTAAATATACAAAGTATGAAATATCTCTCTCTCTCTCTTTTTAGTGTTTTTTTAATTAGATATTTTCTTTATTTACATTTCAAATGCTATCCCTTTTCCTCATTTCCCCTCTGAAAACCATCTATCTCATCCTCCCTCCACCTGCTCACCAACCCACCCACTCCAGCTTCCCTGACCTGGCATTCCCCTACACTGGGGCATTGAGCCTTCACAAGTTCCAGGGCCTCTCCTCTCATTGATGCCCGACCAGGCCATTCTTTGCTACACATGTGACTGGAGCCCTGGGTCCCTCCATGTGTACTCTTTGGTGGCTAAGTCCCTGGGAAATCTGGGGGTACTCATTGGTTCATATTGTTGTATCTTTCTAATGGAATGTTTTCTTATTAAAAAATTGATCATTCACACATTGTAACTAAGTGAGCCACTGCAAAAGAATCATGCTGATCTATGTGAGTGCAGAGACGAAAGCTAGCTATGAAGTTAGCTTTCAAGCCATGACTTTCTTTTTTAAGTCTCTTTAGGTTAAATTTATAGGATTTCTAAAATTTTCATTCTACCCATTTCAAACTTTACAGCCCTTCTAATTTCTACATTCTTTCCATTTGAATTAATGCTTCTAGGAATAAATTTGTGATAACAAATTTAGCTTTCTACATGGTTACTGCACAGGATATAAGGAGCAGCTGTGGCAACCGTAAAGCTATCCTGAAACACCTTCTGGTTTGTTTGGCTTTTCTGTCTAGAGCTTGTTCCAAGTCACTCATAACCTAAGTGCCAGTAACTGTTGGCAGAGCAGCACTTCCTGATTCTACCAAAAGAGAACCTTTTTTAACATGATCTGTCACTGCCATATGGTTTACACAGGTAACCTAATGAATTTCTTTTTCAGCTCCTGTGTATTGAAAAGAGAAAAGACTACAGGTATCAGTTAATAAAAAAAAAAAAACCCCAAAAACTTCTGTCTACTGCTGTTGGAAGAACTAACTGATAAATTCAAGTGTCTTAAAGCTAGGGAGGAAAGGACATGAGAAAAGATTTTACAAGTTTTACTGAAACCAAAACTTTTGGAGCACAGTTAAATTCATTTTCCAATTCCTCAATGCAGCTGGGTTCTGCCCCAGTTTCTGTAATTAGAAACAGACTGCCATGCTAAGTGTGTAACAATGCATCATTTCTCATGTAAGACAATCTATTTGCAGTAACCATTTGTAACATCAGCAAATCTTTGGTAAATATTTTAAAATACTCTAACATATTTCAGAATTATTATAAATTCTCTGAATATAGCTAATAAATACTTAATTTTATAACTAATTAATGAATGATAAAGCATTGTTGTATATTTTGAGTTTTAAAGAATATAAGATTAACACAGCTATTCAATTAGTGATATAATGCATATTTTTAAATAGTTTATTTTTGAGACTTTAATTAAAGTATTATTTTGCTTGAATTTTAGAGAAAAGTATACTTCTTTATAAAATCATCAAACGATTAATGTTTAGAATAATATAAATTTATGAAAATTCTAATCAATTAAAAACAATATTATGTTTATATATTTATTTTACTGAAAATTACTAGTTTCTAAATCTCCAAATGTGTATATGTTGCACATCATTTTTAGATGGTTTTCCTATTACTTGATTTGTAAAAAAGGGTTTTTACTATTCTTTGAAATGTTCATACATGTATATAATGTACTTTAATTATATCTATTATTTTCCCCCTCCAATTCTCTTTGGGCAGCCCCTCCTCAATACAAGCCCCTCTCAATTTCATGTATTCTGTTTTTCTGAAAAGTACTTCTCACTGAGTTCTCTTGGAGCTAACAATATGCCAAATGGATGTTGGACTAACCACTGGCCACACCTCTAGGGAGGAAATCACTTTTTCTCCCAGAATCCCCCAACTGCCCAACAGTTTTTCATCAGGAGTGGGGCCTCAAGCATCCATTGTCTCTACGTTATTTGGCTTGATCTTTTGCAGATGTCATGTAGTACTTTTTGTGAGTTCATGAGAGTCAGAGCAATATTATTTTTTTAAATTTTGACTTTTCTATTTTATATTAGGGATGTGTTAGCCTCACAAAGTTATTAGACTAGAAAGTATTCATTCCCATTTCCTACTTTCTACATGTTTAAGATCAGAAATATTTATCTCATTTTTTTTAACACAATGAAGAAAAACATCTGGGCTACAGATACTTGCCTTCATGCACAGTTTATATGGGTATGCCAGGATTTGACTTTCTGTACACATAACTGCACAGCAAGTATCTTTACCTACTCAGCCATCTCCTCAGCCCCTACATTTTCTAAATTTGAATAATTTTAAGTTTAACACTTAAAACCCTTGAATTTTCTTAACTATGATACCTTTTTGGTTCTTTATATACCTTTCGGTTCTTTTTGCCAAACTGCATAACGTCCCTTGAAAATACTTGGAATTTGTAAAAGTTGTAAGTAATGTTATTTTATACATACTCTTGGTAATTCCACTATTTGAGGCTTCCATGGGCTTTTATATTTAGTTTGTTTTCTTTTTTTAAGCAGTGTATACTTCTTGGATACCTAGTTATCTCTGAGTGTGTTTTAGACAACATATTCAAGGAAACAATTTAGAATTGCATTAGAAACTTGTGTAGCACTGTCTTTGTATACAGAGACTTTTCATTCTGTTTCACTGCAGTCCAGAGCACCTAGAAATATAAGGCACCTTTCCTACACTTTCAAGGTTGCAGAGTGTTTTGACCCTTATAGTGCAGAGCCCTAGAGTTATATACAATGGCTCATGTAATTTTGCTTCTCTAGTCTTCTTAGGGAGCGGTACTTTCAAGTAATAATCCTGATCCTAAGAGAACTTTTTATCCAAACATTTGCAAACATTTAGGACCCTAGACAAACATCTTATGTGAGTAGATTCCTCAATAACTGCAAGGCAGTTTATTTTCTCAATTCCTCATTTATATCCAGTAAGCAGTTCTAGTAGTCTCAAGGACTGGGTGTGGTTTAATGAGTATCTGACTTTTCCTGGGTATTATCTCAGTAATTTATCAAGAATATATGTTGTTTGATGTATTTTAGATATTTTTTTAACATTTCAAAATAGTTTGAGTTATTTCCAGGAAGAGAACCAGTCTGAGCTTGTTGGTCCCTCCAACAGAAGCAAACATTTCTGATATTCTCTAGTTCCAGTGTAATTCACTTCATCAGCATCGACATTAGCTTTACTCTCAGGTGTTTCTAAGAACACCTTAGCAGGCTATTGATCTTTGCTATTATCCTTGATTCTCTCCCCATTAGGACAGAGGGAGGACTAGTTCCACTGTTAGTAATAAATTCAGAAAGGGCACTGTGCAATGGCTAGTTACAATCCAGTGAATCTGCTGAATACATTAGTAATCTCTATGCTCACAATATAATGTTTTAGTTGATCTTATGTGTATTGTTCTTAGAAATCTTTCTGAAAGAATTTTTTTTGCCTTTTTTCTTGTTAAATATTTACCATAAACTTGGAGGATATTTCCCGAGCAAGTGAGTTAAGTTTTAGTACGTCACTGAATAACTGTGTGAAAAATTAAATTTATGTAAGCTGTTAGAAATAAGAGGGCAGTTAGTAAAATATATAATCCCTTTGGCCATAATGGTAATGCATAATGGTAACTAGCCAAAGGCAATATTTATATTATCAAACTTTATTGAATACTAATTCATTAATATAAGAAAATGATCAGATGTATTAGATTGTTTAGATTGCTACCAGTGAAAAATTATGAGCATAATAACAATTAAATGATATGTTCATGGTTCTGTTAACCAGAGTGCTTGATTAAGTACAGCAAAGAATTGGTAACAAACTTGACTGTAGCAAACGTATATCATAGTTCCCACTCTGTAAAAAAGACAGGTTACTTAACATCCTGAAAGGAAACTTTCCTTCTTGTTTTCCCCTAGGACAGTCTGTTATATTTTATGTCTATTTTTGTTTTTTTAACACTCCATAATTTTTACAGTGGTCTGGCAGGAATCCAAGCACATGGAAAGAAAAATGGTCCTTGGGTCTATGCAGGACTCCACCACCAGCTCTTTTAAATCACTTTTATATGTGATGCATTGGTCTAGTCAGCAAATGGTCGGCACTCTTCCTATTCTGACTCATTAAACAGGCATTCTCTTAGGAACAAATATCTCAGAGGAACAATGAACTTTAAACTGTCTAACATGAGATAAAGCACACTTAGTGTACTTATATTCTAATGTATCAGCACTGGTCACCAACAGAAAATTCTAAGTCCTTAGCTAGTAATTTAGAAGTGAACTGATCTGTTCTTTCTATTGTAATTGCTGGCAACTGTTTCAGAGTTTAACTTGAGTTTGTTCCTTATGATAACATCTGTGGGAAAAGAGTATATCAAGAATTAGAATGATTGTTTACTGTGCAACTCCTGTTTTATAGTGAGAAAATCAAGTGGAGTGTGGTGAGAATCAGAATTTCATCTCTTTTTTCCCCCTTCTCACTCTTACTGGTTTTTCTCCCCCATCTGTTGCTTTTTACAATATCAGCATTTGCAGAACTATTTCTAGGAATTACTCATTGACTTTTTGGCATAATTTCCTGAAATTTCTGTTTAATGAATAGTGTTAATGTATCTTATACATGTTAATACTATAAAATTAATCTTTGCTATTATTTTTTTATGAATTGATTCTACATTACCTGTATTTCTTAATAGTCAATCTATAAATCTATGATGAACAGCTTTGAATTTGTAGTTTAACCACTTATAAAAGTACTGGGGGAATATATTATGTCTCATTCATAAGGATTGGCAGTATTTTAAGGCAGATTTTAGTGTTCCAACAAACTCTTTGAGAACTGTGTGTAACTGGAAGTGAGACTGCTAGGTAGAAGCCCTTCATATAGCCCCAGGGCTGGATTGGTTTCCCTTAGATTTACTAGACTTCATTTGGTTTTGATTAAACCTTAAGACAGACCAATGGTGTTCTTGAAAAAAATGTGACCCATTGGTATGGAAGAATGTAATATTTTCTTCACTGGAATAAGTATCTTGTCACAGAAAATTGTGGGAGAGTATATCATCATAAAGCAAAGTATAAGATTTTGTTATGGTTTGAATATTTTTCATTACTTTTCATTAAAAATGGAAAGTTTCCATCTAACTCCAAAGTCATAATAAGAAATATGTCATTATACAAATGTGAAAATATTTTCTATTTATGTGCCCATTGTGCATAATAATTTGATTTTAAGATAAGTAGTTATGGGGCTGGAGAGATGGCTCAGCATTTAAGAGCACTGATTGCTCTTGTAGAGGTCCCGAGTTTCAGTTCCAAGCAACTACATGGTGACTCACAGCCATCTATAATGAGATCCAATGCCCTCCTTTGTTGTGTCGGAAGACAGCTGCAGTGTGCTCACATACATTTTTAAAAAGATAAGTAGCTATAGTGTATTTAGAAACTATTTGATACTTTTGCTATTATAAAATACTTTATTTTAATATTGCATAATTATAGGATATGGGACCATTTATTTAAATTGTATATGTCTTATTATCACAAACCATGACAATACAATACTGCTATGCATCAGTTTTAAATCATGCATATCAATCATTTGTGAAGGAACTATAATATTGTATTATTCACCCAAAAGGAGAGAGTTGTGTTCCACAGTCCCCACAAGAAAACCCAGTGTAAGTGCTTTATTTCTGTTCTCTCATCCTTAATAAGATAATTTATGCACTTAAGTTTTACTTTGTTGTTCATGTGGACATTTCAACACTGGCAAGAATATGTAAAGGAACCCATTAGAACTGGCAATAAACACCAAAAAAAAAAAAGAAGAAGACAGAAAACAAACTCAGGAGAGTAAACATGAAGCTCTCATAATGGGAGAAAGTCTTTGCCAGGTATACATTAAGTGGTAAATTAATATCTGAAATATATTAAAACGGTAAAGATAAGCATAAAAATGGGCCAATGAACTGCAAAAGCTCACAAGAAGACACACAAATGACCAATAAACATTTTAAAAGATTTAAGCAATCTTAGGCATCAAGGAAATGTGAGTTAAAACTATTCTGAGATTTATTGTTACCCCACTCAGAAAAGCTACATCATCAAAACAAACGAAAACAAGTTCTGAGGACGTAAGGAAAAAGTAATCATTAATCAGTGTTGATAGGATGACTGCCACATCCATATAGAAATCAGTGTAAAAGGGTCTCAGAAAGATAGAATTATAAGTATACCATATGGCTTCAGTATACTCCTAGAGATGCACTAAGACTCTTCGTGCTGCCAAAGAGATATTTGGACATCCATGTTTGCTGATGCACTACTCACAACAGCTAGGAAACTGAATCAGTCAATTCTTCATCAACAGATGTCTTTGGGTTTTACTACCTCGAACAGACACCATGACCAAGGTTCAGAAGTTCAGTATCATCAAGGCAGAAGCAGGGCAGCATCCAGGCAGGCATGGTGTAGATGGAGCTGAGAGTTCTATATCTTCATCTGAAGGCTGCTAGCTGAATACTTACTTCCAGGCAGCTAGAATGAGGATCTTAAAATCCACACCCGCAGTGACACACCTACTCCAACAAGGCCACACCTCTAACAGTGCCACTCCCTGGGCTGAGCATATACAGCATATACATCACAACAGATACACAGGTAAATAAAATATGATCCACAAATTAGTGCAGGCTAGAATGTTGAAATCAAGACATTTACAGGAAAATGGATGGAACTGGGAATTTTTATGTTCAACAAAATAAACCCTAAGCAGAAACACAAATTGTTCATGTTTTTTCTCCACATGAGAAGTGTGTGTGTGTGTGTGTGTGTGTGTGTGTGTGTGTGTGTAGGTGTGCATACTAGCATATCTGTCTGTGGGTATTGGTCATGAAACTAGAAAGAGGACTTTGGGTTAATAAGTTTTAATGGAGGGAGGGCAATAAAACATGGCTGACAGGAAAGCAGACCCGGGTACTAGAAGAAGAATGCTTGCAAGCAGGAGAGCATGGAATTAGGGTGGGATGGGTGGGGAGTTTGAGAAGAAAGAAATCTGTTGGTTTATTAAAAAAAAAAAAACAAACCTTGGGTAATAAGGGCAGTTACAAATCAATCCCAAAGAAGTACTATTACTAATAGACTATGCAAATTTCATTTTTTTCTAAATTATAAATTCCCAGGTGCAGACATTGGTGATTTTATACCTACAGCCTTAGCAAAGGTTTAATACTTTGCCAAAACAATATAAATACTAGATCCATGAATTTAAGAACATAATCACTATAGTCATAATTTTAGTACCAGATACTACCTATACTGTTGCAACTGTCTAGGTAACCTGAAATTATGAACTTACTTGTTTATAATGTTGGAATTTTTTTTACATTTACTACCCAGAAGTCAAAAGCTAATGACTTCTCAAATAAGTGTCTCCCAGTTCTATGTCAAAAGTAATAGCTGATATTATAACTGAAAATTTTAAACATTACAGAATAAAGTTTAAATACAATCTACAGCTTCCTCCCATATTTTTATTTGAAAGTCATGTCTTAATTCCTTGTGAGGGAGCATGAATTAAAATTAATGACATCTGGAATCAATGTGACTACAATTTTCATGCATTTTCTTTTATTTAAATAGTATCACAGATCCATTCATTTTACTCATTTGATTACACAAGATATTTTAGTTTCTTTAGAATAGCATGTGCTATTCTAAAATACTTTTGACTTTGGGAATTTAAATTTATACTGAAGAAAGTTTAAGTCATTATTTTGGTAAATATGTTTATTCAAAGTTTTACTATAGAATCTGAATTAATGTGCATCATTTCATCTTTTCACTTTTACTATTAAGCCACTAACTTATATGGTGAGTAAAAAGGACTGACTTTACATTAGTAGTATGTAAATATATGTGAACTTATTGTTATAAAGATATAAAAGCAAATAAAGTGAAATTTAACAAAAATCTTATAAGCTCAAGCTCTTGTCTAAGCACATTTTGCTGATGTAGAATTATCTCAGACCATCTTAATAATGGAACTTCTTTTACAGCATTAGAAAGAGAGATTTCTAAACTTTAGGGAATGAATGTGTATTAAAGATTTTTTTTTTGCATGTCTTACAAAACTTACATTGCTAGAGACACTTTTTTTTTGTTTTTTATTGAAACAGGGAAACACATGGTGGCAATCAATGTAACTACAATGTTCATGCATTTTCTTTTATTTAAATAGTATCACAGTTCAATTCATCTTACCCATTGAATTAAACAAGATATTTAATTTATTTAGAATAACGTGCTTTAAAACTCTTGTGTGAAATTTTAATACACTTTTGACATTGGGAACTTAAATTTATCTTGAAGGAAATCTAAGTAGTTCTTTTGACACAGGGAAATACATGGTGTCAAACATTTTTAATTGTAGCACTTGGGTGGCAGACATAGAGCAATCTCTGTGTGTTGAAGGCTAGCCTGGTCTACATAGCAAATTCAAGGCCAGGGTCAACAGTCTAATTCTGTTGTTCCTAAGAGAAAGGGAACCAGAAGAGAGTGACCACAAAGTTTTCAGGAGTGACAGAGGAACACATTGTAGATGTACCTGTGTGCCATTTTAAAACTCTGCAATGACAATAAAGGTGCAGAAAGTGAATGCTGAATGAATGAAGAACAGAAGTTTCTGATAGTGATCACCAATTTTGAAACGTTGAAGGCTAATTTGTCCAGCTGAAGTAAGAAAAACATGAAAGGTCTGGAGTTTCTCAAAGCTGAAATGTTCTCCCCATATCCCAATATGGTAAAAAGAGAATCAATGGAAGATTATCCTACCTTCTTTTATCCTTTATTATAGTTATATAAAAAACTTTATTCTTAAGAATATTTATAGGCTTGCTTAAGACATGGAATTAATTTAGGATTTCATTGTAACTAGGATGTTGGATAACCACATGTGTTCATCAAATGTTAAGTAGTCTGAATTGCCTCTCTTGCTTCTGATCTTCTGAACCACTGAACCAAGAACGCTTAAGTGGAAGTCAACAGTGGCCAGTGTACAAAATTATGTAGTCCTTTCCTCCAGATTTACAGAAATACCAAATCAATCAATCAATCAATAACCCAGGCATTTCATCCAGAAATCAGCAGAAACCTTTTCAGGGGGTGGGGTGGGGGATGGAACAGTCTCCGTATTTGGTAGTTGAATCTGCCACCCATTTCATACATGATTCTCAGACTAGACTTTGCTAGCAGAAGATGCAATTTCAAATAGAGTACTCTGATTTTCTTCTTTACCCAAATCACTTCAACCACAAACCATAGCACAATGGCTTCCGGAGTGGATCATGGGAAGCAGTATAATAAAGGCTCGGTCTTGTAATCCATATAGAAAGTCAATTAACAGTTCTTGGTTATGTTTTGATAACTTTTTTTCTTTGTGAGCAGTAATGAAAGGAACCTTAGTGAGGTAACCCAATCACAAAAGAACACACATGGTATGCAGTCACTGATAAGGGGATATTAACACAGAATCTCAGAATACCCTAGACAGAATTCGCATATCAATAGATTTCTAAGAAGATGGAAGGAGAGACCCCTGGTCCTGGAAAGACTGGATGTAGGGGAACGCCAGGACAGAGAAACGAGAGGGAGTTGAATGGAGAAAAGAGGGAGGGAAGGGGGCTTATGGGACTTTCGGGGAGGGAGGAAACGGGAAAGGGGAAATGATTTGGAATGTAAATAAAAAAATAATAAATAAATAAATAAGTAAATAAATAAGAAAAAAAAAGAACCCTAATTAAAAGTAGGTTTTGAAAAATCTAAGCCTTCAGACCTGGGTTCAATTGCCAGCACATGAGGCAAACAACCATCTGTAACTCTAGTTCCAATATATCTGATACTCTTTTCTTCATTTCAAGGATACTACACACAAGTGAAGCATAAATGAGTGAGGGGAAAAGCACCATTTTGTCTTGTGTTGTGCCATGCTTCCTGCCATGACAATAATGGACTAAACCTCTGAAACTGTAAGCCAGCCCCAACTCAACATCTTCCTTTATAATGGTTGCTTTGGTCATGATATCTCTTCACAGCAATGGAAACCATAAGACAGCATTTGACAGAAAACATTCATTCCTACTCTGGTTCATTGGACTTCCTCAGATTGCAGCATAAAAATGCCCCTAAGATTTTGGTCACATGACCCTAACATAACCACAAGGGATTCAAGGAAATGGGGATGAGCATCTGAGAAAGTCAGCATGAATGACATGTCCTACAGAGGTAAATGCTCAAGACGGTAAATACAGCATTCGCCAATTTCAGGATAAGATGCCAGAACTTCCAGTTCCTACCACATGGCTGCCTCCAAAAATATTTGGAGCTAACACACTGATACCTATAAAGCTTTTTAAATTGGCAGAAGAACAATTCTTTCCCACTATGAGAGTGTTCCTTTCTTTTTTTTTTCTAAGTTTTTTTTTATTTACATTCCAAATCATTTCCCCTTTCCCGTTTCCTCCCTCCCCGAAAGTCCCATAAGCCCCCTTCCCTCCCTCTTTTCTCCATTCAACCCCCACTCGTTTCTCTGTCCTGGCGTTCCCCTACATCCAGTCTTTCCAGGACCAGGGGTCTCTCCTTCCATCTTCTTAGAAATCTATTGATATGAGAATTGTGTCTAGGGTATTCCGAGATTCTGGGTTAGTATTCCCTTATCAGTGACTGCATACCATGTGTGTTCTTTTGTGATTGGGTTACCTCACTAAGGATATTTTCAAGATCTGACCATTTGCCTAGGAATTTCGTGAATTCATTGTTTTTAATTGCAGAGTAGTATTCCATTGTGTAGATATACCACATCTTCTGAATCCATTCCTCCGTTGAGGGACATCTGGGTTCTTTCCAGCTTCTGGCTATTATAAATAAGGCTGCTATGAACATAGTGGAGCATGTGTCCTTATTGCATGCAGGTAAAGCCTCTGGGTATATGCCCAGGAGTGGTATAGCCGGATCCTCCGGGAGTGTCATGCCCAGTTTTCGGAGGAACAGCCAGACTGCTTTCCAGAGTGGTTGTACCAGCTTGCAATTCCACCAGCAGTGGAGGAGTGGTCCTCTTTCTCCACATCCTCGCCAACAACTGCTGTCTCCTGTGTTTTTGATCTTAGCCATCCTGACTGGTGTGAGATGGAATCTCAGGGTTGTTTTGATTTGCATTTCCCTAATGACTAAGGATGATGAACATCTCTTTAGGTGCTTCTCAGCCAGTAGATATTCTTCAGGTGAGAACTCTTTGTTTAGCTCTGTACCCCATTTTTTAATAGGGTTACTTGCCTCTCTGGAGTTTAACTTCTTGAGTTCTTCGTATATATTGGATATTAGCCCTCTGTCGGATGTAAGGTTGGTAAAGATCATTTCCCAGTTAGTTGGTTGCCGCTTTGTCTTTTTGACAGTGTCTTTTGCCTTGCAAAAACTTTGTAATTTAATGAGGTCCCATTTGTCTATTCTTGATCTTAGAGCATAAGCTATTGGAGTTCTGTTCCGGAAATTCTCTCCTGTGCCCATATGTTCAAGGTTCTTCCCTAGTTTCCCTTCTATTAGTTTCAGTGTGTCTGGTTTTATGTGGAGGTCCTTGATCCACTTGGAATTGAGCTTAGTGCAAGGAGATAAGAATGGGTCAATTTGCATTCTTCTGCATGTTGACCTCCAGCTGAGCCAGCACCATTTGTTGAAAAGGCTATCTTTTTTCCACTGGATGGTTTTAGCTCCTTTGTCAAAGATCAAGTGACAATAGGAGTGTGGATTCATTTCTGGGTCTTCAATTCTGTTCCATTGATCTACATGCCTGTCACTGTACCAATACCATGCGGTTTTTAACACTATTGCTCTGTAGTACAGCTTGAGGTCCGGGATACTGATTCCCCCAGAGGTTCTTTTACTCTTGAGAATAGTTTTAGCTATTCTAGGTTTTCTGTTATTCCAGATGAATTTTTGAATTGCTCTTTCTAACTCTATGAAGAATTGAGTTGGGATTTTGATGGGGATTGCATTGAATCTGTATATTACTTTCGGTAAGATGCTCATTTTTACTATATTAATCCTGCCAATCCATGAGCATGGCAGATTTTTCCATCTTCTGAGGTCTTCTTCAATTTCTTTCTTCAGAGACTTGAAGTTCTTGTCATACAGATCTTTCACTTGTTTGGTTAGAGTCACACCAAGATACTCTATATGGTTTGTGGCTATCATGAAGGGTATCATTTCTCTTACTTCTTTCTCAGCCTGCTTATGCTTTGAGTATAGGAAGGCTACTGACTTGCTTGAGTTGATTTTATATCCGGCCACTTTGCTGAAGTCGTTTATCAGCTGTAGGAGTTCTCTGGTGGAGTTCTTTGGGTCGCTTAAGTATACTATCATATTGTCTCTCTCTCTTTTAGTTTACCATCCACCAGTGGTAATAGAGAGGAAATGTTAATAGAGCAAAGGAGAATGGAGACCTGTTTAGAAATAGTTCCTGGAGCAATCTGCATTGTCAAGATATCAGCAGTTCTGTTCACATGAATCAGCTGCGGCAGTTTGATCCACTCACAAACACCATTTATGAATCAGCCAGGGCTGGTCAATCCAAAAGAAACCACGAGGTTCTGCCAATCTTCCCAAGCAGAAGCAGCAAGAAGCTGCAGGAACACCATCAGAAATTTGTTGGTGTGTTTCTATCTGTGAAGTCATGACAAATAATGACAAGCAAGGAATGGTAAGGTGAACCAATACCGTCCAGCATCATCCACTGTCTGCTGGGTTATATTTATACCCTTTCCAAACATCATGTGTTCTCTCTAGCATCTGCTCTAGAAAACCTCACATGCCCTTTTTTCTAGGCTGCTTCTCGAAAAACACCACATGCCTGTTTTTAGCAAAACATCCCTCCACATGTCTGCTTCAACCAAAACATCCTCTCATAACACACTTTTCAGAAAAGATATCATAGGACACAACTGAGTCTTGAAAGGAACCATAAATTTCCACTTCACATGTCCTCTGACAGAGTGGTCAGTGTTCCTAATGACTAAGCAATCTCTCTACATCTATAATTCTTTTTTAAAAAAAATAAACAAAAACAATAAACAACAAACAGCCCTCTACTTAACGGCTCCCATGGTCTTTGACTCTTCTCTCACTGTTTTCTATCATAGGCAGTCTGAGCAGTTATAGACAATAGTTGATTTGCTAGAGCCTGATTTTTCCTTAGAGTTATCATATTGACATTAAGTCACTGCTGCTCATTGCTTTGATCACAGATCTAGAATATGTCCTACACAAGTACACAATACACAAACACATACACATATCTTTATTCTTTCTCCAAATTGAGCATGTGAAAAAAATACCTCTTCCTGAGATGGATTCTGTGAATTTAGTCCAGGTTGGCATGTAGCTTCCTTTGTAGTCCAAGCTTTCTGGACCTCATAATATTCTTACCTTGGATTTCCCATATGCTGGTGTTACTGGTGTGCATCACCATGCTTTGATGCATGAGAAAGTTTAATTTGTAAAGCTGAGGATGTATTTGCATTCTACAACAAAGACATCTAAAGATGAGAAGTCATGGTGATGACATTGTGAATATATGTGCTCTAGCAAGGAACATATCTGATTAGGATATCTGGTTCTTGGTGAATACCATTAATGCAGGAGACTTCCATGTGTGTCCAAATTGGCCATAGTCTGGGTGCTGCTGGGAGATGTGTGACTCAACAGGCAGTTCTGGCTAAGAGATCCTCAATACACTTTGGCAAATTCATAACCAAACTGTTACATAAGATGTTTCCAACTAAACTACCTTATTTTCCATTTTTCTTATTCAGATCACAACTCTATTTTGGCTAGTGGCTTTCCTAGCCACACAATGATGTTTTCCCTATTCCCTTCATTGACATTGCCTATAATAAGTTATGCGAACTTCTAAACCAAGTTTAGGCTCAGCTTCTATGTAGTTTATCAAATGATAAACCTAAATTTGAAATAATATTTTCAGTTTTTTGAATAAACAAATGTGTTTAATATTTGAGGAACACTGTTAGATAATATAAAAAATATAAGGATTGTGAAGTTCATTTTGAATGGGAAGGTATAATTACAGGCATATTGGAAAAAATTGAAGGTTTCATTGGAAATTTGGCTGTACAAGATCCAAAGAAGAAAATGCAGGATTGGTCCCTTGTGAAAACTGAAGATCTCCTCCAACTTCCCTTTGGGGAACTGGAGTATTTAAAGACTGTGATGGCGAGTTTTATGTAAATTGATACAAACTAGTGTTTTCTGAAAGGAAGAACTTCCATTGAGAAAAGTCCTCCATAACTACCATCTGTATGGCATTTTCTTAATTAGTGATTGATGGGGGAGAACCCAGGCCATTGTGGGTGGTGCCATCCTTGGGTTGGTGACCCCTGCGTTCAATATGAAAGCAGACTGGGCAAGCCATGGTGAGCAAGCCAGCAAACAGCACTCCTCTATGTCACTGCATCAATTCCTGTCTCCAGGGTTTCTGCTCATTTTGGGTTCTTTTCCTGGAGTTCTTCGATGATGCATGGCATATAAAAGTCTAAGCCAACTAAACCCTTTCCTACCCAAGTTGTTTTGCTTATGGTGTTTCATCGAAGCAGTAGTAACTCTATGACAAAGGCCATTAGGTGTCATTACTGGAAATATGACTTTTCACTCTGTGATGACTATGGTAGAAGTTAGTGGACATCATTTTCCTCACCACAGTCTTGTCTGCTTGGGTTGAAAAACATGAGACTTGAGTTCCCCAAATCATTCTGTCATTTTTACTCATTTAAGGTTTATTTTTATTTATATGTATGTAGGTATGTATATGTGTATGTGTATGTTCATTCTCATATAAAATATGTTTATCTACTTTTAGAAGGTTTTATGTTTCAGTAATTCAAATTATTCTGTAATAAAAATTGTTAATATGTTAAAATTGTAAAAATACTTCTGTGATAAACATTTCTCTGTCTTATATTTCCCTTTGAGATGAGCTCTTTAAATTGAGCTGCAAAAGGCAAGTAGAGTTGAATTATAACTCAGCTATACAGTTTCTCCTGGTTAGTATTTTAATGTAAAAATAACTGAAATGCACATTTCATCTGTTTTGTACCTCGTATAACATTTTCATTAGGTTATTTTTTTTATCCCCTCAAGTTTGTTGCAACACACAGTATCACTGTTCTCATTTTATCAGATGAGTACACACAAGTGATGTGAAATAGATCAGTGATTTAATCCAGATCTGACTCCAGGTGCCTCCAAATCAATGGCAATCAAAATGTAAATGAAACAATATAAGAATATATAGCAGGAATAAATAAGCTGGGAGAGTAAAATTTAACCCAGGGCCATAATCATTAACTTGGATATTCTTGAGGGAGCTACAGTAATTAAATGATTCTTGATTGCTACATTGAAATTTTAAAGAACATCACAACCATGAAATACAAGAAGGTAAAGCCCGGGCATTCTTTTATCACTACAAAACAAACATGGTCATTTTAGTTTATTTATTTTTCCTTTTTGAAATGATGAATGTAAGAGACGAAAAGAATGCTTTGAACAGTAAGACCTTACACATTTTGGGTGTGTGGAGGTTCAGTTGAGCTAAAGTCCTCCAACTGCAAAGTTGCCATGCCTCTTGTGTTGTCGCTGGTGTCATTGCACAGCTTCTTCTGTCTCCCCACTTCCTTCCTCCTCTTCCAAACCTAGACTACTGTCGTCAGCTCTCACATAGTACCACAGAAATCTCAGAGAAACCAGCAGTTCCTAAGTCTGAGAAGAACTCTTAGGTTTAAACGTTTCACAGATTTGTGAACTGGAAAGAGCAATAAAGCAGAGACTTAAAATACATATATGTACTAGTTGAGAGTTCTATTTCTAAGAGACTGAGGAACATGTGAGTATATTCATGGCTAACATGCACTTTGATAACTCCCCCTTTCTACTTAATCTGGATCTCTAGCAATTCATGAATGCTTTCTCTGTCAGATCTGTTAATGATTCAAATTCTCCACTTCCAGCTCCTATCCTCCCAATTTACCTTTGATCCATTCCCAGAAGGATTTGTCTCTAAACTTCTAAGGAAATAACTCTCTACTTAGTTGCCACTGACCTCTAAGTTCCTAAAAATAATGGCTAATTCTCAATTTCCTTCCTATTCAAGCACCATTTCATACAACAAATGAATGCCAATCTTGAATTCTTCCTAGTTTGACTTCTGGATTTGGCTATTGGTTTTATTATGCTGAACGGGCCATTCCTTCATTCTTTCTTTGCTGGTTCTTCTATATTCTTTCTTCCTCAGCACTACTTGACATCTATATTATACTGAACAGGAATGGTGACTTGGCCTTGTGACAAGGCAAGGCTACAGTGAAGCTTTAACAGAATCTGATTTCTGAGAGCCTACAATGGTATATGGTAGGGAATGCTCGGGTCTGACTGTTTTAAGTCAGTCCTCATTTGTACATCTGATTCCTTGGTGAAATTAACTCAAATAAGATTGACCCAGATTTCTCTTGAGTGTCTACTTTGAGAAAATTGGACTTTATTTATGGAGGTTCCAGATAACTAGTGACAAAGGTAGAGTGTCCCATCCCCTTAAAGTCTAGATCTCAGTCTGACATAGTCTTGGCATGTCTACTATGGTAAAGGCAAACACAAAATTACAGGGGAAGAAATGGATCCATTAGTCATTGGACAAATTACAAGTAATTTAACTCCATCCATCTTTTTTGTATCCCCTTCTTCCTGTTCTTTAAATAATGCTGGAGTGTGTCAGTGTTCAATTTTTCTTCTTCATTCTGCTTATTATATTTCTGAGTGCATCCATTCACCTGGCTCTGAGTGTGGCTTGAAATATAAGCTTTTAACATCTGATATGTAAGTGATGCTTTTCTAAATTACAGTGCAGAATGCAACTACATATCATTAATACATTCTCAATGTTTCTACTCAGGTTCTTAATAGATATTCCAAACTTAGTTTTCAAAATCAAACTCCTAGTATCATCTAGCTCATCTAAGCCTCTCTTCCTCAGTGTTCTAGCTTTTGTATTAATAAAAAAATATTTTGAGATCTTTTCTTGACAGTTCTCTTATATTCTACATGGAATACAATGGAAGATTTTCTTGGGGACTGTTCTCCACTTAATACCAAATTCTGGTGACTTTCTCCAACCTTCTCTAGCACTAGTAAGTGCTGAAAAATAAAGAAGTCAATGACTTTGGTTGACCTTAAACATGAGAGGCGCTAAAATGGTAAGGTAAAAATGCAAAGCCCACACTGCTTAGTTTGTTAATAAAGTTATCCTGTGTCTGCTTTTGTGCTTAATATCCTGAGTTATTTTAGTTTTATTTTCATGAGTTGCCTAATTGTGTCCCAATGCCTTAGAGGACAGCTACTGACATTAATGTACCATGATTTTAGGATATTTTGGTCAACTGTTGAAAACAGTGTTTTTATTATCTTTGACTTTTCTAGAACCTTACTTAGTGCTTAAGATAGAATTTTGTTTCTTCCCCCAATATTTATATTTCCAGTTGTGATAACAGTCTAAACATTTAATTTCTTAAATGGAATATTTGAAATTGTCAACAAAATAAGGTTCTAGTGTTTTATGGTATACTGGAATAGATATCACTTTATACTTTGGAAATACTTTAGAAATATTGGCTAAAAATTTTAGACTATTTTCTTCTCTACCAAATGTTATAGGACTTGCTAAGTGACTTGTGATCTGTATAATTTAAGAGCTTACTTTCTGTGTGAGTTTGCTTTGTACTGCTGTGATAAAACACTGACCAAAAGAAAATGGGGGAGAACAAACTCCAGTGTTACAGCTTCCAGATCACAGGAACAGAGAGGCAAGAGCTATGGCAGAAACTATGGAGGAATGCTGCTTCCTAGGTTGTTCCCCAGGGCTTGCAAGTTATTTTGTTATCTAACCTAAGACCATGTGTCCAGAGGTAACACTACTCAAAGTGGATTGACTTCTCCCTTAACAATGATTAATCTAGAAAATCTCTCACAGACTAGACTCGGCTACAATTCAATCTGATTGAGGAGTTTTCTCAGTAGAAATCTAACTTTTGTCAGGTTGACAATAAAAAAAATATATTCAAATTAATTATTATATTTTTAATATAACATTTTTCAAATTATATTTTTATTGATTGTATCTGTATGTTTTTTTCATGTGTTATACAGGCATGTGCATATGTACATGTATGTCCACGTATGCACTTGTGGAAGCCAGCAGTCAACATAGGATTTTATTTTCCCCTCTGCCCTCCATATTACTCTTTTGCAACAGGGTCTCTTGCTGAATGTGAGCGTTGATAGTTGCTAGGTAACGAGCCCTTGGTGCCCTCCTGACTCCTCCTTCCCACACTGGGATTACTGTGACATGCTGCCAGCTCTGGCTTTTCAAATGAGTACTGGGTATCCAAATCCATGTCTGCATACTTATACAGCCAGAATTTTACCCTCTGAGGAGTATGCTTAGGCCCCCATTTCAAACGATTCTAAATGGAAAAGGGCAGATTTTAAATGGAATAGAAAATTAAGAGTTCATTTCAGAATACGTTGTAATGTGCCCCAGTGAATAACAGAACACTGCAAGCAGAACACTGTGAGGCTATTCCACGTGGAGTTTGTGATAAATGCGTGCTGATCGTTATTAATAAAAGGGAAGCCAAGACACCTTTTTGGCTATAAGCACAACGGGAGTACTCCACAAAGTTAATTACTTTGAGGAACTATTTCCCTATGGTTATCAGAGCTGTTTGGATTTCATCATGATTTGGTTTACTTTTAGATAGGCTGATATTTCTTTTTACAGAGGTTATTGACTTTCACCTCTTTCCTAGGAATGCCTTTTGTCAGTCTGGCACGGTTGACAATGGCACTGTGACCGTGGCTTACCCACTTGGACCAGTGTTGTGCCAGGAGAGGGCAAACTCCGTTGAGATGGATTTTTTTTTTCCTTCATCTGTGGAGAAGTGTACACAGGATTATACGAAATGAGGACTAACACTTGGAGTGAATCAAATAAATGCAGATTTAAAACTAGGTCTCATGTCAGCCAGCTGAGTGTCTCCTGTCCTCAGTTTTCTTGTGCTTAAAGTGTGGGTAGTTCCTGCCTCTTCAAGATGTAGTGTGTGATAAAGAAGCTCATGCCTGCCAGGTACTTAATATGGAGCTCAGTGAATACTTAGTAACTGTTCATTATTGTTTTAGTTATAGTTTTACACACTTGTACAAGCATGCTCTCACACACACACTTTTTTTTCTTCACTCTTGCATTTTTTTTCTTCTTTTCTTTACAAAACATGGAGACTGGGTAACTGAGAGATATTCTCACATAAACTGAGTAACTGCTCCATTTAAAATTTTCCCACTTTGGCTGTTACGCTCTGTGTCCTTTGTAAATCAAATGGTTTATATCACTTTCTAAAATGTTTCCTAAACGCTAAATATTTTTATTTCAATAGTGAAAAAAATCTTAGATTCTAAAAGTAAAAATTAAGTTTCTTTTGCAATTTTTCACTTTGTGTATGGGGGAGGGACCTTCACATGTCTGTGTATGTATACCTGTGGGGATCAGAGGATCCCTGCTTCCACCAGGAGAGTCCTGAGAACCAACCTTGAGTCATCGGACTTGCTAGCAAGTGCCTATTTATGAAACTATTTGGAGCCTGAGAAAAAACTTAATTTCCAATAGGTTATCCAATACCATATGGTTATTACTGGAATCATATAGAGTACCAAAGATGTAGACAAGGAGCAAAAGTTTCCTTCTTCCACATCCCTATAGAGGCATCCAGCTAAAGGGGTGACCAAGATTAGATCTGGGTTAAAGGCATGTATTTTGCAGCTCAAAAGATCTGGATTGAAGGCATGTCTTTCTACCTAAAAGGTATGGATTAGAAATGAATTTCCCTACTTCGAATTAACCAAAAATCCCTCACAGGAATTTCCTCTACTTGTGGCTTTTAGTTCCAGATTTAATCAAGTGACAAACAAGAATAACTATAATATATATTTACATGCATACACACATACATAAATACATACATACATACCTACACATGTAACAATAATCAAAGAAAAAAAGAGCCATGAGTTTGAATGAAAGCAAGCAGGAATACATGGGAAGTTTTGGAGGAAGGAAAGTGAAAGGGAAAATTATAAAATTATATTATTACCTCAAAAATTATTAAAATATTTTTAAGTTTTGAGATATGTTGTGTGTGTATGTGTGTGTGTGTGTAGATGTGTGTGCTGATTTATGTGTAAAGGTGCCACCATACAAGGACCAAAAGGCAACCTTTTGGGGGTTATCCTTTGCCTTTTATTTATTTATTTTTTTTTCAAGATGCTGGTTTTGCTGCTGTTTAAGCTAGGACTATCTGACCCATGAAGGTCTATACATGTCCCTGTTCCCACCTTCCCTCTCCCCATAGAGGCGCTCTGAGATTATAGACATGCATACTACAGTGTCCTGGCTCTTAAATTAGGGCTGTTGGGATTGTCTAACAAGTACTTTTATGCACTGTGTCATTGCCAGACTTTTGAAAGAGAACTTTGAGAAAAAAAATGATATCATGTTATGCTTTTTAAGAAGTGCATGATACTTGGCTGAGTTTACTTGGCTGAATTTTGAAGTAATCATAACTTTAGAATGTTAAAGGAAAGTTAAAATAGAAAAGCAAAGCAAAACAAAGCACAAGAAGACAGAAATTCAAAACCAAAACCAGAGCATATGCCAAGATAGCCCATTAATTTGGGAAATAGGAAAAGGGCATGGATAATTTAGTAAAACATTTGGATATGAAAAGTACAGGGACGTCATGGATGCTTAGTTTCTAGCTTAGAGCAGATACTGCCTCAGTTGTATACAATATGGATACTCTTTCAAACACACACACACACATCACACACACACACACATATATCACACACATGCACACATACATACATATATTCTGTATCCCAGGCACCACAATAACAAAGAGTTAACCAAAATAGGAGATTTCATCCTCTTTGTAAAAACCCAGGTTGCTGTAAAGCGTGGGATCATAGCTCTGTCCTCTGTTGTGTTCTACGGACTAGTATGTCTTTTTTAAATCTTATTTTATTTTATTTTACTTTATTTCATTTACATTACAAATCTTGACTCCCAGTTTCCTCTCCTAAGTTTCTCACTCCATTTCCCTCCCCTTCGCTTCTGAGAGGGTGCTCCCTCACCCATCCATTCACCTCCATATCACCAGTGCCTGCATCCCCTTTCCTTGGGGCATCAGGTTTCTACAGGATTAGGTGCTCCCTTTCTCACTGAAATCAGACAAGGCAGTTCTCTGCTACATATGTGCCAGGGGCCATGGACCAGCTCATGTATGATCTTTGGTTGGTGACTTAGTCTCTGGGAACTCTTAGGGGGCCAGATTTTTTTATTATTATTATTTTATTTTCTATATTCTTAATTTACATTCCAAGAGATTTCCCCTTTCCCAGTTTTCCCCTCCCCAAAAGTCCCATAAGCCCTCTTCCCTCCCCCTGTTCCCCATTTGCCTAAGAATTTCATGAATTCATTGTTTTTAATTGCTGAGTAGTATTCCATTGTGTAAATATACATGGAAAATATCTCTGATAAAATTGAAGAAACATATAGAAAAACACGCTAAGATTGACTATTTCATGGAAAAATTATACAGATAAAATGGTAGGCATAAAAATATTCCTAAGTTGATTGAAAGTGGAATTACAAACATTTTCTGATAAAATTGAAAATCTACAAGGAAAATATTTCTGATAAAACTCAAGAAATATATAGAAAAACACATTAAAACTGACTATTTCATGAAAAATTATACAGATAAGATAGTAGGCATAAAAATATTCCTAAATTAATAGAAAGTAGAAGTAAAAACATTTTCTGATAAAATTGAAGATTTACATGGAAAATATTTCTGATAAAATTGAAAAAAAATATGGAAAAACATTAAAATTGAAGATTATCATGGAAAATTATACAGATAAAATGATAGGCATAAAAATATTTCTAAGTTGATTAAAAGTAAAATTATAAACATTTTCTGATAAAATTAAAGATTTACTTGGAAAATATCTGATAAAATTGAAGAAATATATAAAAAATGCACTGATTGACTATTTCATGGAAAAATTATACAGATAAAATGGTAGGCATAAAAATATTCCTATTTTTTTGAAAGTGGAATTATAAACACTTTCTGATAAAACTGAAGATCTACAAGGAAAATATTCCTGAAAAAATTCAAGAAATATATAGAGAAACATGTTAAAACTATTACATGGAAAATTATACAGATAAAGTGGAAGGTATAAAAATGTTCCTAAGTTGATAGAAAGTAAAATTATAGACATTGCCTGATAAAACTGAAGATCCACATGGAAAATACTTCTGACAAAATTGAAGAAAAATATAGAGAAACGTTAAAATTGAAGATTATCATGGACAATTATACCGACAAAATGATAGGCACAAAAACATTCCTAAATTGATTGAAAGTGGAACTACAAACACCCCCTCCCCTGACGAAACCAAAGCTCTACATGAAAAACACCTCAGACAAAATCGGAGAAATACACAGAAAAAGTGTTAAAATTAAAGATTATCATGGAAAATAATACAGTAATGATTTTTGTGTCTACCATTTTGACTGTATTATTTTCATGGGGGCAGTTTTCATACCAATGTTTTGACTTAGGACTACAGCTTGGTCATATAACTCTAAATCAATGATGGTATTACCTCCAGCACATTTTATGTTTATGTTTAAGGACTTTTTTTTGATATACTGAATATTTTTTGCTTCTATATGAATTTTAAGGTTACTTTTTAAAAATTCTATGAAAAATTCCTTTGGAGTTCTAATAAGGATTGTATTGAGCCTATAGGCTGATTTTTGTAGGATGTCATTTTTACAACATTTCTACCAATCCATGAACATGGGAGGGCTTTCTATCTTCTGGTATTCTCCAGTTTCTTTCTTTGATGTCCTGTGTAAGAAACTTGAACATCTATGGAAGCTCATATCTCCTAGGACAGGTAACAGTCTTCAGATCCTAAAGGATATGCATTCTATAGGCAAGTAAACCTCAGATCATGCCCAGTGATATATTAGTACAATATGTCATCTTCAAGTTAATGCAAAACTGAAAAACTATTCACTCACTTTAGAAGTTGAACATAGCTTTCTTCAGTTCTTTTAAACTGTTTTTTTTTTTTACTATTCATTCAACATTATAATAATGTTTATGGTTTTTTTTTATATTAACCCAAATTCTAGCATATTAAATAAAGATCTCTAAGAATCCTTTGGTCTTAACCAGTTGTAATGGCTCTTTTAAAATATTTTATTTATTATAAAAATTTAAAAACCTATACATATTATTTTTGATCAAAAGTAATTTTACTCTGCATTTGGCGATCATATTTATTTAACAAAGATCTCTCAGATTTAAAAAGATAATATTAGAAACTTGCTGTGTAAGTAAGTTTTAAGGCTAATGTTGTCACTTGGAGAATCCATTCTGTGAGGGAACACTAGTAATGCACATTTTAGGAGGTTTTAATCAGAAACATTGCAAAAGAAATAGTCTTTTTATTTGAAAGCGTAGAGAGCTTTTTAAATTGCTTATTTCAACTGTGGAAGGGCCACGTTTGAATCCAGGCATATTGTTGAAATGCACTATTAGTCTAATCCTTCATTTTCTCCTCAATTAAAGACTTATCTGTATTCTCTCATTCACTTATCTGTAATTCGCTGAGTGTTTTAAAGTTGGTTGTTAAAAAATCCCTTTGTTTATGGCAATAAGGCACCATTCATTTTGTGAACTTTATAAAACCACCCTCTGCCAGTTTTGGTCTTTGAGAATAGCTCTAAAGATGTGTTCCCACAGTAATTACTGATTCCAGAGATGTTCATTAAAGAATGAAGTCAGAGGCAAGCGATTGAAACAATTGTATCCCACCAAAGCCAGCTTTATTGCGCACCTTCCCTGCATCTACAGCCTTGTGAATAAAGTGAGGGGGGGGAACCCATTGGAAAACATTGCACAGTATTTGTACTTTTGAGTGATAATACATGTTTCTATTTAAATCAAAATTTCTGTAAAGGATTAGGAGAAAGCCAGGATGCTTTCAATGTGTGCTCAGCTGTCCATCATATACTTTCTGAGAATGGTCACTGGTCTACTATTTCTGCATTCTATTGCCCACAGCAGAGGCCAGGGCAGCTAAAGGAGTAACCCCTAAAGATAAATCAGATTTTATTGGAGAAAAAACAGAAAAACAACAATGATTTTTTATAAATGGCTTTGAAGTTGTCTGTTTCACTTAGAATAGATCCATGGCTGTGGGATTCAGGGAGATGAATTTGAATGTTATAGTAGCTTACTGTCAGAACCCAAGTTACTGGAATGTGTTTAGGTATTGCACAGTTATCCTGCAATTGTGGTTTGGCCTCCCACTGAGATTTAATAGGCAAATACAGTGACAGACTGAGGGAGAGATTTTGTGTATCTGCCTGCCCTGAGATAACTGCATATAAACTCTTTCCAGAAGTGAAGCCTTATTTACTTCTATGGCATGAGAAAATACAATAGACAAAGGAAGGAGATCTGAGAGTGTGGGTTTGGATGCGTACCCTACGTTTCTAGGTGCTGACCAGGATAGAGCCCACCATTGGTAATGAGCACCTTCCTTCCTTGTTTGCATGAAAAAGGCATGGTTGACTCAGCTTGGAGCTGCTTTCTGGTCTGGGCTGACAGACTTGAGTTCTTTCATTGGCATTATTATCCTGCTTTTGTTTAGTTGGTATTGTATCATCTAGATTTCAAGTACAAATATAGCTTAGTTCCATAAAAATGAATATTTGATTGATTGGCCTTAGAAGAATGATTTTACTCAAAAGCATTAAGATCCTACTGGCAATGCCCTACAGTAGGGAGAGGGAACTTATAGAGCCCACCTCCAACAGGAAGACAGGGCATCAAGTGAGGGAGAGGGTTGCCATCCCACAGTCAAAAGTCTGACCTATAATTGTTCCAGTCTGAAAGAACTGCAGGGATGGAAATGGAGAGGAGCCTGAGGAAAAGAAGGTCCAGCGACAAACCCAAAGTATCTCAAGGGGAGGTTCCAAGGCCTGACACCATTACTGAAGCTATGGAGTGATCACAAAAAGGGACCTATCATGACTTACTCTAGAAGATCCAACAAGCAGCTGAAAGAGTCAGATGCAGCAGATATTTGCACCCAACCAATGGACAGAAGCTGCTGACCTCTGTGGTTGAATTAGGGAAAGGCAGAAAGAAGCAAAGGAGGGCCGCAATGTAGGAGCACCAGCAGTCTCTATTAACCTGGACCCCAGAGATCTCTCCAACACTGGACCACCAGCCAGGCAGCATACACCAGCTGATATGACACCCCCAACACATATACAGCAGAGGACTGTCGGGTCTGGGTTCAGTCAGAGAAGATACACCTAACCCTTAAGAGACTGGAAGCCCTAGGGAGTTTAGAGGTCAGGTGGGGTGGAGGTGGGGATGGGGGGTAGGGGGTGGAGGTTGGGGATGTCCTCATGGAGACGGGGTAAGGAAGAGGTATGGGATATGGAACAGTTGGAGTGTGGAGTGGGGGGAGGAGTGGGGGGATAAAATCTGGAGTGTAAAAAACTAAAAAGAGAGAGAGAGAGAGAAAAGAAAATCTTTAGGGAAAGTGGCAGGAAACATAACAAGAATTCTGCAGATGAGCCAAGAAGCAGGGAGAACCTGGCATTATGGTATCCAAAAACCTTTCTTTGGAATCTGGGCAGTCAATATTTGATGTTTATTGAGAAATCATGGGCTCCTTCCAAGCCTCATTCTTTTCATCCGTAAAACAGGAATCTCAACCTTTTTGATATTTGTTAGCTTTTGTTTCCTTGGGGTCTCAGGTAACCACACCCGACTGTGAACTGACTGTGTGGCAGAGGGTGACCCTGAACTCCTCTTCCTCTTGCCTCTATTTCCAGAGTGCTGTGATTACAGGCATATCCCATCATAGCTTGCTTTGTTTGGTTTTGATGATCAAACCTGGGGATTCAGACATACCAGGGTATCGTTCTACCAACTGAGATAACTTTAACTTGAGATTCTCTTTAAACAACATTTCAGGTTACTAACACAGTAAAGTATTGGTTCAATGTTAGTTCTCTTTTTTTAGGGAATTTATTTTTATGCCAACACATACTGGATCACTACTAAATGCAGTCCCGCCTGTTAATATTAAAGGTAAGTGGTGGGGCAGCTTTGCTTAGGAAAGACTGTTTCCTGAATTTCATAAGGCTGAGCATCGTCCATGAGATGCTGAAGAACATGCTCTTTTACACCCTAAGGGTTTTCAAGTCTGTGTGAAAACAGAAGCTTTTCTGACTTTTAATATTAGTAGCAGATGAAATTGAAAGATCATGATGTAGCTTAAGTGATCCTTCTTGCAACCATTACAGAATTGTTTTATGACATATTTGAAGAAAATTGAGAAATCAATGTTAGTTATTATTTACTACATCCAGAGTCCCTTTTCTTTTAAAATTATTCTGATGCATATACCCACTACCGAAGTGCTAAAAAAATATGTCTGTGTTTCTACCATTAATATAGCCATCCTGTACCTTCATTAAAATGGGATCTCAGTTTATGTTTTACTTCATAACCTGTGTAGTTGTTGCTAGTTACCGGTGCATGGATGGGTCCATCAATAAACATGTCTGTCTGTCTGTATCACGTTCCATATAGCCCATAATTCATGCAACAGTCCCTGGAATCTTAAGTATTCTTTGTGACTATACATAAGAAGTGCCTTTAATTAACACATTCTAGTTTACTAGTCCTGGCATGTTTGGACTGTCATTAAAACTGAATGGAGATTTGCATAATGCTTAGATCTGAGTCCTGGCTCTGGAGCCACATTTGATGTTCCAGCTCTAGAGTCTCCCTGGATACTTAGTTCTCAATTCCCATTCTGGAGTCTTACTTGCTGCTCAAGTCTGAGTGCCAGCTCTGGAGGTTTATTTAATGCTTAGACCCAAGTTCCAGCCATGAAGCTACTGTGTGTGCCAAGAGAGCTGCCCAGTAAGCTCCTTGTGATTCTAATGCTTCTTCCTCTCTTCTTGTATTAGCAGCTCAGGAACTACAGATGTCCATTGCTCTATCTGGCAATTTGTGTGTCTTGGGGATCTGGACTTAGGCTTTACCACTTGCAAAACTCCCCAGCCTATGATTTTTTTTTGACCTACCAATTCTGAGGGTTCAGGGGCTCTCCATCAATACTTAGGATTTGGTACCTCATAGATTGATGCAGGAGGAGGGTTCAAGGTCAGTAAGGTAGTCTCTCCTTGCAAAGACAAAATCTGATAGTAGGGGTAAAAACTGAGAGGATTCTAAGTATATTTTGCCATGAGTTCTGTTGAAATGCCATTTCTGCATCAATTACTTAAAATCACCATTATCAGGTGATTTGGGAGGGTGCTGGTTTTTATGAGTTGTCATCCATAAGATACCAACCAAATAAATAATAACTAAGTAAGTAAATAAGGTGCAAATAGCCTTGATATTAGTTGTGTGTCTAAATTATGATATATACATTTCCATTATATAGAGAGCATAAGAGTCTATTTGTAGGGAACTAGTTTTGTATAATTAAAAGACTATTAACTACAGTTCATTTGAGAAAGACAGAGTCTATGTTTTTCTGTTAAATTAATCCTACCCTGATAAGTCCTAAGTCGAGGTACCTGACTTGGCCTTTCAGCATCTGTAGTATATTAATATAGACATTAATTTCTGGAAGAACTGTAACAATTTAGGTAACTGAAATGCCATTCTCACCATCTAACACCCCCAGATATGCTAATGTGGAAGGTCAAAAACAAAGAACAGAGGAACTGCAGACTACATGGACCACTCAGCAATGGAGAGTTTGCTTCCCCAAGGATGAGCTCTTAACTGGTTATACAATACTAGGTGGTAAGCCCTGAAGTCATATACATTTAAGCAACACTGAATGAACTCAGCTGTTGTATTGATAGAGTCATGGCTTTACCTGTATATGTATGCCACAATAATAATCAACGAATTTGTGACAAAAATTTGGGAGGGTTTAACGGGGGACATGGGAAGAGTTGGAGGGAGGAGAAGTGATGTAAATTTATTTTAATTACATTTTTAAAATTAAATTAAAAAATAGTTTTACTGTCGGCTAAGAAAGCCAGTTGACTCTTCTGAAAAAGTTAACATGTGAGACAATCTAATTGCCAAAAATAAGCTTGTAATTTTCTTCCATAACCCCCATAGGGAACAAAGAAGAGAAAATGTAATTTAATAGAATCATGCTTTGAAAATCCAGATTTCCTTACATATATATGGTTTTACTAAATATCTTATTCCATACTGTGTCATTAAAAGAATTTATAAAAACTGAATAGACGTGATATTTTTGATATGTACTTTTTCATTTAATTATGAGCATCTCGGTAACTATATTATGGTATTAAATATTCTCCATCCTGTTTATTTCCACTAAAACTTTCCAAATTATTTTAGGATTAGCATAACTTTGTAGTAATCTGTGCTGTAGGGTAGCAGTTTTCAACTTTAGCTGAACATGAAAACCACCTGGGGAGATTTAGAACCCCTCTGCCAAAGACAGCACAAAGCAATTAAGTAGAAATATTTACTCCTAGAATGCTGGCCATATGATCATGTACAATTCCCTGGGCAATACCAATGTACAGCCAAGTTTAGCAAGTTGTGTTATTTGGAAAGAAATGCTTAGCTATTTCATTTTTTTGCCAGACATTATTACAGTATGCTTTTCGGAAGGTTCATTTTTGTTCAGTTTTACACTGGAAGCAAAACTAAAACTAAAACTAAAACAACATTTTCACTTTGTTTCTACTTGATGTGATAGCAATGCCTTCTCAATAAAATAAAATTTTCACTAGATACCTTGGTGTTCTGGCGAGAGAAGTTTGATGGCAGACTTCCAGTCGTGGATGTAATACTTTTACGGTGGATGGGGAATTGTCTGAGGGAGGAAATCTGTCTTTATTGGCTTGCACTTGACCTTTGTCCATGTAAACACAAAGTGCCTCTCTTGAAGTGTTTATAATATACAGCCAAATTGTCCATTAATGACTCATACTACACTAAATTCTAAAAGTTCTGTGCACTTAAACCATGTCAGCCACATGAAACATTAGAATCATTAGTTGTGATTCAATGGTGACAGGATATGGGGAAGCTACAGGTTTTCTTCTGCTGAAATGGCTCTTCATGGAGGGATGAACTATAAAATGTAGTGGTTTTGGAGGATCTTTTATCTAACCATAAAATAAAGTTCAGTGAGCTAAACTCTCCTCTGACCTACAAAGAGGCGGGGCCTACATAGACTTGTGCTAAGAGAGTGGGACTGAGAAACCTCTACGTCTTTTTTTTTTGGTATACTTGTGAAAAATATATGGGCTGGAAATCTCAGGTTTTAAATTTGAAAAGTAAGTCCCCAGTGACCATTTAATAAGAAAGCGTTATATTATTTTCCCTTCTATTTTGAGGAGACAAAGACTGGATTCTAAGTCTCTGTGTCATTTTACTAGGCTGTTCACATGACAGGAGGATCGAATCGAATTTGAGGATTCTAAAATCCAAAATACTCTAAAACGTCAATACTTTTGATTTTGAAACAGACAACGTTCATGGAAGTGTTCACATCTGATCTTGTCTGATGTGTCATACTAAAAACAATGCATTGCCTCCAAGCTATGAGGTGTGAATGAAACACATATGGAAACACATATGAACATGAGTTCAGAGGGGCCTCATCTTTAAAATATCTCATTACATTCATCCAGTATTTTAAAATCTGAAAAAGAAATGCAAGATCCCTTAAATGTCTGATCCAAGTATTTTTGATACAGAATAATATACCTATATTGCATAATATTAAGAGTAGGTAAAAGTTAATCAGTTGGTTGCTCTAATTTCTCTGGCATTTTATTGTATATCACAAAAAGGTGTTTTTTCCATTGACTTCTCAAACAGAATTTAGAAATTACTAGCTTCCTAGATTTTTAAGAATTGAATATTTTTCCTGAATAGTCTTTCCTTTCATAACATTTATTTTAGAATTAGAAGATTAGAGATAGTCCATTATTTGAGAAGAAATTACACTTAGAAGTCTCTGGATTGGCTGCTATGACAGTTATTCTTCCATTTAAATGAAGTTCTATTGAGTTTTAGTTGAAGATTCAGACTGATGCCCAATTGCATGACAGCATGTACTTTCAGGAGCTGGATTTGGGTGATAAGTTGCCAAGTATACAAAGTCTGCTTTCTCATTTCAAATACTGTGGCTTGCCATTTATCCAGTGATCTCTCTCCCATTTTTGTTTCCTTAGGCAGGGTGATTTCATCAACTTTTCTTCACATGGCCAAAATCTGTAGTAGCTATTTGGTAGGCTATGAACTCAAAACTCATGAGTATTCCTCTCAGTCTATATTCCTCCCAAGCCAATACGATGGTTATACTGTAATGGTTATGTCTAATAAATTTATCTGAAGAATATTATGTTATTTGTCCACGTACAGGAATGCTGTTCCTTCCCTTCACAGTTAAATAGATTTTTAATGAAACTTGTTACTCATTGAAAGAAGAACTTCAGGTGGACACTAAATAAATGAGGTAACGTTTACAATTAATGAATGAAGTGCCTTGCTCTATGGCTTTATTATGCTTTTCTCCTTCCTTCAGAGATCTCTCAAATACAAGATATGATGTAATGGATAGGTAAGCTAATTTAAACATTGCTTTATACACAAGCAGTGGCAGATTCTTACTGTGTTCAATCAAGGGCTAAGTGTGAGAAATATTTCCCTGCAGGTGATAGTGTTAAACAGAATGTAACATGCAAATTGATCATATTTTAGAACAATGAAATTTAATAGGGAGTTGTGTTTAAGGTAAGACTATAAAATTGGTGAAACAAAGTTTAATAAAGCATACTCTTACAGTTTACTTTAGGTATCACTTAGATAATATTGCCAATATTCCCATTTTACAGAGACATTTGCGTTAATTCTTAGGAGCATATTTTTACATTCACTATGGCTCATGCTTCCAATGCCAAGTCATATTCCATGGGAAATTCTATAAAGTTGACTTAACAAAAAGAGAATCTAAAATATTATAGCTTCAATGAAAAACATTTTTACAAGTAAAAAAAAACAACTTTGAGAAAATATTGAAAAAAATAGGTTTAACGGAATATTCATTTGCTAAACTGTTGCTGGACTATCATGTACAGGCTAACCTGAAAACTCCATCTTGCTCTTTGATGGAGTCTAGGACTTGGTTCGAAATGCCCATGGGCATCAATTGTCTTTCATTACTGATTTTTCTGTTTTTAATAATTGATGTTTTTCCTGAAAATTTATTTTCCTCAGATCTTCTGTTTTAGATTTTAGGATTTTTTTTTTAGATTAGAGATGACTGATTATTTAGTAAGAAATTTTATGTGAGCTAGTGTAGGTCAAATGTGCAGCCATGAGAATTCATCTATGATCAAGGAAGATAGTAGGTTATGACTCTGAGCTACCTGAGACTCTGTAAGCCTTTGAGAAGGAAGAGAAACATAAGCATCAGCATAAGAAACACTCATGACAATCATGCAAGATGCCTGGAAGGATAAACTTAGTTTAGTCATAGTCACATTGAACCAGGAACCAGAGAATATTGGTTTAACATATGTAGCATGACCAAGATATCTCCCGTCCCTCATGAGGATTCAGCCCATTGTAGTACATTTGACTTGTCCATCGTGTCAGAAACTTCTTGGATTTTTACTTTGCTATTCCATCCTTTGGATGTTTCTATTTATTGAATGATCTTCTTGATTTATATGGAGAAAGAGAAAGATAAGTCTAGCATTTGCCTTACTCCTTCTAGTTACCATACATGTAACGTGATTTGAAATGGCATGAAGTCTACTGTGTCTAAGGCATGGGCATCACTTTAAAGAGAGGATATCATTCAGAATATAATTATATAAAATGTGAATTAGAGTTGATCAAGCCCAAAACATTTTACACAGATAGGCAGGGAAAATGATGCTCAGAAGAGTACAACATTTATTTCATGCTACGAATTGTTTCCTTAAATACTGAAACAAGAACCCACGTAATGAGTTTCTCAACTTAGTTTCTGGACCTATATATTAAAATCAGACAGACCTGCTGTATGCCTGCCAATAAGGCACTTCTGTGAAAATGCTGCCTGGGGAGTTTAAGGGTGCTCAGGGCTTATCCTTGAGATACTTTTGAGCATCCATTTTACTCTCCATTTATGGCCCAAGATATTGCAGATCAGCACTGAAATTGATATAGAACCCTGTGCTACATGGAAGATATACAGTCAGAATTTTGGATAAACATTCAGATATTTTCAGTTCATTTGTAGCTGTGGAGTGCTAAAGAAAATTGTGAGCATCAGGGAAAGAGTTCATGAAGTACCCAAATACCCTTATAAATAATATTTTAAGTAGATGGAAAACTAGTGCAGTAAGAAACATAGCTAAAACTTCTTTTTTTCTAGGTAAGTTGTTAAAAAGATGAGTCCACTTATTTTCAGGAAGGATAATCATGTCTTCAATATCATGTATTTATCCGTAATTCTCTTTTAGATTGAAAAGAATGAAAAGAATGAAATGATGAGAAGAATGAAAGTTATAGTATTTTTGCTGATGTTAGTTAAATATGTCTTCCCACTCATGTTTTGATTTTAAGGATTTTGCTGGTTCTTATGGTTTTAGTAATATGTTAAGAAGGAGAATGTATGAATGCATTTCAGTGATTAGGGTATTTTTCTATAATTTTAAAGCTGCTAGGAGAAGATTTGGGGGGGAGGCAACACAACCTTGTAGAGAATCAGCTCGCTTATACATTTAATCAATGCAAAACATTTGCATAAGAATATTTGTTGTGATCATAAAAAGAGAAAGAGGTTAGAGAATATGGTCTGTGGTGGTGTGGGGGAAGGGGGTGCCTCAGTGGCCTGGGGCTAGGGAGAATGGTTGTGGGGAAATGGGATGCAAACCTGCAGAGTTTCTGGATCCAAGTCATGGCACCAATGTTGTGATCATAAAAAGAGAAAGAGGTGTGAAAATATGGTATATGGCGGTGTGGGGGAAGGGGGTGCCTCCCTCAGCAGGCCCATGCGGAGACATCCCTTCCCCCTGAGGAACCAGACACAGGAAGATGGTATAGTATAGAATAGAGTTTATTCAGGGCATGAGGAGGGGAGTTAAGGGGGTAGCAGAGGCAGAGAAAGGCAGAGAGAGGGAGAGAGTAGAAAAGCAGTGGCCAGCCATGACCATGTGGAGAGAAGGGGAGGGGAGGAGAACCCAAGATGGGGCAAGAGAGAGGCTAGGAGAGTGTGAGAATAAGAGAGGCAAGAGATATAAGAGAGGTAAGAGAGAAAGGAGGGGCTGAGCAGTCCCCTTTATAGTGGGCCAGGCCTACCTGGCTGTTGCCAGGTAACTGTGGGGTGGAGCTTAGACAGAATCCTAACAATATTTATGTGGACTCATGTATTTGTAATAAACTCCATATTACATTTGATATCAAAATATCTGTATCATTCTCTCCTACTCTATTGCTATTTGTATATGACATTACAACAAATGAGTTCATTTTCTTAGGTATTATTAGTAAATACATGCATATATATATGTATGTATTCATATATATATATATGATATAGGTAAGATATATATAGAGAGATAGCAATAGAGATAGAGATAGCGATAGCGATAGAGATAGAGATAGAGATAGAAGGAGATAGACACACATACATATATGTCTGTATAAATGTATATTCTTGTCTAACTGTGATAAATATTAATTGTATGTGTAAACATAAATTCCAATTTATTAGGAAAAAGTAAAATATTAAATTCTGTTCTTAAACATTCAAAGTAAGCAACTAAATATTTTATGTCTAACTATCTGGGTTCTTGTCTTACTGTCTTCTCTCTTTGGTAAATTCTAATAACTCACACAGACAATAAATAAAGAACTAAGTAAATTAGAAGAAACAATTTAGAAAGCCCAAATAGGAACTTATTTCCAGTGTCCCAGATTGAACCTGTGACGCGAGACTTGCTCCAGGTGGTTTCCATTTCCTGCCCACGTCCCTAGCAAGAAATCCAAGCAAGCATACTGTATAGGTCAACTCTGAAATGCAGAGAAAAGGGGAAGAGAGAAGCGCTGTTTTTAACTGTGGGGAAGGCCACTATTTTAAAAGAGAAAGCAATGTGCTGACTTCCAACTTTTCCGGACGAGTGTGATCTGCTTCTCTCTTGCTCCACCCTTAAGATTTCTGTGTTTTGATGACTGGATGCACAAAAAGAAATGAGCAGCATACAGTCTTTTCAAATTTAGCAATGAGAAGACAAAGAGGCAACGTGGAAACTTGGGACCTCAGATGGGAACCAAGACACTGCTGCACACAGCTGCACATTGCTTCCCAATTTACCCTCTATTGACTTCTCTCCCTTTTAGTCTTTATTCAATATTTTAAAGAGCAGGCTGTAGAGAGGAATGTAGATTTTCAGTGACACCTTCTCTCTCTGGTGCCTTCTTCACCCTTCACGATGTCTTGTGCGCCAGCTGCATGTTGGAATATCTACAAATCAGTCTGTTACTACTTGTAGATCCTGCTCATGGCAATGCTGGGTCTT